>CM031608.1:32586295-32621295 GCA_018398815.1 Conus ventricosus
TTTTTGTGTTTTAGATGAAAAGGTGATGTTAGATCGAAAATAAAAACCCAGACAACTACAAAGAATTCGTCAAAGTTTCAAGGAAACTGCAGAATCAGTTTTTTTGGGCAAAATAAAGGGGAAAGGGGCATCGTTCCATTACAGTGTAAATTTTGGCATGGGGTCATGAATAAACGAAGTCACACAAGGGGTTACTCAGGAACCCATTACGAAATGTTATCAAAAGTGGCGAATGTTCAAGAGCCTGCGACGAACAGAATAGGAATATGGACGAAGCTTTCACATTTACGTAACTTTTATTTCAGAGTTAAGTTCAAGTCTGTGCGCTCACTCAGTTAGTGGAAGTAGGGGAGAAATACAGAGAGAGAGAGAGAGAGAGAGAGAGAGGAGAGAGAGAGAGAGAGAGAGAGAGAGAGAGGAGAGAGATGAGAGAGAGAGAGAGAGACAAACAGACAGACAGACACTGAGACAGACAGAGAGAGAGAGGGGAGCGTGGAGCGAGGGGTAGCAAACGAGAGAGGAGAGAGAGAGAGAGAGAGTGAGAAGAGAGAGAGGAGAGAGAGAGGAGAGAGAAACAGAAGGAGAGAGAGAGATGAGAGAGACGAGAGATGAGAGAGAGAGAGAGAGTGAGAGAGTGAGAGAGAGAGAGAGAGAGAGAGAGATGGTTGGAAGAGAGAGAGAGAGAGAGAGAGAAGAGAGAGAGAGGAGAGAGAGAGAGAGAGAGAGAGACAGATAGATAGACAGACAGACAGACAGAGGCAGAGGGACGACAGCGAGACAGCGAGAGAATCCACTAGCGTGGAAGGGACGTGACTAAGCCTGCTGAAGTGATCGACCATCTGATTACTACATGGAGAGGGCCGGGTGGATGGTAGGAAGGGTTTTAGGGGACGGAGGAAGGGAAGGAGGGATGGGAAGGGTGGCGTGTCTCTTCTATTTTACGGAGTGTCACCATCCAGTGAGGGCGGCTGGACACCAGAGGTTCGCCATCAGCCAACATGTCAATGAGACTTGTCTGGGGCTTCCCCTCTCCTTGTTCCTCGGGCGTCTACTTCACCCAAAAACGAGAGAGAGAGAGAGAGAGAGAGAGAGAGAGAGAGAGAGAGAGAGTGAGAGAGAGCCGAGAGAGAGAAGAGAGAGAGAAGAGAGAGAGAGAGAGAGAGAGAGGAGAGAGAGAGAGAACGAACGAACGAACGAACGAACGAAATTTTATTTCACCAGGGTAATGAGATAAGCAAATTACATATGCTTTTTTCCACCCAGCCTGGGAAAAAAAAAAGAACCCACATGGACAACACACAATGTCAATATGGCAACAAAGAGGAAAAAGTAAATACACCAGTCAACTTGCAAACTGTATGAGTAACAGACTATACTACAAAAGCAAACGACAGATCGTGCAAGCATCCATATGCGAGAGAAAGAAAGAAAGAAAGAGAGAGAAAGAGAGGAGAGAGAGAAAGAGAGCGAAAGCGGGGATTATGGGTGTGTGGGCGGGATAGGGGAGGGGTGGGGGTGTGGGGGGGGGAAGAATATACATGTAAGTACAATACAAACGGGGAAACAAGAGTCAAATAGACTTGGTTACACTCTATACATCAAATCACAAAATGCAATTGAGCGATATCATCAATGTAAAACATGTCAGTTAGCTTAAACCCATTATTGCTGTGTGTCCAGGACGGGGGAAATCGTGATGGTATTGCTTAAGTGCACTAAGTTGATGTATTATTAGTCAGGCTTAACACACCAAGGTTATCTTTGCACTCATACACGCATATGCACACTCATGCGCCCATCAAACATTCGCTCTCTCTGGGAATGGGATGTCACTCATTCGTTCTCTCCAAACCGACTGAGACAAGAAATACAATTTCTATTCTACTTATACTTCATCCAGAACAATCAAATCACACCCATGAAATATCAGAACATACCAGATCAATACATTCCTAATCCCGGGTTAATAATAAAATGACTTTACCTGGCAGGTTATCACACACACAACCAGATTCACACCACACCACAGTTCTAGACAAAAGTCTTTCCGTCTTCTTCAGCACAGCTTGATGGTGATGCCCATGGTTGACCTGGTCCAGGCTTCAGGACTGGGTTTCCCCTTTTTATGTGGTCGTCTCTCTGGATCTCGAAGTAGAACCCACCCCCATCAACTCCCTTCTTCTTGTCTACATCCCAACTCTGGGTTCAAATTCAGTTAGTCTGTCTTCACCCACCTCTGGGCTTAAATTAGTTTCCTTCTCTTCAGCTTGTCTTCAACCCTAAGGACTAGCTGTCTCTTCAATCTCCCAGACCCCGTTCTCTCGACCCTTTCTCTGTCCTGCTCACTCCTTCTCTCTCTCTCGCTCTCCTCGCTACTCTCTCTCTCTCTCTACTGGTGTTGTTCCCCCGACACGATGTTCTCCTCAGTTTAATCGGGCGGGAACAAAGGATTCCCCTTGGGCCATGCCTATGTCCACGCTGCTTCTCAACCCCGTCACAAGTACCCTGAATTCTCCACTCGCACAATCCCCCCCATCAGCAATTACACACCCCCCTACCTAATGAATAGAAAACACACACTTAGCCCAGATGGACATCGAAATTCCCGCCGACTACGGTGGTCAGTAACACCGTAATTATCTTAAGGAGGGATTCTACAACCTCCACAACATTCAGAGCCTGACAATCGAACAACACAGTGACCCACGGCATACCTGCTGAACAACTCCAAGACTGCTTACCTGACTGTTAACACAAGAACTCAGGCTGACCGAGCCTTTTAGCACTCACTTGGGGCCCGAGGTCGTAGTGGTTACACCCCTTCCCCTTTCGCCACAGGGGCAGGTCCGAACTCTCTCTAGGTGTTGTTGGCATCAGACCACTTCGGCCTTGTTAATTGGTCAATTACCTCTTTGTATCCCACGTTACGATGTCCCTTTGTCTCCAAGCGTTACTGCCCTTTTGTGAGAGGTTTTCCCGCTCTTGACCAACTTCCCCCACTCGACGCAAAGCCCAGCATAGGCTACAACTTAACCTTCAAGGAGATGAAACTCATAATTTCCCATTTAAACCAGTGCTAATATCGGCTCTCATAAGGCTATACCACAGAGCACGCACGCAAGAATTGTCTTGTAACAAACATTAGAGAAAATCATTCCCATAACCTATCAAAGCAACTATCAACAAAAACAGATATCTACTCCAGCTCTACGTCGTTGTGGCCATCTAACCCATCATGTTTCTACGGAAAATTCTTCCCCTTTACTTCTACCCGTGAGCCGCAACCAGCCACGACACGCATACGCCGACCTGCAAACGACACACGCACACTACCTGACTACACGAGACCATTTTATTTTGGCCAAACTTTTTGGTAAGACCAGTCTGATCCCTTTCTGTACACGGCACTTGCCTACCCCGCGGCATGTGCTGCAATTGAGAACAGAAACGCCTGACATCGCCAAGGATACCGGGGCCAGTATTCTCTTGCGTCACTGCTTTTTGTGAGGCCTTTTGCGAGAAGGCCGGAGTGACGTCCCCTGTTTTTTCTGACATCACGCCTTTCTGCGCTTTATAGGCACAACGATCTGAGTTTATGTTTCCCCGAACTCGAGTGAGGAACGATCGGTACATTACCCCATCCTTTATATCAAAAACCGATTGTCCTTCCTTAACACGTTTTTCTGCTTGAATGAGCCCACCAGAACAGCATTCTGAGCGAGCGTGATCGCCTTTTGTTCAGCCCCAAAGTGAGTGCGGTAGTCTCACTGGACCGCTTTTCCACCGTGATTCCTTTTCCCTGATTCAACACAGAAATCCCGGTCTGGGACTCCGTACCCCGTGCTCTGGGATGTTTCTGATTACCAACTCCTACGGCGGCTACGAACAGCCATAAAGCAGTACACTTCACTATCGACTGGTGTCGCAATAAACACCTGGGCCGTTTGAATGTTCTGCTACTGTACATCTATTTGTCTACCCCCCCCACCTCAGCGTTTTTCCTGTGCTTGGTCCCTTCTTAAACCCGGGAATCCTTCACCCTGGACACCAGTGCCCCAGAGTCTCTAATGACCCTTAACCCCATTTACCCCACTCTGCCTTGTGCACATCCATGTTATCGCCTGGAATCGGTGAACACAAGCCCCACTCAGGCCAAACTAACCCTGTCACTAGTTCATCTTATTCTACCTGCCTTCTCTTGGCCAGATCTCCTTGCTGCTGCATTCTGTGACATGGAATATACAACCTCGCCAAGTGCCTTCTTATTGCACAGGAAAAGGCCCGTCAAACCTAGCCACGTGGCTATTGTTTTTTTCAACCTTGTATGCACACGTTGACGTTGAGCCTCCGGGTGTGTACTACATTGATATTGCGTGAGTCCTGTGCTGGCAGCTATCCTCTGAATATACTTCAGGTTTCCTTTGTTAGGCAAATCAGCCTCGTTCCCGGACATGTCTGCTGTCTCAAGCTACCTCAGCTACTGTGGATGCCCCTAATACATAATGTGGATGGTAAGGGCCCGTCACACCACCATCACGGCTCTGATCCTTTATCACCAGAGTCTTGGAGGCTTACAAAATCACTGTCCCCTCCACTCAGTTCTACCCATTGTTGAAATAGTGGTCCAGTTTAAACTCGAATGGAGAATTGGTCTAACCCTGTTCGGCATCTCGCCTCGCGAAACATCGCCCTACCCCTTCTTCAGTCAACTCATCAGCTTTAGCAGCCTGTATCCCTTGTCCAAATCTCTTGTCACCTTTGGGGTCGGGTGGATCTGTGTTGTACGCCACGCCCTGTCAACAAGGCAGACAGTTTATTGCCCAGTTATCTTCGGGGCCAGCCCTCGGCTCGGCCAGCCGATTACAAACCGACTGATATAGCGATCGCTTGAATCAGTTTTTCTCAGAAACAGTGGGCGTTTAAGTCTAAGTGCGCAACTTTGTCTGCGGCCTACTGATCAGAAAGGTGTCTTTTTCACTGCGATTTTTCAGACTTTATTCTTTCAACTCACTTTTGTTTGGCGCTAAAAATCTCCGATTCTGCTTTGCTCTCGCCCTCTCTGGCATTGCTTTCGCTCTGGCCGTGCACTCTCAGCATCTGCTCTCGCTCTGCTGCCACTTTCAGCATCTGCTCTTGCTCTGGAGCTGCGCCCTCTGCATCTGCATAAGTTACGCAGCTCACTCTCTGCAATCTGCTTTTGTCTGGCAGCTGTCACTCTGCGTCAGCTATCGCCTATGCTGCCGCCGTTTCCTGCTCAGTATCTCAGCACGGCTCCGAGTTTCTTTTGACCGCGTCGAGCTGTTCCCTTTTCAACACTTCCTTCTTTCAGCCTTTCATCTCTCACATTCTACTGTGAGTTTCATGAATCTACGCAGTATCTCACCTGTATATCCATTCTTTCCCCAACACTTCCTCGTTCCGCAATGGGAGATCAAACTATCTATCAGCAATACTATATTTCTGATATGTTTCGCCCCACTAACCCCGTATACGCTTTAGCCCCGGCAGATAACAGTCAGTACAGTTAAACTACTAAACGTTCTGGTACACCAACCCATGGTAGTGTTCTACCAACAAAGGAGCCTTACTCATAAACCACAGCACAGTGCGAGTTCCGACACGCACTCGTACAACGTTTCACTGACGCCTCTGCATCCTCACACCCACCTAACACAAGTAACAACTCAACCCCTCACCGAACTCAAGGCATCCATATCGCGAGCTAACTAATAATTGCCTTTAGTGGAGCTCGCCCAGTACTACTCACGTACTCACTTTGTTCCGCTGAGACTAATTTGGGCCATTGGCATCCTGCAGGGCTCGCCACTTTGTCCAGGCCGGGGAAATCGTGTGGAATTGCTTAAGTGCACCTAAGGTGATGTATTATTAGTCCAGGGTAAACACACCAAGTAATCTTTGCATATACACCGCATATGCACCACTCATTGCGCCCCAACACATTCGCCTCTCTCTGGGAATGGTGTCACGCTTGTCTCTCTCCAAAACACGACTGAGAACAAGAACTTTACAATTTCTATGCTACTTATAATAAATCATGAACAATCAAATCACCACACAATGAACTCTCAGCAGAACATCAAAGATCCATACTTCTCAATCCCGGGTATAATAATGACTTCTTTACCTGGCCAGGTTTCACACACACAACGACCACGCTTTACCACCCACCCCAGTTCTTGCCCCACAAGTCTCTTCACGTCTTCTTCAGCACTGTTGTGGTGCTGCCCCTTGGGTTGATGGCTTTCCAGGCGTCAGGACTGGGACTTCGTGGTCGTCTCTGGGGATTCGACGTAGAACTCTTCTCTTCGTCTTCTTCACCCCCCTCTGGGGTTCAAATTCAGTATGTCAGTGTTCACCACCACTGGGCTTCAAACATAGTTTCCTTCTCTTCCAGCTTGTCTTCACCCCTAGATTAGCTGTTCTCTTCTATCTCCCCGGCCCACGTTTCTCTCGCCCCTTCTCTGTCCTGCTCACTCCTCTCTCTCTCTCTCTCTCTCCTCAGCTTCTCTCTCTCTCTCTCTCTGGTTGTTGTTTCCACCGATCACGTTGTTCTCCCTCAGTTTATCTTCGGGCGGGAAACACCAAGTGTACCCCTTGGGCCATGCCTTAGTCACGCTGCTTATCCAAACCCTAGTTCACAAGTACCCTGACTTCTCCACTCGCTACATCCACACACCTCGCATTTCCACACCCCTAACCAATTGTAAGCAAACACACACTTGAGCCCAGAATGGACAGCGAAAATTCACGCCGACTTCGGGTGGTCAGTTAAACAGTTAATAATCTTAAGGAGGGTTACTACAACCTCACACCATTCCGCAGCCTGACACTAGAACCAACACAGTGGACCAGGCAATCCCTCTGAACAACACAAGACTTCTACTTCATGATTTTACACAAGAACTCAGCTGACGAGCATTTAGCACACATTGGGGCCCCGAGGTCGTAGTGGTTCCACCCTTCCCCCATTGCACTGGGCAGGTCCGAACCTCTCCTAGTGATGTTTGTCCATCTGACCACTTGCGGGCCCCCTTGTTAATTGGTCAATTACCTATTTGTTATACACGTACGTTCCCTTTGTCGTCCAAGCGGTCTAACGCCTTTTGTGAGAGGTTTCACGCTCCTTGCACAGTGGTTTCAACTGACAGTGCAAGATTTCCGTCTAACCCAGGCTCTTGTCATCGTACCGTTTTAATTTCTATACACTGAGTCTTTTCATTCTTTAAGAAACAACTAGTCAGTTTTTTTTAATTTATATCTTTTCACATACTGCACAGAATTCCTTTTAAGCGCTCTTGCACTTATTAAGACTAGAGATTTCTTTCAGAACTGGAGGCAAATTGTATACCAATACGTACCACACTGTATACCGGCTTGATTTGTACGGTCAAGTTGGGCAGTGGCCATTATTAACTTGTGGACGGCCTATGTATTCGTCCGGGAAAACTGTTTACAATGGAGGGAGTGCAATTCCAATCTACCACTCTATGCATAAATATAGCCTTATTATATCGAGTTTTTTGCTTTAGGGGAAGGCTATCCCGGCTTCATCCTCGTTAGCGTTAATGAATCGATTTTAAGAGACCTACTTTTATTGCGCGCCTCATGCAATCTTGCTACAGGTTTTCAGAATGTTTTGCGCTGGCTGCATCCCCATAAAGTCGAAGCATGTCTATAATTGCCTGTATATGGGATGCAGCAAGCCCTTGTTTTCTGAGCATGCATATATTTCAGGAAAATGCTTATTTTCTGACAACTGGCATATTTTTTGGGATCTTCTTTTGCGTAGTTAAGCCTACGTGATCGGACCCTGCTAAGTTTGTTAGCAATGACAACACCCAAAACTTTATGTGTTTTTACTTCTTCGATTTTTTTTCACTAGAAACAACTATTGCAAAATACTCAACAGGCATATTATGACGTTTTTGTTGCAGTAATGACATGCATTTAGTTTTTTTGCATTAAGAGCCATGTGAATGATTTCCGCCCATTAGCCGGCCCTGTTTAAACTATCTTGTAGATGGACGTCACAACTGCAAGCAACGGGTGGTTCGAATGAATCGAGTTGTCATCAGCAAATAATTCGCAGTCACATCGGATACGTAGCGGTTTACATCATTTATATCGATCGCAAAGAGTAAAGGGCCCACGAAACAGATCCTTGTGGAACACCATATTTTTACTGGCTGCAAATTGATTTTCAGGACTTAACACATCCTACCTGTTTTCGATTAGAAAGAAAATGAGGACATTGAACTGAAGAGTATTTCAGCGAAGTTCCGTATTATAAAGCGAGCTTTTTTAGGAGAAGAGAAGTGCGTCTATAATATCAAAAGCTATAGCTAGATCATGTTGAAGACAACTCCTGTAGCTCATTGTTATTAGATGTACCAACGAGCCATTTGTCAATCATTTGCGTAAGCGCGGTATGGCCGGAATGGTTATCCCTAAAACCAGACTTCATAGGATGAATCAAATATATTTGTTAAAATGGATGCTAATATTTTTGGAATAAGTTTTTCGAGGGGTTTTGTAAGACTTGACAGAACCGATACAGGTCTGTAGTTACAAGGGGATGGACGATCTCCAGTTTTGTACAGCGGTACAACTTGGCATGTTTGAAACATTCGGAAAACAGTTTTTCTCTATCATCGGTTATAATGTAAGTAAGAGAGTCTGTTTCTGATGGTGCCGGACAACTTTGATTCTGTTGGGATCCACGCATAGATATCTTTGTATTCTATTGTTTCAGTGACATTAAGTATGCAAATACTTCGGGTATTGTTATGTAGGAATTGGACCATTCAGATTTAATATTCTTTGACTTACAATATGCAGTTATAATTCTCGTCATTTTTTTCCATCTCATCAATATTAGATTAAGTTTTTCAGCAACGTTAACAATCTAGTAGTTAACTGCCGTCGGGGTAATATCTTTACTGTTAATTTGTGTTTGTGAATACCCTTTGTTTGTCAATTTTTTGATTGCATTCCAAATCGTTCTGGAGTCTTTTTTATTGGCTACCATTCTTGAAAACTATTTGTACTTTGCTTTACGGATCAATGACGTCACACAAATTCTCTGTTTTGCAAAACCAAACGTGTTTTTTTTTGCTTTTAAACGTTCTTGAAAGTGTATTTCTTTAATCTATTTCCTAAGCTATCCACGGCGGCTTTAGATGGAATTTTACTGTTTAGCTCTGATGGGTGCATGTTTCATGTAGATATTGGAAATACATTCCTCCAAACTATGTTGCTTTTTCAGGATCCGTATAATGTATCTTTGGGACAGAGGCGACGTAGGCCGGTCAATAAAAAAATCCTTTTCGTTAAATCTTTTAAAACACCTAATAGGATAGATTTATGACCTGGTTTGGAATATGTACCCCCTTTTCCCCAGTACTACAAACTGGGAGTGATCCTGCACCCGTCGCTGGAGGAGAGATTACCACTGTTATATTTAGATGTGACATAAAGTGTGGTCAATGAGAGTACTGGAATTAGTTGTATATTCGTGTTGGACGATCCACTATAGGTGTAAATATAATGGGTTATACATTTCGGTCCATTGTTTTTGGAGGCTTTCTACCAAAGTCAATATTGAATGTCACCAAACCTACAAACTTTTCAACATTGTCCATTCGAGCGGCCGTCATATTCTACTACAAGTTATCAAACCCAATTTATTCTTTCAGCCGGGATTTCGATATATGAATCCAAACAGTATGGGCCTGACATGCTTTATTTTTTATTTCTAGCCATATGATTCGACACCAAACTGTTCAGATTCCCTTTCGGGTTTTAAAGTTATCGACTGATTATAGTAAACTAACAAACCTGTGTCCATTTAGCTTTGATCTAGGCGAATACCTTTATAACCGGCATAGCATATCAGAATTAATGTACAGTTTTTAAATCGTGATCTGAAAAACCAAACAGCGTGAAAGGCTTCCCGGAATTTTCCAAGATCGACTGCAATATCAGTTAGCTTGCTTCATACACGGATAAATTGCGATAGCCAATCCGGAGTCCTTCATTGCAAGGCAGGTACTCATTTGTAGACATAATGAGAATAATGAACGCGAACAACATGAATAAGCGATTACTAAGCACGACTAGGAAACAACCACGCAAAACACTTATCGAGGGGTACAAATTCAAAGAAAATATAGAAACTAGTTTTTTTATAGTAAGGAGTACAACGATTAATTCTAGACATTCACATCGCACCACCCACTGAAATCGAGAGATTAAGCTGTCCACATTTCAATCCAAAAAACATTACATTAGTTTAACACTCTGGTCCAGTGAAATCCTCGCGAGTCCAGAAAAACAGCCGGCCATTGAAGATCAGATTCTTCGAAAAGCGTCAGGCGAAACAGTTGCAGCCCCTACCTCTCACATTCTGTTGAAGATTTTTCCTCCACCCCACCCCCCAACCCGCCCACCTACTAGGCAACAGCTATGATAAATCATATGGGGCTTGCCCCAAGGGCGGGACAAAAAAGGGCCACATACACAAAACTCCATGCCAGGCCACACGGGAGCGACCGCAGGAGGCATCAGCGGCGCCCGCAGACAGAACGAAAAGATACTGGAGAGTAAGGGGGTGGTAGGGTAAGGCAGAAGACGGGAGTGAGGGCTGGGGAAAAATGGGAATGAAAGGATTAATTTGTTTTTTCGCGATCAGCCCAATGAATTACATAGTATATATCACCTGCAAATCCATTACTATTACCATGACCAACTAGCTTTGAAAAATACATACGTTCTAGTCCCCACACAGAAACCACGCAGGGTACTCGGTTTTAAACGCTTGCTGTTGTGCTAGAATTGAGAGCGCCATATTGTTTTATTAGCTGACAGCAAAGGATAAGCAGATCCCTTCCTGATGCTAGAGCTTTGGGCCGGGGGGTCTGCACATGGATATTGGAGAGGACTTCAGGATTGTTTGTACATTCTCCTGGCAAAATTTGTGTTTCCACCTTGGGACAACTTTTTTCGTGATGGGAAAAACAGGAGGAGAAATGCCTTTGCGTTTTATGAAGCATGTGGTTTAATTTCCTGTTTGTTTACACCGGATAGGTCAGACCATTGGCCTCTGCGGATAGTATACTGGCCATGGCTCTCTCTTACCCTTCCCAGGGAGCGGAACCAGGTGCGGGCCCGGGCCGGGTGCGGGGGAAGGACTTCTGTCTCAGGTCTGTAGGGTGAGGGACTTGAGGCGCCGGGCCATGTTGGTGGGAGAGGACCGCTCTCTGATGGCTCCTTCAGGATAGAGACATGGATGGGCCGGGGCCTCCCTGGAGCGAGGACGGAATCATCCTATCTGTCCCCAGAACGAGGGAGATGGATGGGAGGGCACGATGATGGGGAAAAGACTTTGTCGGAAAATCCTGGGGGATAAGGGAATGATGGGGTGGAGATGTTGTCCAGACCAGGCCTTGACCGACAAGCTCAGCAGGGAACTGTAAGGAGGGTCTGTTGACGGGACTCATGCCCTGGTCAACATCGGACCGGGAGAGGAAGTGTGCGATTAGGGACTTGCTGGTGGGGGGAGGTGGATGGCATTGCAAGCAGCAAGCGTGTTAGGGAAGTGAAGGGAAATGATGGGCTAGCGGCGGAATGGGGCATTCTCCCTCATCGTGACCGAGGACTACCGTGGTTGTACATTTTCTCTGGCCACTGCCATAGGACGCCTCTCGGCCCCTGGGGGAAAACGACTGTTTAACACTTGAATCCGTTCTGTGAATTCCTGATCTTGATTATTGGGGATAACCTGGGTATTTCGGTAATTATGAACGGATCTTTTCCAATGATATTCTTCTTTCCAGTTTAGACACGCATGCTTTCACTTCACAGCTAGCTTTGCTGTGCCTTTAGCCTGGGGTGGGTCAGGTTATCGTACAATTGCTAGACGCGGCGCCCCTATGCTGCTGTGAAAGCATCATGGTTGTCTATGAAGAGAACATTCATTCTTTACTGACTGACTCAGATTTTTGTTGGAGGCAGATTGCATTATTCAAGTTATGGCGCCCCTCTAGCGGGGAATACTAGGAACTCATTGCTACAGAAGATTCTTTGGAACGCTGTTTTGGAAGCACTGACTTAATCTTGTCCAAGATTCCTTAGAGACGGGACAGCGGGACAGCTGTTTAATCCCCACATGCACCAGTACATCTTGATTGATTGATGAAGAAAGGGTCAGAAGCAAATTTGTCAATGTGAGTCACAGTTTTACACAGAATTACATAGTTTGTACAAAATTCCCCCACGGGGGCACGTTTTCTCGGGTTGATAAACGTCAGTACAGAATCCCAACAAAGACGTATAGTTGTGTGTGAAGGGAGGTGACAGAAGGATGGCTATATTTGGGAATCATGATGGACTGACAGTGTCGTTTGTTTTGTCACGAAAGGAGACAAAGGATGATTAACCTTTGGTGTCAGTAGGAAACTAACGGGTGCCTTTGTCGTGTCAGTGGTTGGGGGCCTTGTTGGAATGTTGTCTGGTGTGAGGGCGTCAGTAGTCTACGAGAGCACTGTCATTTGGTTCATCGTCAGCCCGAATTTGGAAAGGGTGGTTTGTCGGTAAATACGACTACTTCTTTCAGATTTCAGTTTCACAGGTCAAACTTGAGCAGGGCTTGTTTTTTGTCATAATCAATTTGGGCAAACAGAGAGATTGTTGGTGAATGTCTGTCATAGTCATTTGTCAAGCCGGTAAGCTGTTGATCAATTTGTATTTTAGGGGGCGTTCGTTCAGTCAAATGGAACTTCTTCATAGAATTGGGAAATACGTTGGGTCAGAGTCAGGCTTGTGTACTGACATGACTAACTGGTGGCACCGTGGGACATTTTAGTTTTTGATTTCAGGACTGTAAAGTCCCAAAGGTGAGTTTTCCAGGGAGTGATTTACTTTTGAAGTGATCTGTCTTTGTTTGGAAGTAGGAAATTTTTTTTTAGTGAGGGGCATCCACTTTAACAGTGACGAGAGTTCAATTTATGTCTTGGATCAAAGCACGTACTTCCTTTTTTAAAGCACATCTTTCATCAATCCATAAAAGAAGTTCATTGCCACTGAGATTCCTTGCGCATCCGTGATAGTGTCAATGGCAGTTTCAAATATATATCAGTTCCTCTCTTACACAGGAGGACGAACACACCACTGGTGGTTTTTTTTATAAAGTTTCGGGTGACAAACAGGCGTACGTCGACGATGCTTTTTGCGTGGATGGTGATGGGAGACTCGTGGCGGCATGGAGGTGACATCGTTGGAAGCTGTACCCTGGCCTGCAGTTGTCGCAGTGCGGAGGGGAAGGCTGGAGTGGGTAGGAGAACGACGACGCTGCTGTCTGTGGCTTCCTCACAGTGCAGCAGGCCGTGCACAGGGGGGCAGGGGGGGCTGTGTGGTCAGTGGAGAGAAAGTGGGCAGGGACAGGTCACCGGGATGTTAGGGACACGGGCCAGGGTACGGCGAGGCTGGATATAAAGGTGACAGGGGTGTCGCAGACAGTGGCCAGTTTTTTCAACATGTGTGTCCTGAAACGTGTGACAAAGTGTCTCAGCTGTTTCACATACTTCTTTACTCTCCATGTTGAGCCGTCTCAACCCTGACACCTACAACGTTGCCACCTTCGTGTGATTTGAATTATAGGCTCAGTTGATACTTTTGTGTGTGCCATATAAAATTCCTATCACGGTTTTGCTTTAACATATAGTGGAGGGCGTCTACTAGGCTGGAAAGGAGGTACGGACTCTCATTCTGCAGCGTCAAATCTGAAAATCGTACACTTTGATATCGTCGTTTATCACATGCAGACTAACCTATATACCAGGCTGTTTTCCACACCCACAGTTCTTGTTGGCTGCCGCAGAGAACTGTTGTATCGAAATCGATAGTAGGTATAAAAGTTATTTCCATCTGGTGTTCGTCCATTCTCTTAAGGAAAAATTGTTTAAAGCGAAGGTACGAAGCCAGACTTATTGTTCTGGTGTGTTTGTTGTAGTGTCGGAAGTGCTGCAGGTGCTGAAACTCACAATTTTCCATTATTCCAAGGGGTTGATAAACGCGCAATCTTTCCTGAGAATGTTAGCAAGGCACGGTTTTCTCCCAGAAGTGACAATTGCATTTCACCTTTTTGTTGTCAATACACACCCCGTGCTGACCAATACTCCCTGAATTAACACCAACCAACACAAGAAGATGACAGTAAATTGTGAACGTTGTAGACGAGGCTGTCACTGTCTAGAGTTTACACCCACAATATCAGCACAAGTCACAATTGGCTTATTTGCTGCATTCAACAGTCTATGAATGAGTCTCAAAAACTTATTATCCTATCTTTCGAATTAATCAGGGAATCAAAATTTTGCACATCGAATTAGTAACTCTAAACTTCAACCGCAAAACCGTGAGGAAAATGACAAAATCAACGCAGAGTTGAGATTGCCGGTCCATGCTCAAGGGAGATCACCCAGCGAGAGATAGAGCGCGTGGCGCCGGGTAGGTTACAATGGTTCACTACTTATCCTCAAGGAAACAGTGACCGACTGATTGATTGATTCCTGGCCTGTCTGTCTATCAGCTTTCAGCGACAGGCGCTTTTGTCCCCCTTTATCCCTCCTCCTCTTTCCTCCTCTTCCTTCCTCCCTCCTCCTTCCTCTCCTCCACTTTTCCAGTTTGTTGCGCTCATTTATAACACTTCATTGTCCAGTCCTTAACTGCAGCGACCTTTAGGTTCATCGTGAAGCAGAAAGAAAGAATGTTCCTTATATTATGAGGCTTAAAAGCAAGCAAAACACATAAATACAAGTGGAATATTTGCGCTGTCGGGTTTTGAGTAGTAGAGAGTTGTGATAAAACAGCTCCACGGGTTGAAACAGAAGGGAACACAAAATACAATGGAATAATCCGTCAAAAATGAACAACAGTCTGAAGCTAAAAGAAGGTAAACACCAATACCAGAATCACCGAGGACTGTGATTAATCAAAAATTCCAAAAAATGGGGGGGGGGGGGGGGGGGGGGGGGAACACGGGCACCTTCCTCCTCGACTTTTACGGACTGTTTCGTCAGGTGAACAAGACAGCCGCAAGAAGCTAACCCACCATGAACCACCCTCGCGGGAAGCTGCTCAAGTCTGTTCCTCTTTCTGTTTCGGTTTATACAGGTGTCTGTCTGCCTCACAGACACAGAAAGGACACACCGTGGCCCTTTCCCTAATCCTCCGCCTGGCCACCTGCGGGGTGGACGTTTACTGGGGTTGATGGATGACTGGTGGGGGGTCTTCCGGATTGCCAGGGACGGAGCTTCTCTCTCTCATCAGTTCTACTTAACTCCTTCATTTTATTCCTCGGAGTTTGTAACACATTCCATCATTTCAAGGGTCATTGAAATGTAACAGGCTTAAGGGGGAGGGTCGGCTTGGGCCAGGGGAAGAAGGCGAAGGAGGGAGGGAGGTGAAGAGGCGGAGGAGGGGCGAGGCGGAGGATGAGGTGGTGGACGAGTTAAGCGTAGAGGAGAATGGGTGGGACGGAGGGCAGCGGAGGAGAAGAGGGAAAGCGAGGAGGAGAGGGGAGGGGAAGCGGAGGAGGAGTGAGAAGCAGAAGAAGAAGCAGAGAGACGAAGAAGAAGAGACACCAAAACCACAAATTACAACAACATCACGAAGAAGACGGGAGAAGAGGAGAAGAGACGAGCCCGGCACGACAAAAAAGAAAGAAAGAAAGAAAAAGAGTGAGAGTGAGAAACCGAAAGAATGCACGAAAAAAGACAAAACAGACAGGGACGGACCAAAGTCGAAGAAGACCATAAGAATGGAAATAACATTGAAGGTGAGTGACCACATTCATAACATTATTTTTTTTAGCATTGTTCCCTAAAGTAAACCAAAAAGACAAGAGAACCCTCCAACCGTATAGTTATGAACGGTTCAAAGGGGCAAAGACTGACTGAAGCACAAATATCACATAAAGTCAAGAATATGCCCTCATAACATATTGGAAATAATTACTTTACAATTAGGCATATTATTTGTCCCGCTTGCTTCAATGCTTCTGCCATACCGCAGTATATTTAAAACAAACAACGATTGTGTTGTAAGCCAAACACACCTTTAACATTTCTTTTTCTCAACATTGTAATTTCTTGTTAAAATATTTTTTTTTTGGGATTGCCAAAACGATATCACGACGTGTATGGTATCCATAATAAAGGCATCAGCCCATAAGCAATTTTCTGTTCAGGATAGTATACAATGGCAACATCTATTTTTTTTTTACAAATCGACGGAACTTACAGAAAAAAAATCAGGAGTAGATCCCGCTAAACTAAATTAAGCATTTCCGTCTCAATAATTCACGCCGGAAAAAAGCATTAGAATCACACTAAACTGACCTCAGACAAAGCCATCTTGCAGCACATCATTTTGAGTCCATCGACTCACAATGAATCAAACAGACGACAGTCATCAGAATTCGATAATCACCCCCAGCCCAATTCCATCAACAACCATACAAATAAAACGTGACAAGGCCTTACACATGAAAAAGTTATAATATGACCAAGCCCTTAGAATCCAATAACAGCACACATGTCCAATCTATTAGATAGACTATCATCAAACATAACGATGCCACTAAACTCACAATAATGTGAAACCCTTGACAAATCCATAGGAAAATTTTGTAAACACCCCCCCCCCCCCACCCAATAGTTCCAAGCTGCCCGACCTCTCATAATCACTCTCTAAATTTCTCACATGACCACATGCCATCAGAATGCAATTGAGTTCTGACATGCTGAAGCCCTCACGATCACAGGTAATTCTATCAAACAAAGCCATCAAAAATAGAAGTAGTCAACCTCAAATTAAATCAGCAATGCAACCAGTTCTATCGAGAAAACCACAGATGTTAATGTGTTTTAATGTGTCTCAAATGGATCACACTGTCACAAGATCTAGATCGGGCTGAGGCTCCCGGATCACACTTAGGTTTAACATGATTAGCCGTCTGAAGCGCGATCAACAGTTCAAGTGAGCCGGCCACAGAATCGTTTAAGATTTAATGACTAAGGCCAGCCGGCTCAATCATAATAACTATAAACCTGGAAAAGGCCATCAGAATCACAGTACATCTGACAAAGCGTACAGAAGCACGCCAAATTCACCTGACGAAGACACCGTTGGCAACGCTGTAAGCTTAAATTGCGAAAGCTGTTAGACCTCACAGTAAGCTTCCAACGGACCGAATCCGTCCAGAATCATAGTAAGTTCAACCATGAAAAAGCTATTGTCAAACTCTTAGGTAACTGACTGCCCCCCCCGCCATCCAAATCCACAATAAGTTCAACCCCGCCCAACTCCCGCTCATAATAAACGCAAACTGACAAAGCCGTCAGAAGTGCAGAGAGATCAAACTGACCAGCCTGTCAGAAGCGCCTTGAGATCCAACTGCCAAAGCGACAGACTCACGGTCCGTTTTACCGGGCAAAGCCCTCGGAAAAGCAAAAAAAAATTCAAACCTGGAGCAACCCTCAGACTCAAAATAAGTTCCCAACATGACAGAAGCCCATCGAATACCGTACATTTTAAACGTTACAAAGCCTCATATGACAAGTTCAAACCTGTCGAAGCTAACGAGATGACCGTAATTCCGACCTGACAAAACCTAAGACTGCAGTAAGTTCAACATGACAAAGCCTCCAACCATTGCAATATGTGCTGTAATTGAATGAAACCATTGGATCGCCAGATCATTTCTACATAAACAAGCCACAAAGAATTGCAACAAGCTTGCTCTGAACAACGAATGTCCCTTTTCGCACTGAGCCGATTTATCGGTTTTAAGGGACAGATCATTTTCCAGAACCTGATTTCACGGCTTTCAAGACGGCAATCTCTCCGACCCTGCTTATCTCAGCGCTGCAAGGATACCACCATCCAGAACTGATTTCTTGGGCTTTTTTTTTTTTTTTTTCAAACAAAAGGGGTGTGAAAACCTCACCCCCCCCTGCTTTTTAGGCTTTTAAGGACTCTAATCAACCCAGAGCCGCATACGGGCTTTCAAAGGACGGCATCACCCATTCCAGTACCGTTTTTGGTGTTTAAGGACGGACTCAATCCTCTCGAACTCTTTTCAGGTTTTTAGGGTCGAACTACCACCCGTTTTGGGCTACCGCGCGGCAGTCAATGGGTTTCCTGATGAGGGCCAGGGTATTGTTCACAGGCGGCAGAAGGCAGGGGATGGCTCTGCTTTAGTTCTGCTGTTTCACCGCCCTACTGGCCATTTGGTCATATACCCTTAACCTTTTATTTTCGTTTAACGTTAGTGTGGAATCAAGGAACAAGGACATAATTTCTCGCTTTTGAGGATGACCCCCCCCCACCCCCCCCCCCCCCCCCCGAATCACCAATGCCTCACCACCTTCTCGGTCTATGCTGACTTCATAGTACACATTTTAGTAGAGTCAGCTTCCCCATGTGCTATTTTCCCAGGACAGGAATTTAACAGCGAGAACAAAATAAAAAAACTTACCTCCAGAAAATCGAAAGGGACGGTCGTGTCTGAGCGCACCAAGTCACGTAAAAGACACATTCGTGTATGCTTAAAGCTTATCATTCACACAGTTCCACCAAAGATCAATTTGTTCAATAGATTGTAATAACCCTAGAACTGCCCATATCAAAAGTTACTAACGAGCTAAAGCTAGGAAGTAAGCGATCAAAGTTATTTTTTTGGGGGGGCAACCTTTTCTTCTACATTCAGCGTGACATTATGCTTTTCTTTATGTGTTGATTTAGGCGAGATCGGCCAGCGTCACCAGCTATGGGTGAGAGTTTGTCCCTTTGTTTTGTCCTGGGTTCCAACAAAAAGGAAAAGATGGCGGACTTAGGCATTCTTTCAGGCTGGAAAGTGAGCTGAATCTGAAGCGTGATCAGCACACTCACGGGTGCCATCTTGCGAAAGGAGCGGACTGCTCTACAAGAAGGAAGAGAGGGACGTGACTCGACGATAAGCAAGAGGGAGAATGAGAAGCAAGAGGTGGAGGATAGGGTCAAGAAGGTGGAGAGAGAGAGAGAGAGAGGCGAGAGGAAGAGAGGAGGAGGAGAGGATGCGAGATGAGAAGATGAGAGAGAGAGGAGAGGAAGAGGGTAAGAGTACTCAGGCAAGGAAAGGATTTTAACGGGAAATGGTTTGCACCAAACCCGAAAAAATGGGCTTCAGTATGTATGTCTAGTATATTTCACTGTCTCCAACCCTCCTCCCTCTTTATTTCTGGGATGTCCGTCACTGTCTCTGTTCTGCTTTTGGATCTCTCTCTCTCTCTTCTCTCTCTCTCTCTCTCTCTCTCTCTCTCTCTCTCTCTCTCTCTCTCTCTGCTTTTTTCTTCATGTACATGCGCGCGCGTGCGCGTGTGTGCGTGCGTATGTGAGAGTTGAGTGTGTGTGTGTGAGAGTATGTGTGTGTGTGTGTGTGTGGTGTGTGTGTGTGTGTGAGATGATAAGAGAGTGTGGCGTGCGTACGTGCGTGCGTGTGCGTGCGCGCGATGGAGTGCGGGCATGTGTGCTGTGTGTATGTGGAGTGTGTGTGTGTGTGTGTGTGTGTAGTCGTGTCCGTGTGTGTGTGTGTGAGGTGTGTGTGTGTGTTTAGGAAGGAATTCTGTTTTCCGTCTCGTCACACATATAGGTGATAGCAGACGTCTAAATAACATATTGTTTACAATTTTAGACTATTATCATAAAAGAAAAGAGGACGATGTGGTTACATGGAACAAAAATAAAGGATAGATGAATTGCAGGACAGTAACTATGAAAAAATAGATAAAAAATAACTAAATAATCTAACTTACGATTATGATTATAAAATGTTCCTTAATGGACTTCCCAAAAGGTTACTCGTTAATTTAACAAGAGAACAACTGGCAACGAATCTAAAAAGTCAAACACATTAACATGCCCAGTGTCAGCACTTGGTATAACACCATTCAAAAAGGGTTTCGTTAGTTCACAATCAAAAATCACTGTTGAACTGAAAGATCCCCACGACATACGCACTTAACAGTCTGGCAATACTTGGTTCGTAGGGAATTACATAAAAGTCTAAAAGTCAGGCTAGAAACCGGTCGGCTAATCGACACAAAGTTTGACAGAGTTTGCTGACGAGGTTTTGATGAGGAACTGTATTGACTCCAGAAATCCCTCTCGATTATATGACTAATTTCCTTGTATGATAAAGGACAATCAACCTTAATACTACCAAATATATTCTTTGCTCCCCTTTTTGCTGCTCTATCTGCTTGATCATTAAAAACGAGGAGGTGTGCGATGGAACCAAGAAAATACAACATTAGTACCTTTCATGTAAAGACAGTGCAACATGTACTTAATCTCAAATAATAATTCCTCTCTTTGTGTATTTTCAAAACAATACAAACTTTTTAATACTGACTGTGAATCAACACAAAACAGGATATTAAATATTGAGACTGGCAAGGAAATTAAATAATTTAATGCCATCAGGACAGCAATTAGTTCAGCTGTAAATATGGAATGACCCTTACCTAAATAATATGATTTTTCAGCTTTGAAATCTGG
This sequence comes from Conus ventricosus, assembly GCA_018398815.1. Lineage (NCBI taxonomy): Eukaryota > Metazoa > Mollusca > Gastropoda > Neogastropoda > Conidae > Conus > Conus ventricosus. The sequence continues at coordinate 32,606,915 of CM031608.1, forward strand.
AATTACAAAGCCAGATCCCGCACTACCATCATCAAGAACTGAGCCGTCAGTGTATACTTTCAATAGTTAGTAAACTTTTCTTCATGTCAATTTTGACAGATGTGTGTGTGTGTGTGTGTGTGTTTGTGTGTGTGTGTGAGCGTGCGTGCGTGTGCGTGCGCGCGTGCGTGCGTGCATGTGTGTGTGTGTATGCGTGCGTACGTGCGTGCATGCGGCATGCGTGCGTGCGTGTGTGTGCGCACGCGCGCGCGTGTGTGGGTATGTGGGTGGAGAGAAAGAGAGAGACAGAGACAGAGACAGAGAGACAGAGAGCAAATGCATGACGAAAAATAGGGTCCCTAACTGTAGAGGTAAACACACCGAAGAGATGTAAACAAGTCATGCTGTTGCAGTTGGAATCACTCAACTACATTCAAATCAGAATGAAAAAAAAAAAGGTTTAGACAAGCTGATGCAATGAGGTTACATTTTACGGACACACCATACGTTGTGCGGTCTAACAGTTCTGAAGTTTAGAAACATGTAGTGCAGGATTGGAAAGATGTTTATATTTAATGGTGACGAAAGCAAACTCGGTTAGAAAAATACAAAGTTCAAGGTAACACTTTGGTTTAATTAGGTTTTATTTCTAACATTCCCCAGGCGCCCACAAGAAAACAGGAAATGAATTGTATCTTCATTAGCCAAATGACGCAGTCGGTGAGTCAGCTTGTTATTCCTATTGAGACCACATCCAAAGGGTGTGGCGAGCAATGTTAAAAGCATCACATCTAAATCGCTTCGAAGTGCTTTTAGTGTAATGATCTACTTTCATATTGATCTAAATTTATTTCTGTACGAAATACCTAAAAAACAAACAAACAAACAAAAAAATCCTATATTATACAAACAATCACTATTATACACACGACTGCCAGTCTGCCATCTACTATCGATCAATCTTTGAAACACCATGAAAAATACTGATATAATTTGAGGGTAAAGTAGTTAAGACTGAAACCAACGAGGGGGGGAGGGGGGGGGGGGGGGGGGTCAAAAGGGAACAAAAACAATGTACAACGTTTCGACTCATAGAGTCTTTTTCAAGTGACACACAACAGTAGCTGCTTCAAAACATTCTAAAGTGACAAGAACTCAAAAAAAAACAAAAACACACACACACACAAAATGGAGGAGGCTGGGCAGACAACAGAATGTGAGTGAATATACCTGAGAAACAGATAGTTGTGAGGCTGGGCAGACACAGAATGTGAGTGAATATACCTGAGAACAGATAGTTGTGAGGCTGGGCAGACACAGAATGTGAGTGAATATACCTGAGAACAGATAGTTGTGAGGCTGGGCAGACACAGAATGTGAGTGAATATACCTGAGAACAGATAGTTGTGGGTGGGAGGTGGGAGGACAAAGAGGGAGGGGGAAGTGGGGAAAGGAAAATGGACATTGGGAGAGAAAAAAGGACCTCTTGCACACACACACACAAAACTCTCTCTCTCCCTCCCCCAAAGCCACCACACCCCACAGGCAATCTTGCATGCACAAGTGCAGGTATACATCCAACCCCCCCCCCCCCCACACACTTCCCACCCTCCCGGGCAGCCCTGATGTGGCCCTTTGCGGTCGGCTGGGCTATAAGCAACATTATCTTACCCTCCCGGCACCACCCACCCCCACACACGTACCATTATAGAGAGGGGCAGAGAGAGAGAGAGAGAGAGAGGAGAGAGAGAGAGGAGAGAGAGAGGGGGGGGGGGAAGAAAAAGAAAAAAAAAGGTAGGGGAGGGGGAGGGGGGGAGGCAAACCACGTTTACAACTCTAAAGATATGCATACCTTTGGGTGTTTAAGCATACATATGATATATACATGCACAACGCCAAATTTTTTTCTCCCTCAAAAACGTTTTTTTTTTTTCTCTCAGAAAACAAGAGTGGGGTGGTGTTGAAGCCACAAACAAACAAGCTATGCACACCTATCCTAGCTGCCTACACGTTGCGTGCATATAACCCTATATACACAAACACAAAAGCAAAAAAAAAAGGACCTCCAACGGCCATTCAAATAGTTCACATTGCATGATTAAAATGACGACTCCACCACCTCAGTCCTTGACGTTCAGTCCGTGGGGAGTGAGCGTCCCTAGCTAGAGATCAGAGAAGATTCAAGGAATTCAAGGAATTCAAAGAAGGAAGTGAAAAATTGCTATCTATAATTGCTTTTATTTGTCTATTTGCTCAATCTTGACATCTGAGTTTGTTGAAGAACAATTTCACAGATATTTATATCAGTAGATCATCCCATTTCTTATTACCATATTTCCACTTATTTTTCTGTACTAAGAATCCAACTTCATTTTAAAAGAAAAAGAAAAGTAGTTTCGGCCATATTTGTTGTTATCTCCAAACTGGACCCAGCCGAATATAAGCAGCTTAACTGACTTTGTAATCTAGCTACAGTTATAGCAGATAGAATGATGTCATCAACTAACATATGAGTAGTTCGATCAGATAAATGATTTCTGACGCACGTTCATTGGTAAACGTTACACATGTTATCTTATTCCCCCCCCCCTCCCCACCCACCCCCCGTGTCCAATTCTTTTCGCTTGATGATATTCTTTCAGACCTTATTCTTACTTTTACGTAATTAGAATTTAAAAAAAGCATACCATTGCCACTATTCTTTCATTAGAAACACACAAAGAACAACAACCAACCAAATCAAACCACACCACCACCACCCCAAAAACAAAAAAAAAACAAACAAAAACAAAAAAAACCCAAAACAAACAAAAAACAAACAAAAACAACCCACAACCAAAACAAACAAACAAATAAAAACGAAACAATAACAACAACAACAAACAAACAAACAAAAAAACTATAACAACAAAAACACCTCCACCACACCACCTCTAATAATAACAGCAACGACCAACAAAACAAAACAAAGCAAAAACGCTTGTCAGATCCGAAATCAACCGCCCGCTTGACATTCACCAGTAATGTCATTTTAGTTCCCCCATCCCCGCTGTCTGTGAATACTAAACCACAAGTCGCTTCTTATATCCCTCACAGACATACACCCTGTCATCATGATAGTTGTACACTTCACTGACCACTCCCTTTCTCTAGCTCCTTTAACAAATGCACAGTTGTTTAACTTTTTTTCCTGAAAACTAACAAAAAGTCTCTAGCATACTCTTGCAAATGTTTGATAATAAGAAATCCAAGTCCAGCATGCTCACCGTTTTTAATTGCCTTAATGGCCAGCAATACACACAGAGAGAGAAGAGAGAGAGAGAGTGAGAGAGGAGAGAGAGGAGAGATGAGAGAGGGAGAGAGAGAGAGGAGAGAGAGAGAGAGAGACATACTCACACACACCGGATGTTAATAGTTATATATCTCGTAGTCATATTACTACTACCACTACTACTACTACGACTACGACTACGACTACGACTACGACTACTACTACTCCTGTTGCTGCTGCTGCTACTACTACTACTGCTTTCTGCCACTACTACTACTGCTGCTACTACTATACCACCACCACCACCGCCACCACCACCACCACCACCACCACCACCATCACCACCGCCACTACCACCACTACTACTACTACTATTTATACTCCTTGTCAGATTAACGCCTAGGCGTTTACACTCAACATCTACGCATAGTAAACTTTAAAACAAATAAGCCAGAGCGACAAGCAGTAGGTTATACCAGTTACATACCAGAATTAACATACCCACTGCATACAAGTGTATGCTTAAAAAAGTAAATTACGAACCGTACCACGTGCTCTGTAGCCAAACAGTACAATCCTTAATGGAAAAATTACAAACCAACCAGCAAAATAACATTATCTGTCCACGTAACCTTTGTAAACTTCGAACAAACAATTATATATATATATATATATATCGAGTTGTAGACACTAGTTACTGAGAAAGCCTCTTTCAGGTGTGTGTGAAGCTTGATTCTTCACAGGGCTTTTTCTTATCTTCTTGAAATAACCAGACAAATGTTTGTTTCACTGTACTGAAAAAAATATGCGTGAAAAGATTCCAGATATAGATTCAGCTTCTTTTGTGGTGTGTGTGTGTGTGTGTGTGTGTGTGTGTGTGTGTGTGTGTGTGTGTGTGTGTGTGTGTGTTTAATTCAAATAATATCAGAGTTTACAAATGCGCAGAAAAGAGGACAGTGCGCAAAGTTGTCGTCATTTTTTCTGTTTTTGAGAGAGACATAATGAAACGAAACAAATACATAAAAAAAGAAAGATCAAGCATAGATCCATGTACACACAAAGGGGTTTTAAAAGAAAAAAAATGCTGTATCGATGGACAGTCTGCCGGGTTTGATAATTGATTATCGCTGATCTGTATACAATTATTATTAAGTGTGATTATTCTGCAAGGAGGATTGCTGTTCAAAAATACACACTGTAGACTGGGTACAGAGGGAGGGGAAATACATATGTATATATATACACACACATATATACACACATACACATATATGAAAAGCATATATATATATACATACATATATATATATTATATACATATATATATCTATATCTATATATATATATATTATATATATATATATATATATATATATTGTTAAAATAAGGTATTAAAAGAAATCTCTACAAATTTGTTTCGAGCGCGTTGCGCTGTCATCAGGATGATGACATCCTGATGATGTCATCCTGATGACAGCGCAACGCGCTCGAAACAAATTTGTAGAGATTTCTTTTAATACCTTATTTTAACAAATGTTGCTCCCCAAGGGGTTGAGCGCTTTGGAAATCGTTTTGGGTATTTTAACCACATTGATCTATATATATATATATATATATTTTATATATATATATATATATATATATATATATATATATATACATGTACATACACACACATATGTACACACACACATACGCACAAACATACATATATGTGTATACACATACTCACATACACATGCATACACATATACACACATACATACACAATACATACATACATATCATTATAACGAGCCGCATAATACAGATAGGCGCCTATTATGCATCTGATTGAAAAAACATTGGTGTAAAGTTGTTCCATGAGGCTTCAAAGTTTGTCTGATTATTATTAACTCTGGCATTGTGTAACTGGACTTTAAATCTGTTGTGCAGCTGATTTTGGAATCCAGTAACACATGGCGTACGTTTTTCAAATCTACATTTACAGATATAATTTTTTGCAAACATTATAATAAATTCAAATATTTTGTCTGTTTTATAATGGTGATCCACCCGAAAATTACAATATTACAAGTGATTTTAGCATTGAAGATGTTTCTGCATTTTTCATTCAGTAAATGTTCGACAGCTTTCCAGAAAGTTTGTACATGGTTGCATTCCCAAAACAAGTGTTCAATTGACTCTCTTTCTTCATTACAAAAGGTGCAGTTCTTCGTATTTGTTATTCCCATAGCATTGAGAATAATGTTCGTACCAATAATTCTATGAACAGTTCTGATTTGTAACCATTTGAGTTTGATATCGTTTATATTGTGGATGTGGAGAAATACTTTTTTCCAAGGGATTTCAGAATTTAGCTTTTGTTCCCACTTTGTACAACAGTTTGGTTTCTGTTCATCATAAGTTAAAATTTCATAGTATTGTTTGACTCCTCTGTTTGCCTTGAAAATAATATTCACCACTTTAGGTATATCGAGTCTACTATTGGTGGTGGTGTTTAATTCAATCCCAGTTTTATTTATGTAACTTTTTATGGAGGAAATCCATCCGTTGTAAGTAACGAAATTTATGTTATAGTCAAGGTTAGTAGTGAATTCTTCATATGTCATGACTTTTCCGTCATCTTTTAAGAAATGCATTACTGCATGTTTTCCTTTTTCAATCAGCTTCTTTTGTTTGATCGTGACGTTACCTACTTTAATTTTATCATTGTAAAACACAGGTTCCGACAGTAGTTCATTCACTGTCTGGGGTTCTACACGTAAGCAAAATTCTTTGTAAGCCTTAAAAACATGAGTCCAAAAATAATTTTAGTTCGTACATACACAAGCAACTGCTGATCCATAACATTCAAGTTTTTCAATAAATGGATGGGTTTTCCTTATAATATTCTTCCATTTATGATTAGTCGTGTTAATGTTTCTTATCCACGAGATTTTCAAAGCATAAATGTATTTTCTAATGTCAGGAATGTTTAGACGACCGTCTTTTACCGTTTTGATCGTTGTGTTCCTGCTGATCTTATCTTGTTTACCACTCCACACAAAGTGGAAGCACATTTTTTGAAGTTTTTTTAATAAGGGGTCAGGTGGATCAGGCAAGAGAATCCAAAGATGGATCAATTTCGACAAGACTAATGACTTTAAAACTGCGACTCTTCCCACAGGTGTAATAGTTCTTTGAGTCCAAATTTTGAATAACATTTTGATTTCAGAAAATTTGTCATTATAGTTCATCATTTCACATTCTTTGAAGTCTTGTGTAAACCAAATTCCAAGTATTTTTAAATTTCGGGGGATTCCATATTGTTTTTAAATGTGGGCAGTATGTTGTCTGTGACGGGTTCTCCGACGCTCCCCTCGTTATTAAACTATGATTTTCATATTCAGGGATGAAGGGGGTTATAGACAGAAGTATTTACGCTTTCACAACCAAAATGCGCTCTCACATAGGCACACGCACTCTGTCACTCACATCGAGCCCGCACAAAGGTGACGGGAAACCAATAACATTTCATAGAAAATAATCAACTTTATTTAACTTGACTCCGAGCCCCCACCCGTCACTACACAACACAACTATCTGTATCATACAACAATGTAAACAGCATACAGACAATCTCATAAATCGCATCCCCTTTCCTTCAATCACTCTTCATTAACCAGGAAAGACAATATTCCACAATTCTGTTTGCACACTTATAAACTTAAGAACAAATAAAACGTCCATAACTTGCCAGCATTCCTCAGTTGACCGTCAGTTTCTCTCATCCCACTGTGCGACTACGAGCTGAAGCTGCCACACTGTTGTGTCCTCCCGATTGGCCAAATCCCAGTTGGGGGACACTGGCAACGTAGCTTGAGTCGCACCCTCACACCGAGTCTCCCGGACTCCACCACACTTCGCCCTCTCCACTGAAAGGGCTTCTGTCGGCCTCTCCCACAGGTCTTCTCTGGCTGCAAACACCCCACCATTGTCTGGCAGCTCCCTGTCTAGGCTCCAACAGGCTGACATGTCTTGCTGTCGACCGTCCCCACACGGGAGACAATTCTTCTCGTCGTCGGCTCTGAGGCTACAGCAACCTCCACTGTCTTACGTCCCCACCCAGGAGACAACGAGGCGACAGCTAACCTCTGCTTCACGCTGTATTTTCTTGAGCCCTCAGCAAGACGGGCGAGTTCACTTTCCCTTAAGTGAGTCACACCTCCTGGTTTTCCAAGCAGCTTATATTCATTCTCAAACAAGAGAGAACCCGAGTTTAACTGGCTCAACCAATGGAATCACGGGCACACACACATCACACGATTTGTACCAATAAATTCCCAAGTTATTTTTATTCCACCAATGGAATCACTGGTCACCTATACATACACACACACAACAGCTGCTAGCGCTAACCAAGACTTGGGTACCAAGTGGTTAATGCATAACCTCCCATTCAAACTCATGTTCGATTCCCCGAAGCTACCCATTGTACTAACAGCCTGGACTCCTCTACCAGCCAGGACTGATGCTTCGAGTAGTTACTACCTCTATAGACAACAAGGTGCAAACCACTCAATAGGCCGAGCCTTCCATTCATTCCCCAGAACAAGGACGACTGAATGGTCGCTGTACTCTGCCTGCAGGCTGACGGTCACCTACCCGTGACGGTCACCTGACACGATCACCTTCCCTTCAGGCCCACTGGAGAACCCAGTGAATAGCCAGCCAGTGGTCGGACTGGACACTCCTCTACCCAGGACCGGGGGTCGGCAACTCCTTTTCACTATCCCTCGGACATGCGAAACACTTCCCAGTAACTCTCCCTCCTTCAGTATGCGACTCGGGGTATTCCCCTCTGGTGATGCCTGAGTTCGCACACTTGAAGAACCCAAGAACTTGCTCTCAACAACAGCAAAACTACCCTTAATTTGCCTAAATGCTCGAGAACATTCGGCCGACTCATGACATTGTCTTTGACATCTTTTGACACCCGAGCCATACAGCTTGCGTTTTCTCACTGTTCATGTGTAAACCTGAAGCTCTGCCAAATGTGTCGAGAATATGAATAGAACTTTCAAAGAAAGTCTATCACCATTATTTAATAACTGAGTGTCGTCAGCAAACTGAGCTATTTTATGGTCCATCTCACTTATTTTTATTCCTTTTATCAATTTTTCTTCCTTTATCATTATAGCTAAAATCTCTACACTGAGTATAAACAAATACGGTGAAATGGGATCTCCTTGCCTACATCCTTGTTCTATCTCAAACATGTTGCAGTCTGTCCATTTACAATAACTGTTGATATAATATTCCTATAAAATGTTTTTATCCACTGGCATATACTTTCGCCAAACCAAACGCTTTTTGTACCTTAAACCCTGAACGTCCAATTTAAAGAATCGAAAGCTTTTTCAAAGTCAATGCATAACAATAAACCAGGAGATTTTTAAAGTTTAAATAGTTCATCAAATCGTAAATCAGTCTAATATTATCTCCAATGTACCGATTGGTCATAAAGCCTGTTTGATCTTCACTAATGAGTAAAGGTAAGACGTCTTTTAGTCTGTTGGAAATACATTTAGAACCTATCTTGTATACTACATTTAAAAGAGAGATGGGGCGCCAATTTTTTTACAAATTCCTTTGGCTTATCGCCTTTTGGGACACATATAATTATCCCTTCTTTTTGCGTTGTTGAAAGTTCTTCATCTTTGTAAGCTTCATTAAGGGATCTTACCACAAGGGGTCCTAACTGTTTCCAAAAAAACTTAAAGAATTCGGGGGCGAATCCATCTGTGCCTGGGCTTTTTCCATGCTTCATGTCTTTTAGGGCTAGGCCTGCGTCCTCAAATGTGATTTCTCCTTCCAGTAATTCTTTTTCATTTTCTGATAATTTGGGAATTGTTTTTACAAGATCTTCAATATTACAGTTTTGAGTTTCTTTTTCCTTATATAGTTTTTCATAAAAGATCTAACTTCATTCAGAATATCTTTTTGTTCGGTTATTATTTCATCATCCTTGGTTACTAGTTTTGCGATATGTTTACTAATATAATTCCTTTTCTCAAGGTTACAGAAATACTTAGAATTTTTTTCACCGTCTGCAACCCATCTTGCCCTTTGGGCCTTAAGTGTACTCCTTCCATCTTCTTCTCTCTGAGTGATCTTAATTCCTGATTTTGTTGTTGAAGTAGTTTCATTTCTCTTTCTGTTTTGTTTTCCATCTTTTCTAGTGATTCTATCTCTTCTATTAGATTGTTTTCTTTTTCTGTTTTTTTTTTTTTTCTAATCGAGTAAGCTATTGATTTTTCTCTAATTTTCATCAAAAGGAAATCTAAAAATAGTTTGTCTGGAATCTTAAATTTGCAGAGTTTTACTAATTCGTATATTGACTGGTCTTCTGTTGCTGAAAGATCGACTGCATATTCTCGTATTACACTTAGGATTAGTTCGTTTATTTCATCGACATAATTGTTTTCTTTTTAATATAGACACATTAAAATTTCCAGAAACTTTTAAACTTTTCACTTTTCCCGAATTTCAAGCACAAAGTAATTATGGAATGATCAGACCGATAACCTGGTAAAATATCAGCATTTTCGAAAGCAAAATAAAGATAATCTGATAACAGAAAATAGTCTAATCGGCTTTGTTTTAGTGGTGTTGGTCTTCGCCAGGTATACCTTTTACAATCAGGGTTCTCTTCTCTCCATACGTCAGCAAGTCCTATTTCTTCAGTCATATTTATCAGTGTTTCTCTGGCTCTAGGGTTGTTTTTCTTGCACATAGTTTAAACAGTCTAAGTTAGAATCCATCACGACATTCCAGTCGCCTACAGCAATGGTGTTGTTATTGTTATAACTCTTTATGATCTTGTTGAGTGTGCCGTAAAACAAGGGTCATCTTTATTTGGGTCCATACACGTTCACCCAAAAGAAATTCTTTTTCAATGAAGAAAAAGACACCAGTATGAAGTGTCCATTTTCATCACGGTGCACGTTTTTTTTTTAATCTGAAACTCAAAATTGTTTGAGAATAAATAGCTACGCCCCCAGAGTTGGATCGAAAGGAGGAAAAGAAACATTTGTAGCCCCATTCGGGATTTACATACTTTTCTTCTTTTTTTTTTTAGTAAAGTGGGTGTCTTGCAGACAATAAATAGAGAACTTTTTTTGTTTTAAATAGTGGAATACGTCCCTACGTTTATGTAAATCTCCCAGTCCCTGACAATTTAAGGAAGCAATTGTTATACTGTCCATTGTAAAGGTTTTTCAAGAGCAAAGAAAAAAGTTTGAACAACACCTAATTGCTTAGTGACCCGACTAGCATTCAAAAATCTCCACGACAGGCCGGGCCTGTATATACAATATGTGTTGAAGAGGAGTACATGACTATATAGTATTCCTTGAAGCAAAACAGTTAAATTGTCATGCATACAGACAAGACATGAACTCAGCATATACCATCTATGCCTGACAACACACAAAGGTAAAAATAAAAGAAATTCCCTTGCAAAAAAAAAAGTCGAAAGGATAGAAAGAAAATGCAAATCCTGACAAAAGCAAAACTGAAACAATCGAACACTAAATAACACAAAACCATACCACAAGACATATGTAGTATAATGACGGTACGAATAGAAAATATCTAAAAAATAGATTTGAATAAAAAAATTGCTTGACCAACGCAGGCAAGCAAAAGGCGCGTAGAAGAATAGGAAGAAGAAGGAGGAGGAGGAGGAAGAGGAGGAGGAGAAGAAGAAAAGCTCGACACTCAACATGTAAAGGCAATAGGTATCATAGAGAAGAAAGAAACCTGACCATAAAAAACAACAACAACAAAAACCCTACTATTACTAATAAAAATGGAAGGTTCGTTTACTCATCTTGGGGGCAACCTATTGACAAACAAAGTTTGCATAAAGGTGATGTCGGCTTGTGCGCTCGCGAGTGCCTATATCCGCACGAGTGTGCGCTCGCGCGCTCGCGCGCGCCCGTTCGTGCGAAACAGGACACGGGCGGTTGGATGTTTTTGGGGTGTGGAATAGCGCTCACCCGGGCGCGCGTTCTATGGGAGTTCAATGTAATGTAAATAATACTCAGCTGATACGCCTTAAAATGTCCCATACAACTCCTGCTTTGTCACGCACGGAGTGAGATGCAAGGGATTGGCAGGGTGGGAGGATCATGCACCGCACGTGTTCCCTCCACCTCCCCCCCCTCCCTTTAAAAAACAAAACAAAAAACAAAACAAAAAACAACACCGATGCAAGCTTGGCCGATGGATCGGCGATCGAAGAGTGGAGTGGGAGGGGGGAACGCAGGAAGGGGCGGGGAAACCAAGAAGCTTAAGCGAGAAAAACAAAGTGGGGTCAAAAATGAACTCGTCGGTGGATAAGGCTATCCTGTTTCAAAGAAATCAAAGGTTATGAAAATTAACATTAACTTCATTATCACCTCTTATTTTCACTCTATATAGTTTATAGAGTGGCTCGTCAAACTATATATTTGCCTCCTGCCAAACAGAATAAGACAAACAGAATTTTAAAAATCCTATGACCCACAATAGTTTTAAGATAACAATTATGAAATACAAACAAATCTCTTCTGTTAGCGTAGGCGATCAAATTCCTCCATTACATCATCTTTCACGGGCATATCAACGTCACCATCGACGTCGCCCTTCAAAACTGGGTATGTACTGGGTGCAAAGTCATGTAACTAACACAAAAGACGCTCATGAAATTCATAAATACATGTTCATACACTGACAAGGCATCATCCATCTGTTGGCAATAAAGAAAAAATCATAATGCCCTCCACAATATAGTAATCTTATTATCTGGAAAGAGGAGGACAGGCGGGGGGGGGGGGGGGGTATTTGTGTATTGTGTGTGTGTGTGTGTGTGTGTGTGTGCGTGCGTGCGTGCGCGCGCGCGCACGCGCCTACCGTGCGCGCGCGCGTGTGAAAATTAGTTGTGACCTACCCCCTTTTTAACAGAACATATGCATGGTTTATGTAACAATCAATCATCATCTGTCAATTCGTCTCTCAACGTGCCACTACAATATCCCTTATCAGCCTGATGATCAAACCACTACTGTCAATATTCGTTTTGTCAATAACACAAGTCAGCGAAATCTGATTAACTGCCCGTGAATTTTCCTCTCCACCCCTAGGCATATTACCTTTCACCCTCATCAATCAATATCACATTTCAACCTCTTTAGTCAATATCCCTGTCAAAACAATCTCCACACCATCCGTCTATGTAACATCTTCTATCACATTGTTCGCCATGTCATTATCAGTCTCATTCACCAATTCTATCCATCAGTAATATGCATCAGCCCTACCCACCAGCATCATCTTCCTACATATCTCATTAAAGTCATCCCTACTATTTCTCAGCAAGGTCACCCATGACACTGTGGACAAGGCTGTCTGTCTCAGCCAACAAATTTTCCATAGACAGTATCTGTATGCAAATATCACTCGATAACAATGTCCCTTGATTTTGTTTTTAACATGGACATCAGCATCGCTTATTTTTATATTCCAATAAGTACCTGATTACCTTCAGCAACACTGGTATCATTTCTATACCTTCATCCACATTTCCAATGAACATTTCTCTGCATCATCAGCAACATTTATAACGATAGCGGGATCGTTGGCTCCGTTAAATACAGCACAACGCATGGTCATTATACAATGGGTACACAGAGGAAGCGTATGGACCACAGAAGAAAAGAAGGAGGGGGAGCCGTGGATTGGGGTGGAGGGGAACGAGGAGAGAGGAAGAGGATGAAGCTGAGTCCGGAGGGAAAGGTATCTGTTCTGTTTCCCTGTTTTCTCTTCTTTTTTTCTTCTATATAAGAGAGAGAGATTATTTTATCCTTAATGGGATCTGTACGAGTACTTACCCAGCCTAAAGGCTCCATCATCATCCCTACCTCCAAACAGCGTCAACATTAGATATCCCCTGTTTCCTTCGCCCAAACAGCATGTCAAATACTTTCAATTATCACATGTCAATCATCTGTCCACATCAACCATCCACATTATCAATCATCTGTACACATTAACTATCCACATTACAATCATCTGTCCACATCAACTGTCCACATTATCAATCATCTGTCTACAGAACAATACACACTAATTCATCCGTCCACTTCAACTATCCACATTATCAATCATCTGTCTACATCAGCTATCCACATTATCAATCATCTGTCTACATCAACTATCCACCTTATCAATCATCTGTCACATCAACTATCACATTATCAATCATCTGTCCACACAACTATCCACATTATCAATCATTGTCTACAGAACTATACACATTATCATTCATCTGTCCACATCAACTATTCACACTATCAATCATTTGTCCACATCAACTATCCACATTATCAATCGTCTGTCCACATCAACTTTCCCCATTATGAATCATCTGCCCACATCAACTTTCACATTATCAATCATCTGTCCACATCAGCTTTTTACACTATCAATCATCTGCTCACACCATTTATCCGTAATATCAATCATCTGTCCCCATCAACTTCCCACATCATCAATCATCTGTCCACATCAACTTCCACATTATCAGTCATCTGTCCACATCAACTTTCCACATTATCAATCATCTGTGCACACCAACTTTCCACATTATCCATCATCTGTTCACACCAACTATTCACATTATCAATCTTCTGTCCACATCAATTTTCCACATTATCAATCATCTGTCCACGTCAGCTTTCCACATTATCAATCATCTGTCCACTTCAATTTTACACATTATCAATCATCTGTCCACATCAACTTTACACCTTATCAATAATCTGTCCATATTCGACTTTCACATCTTCAACATATGTCCACATCAACTTTCCACATTTCAATCATCTGTCCATCCACATTATCAATCATCTGTCCACATCAACTTTCCACATTATCAACCATCTGTCCACATCAACTTTCCACATTATCAATCATCTGTCCACATCAACTTTCCACATTATCAATCATCCGTCCAACATCAACTTTACACATTATCAATCATCTGTCCACATCAACTTTCCACATTATCAATCATCTGTGCACCTCCTTGTCAGCTTCACTCAAC
>CM031608.1:32628795-32646719 GCA_018398815.1 Conus ventricosus
AAACCTTCTATCATGATATGCTTTGTTCCATTTAAGTGTTGGGCAGAAAATCACAATATGATCAAAATTATAACGATAAACTGTTTGTAATAGGTCTAGGACAAATATTGTTTTTCCACAACCAGTTTGTCCACAAATTAATGAACAATGAGGAGTTTTTGTCATAAAGTTTAACTGCTCCATAGTTTTATAACAGAACTTAATCTAATCCAGTTATTATATTTATCATACTTTCTGTCAAAACCTGTTCAGTATATAAAATCCTATGAGACCTAAATGTGTAAGATTAATCCAATTCAGTTCTGTAAGATTGTTTCTATTTAAGTCAACATTGATTTTGCTGCTTGTTGTTATGACCTTAATATCCCACCATTGTGAAGAACGACGACAACAACTTTAAGGCGTTTAACGTCTAAGTTTTGCCAGCTAATATTAATTCCTTTTATAAGGTCGTCACTAACGCCCACAACCCCATCCCTCTCCACATCTTTAAAGACAGAAATTTCAAATATCATTGTGAACGTGTCTCCTAATTTTCTGCTTGGAAAGAACTGTAATTTTGTAGAAGCTTCCTTTAAAACCGTTTCTTTTCTGTGGAGGATGTACTGTTTTTTCCCATACGGTGTTATTTCAATTTCTTTCGGCTATTGTCGTCTGGCATAAGACTTACATGTAAAGGGCCAGAGTTGAATGCTTTTCTGAAACTTTTTTGACGGCTAAAAAATGTAAATGGGCTTATGAATTCAAATTTTATTCCCCATTCTAAATATGGTTCCAAGTGCCATTTGAGGTCAGGTTTTCGAACTATTTTATATTCATACTGGCCAACATTATTTGCTTCTACATTGCGTAGTTGTTCTAGTTTAGGAAACCTTTTGCTGTCGCCAACCTCTTTGCGTTTATAATCACCATCTTTAGTGTACTCAAAACCATACAAAGTGCCTATCTCACCATTCTGTTCAAAGTCTGTAACGTCTGCAAGGTCTTTTAATTCTAAAGTTATACACCTCACAGGCGCTAATGTAACTCCTGATTCTTCTGGTCCGCGCGACATTATTTTTTAGTACAGTTTATTATTTTATTTCCAAAACAATGTGCAGGTTATCACATTTCACGACTTTCCCCACTTTGTCTTTGATTTTTATATTAAATGATCCGACCCTCCCACAAACTAATCTTTTAAACTGTAAATTAGGGAATTGTATAATTTCATAATCGCAATATGCAGCTTTCCCTGACGGAAGAGCTCTTAAAACAGTTGAGGGCCTTCCATCATATAAGTTTTCATCAGTGCTCAGCTCATCCAAATGAACATAGAGTAATGAATGTAATGCAAGATCGAGCGGACTTTCCCCCTCATAAGTAGTTTTGTCTGGCGCAACTCTAAAACTATGAGTGGGTCGATTGCCAGTTGTAAAGCCTAACATTTTAGCTAGCTCTCTATCAAAATAGTAACCTATTTCTTCTTTTTCAGGTTTGAATGATAACATTGTTTTCAGATTCGCATTGTTAAGTTTGAGAGTAATGTCAAAGTTACTCATTGCTTCTTTTAGTGAGCAAAACCCGTAATAACCATCAGGTATTGTTAACTGGCTAATTTTGGCCCCTGATTTGTTAACTTTTTGAATCTTATTATTCTTCTTTGATTCGGTTATATTAAACCATACGACTTTGTAAAATATTTCATGAAGTGCAACCATTTTGGCTCCGCAATTGTTATCAATAGCATGTTCTAAAAACGAAGGACGGTCTTGAGTTGTTATTGTTACAAACATTTTTTAAACGAAATAAAAATGAGCGCATTCAAATTACTGATGCAAAATATTCTGTTGGGCCGCACTACAATCTTAAAAATATAACAACTGATACTCTTGTCATTTCTGTGACCCAGACTGACACCTTTCAAGTAAAGGTGAGTACTCCATTAAGCAGATATCTTAACCCCCCTATTAAAAAAGACTACATCGCGAAAGTGTGGTTTAGTCATCCGATGCAGTTTTATCAGAACCAGTTAAACTTTGCTGTGTTTTGTGCATCAACTGGGTGTGGAGTGTCGTATGCTGATCATCTAAATCATCCTGATCCTTTGGTGAGGTCAGTGTACAGATTTCATTTTTATTACACCTTCAGACGTATTTTGACTGAACTGCAAGCGCCATTACCAAATGACAAACCGTTTAATCCATTCAGCAACAGAATAAACATGAAGGCTTTTGAAAGGATCTGTAACGAATTCAATATTAAGGCCAAGACAGACTTTAGACAAAGTTGGATCTTAATCATGGTTTAGGCACCCCTTAGTTTTGGGGCGTGCACAGAAAGTATAACTATGACTGGAATCCACCTTATACATCTTTCTCTTCAGGCACAGCTGTTCATCTTGGGTCCATAGAGCAAGAGCATAAAACAGCATGGACAACATTTATCTTAGACACTTCTAAGGGCCTAACTAAAGCGGGAATAGAACGAATAAACGACTCTATTCGTACTTACATTTGGTGTTTGCTAGGTTCGCAAGCACAAACGAGATCGAGCATAACTGATCCTTCTACTGGCTTTGATGCACAAAAACAATACTTAGCAAATTTAGAGGACGCCATTAATTCTACAGTTGATTTACCTTCAAGTATTAAAAGGTACCAAAATGTTTTACAATACGCAAGATCGAAAGTAGACTTTGCTGTTGGCGCTGGTTTATACATGCTGCCTTCTGACCTCAGACTCCAGATAGGAACAATAATAAACTACAACAATGAAATCCTTGTGGCAGGCAATGAACAGAAGGTCGGAAAAAAACGAAATAAATTCTGAGCCAGTAATATTGCAAGCAGTAAACAAACACCCAAGAATAAGTCATCCAATCCCCGCAGCCCAAAGCCCGAAGACCGTTGAAGACCACGAAGTCCACGAAGTCAAAGAAAATAATGGCCATGAATATGAAAAGACAGCACTAGTTTTTGGATTAACTGGCCTAGGATTACTCCTTCTTTATTTTACTAATATTAACCCAACTATTAAGAGAACTAATGTCCATAAGTGCTCGGCCATAAAGCCAACTACTTTGCTTGCAGTAGACAAAAGCCAGCTAACAATACCTCCTAATATTCCGGGTAAAGAGTCTATGGCTTTACTGGCTAATTTTTTTAATAAACTTGCAAGATGATCAAGCTGTTTTTTTACCCATGATTTATCAGGTGGAGGCGATGGCGGTGGAGGCACTAGCCCAGCACCACCACCACCGCCTGTAATAGCCATCACCAGTGTACTTATTGCAAATCCTAAGGCTGTTATAACGCTTGCTAATGTGACTCCCTGCTCTCTAAACAGTGTTCGTATTCGTTCTGCTAGCGTTGTGTCTTCATATAAAATTCTTTGGATAGTTTCTCTTATTCTGCTCACTTGAGTTCGTAATTGTTCTCGGTTAGTAGACAACACTTCTAGTCTTGCTGATCTCTCTTGTTCAAGATCTTTTAGTCTTTGGGTTATTCTTTCTTTAACACCAGGCCCTAAGTTGGAGTCATCAGCCTCAACGAGTTTTTCTTTTTCTCTTTTTATATGCTCATCTATTTCACCCAGTTTTGCTAAATTGTTTGTTAATTCGCCTCTGATGCTTCTCAAAGCATGATCAAGGGCCGCTATTTCTCGCATAGGCAATGGGGAATCATTAATTGTTTTTAATGCTGTTTCTTCTGAAAAACTGGT
Source organism: Conus ventricosus (assembly GCA_018398815.1). NCBI lineage: Eukaryota > Metazoa > Mollusca > Gastropoda > Neogastropoda > Conidae > Conus > Conus ventricosus. The sequence goes on from CM031608.1 coordinate 32,632,498, forward strand.
TTCTGTTTCTATTAAATTTATTAATTCACCTGCTGATTGATTTAATTCTTTAAGTTCCATGTTTTGTATTTGGTTAGCTGTTGGGAGTTCTTGCAGTGTGTTTTGAAGTTTAGCAACTGCCTCCCCCTTAATTTTGGTTTAACAATGCCAAGGCGACTTCGATCGCTCACACTGAGCCTTTGTCTAATTGTATTCATGCCTACAAACTTTGATGGGTCTCGTTTAGTTGTAAGCTGAACAAGTTGTCCTTGGTCGTTTCTCACAAACAAATGGTTATCTTTTAGTTCAAAATCATCAGGGTATATTAGTTTCGGGAAGTTCTTGTCCTAAACTTTGGTATAATGATCTGACCTTACTTTCTGTTAATTTATACCGACTTGTTGGTAATGTACTCCCGATTTCTACTAATTCATCATGCAATGAGAGCCCGAGCGATGCTGCTCCCAAGGGGAATCACTCATGTCGTCTCCAGGATTAAAATCATAATCTTCATCTTCAATGCCTGCCATGTTTTTAAATAATTAACTTTTTATTTTGTTTTATAAAAAATGTCACAAGTATATGGTTCAATTCTTAACCCGCATAGAAGACTGAAAGAGCCCTTTGGCGTGAAGGGAAATAAGCGGAATATTACTGTTCCAAATAATCCATCTACTATTGATGCGGATCAAATTCTTACTGTTAAATTTCCAGACCTAGGAGCGGATGAAGTGATTGTGCCAGGCTCTGCACGTCTTACTTTCAAAATAGAACTCGCTTCAACAACAGACCCTAACAGAACAGTTGTACAGAATCTGGGGCGGGCAATCGTTAAGAAAATTTCAATAAAACTTGAGGGGCAAGAAATATTTTCTTTACATAATGCAGACATATTTTTAGCCTATTCTGATCTATGGCTAACGGGAATGAAAGGGCTGATCTTGCGTTTCAAGGAATCGAAAATGAAGAAGCACTAAAACATAGAATAGGCGCCGCAGATGCTAAAGACGGCAAAAGGTTTGTAGCCGTAAGTTATGCGTATGGAAATCGCTTTTTCATACCCCTAGATTTTGAGTTGTTAAAAGCGCATGCCCATACTTTCAAGGAGCATTAAAAGACAGATTGTCATATGAACTAACTTTTAATGACCACAAATATGTTATTATATCTACAGACACCGAAGCAAAGTACAGCATTTCTGACATCTCGTTAGAGTTTGACGTTGTTAGCAACCCCGACTTAGCAAGGATGATCCAGCAACAATATCAGTCAAAATTAGCAATATATTACGAAAGAGTGATTCATCATTCTAAATATCCTAAAAGCAGGGCAGACACTATATGGAATTTCAGTTTTAGCGCCACAGCAAGATCGCTTAAAGGTATTTTATTGCTGTGTGAAGATGAAGGACCATTCGAAAGACAAACTGAAAATTTTATTAATCCTAAAATAACAAAAGTGCAATGTACAATTGAGGGTAGTCCTAACCAAATCTACGCTAGCGGGCTTAAACCTTATCAGCATTTTTGATGAAATAAGAAAACTGTTTGGAGGCGGGAGGTGTAGAAATCCGACAGTTGACCTTGTGTCTAAAGATCTGCATCTTCACGGTGTTAGACTTGATCATTATTTAACAACGAAATACGGTTTATGGATTGACCTAAGGTCAACAGAGGATAATCAGTTACATGGAAGTGGGAGAACTGTCAGAGACATAATAAACATTCAAATTGATAAAGAAAAAGATGTCGATAAACCGCTTAATGTGTATTTGTTTTTAATATATGATGCGCAGCTAAATATTCAAGATAACAGATTAGAAAATATACATTACTAAATTATTTTTATTTTATAAAAAGCATGTCTGTTCAAGTTTATCCAAATGTACCTACAGCGCCAGAGTCGCCGAGAGAAGAGATAACCCCGGCATAGAAACCTTCAGATTAACCAACATTACACAAATGCAACAAAAACTAGAGCAAGACCTTTCAAAATACAGCAAAACCAAACGAAGGTATTCTGCTGCCTTTAATGCTGTTACCTATGTTAATACTGGAGCATCGACTATAAGTGCTCTATCAGCAGGGACAAGTGTAGGCCTCTTAGCAACAGGCGTAGGTGCACCCGCAGCTTTACCTCTAGGCGGTTTGTCTTTAGCTCTCGGCCTGTGTTCATTAGCCGTAGGTGCTGCCAGCAAAAAATAAAACTAAACTCCAAAGCACACAGCTATAGTTCAACTAATAACAGCTAAACTTAGTTTCTTTAAGCTGATAATAAATAAAGCACTAGCTGACTCAAACATCACGGATGAAGAATTTAGTCGTTTACAGGCCGATTTTGATGACTACAAAAGACAAAAGTTTGATCTTCAAAGAAAGGCGAGGACAAGTTTTTCTCAACAGCCAGACCCCGAGCAGATAAAAAAGGAATGCTTAAAAAAAGTAAACGAAACATTAAACTCTGTTCTAAACAGCTCACATTAACAACGCCAAAGGGTGTTTTATACTTTAGTTTATGAGTCTAAGCACAAAAAGACCATCGATATTGATTAATTATTTTTTTTTGATTTAAATAAATATTTTGAGTTAGAAAAGAAACTCAGCATGGATAAGCTATATGAAGGTCCAGACGAATTCTTTGAAGCAATGCAAGAAATTTATCAAGAGCACTGAATGATATTGATTTAGAAGTCATTAATCCAGCAAACGTACAGGCAAGTGTTGCTCATGCTATTTCTCAAGTTCCGGGTAAACTAACAATAGACCCGCCAGTTAAAGTAATGTTAGCTGTTTTAATCGACTATGTAACAATAAATGAAGAAAATCTAGAAGTCTGGGTCTCAACTAAACAAACAGACTATTCTTTCTCGTAATGACTTAACACCGGTTGGGCAGACCAACTGCTTACACAGTTTGATGTGGCTGCTGAAGAAGCCAAAATGAGAGGCTCTGGTTGGTCAGAGGGCGAAGTCTTAGAGATCAGATTAAAACAGTCTAAGTATGCGCCGATTGTAGGCAGGTCTTACATTCCATACCTCCAGCATTAGTAGCAAAACGAGCAGTTCTAAACATAAAGAATACAGACAACAAATGTTTTATGTGGTGTGTTCTTGCAAGGCTGCATTACGTCCGCAAAAACGCAGAGAGAGTGTCTAACTATTGGGATTACATCAATGATCTTAACTTTAGTGGAATATCCTTTCCTGTGAGTGTAGACCAAATTGATCAGTTTGAAGAACAAAACAAACCGATAACTGTTAATATCTACACATGGGATGAGGAAACAAATCTACTGCCTATCAGAGTGTCTAAAAACAGCCCAACAATTGGCGAACCAGACAAAAATCATGTGGACTTACTACTGATGTTTTCACCAGCGGTGGTACCGCATTACACATTGATACGAACAATGAGTAGATTATTGCGGCATACTTCAAAGCATTACCATAAACAGAATTCTGCAGAAAATGTTTAACAAGAATTCCATCTGTTAAAGCCGCAAGCGAACATAAGAAACATTGTATCGGCCCAGTTGACTGTAATACAGAACTAATTACGCCCCCACCCGGATCTAAAGTTAGTTTTAAGAACTGGAAAAAACTGCAAAATTCTCCATATGTTGTTTACGCAGATTCGAATCACTCATTGTTCCTTATGAAGGCCAGCGCCACAAAAACTTCGAAAAAACAGTCTTAATGAGTAATCATCAGATTTGTTCATTTGCCTTCATTATTGTCAGGTCGGATGGCGCTCATTCAACACCAGAATTATACAGAGGACCAAATGCGGCTAGAAGATTTTTACAGCGCATGCAGCAAGTGCGTAATGATTGTTCTAATAATCTGAATTTATCTGAAATCATGATGACGCCTGAAGACCAACAACAGTATGACTCAGCCACACATTGTTGGATTTGTGGTTTAGAACTCAGTGAAGAAGCAACAAATCCGACAGTAAGAGACCATGATCACATTAGTGGAAAGTTCAGAGGAGCGGCGCATAACAAATGCAATCTTCAACTAAAGTTTGATCCAAAGACATGGAAGCTGCCCATCTTCTTCATAACTTGCGAGGTTATGACTCTCATCTTATAATGAAAGCAGTAACCGACTCCTTCAGGGTGTCATGCATTGCACAGTCATCATAAAAGTACATGTGTTTCACTTTAAATAACATGTCTTTTTATGACTCTATGCAACACATGATGGGTTCATTAGAGTCACTGGCTATGTCCTTAAAGTCCTGCCCAATAACGGAAGAATATTTTGACCCAACTCTCGTTAGAAAGGGCGTTTACCCTTATGAGTACATGAACAGTTGGGAAAGGTTTGACGAAGATACACTTCCACCTAAAGGCGCGTTCTTTTCTAGTCTTAGAGGAAAGGACATCAGTGATTCTGATTACCAGCATGCTCAAGATGCGTGGCAGAAGTTAGATTGTAAAACGATGGGAGACTATCATGACTCCTACTTGATGGCAGATACATGTTTGTTGGCGGACGTCTTTGAAAATTATAGAAAGACCTGCATGAAACATTACAGCCTGGATCCCGCGCATTACATTTCTGCGCCTGGGATGAGCTGGGACGCTTTCTTAAAGTTTACTGGAGTAAAGATTGATTTATTGTCTGACCTACCAATGATTCAGATGATTGAAAACGGATTGCGCGGAGGAATTAGTATGGCGTCGCATCATTACTGTAAAGCAAACAACAAATACTTGGGCGACTATGATCCAAGTAAAAGGTCTAACTATCTCATGTATTTAGACGCAAACAATCTGTATGGATGGGCAATGGCGCAATCACTTCCACTACGTAACTTTGAAATGTTCACAGGCGGTTTAGAAAACATTCAAAGATCTGTAGAACATCTGCATACTCTTACAGCTGATCGTAAAAGAGGTCTTATTCTAGAAGTTGACTTAGAATATCCTCATGAACTCCATGACCTACATAATGACTACCCATTAGCCGCAGAAAGCCTAAAGATGAATCCAAGAGAGCCGCCTAAACTTGTGCCTAATCTTCGAGGCAAAAAAAATTATGTATGTCATTACAGGCTTCTGCAATTTTATTTAAGACATGGTTTGAAGTTGAAAGCTGTTCATCGTATAATTGCTTTTGATCAAGAACAGTTCATGAAACCATACATCATGAAGAACACTGATCTTAGAACTAAATCCACAGATGCTTCAGAAAAAGACTTTTCAAGCTGATGAACAACAGCTGTTTCGGAAAGACTATGGAGAATCCGCACAAGCGCAAAGATGTTAGATTGGTCACCAGAGAGAACGAAGCAATTAAGCTGACTTCAAAACTAATTATCAGGACTTCAGAAGATTTCATGATCAGCTTTTTGGTATAATGATGAAAAAAAAAGAAAGTCAAATTAGATAAGCCCGTTTTTATTGGGTTTACCGTTTTAGAATTATCAAAGCTTTGATGTTAGAATTTCTTTATGACTACTTTAAACCCTCGTATCCTGAGTCTAGAGGCTTTACACAGATACAGATAGTTTTGTTATAGATATCCCTACTGAAGACATCTATAAAGACATGGAAATCAAAGTGGCTAAAGGTCATGCGGGATGGTATGATACATCTGATTACCCTAAAGATTCGCCTTTACATTCAATTACTAACAAGAAGGTTTTAGGAAAGATGAAGGATGAATTATCTGGAAAGGTGATCAAGGAGTATGTGGGGTTAAGGTAAAAAATGTACAGTATTTCGAGCCAGGAGAAAACCATTAAGAAAGCAAAGGGAATATCCCGCAGTGTTGTGCAGTCGAACATATCACATGACAACTACAAAGAAGCATTGTTTGGCAATAAGACTTTTCATCATGACAACGTAAAACTACGATCTAATCTACATGAGATCAACACAACTGTTGTAACAAAGAAGTCATTAGATAGAACAAACACAAAACGTGTGTTTGTTAATCCAGAGTTTTCATATGCAATCGGGCATTGGAGAACCGAAGGCCTTTATTAAATATACATCTTCATCAGGGAGTTTTTTATGTTTCCACAACTTTTAAACCATGAGCGCAGACATAACACAATCCAATTCACCCAAAGTATTATTTATGTTTGCTAAATGTGTTCGAATTTTTTTTATCATTTCAAGATTATTCTTTATCCCATACTTGAAAATCAAAATTTGGGGCTCTGGGTTTCTGGCCGTTCTAGCATAAGATAATCATTCGTCTTAAATACTTCTCTAATGCCGTCATTATATCGAAATAATTCTCCCATTAATTTCCAGGCCTCTTCCTTTGCCATCTTGCTTCCATTTTTTGTTTCATGTAAGGTTTCTTTTTTCTGAGCTTCCATTTTTAAACTCAAATATATTTACGTAAATTAATTAAGCGGACTGTATCTGGTGGGATTATCTGCAGTTCTTCTTCACAAAAGATCTTTGAGGAGCTGGTTGTTTTGTTGTGTCAGTTTCTCGTAAATAATACACGGGCGGATTCATTTTTACAATTCTTTTTATTTCATATGGATCAACACTCCAAACTGGATCGGTTGCCCTGATGCGAGTGTCCCCTTCTGCTTCTCCCGGTAAATAAAGGTACCTTACTTTCAACCAAACGGTAATAGTTTGCTGGATGAAGACTCCCTTCAGCAACATTTATTGTTTTTCTTTTGATTGCTTGTACTGGTTTTAGCCCTTTAAATTCTACATTATTCATTGCGCGCAAAACTGAGGGCAGTCTTCTAACCCATTCTGTGTTGCGAGAATTGTCAATCAGCTCTCTGTGATACTGGTAGGAGAAAAGTCTTTCGGCTAACTGTTTGTTAAAGTTTTCAACTAAAGCCTGTGATCTGTGAACTCCTGGGACGCCTCTTTTAATGGTAACTCTATGTTTTAACAATAATTGATTCACTTGGCCTTTAAATTCTTTTCCATCATCGACTTGAATCATGCGAGGATAAGTTAAAGGACCTCGTTGGTATATCAGTTGTATAGCAACAGCAACAGCAGAAGCACTCTTTTGTTGTTAATGGTTCCGCATCTTTATATCTTGAAGCCATGTCAATGACTGTGAGTGCGTACTTAAATCTTTTTCGTCTAATCGTATCAGAGGGTAAATATAGAAGGTCCATTTGATGGGTGTCGTTTGGAGTTGTGTTCACAAAGTGTGGTCTCTGTATTCGTCTAGGTGCAGGTAAATAAATTTGCCAAATCGCTTGTTTAGATAACCATTCCTTCGCTGTTTGTTCACTAACCCCGCTGCTTGGCTTAGCTTTTTTATTGCCGTGATTCCCTTCCAATATCCTTTTGGCGAATAATAGATTTTGTTCATTTTTATTCAGCCAATATTATGCGCAACAAAATACACGACAGTCATACCAACGACAATAAACGCGATTTCTTGCATCTTTTGTTTTTCTGATGGTTGATAAAAGTCGCTAAATTTTGGTGGGGGCAATGTCTCGATTGGTTTGCCTGTTACAAGATAATATTCTTTTATTGCTTGATCAACATCTTTAAATGTGTAAGCTGCATGTCCCTGTTTTTTCAGTTTGTCATTAATAAAATCTAACTGCTCAATTCTCTGCTTTTCATAGTGATCTTGTGCTGCGGCTAGTTGCTCCACAGCTTTGTTATGTCTTTTTCTCTCGCCATCATCCCGTAGTTTACTAAACGCGTAATTACTTCCGCTAAAAGCAAGCGCATTCACTACTGCGCCGCCTATCATCATTACGAGTGAAGCCATTTTTATAAATGTATTTTTTTCTTACATATTTATATTGTCTGGAATTATTCCTTGCTTAACTAGAAAATCTTTCATAGCAAACGAAGCTGCAATGATAGCAATTAGCTTTGCTGAATCCTCAAAGTCTAGTTTGCCAAGATCTGCTGGTTTAATTCTTAACAAGCTTTTACCAAGCATTGTGTATCCTATACTTAGACCTCCAATAACGGCAGAATGGTATACAAGATTGGTAATAGTTTTTTCGGTGCTCATTTTTAAAAAATAAAATAATTATAATTAATAAAAAACATGAACATCGATGATCTACTACAGCCACAAGGTAGCCTAAACCTTCCTGAACTTATGAATGACCAAGTTGATGACCAAGCTATTATGCCTAAAAAGGAAAGGCTGTATTCTTTGGCAGCATGTGGAAAAACAAAACAGTTCCTCGGAAATGAATTCAGCATAGAACAGATTCAACAGATGTCGCCGCAAGACATTATAAAGTATCATAACAGGTATGAAGCGCAGTTGGGGTCGAGAATGGTAAAAAGTGTAGGGCAAACGGTTCTTAGTTTGTACACTAAACTAGTCAGTAGATTTGCCCCATTGATTCTGAACAAGATTTTATGTATGATTTAACACAAGATCCAGTTTTAACAAAGTCATTAGAGTCTCTAGGGTGTGATCTGTATTACAGATTTGGAACATTGTTATCGCCGTTAATCATGGGATTAACTACTTTTAATCATATAGATTTTATTTCCCTTCAAAATGACCGAGCCAGAAAATCAGCAGAACCAGAAAACACTGAATCAGGTGGAGAAAGTAACCAAGCCAGAAAATCAGCAGAAAACACTGAATCAGGTGGGGACCAGTGAAAAGCATCCTCATCCTGGGCGTGCTAAAGCAGGAAAAAAATTAGCAGAGTGGAACAGACAAAAAAAATTAATGTTACAGAATATAACTCATAATGAAAACATAACACCGCCAACGCCAGAACAAGTTGATTCAATGCCAGCTATAAAAACTCCATGTGATTCAAGACCTACAGCACCAAAGTCTTCATGGAATATTGAACTTAAAACTGTTGTCATTTTTGGTGCTCTTGCTGCTGCTGGGGGCGGTTATTACGGTTATAAAATATATAAACAACGCTGGCAAAAACAAGAGCCCAAACAATCTCCACCGCTAAATACAGAAGCCGAACACAACAGCACGCCAGCACCGCCAATAACAAAAGATAATTTTGATCCATTTCAAATGCAATAATATTTTAAAAACTTAATTTTAAAATTTTTTTGATAAAAATAGAGCATGACGGATTATTATTTGTTTAAAATGATGGAGTCAATAAATAAAGACATGGAGTCTATAAAAGACATTACCATAGACCAGAATTGTAATCAATGCGGTTGCTTAGGATGTAAGAACTTCATTAAGATCTATGCTGACCGATTTCGCGCAGAGGACGCTGAGCAAGTCATCCTCAATGATGACGCGTTTTTTGAGGCGTGTGTGTACTATATTAGACATCTACTATTTAAGATAAAAACATAGATTGTCTTGTTTTTTTTTGATAATTATAAGATAACTTAAATAAGAACTTAGTTGTACTTAGAGGATGACTTAATTATGATCTTAGGTTGACTTGAGTAAGAACTTGAGGATGACTTGAGGACGACTTGAGTAAGAACTTAGAAGTGACTTGAGGATAACTTAAGGATGACTTGAGTAAGAACTTAAGGATGACTTGAGGACGACTTGAGTAAGAACTTAGAAGTGACTTGGGTGACTTGAGTTAAGAACTTAGAAGTGACTTGAGTGTGTGCATGCGTGGGTGGGGGCGGGGTGGGGGCAGGGGTGCGCATGCGTGGGTGGGCGGGGACATGCGTGCGTGGGTGGGGGTGTGCAGGAGTCACTGCACTGCTTTATAGGGCAAAACACACACACACACAAAACAACAACAAACACAAAAACAACAAACAAACACAAACAAACACAAACAAACAACAAACAAACACGCACACACACAATAGATAGGGAGGTGCTTGTGGGCTGTCAACTGAAGATTATTCAAAGCAGCCACCAAGTGCATTTATCACAAGAGCCACAGCAAGGAACAGCCGCGGTCTAGCCTAGACCGCGTGAAATGAATATTAAACAGGCACACATCACAGCTTATAGCAGAAAGCCACGCTTCAAACGGCCGCGGTCTAGCTAGACCGCGTGAAATGAATATTAAACAGGCACACGTCACAGCCTATAGCAGAAAGCCACGCTTCAACGGCGCGGTCTAGGCTAGACCGCGTGAAATGAATATTAAACAGGCACACGTCCAACAGCCTATAGCAAAAGCCACGCTTCAACGCCGCGGTCTAGGCTAGACCGCCAGCCCCGCGTCAAATTACACAAAATTACATAGCCTGGGCAGCAACGCATGCCAGTGATCTAATAATATGTAGGCCTATTCATGTGGATTCTCGCGTGGATACGATCAGTCGGGCAAGTGCCAAACAAGCGAGTAAGAAAAGAAGTCTTTGTCTTTTCTCCAGAAGAAATAGTGACTTCAAACATTGCTGTTGCAAAACTGAAAAAAGGATTTAGACAAATTCAAAGACAAAAGGCTACTAGTATGTGTTTTTAATCTGCTGTATGGCTGTCTTTTAGATGTCACCTTTGAACTCTGTGTCATCTTTTGTTTTTTGCTTGCTCTCCAAAACAAAGATGAAAGCTTTCTTTTCGGAAGAGAAGGAAAAGCAGGTAGTTTTTTTACTTTCTGTTTACAATATCAGCACAATCATGTAGTAAGAAATAGGGTTTTATCAAGAATAGAAAGTTGTTCATGACTCCATTCACTTTGCTGTTCCATATTTCTGGTAAAATTAAACTAGTATTTGTCTTGAGTAATCTAGCAATTCTTGATGAACGGTTTGTGATTCAAGAAGTTCTATCTCTAATTCAGAAGAGATACTATCTCGCGACATTGAAAAAAAAATCAACCAACACAAACAACTGAAAAACGTCTTCACACCACCACAGCACCAGGAGAAATGACAAAATCACTAGGCTAGGTTGCTAACAACACAAGTGTTGGGCGGAAAATGTCCGTCACTGTTTTCTAATCAGCTGATTCTGTCCCAGTCTTGTGATTGGGGAAGGTAAGAAACATGTTTTGATATGTTTTATGAAAGGCGGGAATGACTGAGCAAGATCCTTTCACCCACTTATAGAAAAACTCGCTATTCAGAACTGCACTATGGGGTATTTAACTCTCGCTTTCATGTCTGCTGACTGGCTTTACAAATCCAACGGTGCACGAGTGGAGACCGCTAGCTTTGCTCTGAATGCTTCTATTGAAATCTCTGGGGAGTGCCGCGCTTCACTGCATGCCTTTAAAAAACAGCCTGCATAAGCCACTCTCTCTCACCTGCAGTGTGTGTGTGGATTTTATGTCAGAAATATAACTCAGTTTTAAAAGACTTTAGAGAGCAGTTAAAGACTGTAGTTTTATTTCACATGAAAGACAGAGACTCATTTGATGAATGTTTGCGCGAAAATGATGTTATTGAAAATGATCAGGAAAAACATAGAATTAAGCAAAAACTAAAATCTGAAAAGTTTAGTAAATTAGTATTGAAAACGGATAATCCTACACAGTATGTCTGTTTGTAGATAATCGTTATTTTTTTGGTTATTGAAGTCATGCTTAGTAGAGAACTATAATATGCCGCTTTTGGAGTCGCCCGGACGAGACCGGCCAAGGCCGGTTGAGACCGGGTGAGCCAAAAGCGGCATATTATAGTTCTCTCACCCCCTTCCCCCCACCCACATGTTTCTACATATTTACACAAGCAGAGAGAGAGAGAGAGAGAGAGAGAGAGAGAGAGAAGGACAGAGACAGAGACAGAGAGACAGAAAGACAGAGAGAGAGAGACAGAGACTGAAAGATAGAGAGACAGAGACAGACAGACAGAGAGAGAGAGAGACAGACAGAGACAGAGGGACAGAGAGACAGGGAGAGAGAGACAGAGACAGAAAGACAGAGAGAGAGAGACAAACAGACAGAGAGAGACAGAGACAGAGAGACAGAAAGACAGAGAGACAGAGAGACAGAGACAGAGACAGAGACAGAAAGACAGAGAGACAGAGACAGAGAGAGAGACAGAGAGAAAGAAAAAGAGAGAAGCGAGGGCGGATAAAGGGGAGGACACGCCTTTGGAAAGTACGTGTCTTGAAGTGGCAGGCAAGAGATTTCGTGACAATCTTTGCAGATGTGATGAATGCCTTCTATTCACGGAGCGCGACATCCAGTGAGGGGAAGGTTGGACTCCACAGGATGTCCACAAGCAAACGAACGTGCACATTAGATGCTACCAGAATTTCCATTCTCCGAACAGTGGCGTTTACTCTACAAGCATAGCAAAGTGAACTGCTAGTCGCCTTTTCCATAGCACGTGCCTCACGTTCAACAGAGGTGAAGAACGACTGCGATTAGACAGAAAACCTAGCAAGCTATCTGGTGGTGAAGACAGGAATTTTTTAAAAAAAAAATCGTTCTCCATGTGTGCTCCTGTCTACTGGTCTTTTTCTTTGGCCTGTATAAAGACCCATTTACATATAGCGGTTTTCCTTTATTGAGAGAGAGAGAGAGAGGAGAGAGAGAGAGAGAGAGAGAGAGAGAGAGAGAGAGAGAGAGAGAGAGAGAGAGAGAGAGAGAGAAAGAGAGAGACAGAGAGAGAGAGAGATTTAAAACTTTGTCTTCATTTTTTTTATTTTTGTCTCTTTTATCTATGTATAATATGTATGTTGAGTTAAGTGCACCCACCTAACCTTGACCTTGACCTAGTCCCTAACCTCCTACCTGGTTCTAACTTATCCCTAACATAAAATACCCGGAACCATAACTTTGACCCTAACCTTAACCTGAAACTATCGTTTCATCATTCTTTAGCCTGCCTATGCCCCCTTTTATTTAACTAGTTGCGGATTTTCTTTGTGAAGTTCATTTCTCATGACAGAAGGAAATAACAGTTCATCACTCCAGTCCACCACCTGAAATCTTGCATGAATAAAACTATGTTAAGTAAGAGACAGTGGGAGAAGAGCATGGGCTAGACGTTGAACATTTTGTGTTTGGCTCGTCAGTGCCGCTCCATCATCGGCGCCATCTTCTTCCGGTCCACTCACTCATTCATGGCCCACTTCAAGATGTCGATTATGTTTGGAAGAACACAAACCATTTCACTTGACCTGATGTTTACATTGTTAAACTAGGTCAAATCATGCTTGTATTTTCTTGGTGGCCCCGTATCTCTCTGTCTGTTTGTCCGTCTGTCTGTCTGTTTGCCTCTCTCTCTCTCTCTCTCTCTCTCTCTCTCTCTCTCTCTCTCTCTCTCTTTCTTCCCCCCCCCCCCCTCCCTGTGACACCAGTAGAATGGCGCCATAATTAAAATCTGTTTGTTCATCCTTTTTTCATTTGGCAAATCAATATGCTAAACAACCGTATTCGTCCTACATACAGTACAATTTACCTCTGTGAATTCCTTCCATTTGACATGGACACGAGGCACAGCTCAATAAGGATTTTGTCTCTGGCATCATCATTGCCATTCTGTCTGTCTGTCTGTCTGTCTGTCTGTCTGTCTGTGTGTCTGTCTATCTGTCTGCCTGTGTGTCTGCCTGTCTCTGTCCATCCATCTCTCTGCCTGTCCATTTCTGTCTGCTTGTCTGCCCGTCCGTCTGTCTGTCTGTCTGTCTGTCTGTCTGTCTGTCTCTCTCTCTCTCTCTCTCTCTCTCTCTCTCTCTCTCTCTCTCTCAGTGCTCAGGAATGTACATATGAGAAATGCAGTTTAATTTATGAAGCAGTTCATCCTTCATCAGACCATTTTGTCTGATATGGAGTTGTCCTAACAAAGGTGGAAAAAAGATAAACTGACACCTGACATGAACACGTGAGAAAAGATTGAACGGATAGGAACCCTCAGCTCCCCACCCTATTCCACCCATCATCAATCATCCACTGGCCCACAACGTGTCACGTGAGGTAATGGACTGTAGAGTCAGTCAAACCACTTCATGCAGAACACGCCTTCTGCACCTGTACGTGAAATCCTCTGGATTAGAGGGAACCCAGACCACCACAGTCGGTTTGGTGGAAAAGGAAATGGCTTGAGTGAAGGGGTAAGAGTGAAAGAAAAGGGATGTGGAGTGAAGGGGAGGGGAGGGGATGTAGAGGAAAAGCAGTTGAATTTGCTTTAAAATGTGTTCATAAGCCAGACACAAAGACGAAGACACAGATACGGGTATGTGCACATAGACTGGACAGTGAAATACAGAGAGACTTCCCTTCCCTCTCATTTGATCTTCTCTCTCTCTCTCTCTCTCTCTCTCTCTCTCTCTCTCTCTCTCTCTCTCTCTCTCTCTCTCTCTCTGAGTCTGTCTCTGTCTCTCTCTGTGTTCGCCCTTCTCTCTCTCTCTCTTGCCTACCACACCAATTCTTCAGTGAAGAAAACAATAGCTCAAAGCGATC
>CM031608.1:32651382-32666382 GCA_018398815.1 Conus ventricosus
CACTCACTGTGAACGTGAGCTCACACAGTGCTGGGTTCACCGATTTTTCATTTGATAGAAGAACTTTAAAAAAAAAAGGAAAAATAGATCAGGTTAAAGCCGATTTTAAACATGTTAGGAAGAGAACAGTAATTTAACCAATCCTGAGATCACTTGCTCCTCCACCGCGTTTTGGGCGAAAGTGCCTGAAAGCCGCCATTTCCAGTGTGGCGGAAGAGAGAGAGAAATCAACCGGCAGACAGACAGAGAAGAGAGAGACAGAAGAGAGAGACGAGACAGAACAGACAGAGAGTCGGGCAGAACACACACACACACGCAAGCGCATATTACTGTTCTCTGGCAAGTAATGACTCAATAACCAAAAAATAACGATTATATACAACAAACATACTGTGCAGGTTAACCAGGTTTTTAATACTAATTACTAAACTTTTTCAGATTTTAGTTTTTGTTAATCCTAATTTTTCTTGGTCGTTTCCAAATAACATCATTTTCGCGCAAACATTCTTCAAATGATCTTTGGTCTTTCATGGTGAAATAGAACTACAGTCTTTAACTGTTCTCTAAAGGTCTTTAAAACCGAGTTAAACTTCTGGCAGTCAAATCCACACACTTATCCCAGCATGTCTTCCGCTGAAAGCTAGTTTCGACAAGTGTTTCTCTTTTAACTATGTCCTCTTTTGGCTGACAGTCATCTATAAAAAAAAGTGTTTGCGTTCCTTCAAACATTCTATAAAACTTTCTAAACACTCACTCTCTGTTTATTGCTAAGGATCAACAAATATATGACAACATCAGTCCATATACACCTTCAATTATGAATATGCTTTGTTCCATTTAAGTGTTATTGGCAAGTAAATCACAATATGATCAAAATTATAACGAAAACTGTTTGTAACAGTTTAGGAATAAATATTGTTTTTCCACAACCAGTCTGTCCACAAATCAAATGAACAATGAGGGGTTTTTGTCATAAAGTTTAAACTGCTCCATAAGATTTAAATCAGAACTTATCTAATCCAGTTATTGTTTTTATCATACCTCTGAGTCAAAAAAACTTGTTCAGTGTAATAAAAACCCTATGTGGCTAAATTGCGTAAAAATTAAATCCAATACAGTTCTGTAAGATATGTTTTCTATTATATAGACTAATATTGAGTTGTTGCTTGTTTTTGTTATGACCTTAATTATCCTCGCCATTGTGAAGAATGACGACGGTAATTTAATAGTTTTCACGTCTAAGTTTGCCAGCAATTAGAAATTCCTTTAAAAGGACTCACTAATGCCCACAACCCCCAACCCTCTTTACATCTTAAGACAGAAATTTCAAATATCATTGTGAATACGTGTCTCCTAAATTCATTGCGGAATGAACTGTAATTTTGAGAAGCAATCCTTTCAAAACTGAGATTTCTCTTCTGTGGAGGATGTAATGTTGTATTTTCCATACGCTTTATATACAATCTCTTTCTGACTATGTCCTCTGCAAAAGACTTAACATGTAAAGGCCAGAGTTTGAGCTTATCTGAAAACTTTTTTGGCGGCTAAAATATGTAAAAGGGCTTATGAAATCAAATTTTCTTTCCCCATTCTAAATAAGGTTCTAATAGCCATTTGAGGTCAGGTTTTCGAAACAATTATAAATATTCATACTGGCCATCATTATTTGCCTCTAGATTGCGCATCAGTTCTAGTGTTAGGAAACTTTTACGTCTCAACCTCTTTGCGTTTATAATCACCATCTTTAGTGTACTCAACCCATACAAAGAGCCCAATCTCACCGTTTCTTTTACAAAATCCGCAACGTCTGCAAGGTCTATTCAATTCTAGGTTATACACCTCACAGTCCTAATGTAACCCTGGATTCTTCTGCCCACTGACATTAGTTTTATATAGCGTAGATATATTATTTATTTCCAAAACAATGGTTCAGGTTATCACATTTTACGACTTTTCCGACCGTTATGTCCCTTTGCTTTTAAATTAAATGATATCCGACCCTCCGACAAACTAATCTTTTAAAAGTAAATTAGTGAATTGTAAATATACATAATCGCAATAAGCAGCTTTCCTGACGCAGAGTTCTTAAAACAGTTGAGGGGCCTTCCATCATATAAGATTTCATCAGTGCTTAGCTCATCTAAATGAACATAGAGAGTAATGAATTAATGCAGAGATTGGGGCGGACTTCCCCTCAAACGTAGTTTCATCTGGCGAAACACTAAACTAATGAGTGGTAAATTGCTAGTTGTAAAGCCTAGCATATTAGCTAGCTCATATCAAAATCGATTTTGCTTCTTCAGTTTGAATGTTAATATTGTTTTTAGATTTGCATTGTGTAAAGTATAAAGAATTAATAGTCTAAGTTACTCATTTTTTTATGGGGCTTTATGTTTTTATTTTCTTTAATTGAGCAAAACCCGTAAGAACCAACAGGTAATTGTTAACTGTTTATACGTCGTTTGTTCTGCCATTCATAATTTTGTAATCTAAATAATTTCCCCTTGGCTTTTAGTATATAAAACCATACTACTTTGTAAAATATTTCAAGGAGCGCGAACCGATTTTGTGGGGGGGGGGGGGGGGTGGCCCCGCAATTGTTATCAATAGCATGTTCTAAAAACGAAGGCGGTCTTGAGTTTTGTTAATGTTACAAACATTTATTTAAAAACAAATTAAAAATGAGTGGGCATCCAAATATACTGATGCAAAATATTCTTTTTGGGCCGCACTACAATCCTAAAATAATGCAACTGATACTCTTGACCATTTCTGTGACCCAGACTGTCGCTTTTCATAAAAAAGAAGGTGAGTAGCCATTAAACAGATATCTTAACCCCCCTATTAAAAAAGTCTACATCGCGAAAGCGTGTTTTTAGTCATCCGATGCAGTTTTATCAAAACCTATTATAAACTTTGCTGTGTTTTTGTGCATCAACTGGGTGTGGAGTGTGCGTGTATCCTGATCACTTAAATCATTCCTGTTAACTTTGGTGAGGTCAGTGAAACAGATTTCATTTTTATTTACACCGTTTAGGCGTAATTTTGCCTGAACTGCTAGCGCCGATACCAAATGACAAACCGTTTAATCCATTCAGCAACATAATGAACTTAAGGCTTTGAAAGGATCTGTACGATTAAATATTAACACCAAGACGGACTTTAGACAAAAGTTGGATCTTAATCATGGTCTAGGCACCGCCTTATTTTGGGGCAATGCACAGAAAGTTATAAATTTGACTGGAAACGCTCCTTACACATCTTTCTCTTCAAGCCAAACAGCTTTTTCACACTCGGTCCATAGAGCAAGGCATAAAACAGCATGGACAGACATTTATCTTAGACACTTCTAATGGCCTAACTAGGGCGGTAATAGAACGAATAAACGACTCAAATCTAACTTACAATTGGGTTTTGCTAGGGTCGCAAGCACAGCATATCAATCATAACTGATCCTTCTACTTGGCTTTGACGCGCAAAAACAATCCTTAGCAATTAGAGACGCCATTAATTCTACGTTAATTTGCTCAAGTATTAAAAGGTACCAAAATTTTTTACAATACGCAAGATCGAAAAGACTTTGCTGTTGGCACTGGTTTATAACATGCAGACTTCTGACCTTAGGCTCCAGATAGGAACACTAATATACTATAATAATGAAATTCTTATAGCAGGCAATGAAACAGAAAGGATGGGAAAAACGACATAAATTCTGAGCCAGTAATAATGCAAGCATTAAACGAACGCCCAAGAATAAGTCATCCAATCCCCGCGGTCCCAAAGCCCAAAGGCCATTGAAGACACAGCAAAGCACGCGGACTCAGTCGCGATGTACATGAATATGAAAAGACAGCGCTTGATCTTGGATTAACTTGCCTAGGATTACTTCGTCTTTATTTTACTAAAAATTAACCCAACAATTAAAGAACAATGCCTCATAAGTGCTACGCCATACAGCCAACTACTTTGCTTGCAGTAGACAAAAGAAAAGCCAGCTGACAATACTCCCCAATAGTTCCTGGTAAAAGCGTTCACTGCTTTACCAGCTAATATTTTTTATAAACTAGCAAGATGAAAAAATCAGCAGGTTTTTTTACACCATGAGTTATCAGGCGATGGCGCGGAGGCACTGGACATTGAAACCCCACCGCCCGCCGGTAATTAGCAACACCAGCGTGCTTATTGCAAAATCCTAGAGGCTGTTTAATAACGCTTTACTAATGTGACTCCTTGCTCACTAAACATTGTTCGGATTCGTTCTGCTAGCGATGTGTCTTCATATAAAATTTTTCGGATTAGTTTCTCTTATTCTATTCACTAGAGTTTCGTATCTTGTTCTCGTTAGTAGTTAGCCCTTCTATACTTTATGCAGATCTTTCTTGTTCAAGATCTTTTAGTCTTTGGGTTATTCTTTCTTTAAATATCACCCTAGATTTGGCGTCATCAAGCCTCAACGAGTTTTTTTCTTTTTCACATTCTTATATGCTCCATCTAGTTCACCTAGTTTTGCTAAATTGTTGTTAATACCCTCTGATGGTTCTTAAAGTACGATCAAGGCGCTATTTCTCGCTAAGGGTTCGGCGAGTCGTGAATAGTCTTTAACGCTGTTTCCTCTGAAAAACTGTTTCTGCTTCTAATTGTATTTTATTAATTCGCCTGCTGATTGATTTAAATCTTTAAGTTTCATTTTTGCATTTGGTTTATCTGTTGGGGAGTTCTTGCAGTGTGTTTTTGAAGTTTAGAACTGGCCTCCCTCCCTTAATTTTGGCTAACAAGGCCAAGGCGAATTTGATCTACACACTGAGCCTAATTCTAATTGTAAACCCACGCTTAAAAACTTTGATGGGTCTTTTTAGTTGTAAAGCTGAACAAAGTTGTCCTTGGGTCGCTCCTCACAAACAAATGGTCATCTTTTACTTCAAATCATTAGGGACTATAAATACGGGGAGTTCTTGCCTATAACTTTGGTATAGATGATCTGCCCTTACTTTCGTTAATTATACCGACTTGTGGTAAAGCACTCCCGATTTACCTGCAAATTCCTCATGCACAATTAGAAGCCCCGAGCGATGCCCTCCCAAGTGGAATCACACATTTCGTTCCACATCAAAAACAACATAAACTTCATCTGCAATGCTGCCATGTTTCTTTAAATAATTTAATTTTTTTTAATTTGTTTTATAAAAAATGTTACATTCATAAGGCTGATTCTTGACCCGCTAGAAGACTGAAAAACCCTTTGGCTGAAGGTGAAATAAACGGAATAATTACTGATCCAAAAAAATCCATCTACTAATGAGCGAGATCAAATCTTACTGTCAATTTCCGGACCTAGGAGCAGATGAAGTGATTGTGGCCAGCTCTTCAGCGCGTCTAAACTTTCAAAATAAGCGCTCGATTCAACAACAGACCCAAACAGGGACAGTTGTGCAGCATCTGTGGGCTGGGCAATCGTAAGAAAATTTCTAAAAAACTTGAGGGCAAGAAATAATAAACAATACATAATGCATACGATATTTTTATACCCTATACTGATCCTATGGCTAACCGGGAACGAAAGGGCTGATCTGCGTTTCAAGGAATTGAAAAATGAATGACGCCACTAAAGCTTAAATAGGCGCCGAACTCTCGCGCCCTCAAGGTGCTAAAAGCAGCAAAAAGGCTGTAGCTGTAAATTTTGCGTAATAGGAAAACGTTATTCCATACCCTTAGATATTTGAGCTTGTTAAAAGCGCATGCACCATACTTTCAAGGAGCTTAAAATACCGATTGTCATATAGAACTAACTTTTAATGAATACCAAACTCGTTATCAGATCATCAGACACTGAAGCAAGTACAGCATATCTGACATCTCGTTAGAGTTTGACGTTGTAGTCAACCTTCACTTAGCAAGGATGATTGAGCAACAATATCAGTCAAAATTAACAAATAATTACTAAAGATGGAATCATCAAACAACATATCCCAGAAGCAGGGCAGACAAATATAGAGGGAATATAGTTTTATTGTCGCAGCAAGATCGCTTAAATGAATTTATTGCTGTGTGAAGAAGAAGAACCGTTTCAAATAGCAAGTGAAAAGTTTTTAATCCTAAAATAACGAAAGTGCCATGTACAATTGACGGCATTCCTAACAAATCTACGCTAGCGGTCTTAGACCTTATCATCATTTTGGACTAAATAAGAAAAATGTTTGGGGGTGGAGGGGTAGAAATCCAAAAGCAGACCTAGTGTCCGTAAATGATTTACATCTTCACAGTGTTAGACTCGATGATTAATTAACAACAAAATATGGCGGTTTTATGGATTGAACCTAAGGTCAACAGAGGAATAATGAATTGTATGGAAGCGGGGAGAAACGTGAGAGACTTAATAAACACTCATTGCTAAAAGAAGAAGAAGCCGATAAAACCGCTTAAAATGTACATATTGGTTTTTATTATAAGATTCCAGCCTGATATTCGAGAAAACAGATTAGAATATGTATTATACTAAATTATTTTTCATTTTATAAAAAAGCATGTCTGTCAAAAGGGGTTTATCCAAATGAGCCACGGAGCGACGCGGTGAGGTCGAGAGAAGAGATAGCTGGCAATTCTGCTGTTATATAAAGCCCTGAAGTAAAAAACTCCTTCAGATTAACCACATTACGCAAATGCAGCTAAGTACAAAGCAAGACCTTTCAAAATACAGCAAATACCAACCGAAGGTATTCTGCTGCCTAAAAGCTGTTACATATGTTTAATACTGGAGCATCGACTATAAGTGTCTCCTATCAGCAGGAAACAAGTGTTTGTCTCTAGCAACGGCATAGGCGCAACGCCCGCAGCTTTACCTCTAGGAGGTTTTGTCTTAAGCACTCGGCTGAGTACATAGCCGAAGGTGCTGCTAGCAAAAAAATAAAAACTAAACACCAAAAGCACACAACTATGGTCAACTAATAACAGCTAAACTTACTCGTTCAAACTGACAAAAATAGCGCTTGATGACTCAAACATCACGATGAAGAATTTAATCGTTTCCAGCCAGATTTAGTATGACTACAAAAGACAAAAGTTTGATCTCAAAGAAAGGCGGTGACAAGTTTTTCTCACAACAGCCAGACCCCGAGCAGAAAAAAAGGAAATGCTTAAAAAAGTAAACGAGACAATTAAACCGTGTTCTAAACAGCTCACATAAACAACACCGAAGGGAGTTTATATACCTTATTTATGAGTCCACGCTGCAAAAAGACCTGTTGAAATTGGTTTCTGAATTAAGTATTTTTTTTTAATTTAATAATATTTTGAGTTAGAAAAGAGACTCAACATGGCTAAGATATATGAAGGACAAGACGAATTTTTTGAAGCAATGCAAAGAAAATTAATCAAGAGCACTGAATGATCTTGATTTTAGAAGTCATTGATCCAGCAGCGTAAGGGCAAAGCGTTGGTCATTGCAATTTCTCAATTTCCAGGTAAAACAAACAATAGACCCGCCAGATAAAGTACTTTTTGCAGATTTTAATCGAACTAAGCAACAATAAATGAAGAAAATCTAGAAGTCCTGGTCACAACTAAACAGCAGACTATACTATTCTCATAATGACTTAACACCCGGTTGGGCAGGCTGAACTGCTTACACCCCGATAGACGCTGCCGTCTGAAGAAAGCAAAATGAGAGGGCTCTGGTTAGGTCAGAGGGCGAAGACCCTAGAGATTAGATTAAAACAGGCTAAGTATTGCGACGATTGTGGTAAGGCATACCCCATCCACTACCTCCAGCGATTGTAGCAAAATAAGAGCAGTTCTCTAAACATAAAGATTCAGACAACAAATGTATTCATGTGGTGTGTTTCTCGCAATGCTGCATTACGCCCGCAAAAACGCAGAGAGTGTGTCTAACTATCGCCCTTACATCAAAGATCTTAACTTTAGTTGGAAAATCCTTTCCTGTTAGTGTAGACAAATTGATCAGTTTGAAGAACAAAACAAACCAAGTACTGTTAATGTCTACACATGGGATGAGAAACATGATTTGGTGCCAATTAAAGTGTCCAAGAACAGACCAACATTGGCATCCAGACAAAAATCATGTTGACTTACTACTAATGTTTTTCCACCATCGGGGCTGCCACATTAACATTGATACGAACAATGAGTAAACTAATCGCAGCATACTTCAAAAGATGGGCACAAACAAGAATTCGCAGAAATGTTTAACAAGAATGCCATCTGTATCAAGCCGTCAAGCGAACATAAGGAAACAATGTATCGGGGCCCAGTTGACTGTAATACAGAACTAATTAACGCCCCCCAGAAGCAGTAAAGTTAGATTTTAAGAACTGAAACGGATGCAAAAGTCTCCATACGTAGTTTACCGGCAGACTTCGAATCACTCATAGTTCCTTATGAATGGCCAGCGCCGCAAAAACCTTCGAAAGAACCAGTCTAAATGAGTAAATCATCAGATTGTTCATTTGCCTTCATTGTTTGTCAGGTCGGATGGCGGCTCATGACATCGCCCGAAAAATACAGGACCAATAGCGGCTAAGAAGATTAAACAGCCAATGCGCAAGTGCGTATGACTGTCTAATATCTGAATTATCAGAAATCATAATGACACCAGAAGATCAACATCAGTACGACCAAGCCACTACACTGTATGGATTTGTGGTGTTAGGCCATCTCATCAACGCAGCAGAATCCAAAAGAAAGAGACCATGATCACATTACGGAAAGTATCAGAGGAGCAGCGCACAGTTAAAATTGGGGGCCAAAATAATTTCCTTTTTATTCACCCAACCTAAAAAAGTTTTTTTTGATACCTAAGACATGGAAGCTGCCCATCTTCTTTCAATAACTTGCGAGGGTTTACTACGTCCATCTATAATGCAAGCAGTAACCAACCCTTCAGGGTAGCATGCATCGCACAGCTCCACATAAAAGTACATGTGCTTTAATCTAAAAAACATTGTCCCTATAATAATGACTCAAATTGCAACACATGATGGGATAATTAGAGGTCACATTGGCAATGTCCTTAAAGTCCTGGCCCAATACGGAAGAATATTTTGATCTCAACTCTTGTTAGAAAGGGCGTTTACCCTTATGAGTACAAGAACAGTTTGGGAAAGTATGACGAAGACACACTTCCTCCTAAAGGCGCGTTCTTTTCTAGTCCCTTAGAGGAAAGGACATCAGTGATTCTGAATACCAGCAATCTCAAGATGCGTGGCAAAGTTAGATTGTACAAACGATGGGAGACTATCATGACACCTATTTAAATGGCAGATGTATGTTGTTGGCTGACTGTCATTGAAAAATTATAAGTAAGACCTGCAGGAAACATTACATTTTGGATCCTGCGCATTACAATTCTGCGCCCGAGGATGAGTTGGGATGCGTACCTTAAAGTTTAACTGGATTACAGATTGATTTATTGTCGGATTTACCAATGAATCAGATGTATTGAAAACGGATTGCGTGAGGAATTAGTAATGGCGACGCAACATTACTGTAAAGCAAAACAACAATACTTTTGACGACTATGATCCAGTAAAAGGTCAAACAATCTTATGTAATAAGATTCACACAATCTGAATTGTTTGGCAAATGGCTCAATCGCTTCCATCTACGCAACTTTAAATATGTACACAGGAAGGGGAAGGGCGGGGACGAATAATATTCCAAAAGCATTAAAGTGGTTGGGGCAGTTTAACGCCATTAACAACGCGTGTGTTTCATTCTAGAAGTGTGACTTTAGAAAATCCTCATGAACTCCATACCTGCATAATTACTATCCATTATCAAGCAGAAAGTCTAAAGAAAGGATCCAAGAGAACCACCTTCAAACATAGTGCCTACTCTATCGAGTAGCAAAAAGAAAATAATGTCTGACAATACAGTACTTTACACAATTTTATTTAAGACATGGTTAAAATGTTAACATCTGACCATCGCATAATTCTTTTGATCAAGAACAGTTACAAGAAACCATACAACAATGAAGAACAATGACCTCAGAAACTAAATCCACAGTGCTTCAAA
Source organism: Conus ventricosus (assembly GCA_018398815.1). Classification (NCBI taxonomy): domain Eukaryota; kingdom Metazoa; phylum Mollusca; class Gastropoda; order Neogastropoda; family Conidae; genus Conus; species Conus ventricosus. The sequence continues at coordinate 32,661,412 of CM031608.1, forward strand.
AAAGACTATTTATTCAAGTCTGATGAACACAGCTGTATTGGAAAGACATGGAGAATCCGCGACAAGCGCAAAGATGTTAGAAAAGTCACCACAGAGAGACGAAAGCAATAAAGCTGCCTACAAACCTAATTATCAGGACTTCAGAAGATTTCATGATCACCTTTTTGGCATAATGATGACAAAAAAGAAAGTCAAATTATGGACAAACCCTGTATATAATGGGTTTACTGTTTTAGAATTACAAGCTTTTGATGATAGAATTTCTTTAAAGACAACTTAAAGGCCTCGTATCCTGAGATCCAGAGTACTTTACACAATACATATAGTTTGTAATGATATCCCCACTGAAACATCTTTATAAAGACATGAAATGACGTGGCTAAAGGCATGCAGGATGGTAATGATACATCTGAATTACCTAAAGATTCGCCTTTGCATTCATACTAACAAGAAGGTTTTTAGGAAAGATGAAGATGAATTATCTGGGAAAGGTGATCAAGGATTTTTTTGTTGGTTAAGGTCAAAAATGTCATTTTATTTCGTAGCCAGAGAAAATCAATATGAAAGCAAAGGGAAATATCTCGCAGCGTTGTGCAGTCAAACATATCACATGACAACTACAAGAAGCATAGTTCTGGCAATAAGACATTGTCATCCATGACAACTAAAACTGCGAACTAAATCTACATGAGAATCAACACAACATTGAAACAAAGAAGTCGATTAGTAGAACAAACACAAAACGTGTGTTTTGTAAATCCCGAGATTTCATATGCAATTGGGCACTGGAGAACCGTAAATTAATTAAAGCGGTACTGTGTCTGTCTGGCGGAATTATCTGCAGTTCTTCTTTCACAAAAGATCTTTGAGGAGCGGTTGTTTTGTTGAGTCAGTTTCTCGTAAATAATACACTGGCGGATTCAATTTACAATTCATTTTATTTCATAAGGAACAACACATCCAAACCGGATCATTGCCCTGATGCGAGTGTCCCCTACTGCTTCCCCCCGTAAATAAAGGTACCTTACTTTTAAACCAAACGGGTAATAGTTTGCCGGTGTAACTGGAGTCTTCACAGACATTTATTGTTTACCTATTGATTCTTGTATTGGTTTTTTAGTCCATTAAATTCTACATTAATTCATTGCGCTCAAAACTGAGGGCAGTCTTCTAACCAATCAGTGTTGCGAGAAATGTCAATAAGCTCTCTGTGATAACTGGGATATAGAAAAGTCTTTCGGCTAACTGTTTGTTAAAGTTTTCCACAACTAAAGCCTGTGATCCAGTGAACTCCTGGAATGCCTCTTTTTAAATTTGGGTAACTCTATGTTTCAACAATAATTGATTCACTTGGCCTTTAATTCTTTTTTCCATCATCCAACATGAAATCAAGCGAGGATAAGTTAGTGGCCCTCGTTGGTATATCCTATGTATATCAACAGCAACAACAGAAGCACTCTTTTGTGGTTAATGCTCCGCATCTTTTGTATCTTGAAGCCAAGCCATGACTGGTGATGCGACTTAAATCTTTTTCCGTCAAATCCTTCAAGAGGGGTAAAATACAGAAGATCCATTTTGATGGGTTGTAGTTCGGTATTATTATAACAAAGTGTGGTCTCAGTATACGACTAGTGGGCAGGTAAATAAATTTGCCCAAATCGCTTTGTTTAGATAACATCTTTTGGCTTGTTTGTTCACAGACACCTGCTCGCTTGGCTTATCTTTTTAATTGCTGTTGATGGCCCTTCCAAGTAACCTTTGGGCGAATAATAGATTATGTTCATTGTTTTATTCAGCCAATAAAATGTGCAACAAAATACACAACGTCATACCAACGACAATAAACCCGATTTCCCATGCATCTTTTGTTTTTCTGATGGTTATAAAAGTCACTGAATTTGTGGGGGCAATGTTCTCGATGGTTTGCCTGTTACAAATAATATTGTTTTATTGCTTGATCAACAATTTTAAAATGTGTAAAAGCAGCATGCCCCTGCTTTTCAGTGTGACATAATAAAATCTAACTAGCTCAAGTCCTCTGCATTTCCAAAGGCGTTGTGCAAGCTCAGTTTCCCTCCAAGCTTTTTATGTCTTTTCTTCTCGCCGCCATTCCCCAGTTTATAACTAAATGCGAAATTACTGTCACTAAAAGCAAGCGCATATCACCACAGCGCCGCCTATCATTATTGCCATTGAAGCCAATTTTTTTTTAATTTTTTTATAAATGTATTTTTTTCTACAAATTTATAAATGTCTGGAATTATTCCTTGCATTAAACTAGAAAATCTTTCGTAGCAACCAAGCGTGCAATGAAACAATCAGCTTGCTGAAGTCCATCAAAGGTCTAGATGCCAAGACTGCAGGTTTAATTCTTAACAAAGCTTTACCGAGCATTGATAATCCAACACTTAGCCTCCAATAACAGACAGAATGTTATACAAGGTTACAACAGTTTTTTTTTTTCGGTGCTCATTTTTAAAAACTACGAATAATTATAAGTTATTAAAAAAACCATGAACATTGATGATCTCCTTCAGCTACAAGCACCTAAACTTCCTGAACTTTATGAATGACCAAGTTGATGAACAAGCTATATATGCCCCCAAAAGGAGAGGCTGTAATCTTTGCTGCTTTGGGAAAACAAACCAGTTCCACCTCGAACTGAATTCAGCATTGAACATATACAACAGATGTCGCCAGCAAGTACATTATTAAAGTATCATAACAGTATTGAAGCCAGCTTCGGGTGGGTCTAGAATTGGTTGAAAAGTGTGGGGCAAACGGTTCTTAGTTGTACACTAAACACTTAGTCATAGATTTGCTCCCATTGATTCTGAACAAGATCTTACTATGATTTAAAAGCAAGATCCATTTTTAAACAAAGTCATTAGAGTCCTAGGATGTGATCATACTCCAGATTTATGGAACATTGTATATCGCCATTAATCATGGGATTATAACTTTTAAAACATATAGATATTATTTCCCTTCAAAAAACGATCTGAAAATCAGCAGAACCAGAAAAACACTGAACCAGGTGGAGAAAAGTAACCAAGGCCAGAAAATCATCAAAAACACTGAACCAGTGGAGACCATTAAAATCCAGTGCATGTTAATGAAGCAGAAGAAAATAAGCAGAGTGGAACAGGACAAAAAAAATAAATGTACAAGCAAAAAGAGAACATAACAACCGAGAGCCAACGCCAGAACAATTGATTCAATGCCACTATAAAAACTCATGTGATACAAGGGCCCCAAAGTCTTCATGGTATATGAACTTAAAACTGTGCCTTTTTTGGCGCCCATTGCAGCAGTTTGGGGGCAGTATATTATGCATAAAATATTAAACACAATGGCAACAAAACGAAAGAATTAAACAACCTAACCGTTAAATACGAGAAAAAGACTAACTGCAACGCCAAAACCGCCAATAACAAAGGCATCATTTCATGATCCTTTTTATAATGGAAAAATATTTTAATTTATAATAAAAATAATCATTGCGTATATAAAATGATAAAGTCAAGAAATAAAGACATAGAGTCTAATAAAGACATTTCCATAGACCAGGAATTTTGTAATCAATGGTGAGTTGCATGGGTGTAATAACTTTCCTAAAAATCTATGCAGAAAACGCAGAGCAAGACATCACTCAAGCGATGTGACGCGTTTTTTGAGGCGTGTAGTTTACTATATTAGACATCTACTATTAAGATAAAAACATAGCTTGTATTTTTTTGATAAATAATATAGATAACTTAATAAGGAACATGATTGTACTAAAAAGGAATAACTTAATCAAGAACTTATTAAGTACTAGATCAAGAACTTAACTAAAAACTTAATCAAGAACTTATTAAGAACTTGAAGTACTTAAATTAAAAACTGGGGTAACTTAAATAAAAACTTATTAATAACTTGGGTGACATGGGTGTTGGAGTTGGTTGTGGTGTACACACGAGCTATATTTGTCATGTGTAAACACCACTTAGTTCAAGACAGTGCTATGCGGTTTATTGTGATGCATTGGCTCTTTAGTTGCAATTTCAAAGCAGCCCGCCAAGTGCAAACAAAAAAATTTATATATACGCACACACCCCCCTCTTTTTTCATCCAGGCTTGGGACTGGCATTGGCAGAGTATACCTATGGTTTTAAATTTTAAAGTAAAATACTGCTTTAGCAGAGCAAAAAAGCAGTCCTAAAGTTTTAACAGGGCGTAACAAGCAAATCGCGACAAAGCAGCATCTGATCTCCTGCTGTATAACCTTTGAACCCGCTCAGGTGAGCTCTAAAGAAACGGCTTGCCACTGAGACCTTGAAAACCGCTCAGAGGGAAGCGCTGAAGAAACGGCATTGCCCATTGTGACCTTTGACCAGCTTTCAGGGTGATGGCGCTGGTTTCTCTTCATCACTGTCTGCGGACTTAGAGAGTAAGGATTGAATTGAATATGGTTTCTTGTACGGGAATAAGGACCAAAAATTTCTAATCTCCTCACTGCATGAAAACAAAAATAACAAATCCTTCCTCAAAGAGTAGATCTTGCATGTGAAAGAAAGACCATCTGTAGAAACCTTTTAGCATAAGGATTCAACAAACGATCAAACTCTCTTAAGTTTTTCGAGAATATAAAGGCCTGCCGCACTCAACTCATCCAAAGCACTAACAAATTGGTGCAATGGTAACTCAACGAATGCTTGTCAAGTATTGTTCAGCTAAAAAATCTCCACAATCTATGTTTCTGCCATGATCCAAAATAATATATAAACAAAAACCAACCTGCACAAACCCAGTAAATAGCTATCTCACACAACACACACCTACAATGGCAATACAACCCGCGCTAACGACACCTGGGGCGCGCTGTCAACCTAAATGAAAACACCCCCCCAGCCCCCACCCCACCTGGCAAGCCCAGTCTCATCGCTATAATTGATTTTTTGGTCGCTTGCCGTGCGCTGTGTAACAAGG
>CM031608.1:32673882-32679245 GCA_018398815.1 Conus ventricosus
GTCGCAGAGACCGAAACCTTCTCCTCTCCAGGCTTCCCCTCGTAAGGAGCATGCCCCAGAAGACTTTCCTTATGGGAAAGTCGAGACCCAAGGGACGGTCAGACGGGTCATCCTCCCGTGTCGGGAGTGGTGAATCCTTCCCAGGACCATCACCTCTGTCCTGATGTTCTAGAGCAGCAGCGACGAGAGGATGCTTCCAGCAGGAAGCCCAGCGTGGAAGCGCGCAGAGAGGAGACTGCCAGACAGGAAACTCTCCGTAGGGAAGAGGCTGCTCAGCGTAGGAAGAGTTGGATAGGATAGGCTCTGCGCAGAGAGGAACTGACAGACAGAGATTTCATAGGGGAAAAGCTAGCTGCGCAGAGGAGAGGCTACCCAGACAGGAGGCCCTCCGTAAAGAAGAAGCTGCCAGACAGGAGGATCAGCGTAGGGAAGAGGCTGCTCTGCGCAGAGAGGAGGCTGCCAGACAGGAGGCTCAGCGTAGGGAAGAGGCTGCCCTCCGTAGGGAAGAACTAGACAGGATTTGGGGGCTCTGCGTAGGGAGGAGATGGAACAACTTCTTTCGCGGTCTCCCGCATCTGTAAGTCAGGGGGTTAATCACCAGGCAAGTGATAGAGTTAGAGGCCCAAAGTTAAAGCTTCCAGAGTTCAGACCTAGTGAGGACATTGATATGTTCCTAGAGCATTTTGACAAGGTTGCTAGTTCATACCAATTGGGCTGAGGAACAAAAGGCTATGCACCTTTTTTTCTGGATTATCTGGTGCTGCAAGGAGTGTGTGGCTCACTCTAAATGGGAAAGGGGCGTCTTATGCAGACATGCAGTTGGCTCTGCGTAAGCGTTTCCACCTTACCCCAGAACGTACAGGAGGAAGTTCAGGTCCATGAAGAAAAATAACGACGAGACCCTTTGTGCAGTTTGGTGATAGGCTGCGCAAAACGCTAGGGTACTGGCGTCAGTTGGCTAAGTTGGAGCTGGAGGATCTGATCCTCATTGAACAGCTCACCAACACTGTGTCCCCAGAGTTGAGGTTCCGGATAGGCGAGACAGCACCCCAGGATTTCGCGGCTGCGATTCATACCGCTGAGGTGTTTGCTGAAGCTCGCAGGGCTTATGGGGATCGCCCAGATACGGAGAGGAAGCCCCCCACAGGATTTAGTGGCAATAAGGCGCCGACAACTGCTAGCGGGGTGAACAAGGCAGGCAGTTCATCGGGGATTTTCAGCACCCCGACTGTGTTTTCTTTGTGGTCGTCCTGGCCACATTAGGAAAGATTGTCCTAAAGGCCGCTGGTAGTCGTGGGGCTGGTCCTTTCCCACGTCCCCGTGCCTCGGCTAACGTGGGTTCCATCCAGCTTCTGGTGATTCAGAGTGCCCAGTGTTTTCTCTCTGTTGTTGGTTCCATCTTTGGTCGTCACCATCAGGATTCGGGAGCATCAACACTCTTTGTGATAAGGATTTAGATTCCCCTAAGGCCCGGCGGGGCGCCAGTTTACGATGTGTGCGGGTTGGAGGCTGGTGTTTACTCCAGCCCGTCCTTCAGTACTCGTTTCTCTATCTCCACCCTCTACTTCTGTGGCGAAGTATGGGGCCATCGCGGTGGAAGCGATCTCTGTATTCCCTTATCGTAGGGAATAACTACACCTTTGCTGACGGACGCATCAGTCCGTGTCTATCTACGGATCTGGCCCGTACAGGGCGTGTGTGGAGTTACCACACGCGCCAAAGCTAAGAAGCAGGAACAGGAATTGCGTCCCGTTCTCCAGCCGATCTCTGACGAGGTTTCGGGCCAGGCCGATCCTGCTAATACCATGGTCCGTCTTCAGGCCAGGGACTTGGATGTCCAACGCCAGCGACAGAACTGTAGAAATCGTCCCGCCACAGTCTGTCCTGGCCCGACACGCCAGGTGAGCTTCAAGCTCCACAAGGGGATCCCTCTTTAGGGTTTTCAATCACAGGCAATCGTGTGGCCAACAGCTTGTTGTTCCCAAAGCTAGAGAGAATCTGTTCTCCGGCAGGCCCACGATTCCCCCATGTCAGGTCATATGGCTCCAAAGACGGACTCTCGAGCGAGTAAGAACAGGACTTCTTCTGGACCAGGGATGAACTCGCAGGTTGAGGCAGTACTGCCGCGTTTGCGATGTCTTGCCAACCGGAACAACGCCTAAGGACGCTTGAAGCGTGTTCCCTTAGGGTCAGTGCCTCTGGTTGGGGAGCCCTTCAGCAAGGTCGGTTCGACCTGGTTGGACCCTTTAAGCCACTATCCCGATCGCGGTCACCGCTACATCTTGGTATTGGTGGCCTACACGCTACTCGGTATCCAAGTTGTCCGCGCTTAGGACATCGATACCCCTACTCATCGCAGAAGGCTCTCACGGCAGTTTGTAGGAACGCGCACAGACGTGCCCAGGAAGAAGTACGGCCGGAAGTTAGTACTGATAGCGATCATTCATCCTCTCTACAGTGTCTTGGACCGCTCCGGCCGGTCAGTCGTCGACTCACGAGTTAGCAGTGGAACTGCAGAGTCATGCGTTCACTTTCCTCATATCAAGGGTTCCTGTAATACGGATGCAGACTATCTAAGCCGGAGCTCCGTAGTTCACCTCATTGAAAATCATTCAGAGGGGACACTTCCCACAACCATGGTATATTCCCCTTTGGTCTTTGTATCAGGTGTCTACAGTTTTCACTTCAGTGATGTTAACGTTATGGAATCACCCAATGGTTCGTGATTGTTACTTTCATGGCTGGGAAGGTTTGCTTAGTTGTTTGATAAATGAGTCTATGTATATCCCTGTGTGATTCTATCGTAAATGTTTTGTATTGATACATCGTACTGTCCGAATTACAGAGATTGGTTCGGTCCCATTGTTGTGAATTTGCATCATCGTCAAGGTTCAAAGGAGCACTGTATCACAGAGAAACAGTTCTTTTAGAAGGGGGTTTTGTCACGAAGTTTTGTCCACGAGGCCTACGACTGATTGACCATCTAGGGTGGCGAATGTACCATTTATTTATTGTCGTTGCTGTTCGTGTACCGTCCCCTTAAAGTGCTGTGGGCGGTTGCACCTTGGTGTAGTTCAGCCTCACTTCGGTTTTGCTTTCTCTCTTCTCCTCCACTCTCTCTCTCTTACTCTAATTCCACTGCACGTGCTATTCATCCTGCAGGTTCACGGGTGCTGGTACCTTTCTCTCAACTTGCCGTCTATCGGCCTCTCCCTGTCTTTTTACCTGTTCGCACGTCTTCATTCTTTAGTTTGAGAGTATGCTCACTCTTGACGCAGCGTGGGACATGTTGGCCGCCATCGCTGCGAGGTTAGCTCTTCACTTCGAGCTAAGATGTCTCTGGGAGCGCCTGCTCCGGGTCTGGTTCTTCACCGTATCATCGAAGGTACGTCGTATCGTCAATCCTACAGTCTCGGCCTGTAGGAGAGGGTCATCACTTCTTTTTCCGCTCTTCTGCGCTTCTGTCCTCTCGACGGGACAGAGGCAGAGAAGAGTCGTTTGACCCCGCCTTCCTTCGGGGTCACCCACGGGTAGCTGGTAACATCATTTCGTGGTTTGTTTGTTTTTGTTTTGTTGTTGTTGGCCGGCTTTATTCTTTTCACTTTTGCGCAATTTTCTTTGTTTTCGAAATTGTAGAGAAATAAATTTTTTATGTGGTGAGAAGACCCTTTTACTCTGGTTACTTCAATACTTTAACCTGGCCATTCTAAATTATTTCCAAAATTCTTTCTCCTGTTTAAGCATCTGGTGATGCGGTAGTCGTGGGATGGGAGAGAACCTTGGTGATTCAGGGTTGGTACTTGCTTGGTCTCGCTCGTCCGCACCTGTCACATTCGCCGACTCTTATCCTCGCAACCGGCTGTTTGTGGTGCAAGGAGAACGAGTTTTTATGTTTTCGCGACGTGCCGTAACTAGCAAGATTTGTCGTTCGATGCGTGGTTGGAGATTTGTGTTATTTTGAAATGTGGCTATAAAGTGTGATAATTATGCCATTGAAAATTATTATTGCAAATGTGGTGGCAGTTATAAAGCCGATTCGTCAGTGTTGATTTATTTCCTAAGGAAGGAAAATGTTAAGCACGAGTTAGAAGAAGGATGAAGATGATTCATATTTGTTTTATAGCCTGTCATTTAAATGCAGTCATTTACCTGCTTCGTGTGAGAATACTCTAATGAACATTCCTGATTTGATTGGTTTACTGTGTTATGCTCAGGTCTGTTTGAGCTGGGGTTTTGGTATAATTTAGTAGACCTCCCCTCGCCCATCAAGCGGTGGCTGTTAGGATTTTAACAGCATGGGTCAGACTGTACTGAAGGCGGGGTTCCAGTACCCTCCTTCTTCCTTGCCCACCCTTTCTTCTCTCCTCCGCAGCTACGTTTCCCCCCCCCCCCCCCCCCCCCTCCCGGGGGCTTCAAACCCGGATCTGGACTGGTTGGAGCCCCGTGCTGGTTGAGCCCACGCTCTGCTGGGACCGCGGACTGATGGTGCCACGTGCAGTTGAGGCCACGCTCTGGCATGGGACCAGGCGGACTGGATGGTGCCCACGTGCTGGTTGAGGCCACGCTCTGGCTGGACCGCAGACTTGGATGGTGCCACACGCGCTGGTTTGAGGCCACGCTCTGGTCTACCCGCGACGGTAGAGGATACCGCCGGCTTGACTGGCACGGCCCTGACTCCCCTCCAGACCTCCATAACACGCCACGTTCCCCCCCCCCCCCCCCCCCCCCCCCCCCCCCCCCTCCTCCGGGAAGCGCTCTTCCTGCCTGCTTGTGTGTCGAGGGTGTCGGCTTTGAGACGCCTCCCTTCAAGAACCGACCACTGTTTCGGAGCACCTAGTGCGACAGGGTGCGCCCAAGTAACTTGACAGAGGCAGGGTGTGAGGCACTCCATGGTGTGGGAGGGGATGGATGCTGGAAATGTTTTATTTATAATTGTGTATTTTATATGTGATGAATTTTTGGTTTGATATGGTACGTCTTATGGTGAATTGCGAGTAGATTGTAGTATTGTGCATGTTCTGTTGTTGGAATGATTGATTGTGATAGTGGCATGTGCGTGTGAGTTGAAATAATTATTTGCGATTGTGTGGTTGTGAATAAATGGGTGTTGTATCGTAATCTTTATTGTGTGGTCTCTTGCGGGGCGTGTGAGGTCAGTCACTCCCTTCACTCCCACCTAGACCGATCCTGTCAGGGCAGACCTCCAGGGGTCGGTCGTGACACACACACACACAAAACTGGGGAAAGACAGTCGGTTGTCTCATTACGTTACACACAGCAGATTTGGCTCCTTTATTTTCTTAAGCCCTAGGAATCATCACTAATACTTTGTGTATTAAAAGAGGTTGTCTTGAGAAGCTTTA
>CM031608.1:32680245-32682745 GCA_018398815.1 Conus ventricosus
GAGAAGGCTCGTGAACACTGTGATGAAGTTGACATTATTTCAAGACTGATTTGGAAAATACGGGCAAGTGTAATTCACACGACAGACAGACAGACAGGCAGACAGACAGACAGACAGACAGAAAACCCCCATACGCTTTTGAGCACACACACACACACACACACACACACACACACACACACACACACACACACACACACACACACACACACACACACACACACACACACACACACACACATACACACACATGCATGTCAGTATGTAGTCTCTCTTCAGTGCTATTCTCTTTCTGCAATTAAAGCACATTTTCATTCTTATTTCATTGTGCCCTCTTCGTTTCGTTAATTTGTTTTCATTGATATGAAGGTGTCAATGGTGATAGTCAAAGTGAACAAAAAGCAGACAATTCTTCATTGAATGTCTTTTTTTCCTGTTTTTGATCCAAGCTATTGTGTCAGAGATGGGAAAGAAAGCAAGAAGCGGACCAGAAGGAAGGTGTTGGGAGAGGACGGAGAGAAAGAAAGAGAGGGAGAGAGAGAGAGAGAGAGAGAGAGAGAAGAGAGAGAGAGAGAGAGAGAGAGAGAGAGAGAGAGTGGTGGGGGTGGGGGAAGGTGTGAGGGAGGAGACAGCAATGTAAACAGACATAGGTATTTGTCTCCTTCTTCAGGGACGTTCTTCTCTGGCAGCCATTTTCTTTATCGAGGAGTGGAAGACAAGGGGGTTGGTGTACTGAGGAGTTCACGGTGTGATTGCCCTGCCGTTCAAGAAGCCACCTGGTTGTAACGACATGTTGAACCTGCTGTTGTTGCAGCTGCAGCACATGTGACGGTTCTCCACGTGCATTGTGACCATCCACACACACAACACTGAGCAACGACAGTCGGTTACCTGATTATGTTATAGACTGCAAATGTTGCCCCTTTGTTTTACAGAGCCCTAGAATCACCACTAAGCTTTGTATATTAAAAGATGTTGTCTTGAGAAGTTTAGAGAAGGCACACGAACATTACGATGAAACTGACATTTTCAAGACTGATTTGAAAAATACAGAACAAGTGTAATTCACACAGACAAACATACAGACAGACAGACGCGCGCGTTTTTGAACACACACACACACACACCACACACACACACACACACACACACACACACACACACACACACACACACACACACACACACACACACACACACACACACAGAAACACACACACACATGCACACACACACATACACACAGGCACGCACGTACGCACGCACGCACGCACGCACGCACGCACGCACGCACGCACACACACACACACATGCATATCAGTATGAAATTTCTCTTAAATGCTATTCTCTTTCTGCAATTAAAGCACATTTTCGTTCTTATTTCATTTTGCTTTCTTTGTTTCGTTACATTTTTTTTCAAATTGACTTGAAGGTGTCAATTTTGATAGTCAAAGCCAAAAAATAACCGCAAACAATTCTCCATTGAATGTCCTTTTTTCCCCTGTTTTTAATACACATCTGTTCTGTCAGAGATGGAAAAGAAGACAAGAAGAGGACGGGAAGGATAGCTGTGGGGAGAGGACGAGAGAGAGAGAGAGAGTGGGGATGTGGAAACAGCAATGTAAACAGACATATTTATTTGTCTCCTTCTTCAGGGATGTTCTTCTCTGGCAGCCATTTTCTTTATCGAGGAGTGGAAGACAAGGGGGTGGGTGTAATGAGGAGCTCACGGTGTGATTGCCCTTCCGTTCAAGAAATCACCTGGTTTTCCACGACATTTTTAACCTGCTGTTGTTGCAGCTGCAGTACATGTGTAGCAATGTCGACGGTTTCCACGTGCATTGTGACCAGCCACACACACAAGACTTAGCAACGACAGTCGCTTGCTTCGTTATGTTATAGACAGCAAATGTTGCCTCTTTGTTCTACAGATCCCAAGAAATGGTCACTAAGCTTGAAATATTAAAAGAAATGTTTGTCTTGAGAAGATTAAAAAAAAACGCGCGAACATTGTGATGAAATAGACATTTTCCAAGACTGGTTTGGAAAATACGGAACAATTACAATTCACAGAGACAGACAAACACAGACGCGAGCATGCATGTGTGGTGCACACACAAATACAGACAGACAGACAGAGAGACAGACAGACAGACAGACAGACAGACAGACAGACAGAGAGAGAGCACTCCACAGAGAACACCAGAGCCAAATCTACTGACGGAAGAGACACAGTCGTGAAGGAATCTGCTGTGACTTAGAGACCTGTCGCATCGCCATTAGCAATCGTTAGCACTCACACATTCAGACACACACACACACACACACACACGCACACGCACACGCACACGCACGCACGCACGCACGCACGCACGCACGCACGCACGCACGCACGCACGCACGCACACACACACACACACACACACACATACATACACACACACTCTCCCTCTTTCTCTCTCCTCTCTCTCACTCTCTTCTCTCTCTCTCTTTCCTCTCT
>CM031608.1:32702880-32705380 GCA_018398815.1 Conus ventricosus
TCACTCTTCATGATCTCCACGCAATCCTTATCTTTTTGCATGACGTTCATGACATTCACACAATCTTTATCTCTTCGTGACGTTTACACAATCCGTAACTCTTCACGACATTCCCATAATCCTTATCTTTGCATGACGCTGACACAATCCTGAACTCTTCATGACATTCACACGATCCTTATCTTTGCGTGACGTTCACACAATCCTGAACTCTTCATAACATTCACACAATCCTTATCTTTGCGCGACGTTCACACAATCCTGAACTCTTCATGACATTCACACAATCCTTATCTTTGCGTGACATTCAAATAATCCTTAACTCTTCATGACATTAAGACAACATTATCTCTGCATGGCATTCACACAATCCTTAAACTCTTCATGACATTCACACAATCCTTATCTCTGCATGGCATTCACACAATCCTTAAACTCTTCGTGACATTCACACAATCTTTAGCTCTTCGTGACATGCCTACAACACTATGTTCTGTTCTGCAGTAGAAAACCCGGAAGCTCCACCAATACCTTTGTATTGTCTCTTCCCCGGTGGAAAATGATACAATCCTCTGAAGTCTCTGCGTCATATCAGTTGTCTCAGCCACCGACACACGAGCTTCTTAACCCGATAGGGAGTTGGGGTACAGTTTTAACGGGTAAGGTTTAGAGGATGGAAAGGTTAAAATCTGTAGTACAGGTTGGATTTGGAAGTTGGTAGAGTTCCTGTCTGCTGATAGGTGCTAAGTCTGGAGGAGGATGGGATCAGTGTCTGCTTACAGGGTAGAATTTGGAGGCTGGCAATGATACAGTGAATACAGTTCCAAAGGAAACCCGCTCAAGAGGCTCCGTGATACTACCAGAAGATGAATCAAGGTTTATGGGTATCTCCACACTCTAAATTCTCCGTGACTACTGCTTCAAATAACAAAAACACGTTTGATCAATATCCGAGAGGGACGTCATTGTCATTCATGGATGGAATGTCCATAGCGCGCAAGGTTTTGTTTTGTTTTGTTTTTTTTTTAACTCGAAGAGTGTTAGGGATGTATAGCGTTCATGGTCACATTTCATGTTATTTTTGTTTTATACTGGAGTTGAATTATCATCTGCCAGTGGCAATGCGAGAGCGCACGCGCGCGCACGAACACACACACACACACACACACACACACACACACACACACACACACACACACACACACACACACACACACACACACACACACACACACACAAAAACCTCTCTCTCTTTCTCTTCCTCTCCCTCTCTCTCTCTAACACACACACACACACACACACTCTCTCTTTCTCTCTTTCTTTTTCTGTCTCTCTAACACACACACACAGCCTCTCTCTCTCTCTAACACACACACACACACACACACACACACACACACACACACACACACACACACACACACACACACCGCGCGCGCGCACGCGCGCGCGCGCGCACACACATTCTCTCTCTCTTTATTTTACTCTCTCCGTCTCTCTCTCTCTGTCTAACACACACACACACACACACACACACACACACACACACACACACACACACACACACACACACACGCACGCGCGCGCGCGCGCGCACACACACACACACAACTACACACACACACACACACACACACACACACACACACACACACACACACACACACACACACACACACACACACATTCTCTCTCTTTATTTTACTCTCTCCGTCTCTCTCTGTGTCGTTGTTGTTGTTGTTGTCGTACCCTGGCTAAAAGACTCCAGGGATCTTCCGAACAGCCGAAGCATTTGAACACTACGGCACAAATGCATCAGCTGGGGATGAGAACATTACGTGTGTGACCGTTTTTGATTACCCCGCCACATGGGCAGCCACACTCCGACTTCGGGGGATTTGGGAGACTGATATGCTAGGAGCTTGTCACGACTGAAGACAATCCCCACATAACTATGCAGAGCATAACAACATTTTGATGTAGCCTTGGTGTTCTGGCCTATGTCAATTGGTCTGACACAGCCTTAAGCCAAGGCGTGACTCTCTGTGTCTAACACACACACACACACACACACACACACACACACACACACACACACACACACACACACACTCACACACACTCACACACACACACACACACACACACACACACACACACACACACACACACACACACACACACACACACGCCTCGTCATTCTAATCCAGCTCGTCACACCGACACAACGACGCTCCATTTCAGACGCGAAAGAGGATCGGCTCCATTGATCGGCACCTGGACAGATCTCTAAGATCCATTGATCCCAGACACAGTGGCCGGGAGTTTCCATGGTCCCAGATGGGTCACGCTGACACCTACGGAGGCCACGGGTCAGAGCGGGTCATAGTTCACAGAAGGTCATCTTTACATGGGAACATGAATACCCAAGGCCTTTTACCAAAACACAGTGCAACAGTCAAATGAACTTTGGCCTTTGGTCTTCTGACCTTCAGGTATA
>CM031608.1:32710380-32717880 GCA_018398815.1 Conus ventricosus
CTCGGATTGGCAGTGGAGACCCCTTGCTTTGTAAATTATGTCAACTGTGCACCCTTCTAAAGCTAGGCTTGCTCCGTTTCACGGACTGAATCCTCCCTTGCCAATCCACCCAATCTTAGCACAATTCAGCCGCGCTACACGCAAGTCCTCGGCAATCCCATTACAATAGCCTTCAATCTTAGCATAGAAATGGCAACAGCTTAAAGTCTTTCCTAACGCCATCGTCGACGCTGTATGTGCGCGTGTGTGTGTGTGTGTGTGTGTGTGTGTGTGTGTGGTGTGTGTGTGTGGTGTGTGTGTGTCGCGCGCGCGCGCGTGTGTGTGTGTGTGTGTGTGTGTGTGTGTGTTGTTCTTGGCTTTGTCTGTCCATGTCCAAGCCACCCTGTCTCTCGCTAACGAAAACCTCTGGTTATTTTCCAGGGGTTCTGTTTTCAAGGGGTAGGTGGTGGTAGGGGTGGGGGTTGGGGTGGGGTGGGGGTGGGGTGGGGGTAGTGTGGGGGGGGGGGGCTGGCTCGGTGGCAGAATCCACAGGGAGGGCGGAGCAATGTCGTCGCTCAGCTGCACTCTCTTTTCTTCCCTTCTTCATCTACATCCTCCTCCTCCTCCTCCTCCTCTTCCTCCTCTTCGTCCTCTTTTTTCCTCCCCCCTATTCTTCCTCCATCTTATTCTTTTCCTGTTCATGTTCCTCCTCTTTTCCTTTCATATCTATTGCTGTTGTTTTGTTGATGTTGTTGTTGTAGTTGTTCGTCGTCTTCTTCTTCTTCTTCCTTCTTCTTCTTCTCTTCTTCTAGCTTCTAATGAAACATTAAAAGTGTTTCTGTCCCCGTTTTCGCGACAATGGTTACTACGATTGGGTCTTCTGATAATGCTTTCTTTCTCTCTGTCTGCTGTCTGTCTGTCTGACTGTCCGTCTGTCTCTTCCTCCCTCCCCACCTTCTCTCTCTCTCTCCCTCTCTCCTTCTCAACGTCTCTCTCTCTCTCATCCACTCTCTCTTCTCTCCTCTCCTCTCCTCTACTCTCTTCATATCCTCTCTCGCTGCTCTCTCCCCTTCCTTCCCCCCTTCTCTCTTCTCGATCCCCTCTCTCCAAACTCTCTCCTCTTTCTCTCTCTCTCTCTTCTCTCCGCTCCTGCTCTCTCTCTCGTCCTCTCTCTCTGCTACGTCAATCCCTCTCTCTCAGTCTCCTCTCTCGTTCTCTTCTCTCTCTCATCTCCTCCTCGCTCTCCGATCTCTCCCTCTCTCCTTCTCCTCCTCTTTTGTCTCTCTCTCTCTCTCTCTCTCTCTCTCTCTCTCCCTCTCTCTCTCTTCTCTCGCCTCTCTCTCTCTCTCTCCTCTCTCTCGCTCGGTGGAAGCTACTGGCGGCAGTTTATCAGGAAAAAACCATTTTCCCCACATGTTTAATGATTGGCAAAGAGGGTGCAAATCCTGCCCTCGGTGCGAGAATCCATATGTAAAGATACCGATTTCTCCCCTTTTCCTCCCCAGCCCTCTGCTCTTTCCCTCCTCTGGTGCCCCCCCCCCCCCCCCACGCCACCCCACCCCGTTCTCCCTCACTCATCCCCTCCAAGACGGGGAACAAAATTTGTTTTTCTACTAGGGCCATCTCCTGTGTGTTTCCTGCCTCCGGCTATGCATCCGTGTATTGGCTGACGATTTGTGGCCTGTATGGATTAGTACTGTAGGGAAAGATCATCCCCGCTTTTGTCTTTACACTTTCCTCCCCAAACCCCCCATCCTCTCTCTTTGTCTCTCTATCCTCTGTCACTATTTTTGTCTCTGTCTTGTTCTCTCTCATCTCTCTCGCTCTTGTCGGTCCCTCTCTCTCTTCTCTCTCTCTCCATCTCTCTCTCTCTCTCTCTCTTCTCTCTCTCACTAACTCTCTCTCTCCCTCTCTCTCCGTCTCTCTCATCTCTCTCTGGCTGTACTGTCCCTGTCGCTGTCTGGTGTCACTTTCTCTGTTCCCCCTCTCTCCTTCTCTCCGCACCTCTCCTCTCTCTCTCTCTCTCTCACGCACTCTCGTCTCTCTCACCCTCTCACACTCACTCACTCTCCCTCTCTCTCTCTCATCACTCTCTCTCTCTCTCTCGTCTTTGTCTCACCTCTTTTTCTCTCTCTCATCTCGTTCTCTCTCTCTCTTTCTTCACTATGTCACTGAGATAATTGTCTGTCTTTATGCTGTCGGTCTGTCTGTCCTGTCTGTCTGTCCTGTCCTCCCTCTCTCTCTCTCTCTCTCTCTCTCTCTCTCTCTCTTCATCCACTTCTTCACCCCCATTCCTTCCTTCTTCTTCGTCGGCGTCTTTTTCTTCTTCTTCTCTTCTTCTTTCTTCTTCTTCTTCTGCTTCTTCTTCTTCTTCTTCTTCTTCCTTCTGCCTCTTCTTCTTCTTCTTCCTCTTCATTCTTCTTCATTCTTCTTCTTCTTCTTCATCTTCTCTTCTTCGTCGTCGTCGTCGTCTTCTTTCAGTAATATCCATCCCACTACCGCATCATACAACGTAGAATGTGTTTCTACAACTTAGAATTTATCACTACACCAGATAGATGCCCGCGGGTGTATTTAGCATTCGCCGCCCGATTGTGTGTGTGTGTGTGTGGTGTGGTTGTGTGTGTGTGTGTGTGTGGTGGGTGTGCGTGCGGTTGCGTGCGTGCGTGCTGCGTGCGTGCGTGCGTGTGTGTGGTGTGTGTGTGTGTGTGTGTGTGTGTGCGTGCGTGGTGTGTGTGTGTGTGGTGTGGTGTGTGTGTGTGTGTGTGGTGTGTGTGTGCGTGTGTGTGGCGGTGGCGTACAGCTACTGCTGCGTGCGTGCGTTGCGTGCGGCGGGTGGAAACCTGCGTGCTGCGTGAGCGTGCGTGTGTGTGTGTGTGTGGTTGCACGCTTGTCTGTCTGTCTGTCTGTCTCCTCCCTCTCTCTCTCTCTCTCTCCACCCTTCACTCCGTCTCTCTCTCTCTCACCTCTCTCTCTCTCTCCTCTCTGAGCGCCGTTGGTGTGTGCGTGTGTGTATGTGTGGGTGGGGGGAAGAGCGAGAGCTTTGTCAGTTGGAATGGTGGGGATGGTGTGTACACGTGTGTGTATGCGCTTGTGTTGTGCTTGTGAGTGTGTAGATGTAGAGAGAGAGAGAGAGAGAGAGAGAAGAGAGAGAGATGTGTTGTGTGTGTGTGTGTGGTGTGTGTGGTGTGTTGGTGTGTGTGTGTGTGTGTGTGTGTGTGTGTGTGTGGTGTGTGAGAGCGCGCGCGCAACGAGAATCGCATCAATGATATTTTCTGTGTGGAATCGTGTGCACTCGCACACGATGAAATGTTTTTGTGCAGGTAAGGGCGAAGGAATTTCGGGCAACTCCCGTGTTTTATCATACAATATTTTTTAATGACATCAGATCCTTAACTGGTCCATTTAAACTGGTATACCTGAGCTGGTCCCAGCTAAACCGTTACAAACTGTTCTAAAACCCTCTGCAATATTCGTAAGCCATTGCCTCTGATTTTTTTCTATATATATCCGTCTCCCTAGCACCCCCATCTCTCTCTCTCTCTCTCTTCTCCATCTCACTCCCCGTCTTCTCTCACTCCTCCTCTCTCTCCTCTCCTCTTCTCTCTCAGATCCTCCTCTCTCTCTCTCTCTCTCTCTCTCCTCTCGTTATGTCTATCTGTCTGCCTGTCTCTCCTCCCTCGGTTTGTCTGTGATGTCTGTCCTCATCGCTCCTGTCTCTGTGTCTCTATGACTCTGTCTCTATCTTCTCTGTCTGTCTGTCTGTCTGTCCGTCTGTCCTGGCTCTTGTCTCTCTCTCTCTCCTCTCTCTCCTCTCTCCTTCCTCTCTCCTCTTCCTCTCCTCTCTTCTCTCTCTCGATGTTTGACTATGAATAAAATACATCCGTATCTCTCGCTCATTCATCTCTCGCTGTCTCTCTCTCTCTCCTCCTCTTCTCTCTTCTCTCTCACCACACACACACACACACACAGCCACCACACAACACACACACACACACACACACACACACACACACACACACACACCACACACACACCTCTCTCTCTTCGCTCTCTGCTCTCCTCTCTCTCTCTCTCTGCTCTCTCTCTCTCTCTCCATCTTGTACCTTCTGTCCTAAGGTCTTGGCGACAGTACGCCTGAATGGCATGATAGTGAAACAAAGCACAGCAATGAATAGTGCTTGACCAATTGAACGGTATACTAATTTGCGGTGGTGACGTGGCCTACAGTGAACATTGCATGATAACACTGACACATTGGAGAGAGAGAGAGAAAGAGAGAGAGAGAGAGAGAGAGAAGAGAGAGAGGACAGAGAGAGAGAGAGAGAGACAGAGAGAGACAGACAGACAGTACCAGACAGAGACAGAGAGAGAGAAGACAGGTCAAGACAGAGTCAGAGAGGGAGACAGAGACAGAGAGGCAGAAACAGAGACGAGAGACAGATGATAGATAGACAGACAGACAGAGAGACAGAGATAGATAGAATAGACAAAGACAGGCCGAGACAGAGGAAAGCCACAGAGACAAAGAGACAGAAGAGAGACAGAGAACTGATAAAATCGATGAAGAGACCGACAGAAACATGCAGACAGACAAGCAGACAAGACAGAGTCAGAGAGGGAGACTGAGACAGAGACAGAGAGGGTAGAAATAGAGACAGAGAGCAGACAAGACAGAGTCAGAGAGAGACAGAGACAGAGATAGAGAGTAAAATAGAGACAGGAGAGACAGTGATAGATAGACAGACAGAGAACAGAGATAGACAGAGAACAGAGACAGAGACCGAACAGCGAGAGGTAAAGAAACTGAAGAGACAGAAGAACAGAGAACTAGATAAATCGAGGAGACAGACAGACGCGAGCAGTCATACAGAGTGAGACCAAACAGACAGAGATGGCTTAGGGAATTCTTACAGCACCCTCATCAGCAAGGTTCAAACACCACAGACAACCTCACTAGACACTGTGCTGCAGTTCATCACGGCAAACAGTGGTCAGGGAAGTGGTGCCGCGTCTGTAGAGGCTTATAGTGCATGGTGGGTGTCCTGTGAAGGCCTGAAATGCATCAGCACTGAAGGCCAGCAAAGTCCATCGCGGCAGTGCGCATCTCCTCCATGGGACGTCTCAAGGCAGGGTGGAGGGGAGGGGGGGGGGGTGGGTCGCCAGAGTAGGGGAGGAGTTCCGTTGTGGCCGACTGGATAGGGTGTGGGGTGTTGAGGTTGAGTGGAGTAGGTATGTGTGTGTGTGTTGTGTGTGTGTGTGTGTGTGTGTTGTGTGTGTGTAAAGTGGGAAGGGATAAAAAGGTAGGTCTACGCATAAGTATGTTGTAGCCGTCCGTCAGTTTAGACATAAGCAATTTAAAAAAAAAAACGACATAAAAAGAATCTAAATCAAAAGAAGACCATCCAGTTCACTGGTACTATTGGAAAGCAGGCAGTAATGCTATAAAGAGGCGAAGAAGCTAAGCCGAGACCTAGAGTGCCAGTGTTGCAATATCATTACGTTGTCATTAAAGACCTTTTTTTCCTACTGGTGGGTAGAACTGATATAGAGGTGTCGTTTTTCTAAGTTTGAGAACACGCAAGAAACTAAGAAGCAGTCTTTTGATTTGAAAAGAACTGCTGATTTTTAAAGATTATTCACGGCAGCACAACAAAACCACAAAACCAACGTCATTTTCTTCAACATTGGGAGAAGAAGAGAGAGAGAGGAGAGAGGAAGAGAGAGAGAGAGAGAGAGAGAGAGAGAGAGAGAGAGAGAGAGAGAGAGAGAGAGAGAGAGAAGAGAGAAGGCGAAAACCGGAGTTAAACAGAACAAGACGAACAGAGTAGTAGTAGGAAGTGGAGGAGGGGGAGGAGGAGGAGGAGGAGGAAGAGGAGGAGGAGAAGGAGAAGGGGAAGAGGAAAGAAGGGAGGAAAAGAACAGTTATCCTTCCTTTCTTCATTTTTCTTCTTTCCCATTCGTCTTTTGACACCCCCCCCCCCCCCTCTCTTTTTTCTTTTTTTCCTTTTTTTACTTTGTTCCGTTTTCTGCACGATTCCATTTCGCAATCTTTATATCCTAAATTTTCTTTAGAGAGGGGAAGATTGAATCGTAAAAATAGAAAGAAGACATCTCTCCTCTCCCCGCCCCCACCCCCCATCCTCTCTCTCTCTCTCTCTCTCTCTCTCTCTCTCTCTCTCCTCTCACTCTCTCATCTCCTCTCTCTCTCCTCTCTACATCTATGTGTATTTCCCAGGAACACTGATATAAATGAATAGATGTACAAACAACAACAAAAATGAAATAAGATACAATAAAAAGAAACAATTCTACAACGAAAATAAAAATCGGATTTGGAAAGGAGGCGAGGGAGGACAACAGTGGGGATATGGACACGTCTGCTTTACGAATGCAATCTCAACGACGAATGGAGAGAGAAAAGCTGCATGCTGCAATTATGATATTGATTTCGAATACTTTAATACTTATTCCTCCTCCTCCTCCTCCTCCTCCTCCTCCCCTCTCCTCCTCCTCCTCCTCCCTCTTCCTGCTCCTCCTCCTCTTCCTGCTCCACCTCCTCCCTCCTACTCTTTCTCTTCTTCCTCCCCCATTTTTCTTCTGTTCTCCATCTTCTTCCTTCTTCTCTTTTCTTTTTCTTCTTGTTGTTCTTGTTTCTGGTCTTGTTCATCTTCTGCTTCTTTCTTCTATCTTTGTTCTTCTTCTTCTTCTTCTTTCTTCTTTTTCTGTTGTTGTTGTTCTTCTTCCTTCTCTTCTTCTTTAAGTTTGTGTTCCTGTTTGAACCCATTTCTCTTTCAAATTCTCTTGTGGATTGAAGAAATAACTCTTTACAAAGAAAAAATATGACAGACTTTCTCTGCTTTTGCGCGCGCGCGCGCGTGTGCGTGTGTGTGTGTGTGTGTGTTGTGTGTGGTGTGTGTGTGTGTGTGTGGTGTGTGTGTGTGTGTGTGTGTGCGTGTGTGTGTGTGTGTGTGTGTGCGTGTGCGTGTGCGTGTGTGTGTGTGTGCGTGTGCGTGCATGCGTGCGTGCGTGCGTGCGTGCGTGCGTGTTTTTCCCTCGGAGTTAACATTGGTTCTGACTCCATTTCCCATACAGTCCGAATGAGACTATAAACCGAGGTTCCGTGTGTGAACGCACGCATAAGATCTTGCACACACGTAAATCCCATCACCAACTTTCGGATGAGAAGGCCAGTTCGGCCGTTGGAATGGATGACACGTTACACATACCCGAAGTTGGAGTATGGCTGCCTTAATGGGCGGATAAAAAAAAAAACGGTCATGCACACAAAACTCCACTCCTTTTGTTGGGTAGATGGGATTAATCCTTACCTTTCTATACAGGGAGGGTCCGCAGGAGTATCAGCCTGCGTACGCAGAAGAAGAAGAATTGGCTACTTATTACCATCTCTTCACTCCTCTTCTCCTGACCTCCTTCCGCTTCCGTTCATCATTTCCGGGCCGGTTCTCTGTGCTGATCGCCCTCTTGTCTGGTGGTTAGTGGACGGGGTGGTTGTGGAGG
>CM031608.1:32722880-32725380 GCA_018398815.1 Conus ventricosus
TCCACTTGTCTGGCGGTTAGCGGGCGGAGGCGCTAGATGGGCGAGTGAAGATGGAAGACAGGCGCGGTGATGCCTTGTTGACTTGGAGTGGGAGCAGGGCTCGACCTTACCCACTTACCGTGTGGCGGACGCACAGTCGGGGAGTTATGATCTTCAGCCAGTCAGGTGGACGATCTCTTCAAGGTTTTCTTTTTTTTTTTAAGAAGAAGAGTGTGATGGGTAGGGGAAGGAGAGAGAGAGAGAGAGAGAGAGAGAGAGAGAGAGAGATGAAGAGAGAGAGAGAGAGAGAGACTCAAAGAGACTCAAAGACTCAAAATTTTTATTCAGATAAAGGCCTAGGCCCCTTACTGAAGGGGGATGTTCACATAACTAAGCGAGAGAAAAGCCAGTGACATATACCAAATCAACAATTATAAACGAAATAAGATTCTTCATTGTATACATTGAAAACTAACATTCTATGAAGTAACGATTTTCAACCTTTTTTTGCGCCAGATAAATATACATTGCTAAATTTTTCATTGTAGTCTCATTCTGTGACGACATAAGTAAAGTTAACCTGAAATTGCATGAGCCTTATAGTATTTCAGTTGTATAAATTTTTCTCTAAGATCATTCAGAGCAGGGCAGCAAAATAAAAAGTGCAATTCATCTTCTTTTCCAGTGTTGCATAGACGGCATGTAAGCATATTTTCATTTCTGACGCTGTATCTAAAGCAATGGCATGCAATACGAGACACACCAAATCGAAACTTGGTCAATTCACTTTTTATATATCTATTCATTTTTAGCTCAATATACAGTTCTCTCAAATGAGTAGTTTTAAACAACCTGTACTGTGCAAATCTGTCACTAGTATATATGTGATCATGCCAGTCCTGCCATCTGCAATCAATAATTCTTGCCTAAAAGATGTTAGAAAACCTGATATATTTTGGGCACCCTGGTTGTCCCAGACATACGCAAATCCATAAGAATTTAAACAATGACGAACATTTGTAACCCAAGTCCTCTTTCCATGAGAATCTAAATTTAATAACATTTTGTATGCCTTAAACGGTAGCCTATCTTCATTCATTCTGGTCAGTTTCAGCCAATACTTAATACATTTCATGTATGAATTGAGGTAAATTGGATATCTGCCTAGTTCACCATAAATAAGATCATTTGGTGTTCGACTATCGACATTAAGAAAGCGTTTCAATGCAAACAAATGTACTTTTTCTATTTCTGTCGTTTTTTTCAAAAGCCCATATTTCCGCACCATACTGTAGCATTGGCTGAATCTGAGAGTCAAATAGTTTACTAAAGACACTGAAAGCATTGCAATCTAATTTATATAAGACATTTAGCAAGAGAAAAACCGCTTTCTTCCCTTTATTAGCTATACTTTGGCAAGCAAAACTAAAACTGAGTCTTGTTGAGAAATAGATTCCAAGATACTTATACGCATTTACTACTTGTACTCTCTCATTTCCATACGTCCATTTCTCATTTGCCGACAAATACCCTCCCTTACGAAAAATAATGATATTAGTTTTCTTCATATTTACTTTCAGTTCCAATTTACTCGCAGCATTATATAAATTATTTAACTGTCTCTGTAAACCCACTACTGTTATAGACAATAGAATAATGTCATCAGCAAAAAGTAGGATAAATAATTCTATGAGATCAAACGTAACTCCATGAAGACCTTTCTCAATTATTTCCAAAGCCAGTTCATTTATAAAAAGTGAAAACAAAACAGGACTACAGACATCACCCTGCTTGACCCCTCGTGTACAGTTCAACGCGTCAGACAGTGTTGCCCCAGACCTTACTCTTGCCTTTACTTCGTTATACATGCTTTTAACACAACGATACAACTTACCCTTAAATCCGTTTTTGATGAGAACTGGCCACAATAACTTTCTAGATATAGAATCGAATGCCTTTTCAAAATCCACAAAAGCAACATATAACTTCCTATTATAGGCGAATTGTTTTTGGATAGCAGCAAGCAAAGTAAAAATATGATCGATTGTCGAATATCCCTTTTTAAATCCGGCTTGGTACTCACCTGTAACATCATTCTGGGTAGTCCATTCTTGTAATCTACTATTAACAATTGAACTGTATAATTTGCTACTAATGTCACATAAGGAAATACCTCGATAATTGTTAACGTCATTGACATGACCTTTCTTATATAAAGGAATGATTACGGATTCTGTCCAATTTTTCGGAAAAATTCCTTTCTCAAATAAATAGTTAAATAGTGAGACTAGGAAATTAACAACTGGTTCCCCGGAATTTTTGAAGAACTCACTTATAAGTCCATCTGGACCAGCTGACTTACCATTCTTTAGCTTTCTAATGGCAAGTAAAACTTCTGCTCTCGAAATTGGCCTGTCCAGTTCATTGTCTTCATTGTCTTCAACGTGGGTGATGTCAATTATCTCTTCTTCGTCTCTTTCCAAAACACTTTTAAAATGATCATACCATTCATTCATACATA
>CM031608.1:32745380-32778293 GCA_018398815.1 Conus ventricosus
TGGTGTCTGTTATGTTGATTATGAATATATGATAAAAAAATCACAGAAAACATTAAGATAGGATTTTATTTCAAATGCCACATGTTCACACCAGATGGATGAATCTGAACTAGATGAAGTGGAGACTCACTCTTCTGTGAATTTTTTTTTATCATAATGATGAGACATCTTACACTCGAAAACAAGAATTATATTATCTTACCATACACAGAAAATGGTTCAGAGAGAAACTGGTTGATTATATATATACAAAAAAAAACAATAGCAAAGCCTTTTCTGAAACATGTAGTAAAGGGAAAGTCATACATGGATTAATATATGCTAATCAATTTGTTTACATCAAAGGCATAGCTATTGCGACAAATTAAAGATCAATCAAACAAACACAGTGAAGCCGAGTTGACACAAACACAATGAAGCTGGCAGTTGATCGTGGTAAAATGTTTGATTCCATGTCAAGAAATATCTTAGTACCTGCCTTTCAGGTTTTATTACCTTGTTTCAGTGTTGACGTTTCATGGAGTACAATATTTGCCTAAAGACAGGTATACAACTAGAACTGTTAGTATCTAATATGCTGTTTGGAAGAAAATGCAATGAACTGCAAATATGTTAACTCTAGTATTCTCCTAGCGAGGATGTGTTTCAGAACTTTTGATAAATGCGAATCAGCTCTCTTTTTTTTAACAATATTGCATACTGGGAAAACATGGTAAGTGATTTCTTTGAATCTCCAAATAGATTAGAACACTAATGATAAGTTTATAATATGGCTCACAATAATGGTTTTTCTTTCTTGTTCGTCAACACCGCGGCATAAACTCAAAATATTGATAGATTTGTATGCTTGTGAATGTGATTTTTGACATGTTTGTAATCGGATATAAGCATTTACCCACTCATTTGATCAAATAAAACAGACACTTGTAGCATGCTAACGGCTTCCTGGATATCAGACAACACACAGCTCGAAGAAGATCCCCTAAACCAAGAATCTGGAAACGCTCACAACTCATGCATTCACAGAGCGACAAGCAAACAAAACTCAATGTTATTTGAACAATGCATTCATGTCGGCTGTTCACGGAAGATCAGTCTGATACGTTGTGGTGTTTCTGTTTCGTAAGTGCCCTGAAGAAAAAGAATTACTGCTACAAAAGTAACAAGGAGCAAGAGAGGTGGGGAGAGGGTGTGTGTGTGTCACGGACAAAAGAAAGAAACAACCCAACTTGGGGAGTCGCCAGCCAATTTGTCTGGACATAAGTCCAAACGCAGACATCTTGGCGCCACGTAGACCGGGCCCATGGTTCGGATCCGGCCAATTAAGCTTGGTGGAGAGGCCTCACAGAGACGGTACGATCCACCCAGACTGACTAAGCCGTTTTGACCGACGCCTCGATGTCTAGCGAGACGAGTCGCAGCGCCTGGCCCAGACTCATCTAGCCACTTTGTGGAACCAGCGTCATTGTTAGTCAGACGTCGTGGCGCCCACCTTGACTCAGCTAGCCCCTTTAGGTTGACCAGTGTCCACGACTTAAGCCACACGGCACCAGTCAAGTAGGAAAGGGGGGAAGGTAGAGTGTGGTGGGGGGTGAAATCTGGCTAATCAATTAAATGACCAATTGACCACCACAGAGAGTAAGGTGTAGGCGTGACTGTCATGATTTGAACATCCAATGGAATTAGAGGGGAATAACTTCGGGTGTCAGGGCGGTAAAAATACTGACCAATGGTACTCGCCCTTTTTGGAGAGATCGGAACGAATAAAGAGGATGTGAGAGTGAGAGAACGGGAGAACGAGGGGGAGAACGAACAGAGAGACAGAGAGAGGGAGAGGTTCTAGGTCTGCTTGAGAGAAAAGCAGAGAGATGAGGGGAGGAGAGAAGAGAACCAAGTTGAGAGATTAGCATGAGATAGTCTGCAGAGGAAGGACTGAGGAGAGATGTGGAGAGAGAGAGAGTCGCTAATTAATGAAGAAGAAAAGAAAGAAAAGAAAAAAGAAAAGAAAAGCAACCATGTCCATTTGATAAGAGCAGACTAGAAGAGAGAGAGAGAGAGAGAGTGCAATGCGGTAATGCAGGAAGAAAGAAAGGAGAACAGATCGATGTTGATAGTCACTGTTCTATCCTAACCGGGGGTTCGACCTCATACCTGGCAGCGTCACTTCGCCAAGCAGAACCACAGACCAACGCCAACAGTCTCACCTGACCAGGCGCCATCAGACCAAAACCAGTGCCAGCAGTTGTGTCGTGTTGTGAAAGTGACAGTGAAAAGAAAAAGAAAAGAAAAGAAAAGACAGTGATTCGTGAATAGTTAAGATCACCTGGCCAGGTAAAGTAGAAATCTATTTATACCCGGGTTAGTTAATGATGTTTTAGATAAATGATTTTGTGAAGTTCAGGAAAGAGAGAATGTTTTATTTCATTTGATTCCATATGCATTGATGTTTCGTTCTATGAACATGTGTAGTAAAGTTATAGACTTTACTAGGGGTTTTTGATGTGACAATGATGATATATTGAATGAGATTGTAAGCAAGCTGTGAGTGTGTTTGGGCGGGTGCGCTAGCCCTTCCTCCACTGACATTACACCGAGGTTGACAATTTTTTGGGCGAGCCTGCCAGGATCTTCTGGCCCATTTATTAAAAATTTTTTCAACTTCTCAAGAGGAAGCTGGGTGGGATTCAAGTATTGAAATCCTAAGACAAGGGGTTGTCTTACTGTATGTTCCCAAGATATTAAACACTAGCTTGGCTTTGGGCTTCCAAGATAGTTAATGCTGGGCTTGGCATTTCAGCCCCAGAGTACTTATTTCGCACAGATTGCCTATAATTCGCTCTCATAGTTGGTCAGGCGCGGGGCGTCTTATAAAAAACTACTTTGTCCCAACTAATATTATCATTCATAGGATTGTGCTGTTACGTCACTCGTGTCGTAACCACCAGTTTGGCTGTCGTAGTAATAAAATCTTGTTCAAAAAAAAAAAAAAAGGAGATATAATGGCGGAAGAAAAGAACACCCCCTATTGAACAACTTTTTGAGCGTCGCTCGGATCTAGTTACTCAGGAGAGGGTTTGCGTGCATTCGTTGAAAACCAACAAAAGATGGAAAAGATGAACGCGCGGAAAGACCCGTGTTGCCGTAGGATAGCATTAGCAGAGCGGGAAAGGAACTAAAGCTAGCGCAAAAACGCAGGAAACAGAGAGAATAAGGCAAGCGCAGGAAACAGAAAGAATAAAGCAGGAAACAGAAAAATTAAGGATTCAGGCTAATGATAATCAGCTAGGGAAAACGCAGGAAACAGAAAGATTAAAGGTTCAATTGGAGTTAGAGAAAGTGAGAATAGCAAAAGGGAGACCACCGAGATGGTAGTTCAGTTTCCAGTGACTCTGTGCGCAGCATGCCCCCCGACCCAATTTGCCAAAATTCTCGGAAGGGGCCGTTTCGATTGATGCATACATCAGTTTTTTTCGAAACGTTTGCAACCATCAGGTTGGCCTTCAGAAGAGTGGCAGTCATTTTGTCAGCGTACTGACAGGTAAGGCGTTAACAGATTTTACTGCATTGCCAGCAGAACAACAGTCTGATTTTCGGCGCTGTGAAGGAATCATTTATAAAGGATTTGACCTCACAGAGGAGGGGGTTTAGGAAGAAATTTCGTTCAGCTAAATTACAAGCAGGTGAGACGTACACTCAGTTTGGTGCACGTTTAGATCACTATTTTGAGAAGTGGGTTTGAGTTGAGTGGGACGAAAAAGGAGTTCGTTGAATTGAAGAGCTAGTTATGAAAGAACAGATTTTGTCAGGTTGCGGCCCTGAGTTAACCATACATTTGAAAAGAGACAGCCAGAGACAGCAGAGAGTTGTTTAGTTCGCAGAGGGTATAGAGAGGCACGTTTGGGGCATAAGGTGAGGAAAACAGGTGCTAGCAAGGTGAGAAGAGTGCAAGGAGACTAGAGATTTCCAAAGTCTGCAAACCAGTGGTGGGGCAGAGGAAGGGCAAAGGGACATCAGGTGTTCATTTGCACAAAAGGGACATGGGGGCAGGGATTGTCGCATGAGGTTCCAGAAGGCAGCAGGGCCCTTTCAAGAGGTGGATAAGGTCGGCAAGGGAAAAGACCTGCAGTGGAACCAAAGGGATTCAGTCTGAAGAGGGTGGAGTGCAACCTATGGCTAGCACTGGACAGCATCAGTGTCAGGGGTGGAGGCACTAGGCTGAGTGGTTCGTTACCAGTGGAAGAAGGTGATTGGCCAGCAGAGTGAAAGTGTTACGAGACACTGGTTGTTCATGCGGGGTAGTACGAACAACGCTGGTCGATAAGGGGGTTTGACAGGGCAAATCCAGACCTGTACTCTAATTTGATGGCACTGTGAGGGAGTTTCCAGTTGCTAAGAAGAAGTACTACCCCTTACTTCTCAGGCGAGTTGTCTGCGTTGGTGATGGAGAAACCCCTTCACGATTGATCATTGGAAATATTCCAGGTGCAAGGGGTCCAGGGATCCTGATTGTTGACTCTACAGGGGCAGCAGTTCACACGGAGCAAGAAGGAGGGAAAAGGGTTTTTAAACCGTTAGTTGTTCCAGGAAGGAAGTCGGGCATGATGTGTCGCCTGATGAGTTTAGACAGCGCAGGAACAAGACCCTTCCCCTCGTTGAAGTCTTGGAGTTTGCAAGAGGTGGAGAGAAACAGGAGGTTAGAGGAGGTGAGACAGAATTTCTTGTGAAAGGCGGGCTGTTGTACCCAGTGTTCACCAAGGGGAAGACAGGGAAGGTGACCACTCAGTTAGAGGTACCAGCAGGTTATCGTGACACTGTCATGTCAGTGGGTCACGAGTCGCTCATGGCGGGGCATCTCGGGACCAGCAAAAAAAGCTGACCGAATCTTTGATGACTTTCATTGGCCCGGGGCAATGGCAGACATCAAGGTTTCTGCATGTCATGTGACGTGTGTCAAAGTCAGCCACCAGAGGGGTGAAGTGGAAGGCGCATCTTAAACATCCCCCTTTAATTGACACACCATTTCAGAGGGTGGCTAACGAACTGATTGGCCCAATCTCGCCTCTGTCCAAAGGTGGGCACAGTATAGACATCTAAGGTTGCAAGGAAAGTTGCAGAAGCCTAGGGTCGTTCAGAAAGCAGCAATATGACAGGAAGGTGATAAGCAATCCTCAAGGTGGGAGATCAGTCCTGGTACTGGCTTCCCACGGGTCACAACAAGCTGCTGATGCATTGGAAAAGGACCATTACACCATCCACTGAAAAAGGTCGTCGGGATTACC
This sequence comes from Conus ventricosus, assembly GCA_018398815.1. Classification (NCBI taxonomy): domain Eukaryota; kingdom Metazoa; phylum Mollusca; class Gastropoda; order Neogastropoda; family Conidae; genus Conus; species Conus ventricosus. The sequence continues at coordinate 32,750,660 of CM031608.1, forward strand.
GAATTGATGTGAAATGGAAACTAAAAATTTTTCATGCGAATTTTCTCCGCAAATATATAACAGCAGATACTCCGCAACATAGCGCAGCCGCATCATGATGGAGTGAAAGAGACCATCGAAGAAGGGGAGATTTTGTTGCTAAGTTCCAGAAGAGTCATACAGGGATGTGCACTGTATGAAGCTAGACAGTAGGGTTCCTAGTTTTGTTTGTCGAAGGCGACACAAAGCAGCCAGAAAGGGGTAAAGGTGGAGAAGATGATAATTCGATAGTAGACCAAAGACCAAAACAGAAGTCAGGAGTCTGCTAGGTTTATGGGTTCTATAGGGAGTTGTCCCAAATTTTGCTGCAATCACGAGCCCTCTCAGTGATTTGGTCAAGGCAGGGAAACCGGCAGTGGTCGAGTGGTCAGACGCTGCAGAGCAAGCACTGCAGACGGTGTTTGGAAAGACAGGTTCCCGTCCATCTTGAAGCTACCAGATATATTCCAAACCAATTTTGTTGCGGACAGATGCACAGTAGTGTGAGAGTGCAGTATTGTTGCAGAGCATTAAGGGGTCGAGATTCTCTGTGAGATATGCTAGCAGGAAGTTACAAAGTGTAAGAAGGTACGCAATTCTGTAGAGAAGGAGTGTTAAGGCGTCGTGTGGGCCGTGGCAGAAGTTCCACAAATACTGTATGGGAAAGAGTTCGTGATCGAGACGGATCATCAACCACTCAAATTCCTGCAGGAGGCGCAGTTGAAAAACAGCAGAGTTCTGCTTTGGGCAATGGCACTGCAGCCCTACAGTATCGAGTGCGAGTACATTCCCGGTCGACAGAATGTCGGAGCTGACTATTTAAGGCCGTGTAGTCAGCAAGCTGCAACTCAGAGGAAGTCAGTCATACCCGGGGGTGCTTTGTTGATAATATGTGTTGATGACAGTTATGTTGTTTGGATATGGGTCCATTCCCATTTGGGGCTATGGTCCTATTTTTGTGTGATTTGGTTCATATTTTCTTTGTGAGACTTGTTCATGTGAATGTATTTTATGCTTGGAGCATACAGTCGCTTGTGTAGTGATGCATTAATTCAATGAGTGAGGATGGAGATTCCTCAGTGAAGTGTCATGGATCGTGATCAATTATATGTGCTTTTCATTAGGAATTGTGAAGAGAAGATGTGGCAAATCCGCAAGTAGGGGAATGCATAAGTGCGCACAGAGGTCTTATAAAAGAGTTGAAATAACGCAAGAGCGCACGTCAATGATAACTCATTGGAGTGTATTCACTAATGGTATATTTTATAATTTATAAACCGTTGGTTGTAAAGTATTTTCCAAACTTTGCGCGTGTAGCGTGTGTCAGCAAATTCGGTTGTTGTCTTTTTTTGTACCGTGTTTTGAACAATGCGGAGCAGGGTTTTTTGAAAGGGGGGAAATTGTCACGGACAAAAGAAAGAACAACCCAACTTGGGGGGTCGCCAGCCCAAATTTTTTCGGGCAATAAGTCCAAACGCAGACATCTTGGCGCCACGTAGACCGGGCCCATGGTTCGATCCGGCCCTTTTAAACTTGGTTACAGACTGACTAAGCCGTTTGACCGACGCCTCGATGTCTAGCGGACGAGTCGCAGCGCCTGGCCCAGACTCATCTAGCCACTTTGTGGAACCAGCGTCATTGTTAGTCAGACGTCGTGGCGCCCACCTTGACTCAGCTAGCCACTTTTGGTTGACCAGTGTCCACGACTTAAGCCACACGGCACCAGTCAAGTAGGAAAGGGGGGGAAATGAGTGTGGGGGGGGTGAAATCTGGCTAATCAATTAAATGACCAATTGACCCCACAGAAAAGTAAGGTGTAGGCGGGACTGTCATGATTTGAACATCCAATGGAAATTTGAGGGGGATAACTTTGGGGTTTTCAGGGCGGTAAAAATATGACCAATGGTTTCTCGCCCTTTTTGGAGAGATCGGAACGAATAAAGAGGATGTGAGAGTGAGAGAACGGGAGAACGAGGGGGGAGAACGAACAGAGAGACAGAGAGAGGGAGAGGTTCTAGGTCTGCTTGAGAGAAAAGCAGAGAGATGAGGGGAGGAGAGAAGAGAACCAAGTTGAGAGATTAGCATGAGATAGTCTGCAGAGGAAGGACTGAGGAGAGATGTGGAGAGAGAGAGAGTCGCTAATTAATGAAGAAGAAAAGAAAGAAAAGAAAAAAGAAAAGAAAAGCAACCATGTCCATTTGATAAGAGCAGACTAGAAGAGAGAGAGAGAGAGAGAGAGTGCAATGCGGTAATGCAGGAAGAAAGAAAGGAGAACAGATCGATGTTGATAGTCACTGTTCTATCCTAACCGGGGGTTCGACCTCATACCTGGCAGCGTCACTTCGCCAAGCAGAACCACAGACCAACGCCAACAGTCTCACCTGACCAGGCGCCATCAGACCAAAACCAGTGCCAGCAGTTGTGTCGTGTTGTGAAAGTGACAGTGAAAAGAAAAAGAAAAGAAAAGAAAAGACAGTGATTCGTGAATAGTTAAGATCACCTGGCCAGGTAAAGTAGAAATCTATTTATACCCGGGTTAGTTAATGATGTTTTAGATAAATGATTTTGTGAAGTTCAGGAAAGAGAGAATGTTTTATTTCATTTGATTCCATATGCATTGATGTTTCGTTCTATGAACATGTGTAGTAAAGTTATAGACTTTACTAGTGGTTTGATGTGACGAATGCATGATATATGAATGAGATTGTAAGCAAGCTGTGAGTGTGTTTGGGCTGTGCGCTAGTCCTTCCTCCACTGACATTACACCGAGGTTGACAGTGTGTGTGGGGGGGGGGGGGAGGAGACAAGTTGGGAGAGGGGGGATGAGAGAGGTTGGAAGAAGGGGGATGAGAGAGGTGGAGAGAGGGGGGGGATGAGAGAGGTGGGGAGAGGGGGGATGAGAGAGGTTGAGAGGGGGGGTGAGAAAGGTTGGGAGAGGGCGGATGAGAGAGGTTGGGAGAGGGGGAATGAGAGAGTTGGGGAGAGGGGGATGAAAGAGGTGGGGAGCGGGTGGGTGGGGGGGGGGTGGTGGACGTTAACAAAGACGCGTAATGCACACAGGACAGGGAGAGGGGGGATGAGAGAGGTGGGGAGAGGGGGATGGACGTTAACAAAGACGCGTAATGCACACATGACAAAAGAGAAAATGAAAAAGTGCTCCATGAACTGTGTGTAATTGAGACTACAACAAAGGATCTGAAAGCAGGCAGGCTTTTAGTTCCCAGTGAATCCCGAGCAGAGTTCACGTGACGATGTTTCGTTTTACAAAAGGCACAGCTTCATCTGTGCGACACCTGTTTGAATTCTTTCTTTTTTTCCTTCTATTTCACAGGCAATCACAAAATATTTTATACAGTTTTATAGAGGTAGTTTTACGTTTAGGTTAGGTTATGATCAGTGCTGCAATTAAGGGAAGTTTAGGTTAGGGATAGGTTACGGTTAGGCTACCGTCTGGTATAAGATTAGGGCAAAGGCTGGGCAGATGCATAAAAAACATAATTTCCTACAACATTTATCAAATCTCTGTGACAACCTGTGCCCTTTTCACTTTCCTCCTCACTCCACAAAACTCGACGACCGTGTCCTACACCACCACAGAGCAGAAAAAAAAACTTGAGATTCCGTCAGTACTGAAGCTACGGGAATCCTGGCTATTCAACTTCGTGCGTTGCAATGGAGACACGGCTTTGAGGAGCGAGACATGACCCGCCACTTATCGTTCAATTGTACCGCGTGCTGACATACACTGACACTTACCGCCACGCCTTTTCTGCTTTTTCTACTTCATGCCTTGCGTGTTTTTTTTTTTTCCTAAGTGGCTTTGGAAGGGGACGCCGTGGACAACGTCTGCCTGAGAAGTTCTGGACAACCCCCCTCCAAAGTCTCAATGGTTTCTGTTCATTCTCATCTGACATTACAATAGGACGATTATGGAGTTGAGAACGGACTGAGTGTCTGGATTTGGGGGGTCACAAATAAAAATCCCATTTAAAAGCTCATTCATGACTGAGGCATGATAGGATTTGGGCAAATCAAACAGTATATAGTGTTGACAGATACTATAACACACCAAAGCGTACAAGTTACAGACATGTTTTCTAAGACTTGCGTCACATGACCGTAGGTTACTGACAGGTGCGTTTTCTAAGACACATTTCACATGACTGTGTAGTGTCGTCAACTTCTATGAACTTGAAAGAGGACTTGCTGTTCCACTGAACGAAAGAGACAAATTACAAGATACCACGACACTGCAGTGTTAACAAGTACGTTTTCTGAGGTCTATGCCACGTAACCATATAGTATTGAAGGGTACGTTATCTATGTTTATGTCACATGATAGTGTGATGTTTACTATCATGTATTCTGAGACTGAATAGGAACGTTTTCTAAGGCTTATATCACACTACAGTTTACCATAGACATATCTAAGGCTCATGTCATATGACAAGGTAATACTGACCGGCATGTTTTGCAATTGCCGTATGACATAGGAGTGTAGTGTTGCAAGGTATGTCTTCTGTGGCCTGCATTACCCAGCCATGTTGTATCGACAGGTAGATTCTCTATGGCCTGTGTTACCTTTTCGTGTAGTGTTGACAGACTACAATATATTTTCTAAGACTTGTATTATCTGGCAGTTTGGGGTTGACAGGTACGTTTTATAACATCTGCATCATATGACAGGATAGAGTTGACAAGGACATATGCTAAGACTTGTACCAAATGATGGTGGTTGTGTTGACAAGTACGTGTTCTAAGGCTTGTACTGCATAACAGTGTTGACAAGAAATTTTCCCCCCAAGACCTTTATCACATTACAATACAGTGTTGAAGGTATTGACGGTATGAGTTGAAAGCTGCGTTTTCTAAAACCTGTATTACATGGTATTTCTGTGTTAACGGATACGTTCTCTCGGGGACATGCCAGTTTGCCGCGTGCCAGATTGCCGAACAACCCGACGCCGCCGCGCTTTTAAAACGAGGAGGTTTGTAAGGAGGAGGAAACTAACGGGAATTATCACTCGATGAAGCTGTTGTCCCAGTCTACTCCCGTCTGATCGATGATCTCATCAAAATAAAGGCCGTAGCGAAGCTATGGGGTTGATGCCGAAGGCTGAAGAAACGTAAGCCCGAAGGGCTGAGAGAGTGCTCAAAAGTCGGCAATCTGGCACGCGGCAAACTGGCACGTACTCGTTCTCTCTAAGTCCTGTCCCACCTTGTAATTCAATGTTGACAGGTAGGCATTCTAGGTCTCTGTCACGTGACAGTGTAGTGCTGATGGGCAATTCTTCTAATGGATGTATTAAATGACAGTATAGAGTTGACAGGTACGTCTTCTATACCCCCTCCCTTCTCTCTGTCTGTTTTCTGTCTGTCTGTCTGTCTGTCAGTCTGTCTGTCTCTCTGTCTCTCTCCTCTCTCTCTCTCTCTCTCTCTCTCTCTCTCTCTCAATAATGCAAAGACAGCGACAGCAACTCACGCATTCTATTTCAAAATACATACGTTATAAAAGTGTTGTATCCCACTGCTCCATCCTCCCACTCCATCTCCTCCCACCCTCCTCCCCCCCCCCTCTCTCTCTCTCTCTCTCTCTCTCTCTCTCTGTCTGTCTGTCTGTGTGTCTGTGTGGAGAGAGACAAACAGATAGACAGACAGACAGACAGAAAGAGAGGAAAAATACAAGAACTAACAACTGCATTCATATTAATAAACTACTCATCCCTGATCAGATCATTATGTCTAATATAGGGCAATCCCGACAGGTGCCCGAAAAGCTCAAATTCGACCATGAGTACACTTCAACGAGTGATGTGGACAGGCAACCCTCCCCCCCCCCCCCCCCCCCCCCCACCTGTCACCTCGTGACAACGTCCATCTTCCGCTGCTCTAACCACTCGTCAATGGAGGTAATGGACTGTCAGACAGCCAGTCAAACCCGCTCATACGCAGCACGCCTCCTGCACCTGTCCATGAAATCCCCTGGATTAGGGGCGGGGGGGGGGGGGGGGGACCCCAGACCACCACCAGTGAATGGTTCGGTGGTAGAAGAGGAAGGTTCGTGAGTGACGGAATAAGGGTGGGTACAAGAAAACAGGTATGGAGGAAAGAGGGGGAGGGGGGGAGACGCAGAGGGTAAGGAGGGTCCTGAACTGAAAATTTACCGCCCCCCCCCCCTCCTCTTTTCTTCAGCACCTAGTCCCTGCCCCTGCCGTACAGTCACCCCTCCCTTCTGGACCTGATGTTAACGGGGACATAACAGCAGGTGATAGTGATCTTGGTTGTGTGAGAACCAACAATAATCACAGCGGGCGGGGAAGGGGCGGGTGGTAAAGGGGAGAGCGGATGGGGGAGGGAGCGGAAGTGAGAGAGAGGTCCGTCATGGTGATTGTAGTGGGGCGTGGGGGGGGAATGGTGTAGGAGGGGGGGGGGTTAAGGTAAAACTACACAACCCTTTTTGATTTTGAAGATAACGGATAAGCACTGTTCTTTCTTTCTCTATCTCTCTCTCTTTCTCCCCCCCCCCCCCCTCTCTCTCTCTTTCTCTCTCTCTCTCTCTCTCTCTCTCTCTCTCTCTCTCTCTCTCTCTCTTATCCAGCCCCCAAGTGGAGTGTTTGGCGCTCGCACACGACGAAAGCATAACAATAAACAAGAACTAAAAGAAGATAAGAAAGAGAGCAGACGCTGGCTAAGGTTGGGTGGATCTTGTATCCCCCTTTGATCCAGATTTATATCAATGATTTCACGGCTTTCTCATGGGCCACAAGATATCCTTTTAATGATTTCATGGCTTTCTCGTTGGGCCACAAGACATCCTTTTAATGATTTCACGGCTTTCTCATTGGGCCACAAGATATCCTTTTAATGATTTCACGGCTTTCTCGTTGGGCCGCTAGACATCTTTTTAATGATTTCATGGCTTCGTGTTTGGTCCACATACTATCCTTCACTGATTAGCTTGAAAACTCATCGTTAAGTGATACATTAAAACAAAAGCTCAGATACAGATATGGCCACAGACACTGGATAGCAATAATTATACAGAGAGACTTCTCCTCCCCTCGGGATCCCGGTCTCATCCCAATCTGCCTGTCTGTCTCTCTGTCTCTCTGTCTCTGTCTCTCTCTGTCTCTCTCTCTCTCTCTCTCTATCTCTCTCTCTCTCTCTCTCTCTCTCTCTCTCTCTCTCTCTCTCTCTCTCTCTCTGCCCTCTCTTACCTCTCTCAGCCTCACCACTCCTCCTGTTCCCAGAAAAAGAAACAATATGTAAAATTGATGGTGGAAACTACATCTAAGCAGCGGGTAGCGGGTATAGATCACAGCTTCTGACTGGGTGTCCGCCCCTCAGTGAGCGGGAAACGCCAGTCCACACAGATTGTACCTCCTGCCTTCATATCCCTGTTGGTAAAACCGTACAGGCGACCACCTATCGCCTCCCGTCCACTGAGTGCCAGACAAGTGGGTGATCGGCCCAGAGAAATCACCCGGAAATGATGCACGGAAGCGGAAGAAGGAAGTCAGGAGAAGACGAGGCCGGAAGAGGAGGGATGGGGTGGCTTTACTAAGTACCGATATTAGTGGTATGGGACACTGGGTGGTCGACAGTCACTTGTGGTCAAACTGAATCTGCACGACTGACATCTTTATTTCGAATGATTTTTTGTTTTCATAAAGGAACCTAAGGAGCAAAAGATTAAAATCAGTAGATGCCAAGTGTTGTATTTTAAATGTGGTGTTGATGATGGATCTCAAACGTCGTGTTGTAACATTCCAAATCCTAGTATGTTCTTTATATGTAACATGTTATGTCAACATTATTTTCTGTCTTTGTGTGAAAAAGACTAAAGAACCACACAAACAACATTCGTGTGATACTTTCGAACACACACACTCGCGCGCGCATGCGCGCGCTCTCGCGTTCACATCAAAACACACACACACACACACACACACACACACACACACACACACACACACACACACACACACATGCAAGAACGCACGCACACACACACACACACACACACACACACACACACACACACACACACACACACACACACACACACACACACACACACAGAGTAAGAGACACAGACAGACAGAGAGACAGGCAGACAGACAGAAAGAGACACAGAGAGAGAGACAGGTGAATGAATGAGACAGAGACAGAGACAGATGAGTGGCAAACAGATAAATGGAGAGAGAGAGAGAGAGAGAGAGAGAGAGAGAGAGAGAGAGAGAGAGAGAGAGATCTGACCTAATTTTGCCATGTGAAAAATCAGGTCAAGACAAATGGGTTTTTGTTTGTCCAAAGAGGATCAACATCCTGAAGTGGGCCATGACGGAGTGTGTGAACCCATAAGCACAGCGCCGGTAATGGAGCAGCAGTGACGGGTCATGGACAAAGCTTTCGTCGTCTGGTCAATGCTCTTCCTCCCTGTGTCGTTAACATAGTTTCTGTCGTGTGGCATCACAGGTGGGTGTATTGGAATAATAGACTTTTTTTTCTTTTTTTCTTTTTTTTTGGTCTCCGATTAGAAACAAATATGGCAACGAATTAGAGCAGCCATCCATAGCGAAGAGGGCACAGATACGATGTGGGATGAAACGGAAAGAGGACGGGGAACATAACACAAATTATTTTTGTCATTAAAATAAGGTGGTATTGGCGGATGAAAAGATCCTAGAAGACTGTGTACGGAACCGGTGGAAGTAAAACTTCTTGCAGTTAAGAAATGCCAAACCTTAGCATCACAGGAATTGAAACGAAACAAGACGTTACTGTGTTGTGGATAGTTCTTCTCAACACTACCGCTTCTTAACTGCAAAAAGTCAGAATTTGTTCGCAGAGAACGTCATCCATTGCCAAACCTCTGCAACAGAAAATTGGTGAAGACAGACCAGATATGTATAAATGATGTAGTGACTCTGCAAGATTGAAATTTAGGTCCCTGTTCCATGCAGCAGCATGATAATCAGCAGAGAATGATTTTAGGTTACTGTGAATACTGCCCTCTTTGATATTACAGACATTGAAACAGGATTCGTACTCAAGGAAATAAAAACTGAGTGAATGCAGAACTCGTTCTTGCAACATGATGTGATACAGATTGGCTGGGTGAGAGAAGTGTACACAAGAGGAATAATATCCTGGCCAGCAGGGGCATAACATGGGCCAGGCTGGTTCAAACTAGCCAAGGGATAAAGTTCAACCTGTTATACCGGCAAAGCGGTAATACCTTTTTTTATATATCGCATAAAATAGAGCCATCTTACAATTAAAGACATGGTTTGAGTGTCTAATTGTGCACAGGAAATGGTTTGTAGAGAAACCAGATCTTGAACGGGAGATCTGTAACATTAGCTAATTGTGAGCCCAAACTATTAACAAAAAAAATCTTTACCAGTAACATTTTGCAAATTAATGTATAAATGTATATGTGACGTCAAGTTGATTATATCAAAGGAAGAAGTTGACTATATCAAAAGGAAAACTTATCAAAACAGTGTTTAAAAAATCAATAATTCATTACGAAATTATTTGAACAAACTCAGTGAAGATGGGTTGTTGGTAACAATTGATTATTGTGAAAAGTATCTGATTTGATATTTTTAAAAAAACCCTCTTTTTTCACATTTATTTAATATTTTTTGGCATTTGTTCCGTTTTACAGTTTCGTAGAGAACAAAATTCACCTGAAGACAAGCACGCACCCGAAACTGTCGGCATCCAAAATATTTGGCGTAAATAAATCTGAACAAAATAATGTGATGAATGGCAAGTATGTTAACTCCAGTAATCACTTAGGTAAAATGTATAAAAGTATATTTGATTAAACCGAATCTTCGTTTTACAATTTTACATTTTTGAAACAGTGGTGAATATCAAAGATTTGTTTCACTTCTGAATAGACCGGTAAAATATCACTAAGCTTTGATTGGTGACATGTTGATATAACTTTGAATGATATGGCTCACAATCATACTTGTGTTTAGTTCTTGTTTGCTTGCATTACTTAACGACTTAAAAACATAAGCGAATTTCTTTTTTGTTGTTGTAATAATGATTTATATTGGAACGCATGTAAACACTTCAAACTGATAAAGCGCACTCGTTTGAGAAAAAAAAGTATAAAAAAAACGAAGAGAAAGGAAAAAGAGGATGTTTGTTAGAAGGGTCAAACTGATAGATACAGGACATCAGAAATCAACAGCAGCGTTAAAGGTTGTAACAAAGAAACGAAAGAACCTGTACTTTTGATCTTAAAGCTTTTAACCCTTCCGAATTTACAGCTTGGTGACACTCTAGCCTGACCATTTAGGGCTGATCCGCATGAATAGAGGGATACTTCATTTCTTATTGTAATACCTCTAAAACTAATTTACCAACGGGCTAACGATTTTGCATGGTTTCTACAAATTGTATTTTGCGTATCTAAGTATAAAATTCATTTTAACATGATGCCTCTGTGGACTTTCGAAGCTTTAGCAAACTAAAACATTATTTTATTTATTGTATAACTTCGGTTTTTTGTTTTTTTTTTAAAATCTAATCAGAGCGTCAATACACACTAATCGTGCGAATTACTGAGAAACTTTTACCGTTTTTGTTAGGAAAAAAAGGTCTGTGCGAGTTATTTTCCTTCCTTAGCATTTTGATTAACATTAATAAGCTAATTACCCAGTTTGAGTTAAAGTAGGCCTACTAATTTACCCGCCTCCTGTATAGGTATATGCTGAGAATAACGTTTTGTGGTTCCAAACAGTATTCGGGCGTAGGGTTCAATCTGTTAAACAGAAGATCCCCTGAATCAGAAATCTGGAAACACTAATGTATCCACAGAGCAGCAAAAGCCTCCACAGACATCAAAATGGAAAGGAATTCATGTTGCCTGCACATGGAAATATCTGCCTGATAAGTTATGTTTAATGTGTGTGTGTGTATGTGGGGGGGGGGGGGGTTCTTTTTATTTTTTATTTTTATTTTTTTAACAATTTGACTTTGAAAAATGCACAAGAAAGAAGCCAAGAGGGGAAGGGAAGCGGGCATTGCAATGAACAAAGAAGTGTGATCCACACATAAAAGCAGAAATGAAAATGGGTTTCGTGAACTGTGTGAAATTGAGAATACAACAAAGGATCAGAAAACGGAGAGGCTTTTAGTTCCAGGTGATTCTTTGAGCAGACTTTACGTGACATTTCTTCGGCTCGAATTCTTGTTGCCAATCATTTCTGCAAGTGCCCGTTTGTACTCCCTTTTTCTGCCTCTCAAGCGTTTACGAGCTTTTTTCTTCGTTTTTTCGTGTGTGTGTGTGTTTTTTAACAGTAGTATTATGTTGGTTTTATATTGAAGTTAGAATCTATGTTACGATTAGGGTCTATTTCAGGATAAGTTAGGGTAAGGTAAAGGTTAGGGATAGCATCAGGGTCAATTCTGCGTGTATGCTTGGAAGATACAATTTCCTACAAAACACGTCGATTGCCAGTAACAATTGTGCCCTTTTTCATTCTCCTTCTCCTCGCCCCACAAACACGACGACCCTTTCTTAAAAGACCACACTGCATGGATTTTAGGTTCTGTCGGCACGAAAGCGACGGTAACTGAACCCTGGCTATTTAACGTCATGTGCCGCAATGGAAAGAGTGCTTTGAAGAGCGAGACAGGGCCCGTCACTTATCGTTCAATTGTATTGTGTGGTGACACACACTGACATTTATTGCCGGGCCTTCTCAGCTTCATTCTCCTTTATGCCTTGCGTTTGCTTCCTTTTAAGCTGTCTTGGAAGGGGGGACGCCATGGGGAACGTCTGCCTGAGAAGTCCCGGACAAAACGCAGTCCAGGGTGTCAATGGTTTCTTTTCGTCCTCCTCTGATATTAAAGAAGAATGGCGAAACAGTAGAGAAAGGGCCGTGTGTATGGGTTTAAGGGGTCACAAATAAAAATCCCACTTTCATGCCTCGTTTATGACTAGGATATGATGCACAGGGACAGGGCAGATTAAAACTTTTGTGTTGACAGACAAGTTTCTTAAGGTCCACATCTCACCACAGTTTATTATCGACAGGCACATGACCGTATATTGTTGACAGGTATGTTTTCAGAGATGTCTTTCACTTAATCGTATAGTGCTGACAGATACGTTATCTAAGGCTTATGTCAGACGGCAGAGTAGTGCTGAGAGGTGCATTTTCTAAGGCCTATGTCATTTGACATGGTGACATATTCACAGGTACATTTGCAAAGCCTAATGTCACATGGCAGTGCAGTGTTAACAGGTACGTTTTCTAAGATTATGTCATATGACGGTGTAGTGTTTACATTTGCATTTTCTTGGGCTTGCGTCATATGACGGTGCAGTGTTAACGGTACGTTTTCCCAGACTTACGACGCACTACGATGTGATCTTGACAAATTTCCTTGGGTTTATATCACATGATATGGTGAGGTTGGCAGGTACGTTTTTTAAGGTCCGTATCATATGGCAGTATGTTGTTGACAGACACGTTTTCTAACGCCTTTATAACTTTACAGTGTATTACTGACAGGTAAGCTGTCTAAGACCTCTATCATACATCAGTGTAGTGTTCACAGGTACGTTCTCTAAGGCCTGTCACATGACAGAATCGTGTTGATCTGTGACAAGTTACTGTGGAGTGTTGACAGATACGTTTTCTATGCCCTGTGTTACATGTCAGTGTAGTGTTGACAAGTGCCTCTGACACCGCAGTATTGACAGGAACATTTCTCAGGCCTGGGTAACATTAATGCACACTGTTGACATTTTCTGAAGTCTGTGTCACATGACGGTATATTGTTGCCAAACAGATTTTCTAGGGTCACTATCACATGACAAAGTTGTGTTCATTGATACTTTGTCTAAGGTCTTATTACAAGACAGTATAATGTTCACATGTATCTTTTCTAAGACCTGTATCGCAAGAAAGTATATTGTTGACAGATGCATTTTCAAAGGCCTATGCCACAAAAGGTTGTATTGTTGACAAGTACCTTTCCTACAGCCCATATAACATGAAATATAATGTTGACAGGTATGTTTGCTACAGCCTGTATCACATTACAGGACATTGTTGATAGAAACATTTTTCAGGTGTGACAACAGATGAAAATGCTGTCTGCTCAGAAACCAACTGGTAGGGAGCGAATCATATAGCTGAAGATATGATTATGTTGTAAATAGATAATAGAGACAAATATGAAAAAAAATGCTTCAACAACTTGCTCTCTCTCTCTCTCTCTCTCTCTCTCTCTCTCTCTCTCCTCTCTCTCTCTCTCTCTCTCTCTCTCTCTCTCTACTCATGTAAATATGTAAAACATGTGTGTGGAGGGGATGGAAAGGGAGGTGTCGCATGGCATAAATTATTGCCTTCTTACATAAAGGAACCCACTCCATGTCCACCCCCTCCCCCCTCCAACATTTTGTGTAGTAATCATCGTGTCTGTTGTTCCCTTTATCAGGCTACACGTCTGGTTTGGGGGATTTGAACAGTACCAAAAGTAATTACCATGTGATGCTGGTGTAATAAAGAAAGCTTTCAAACATGGTCATTGTTTGTGCGTTTACAAACCAACCATTATCATATTTTGTTTGAAAGCACATTACATGATGTCATAAATGTCATTTATCTAGAGACGCTCGGGATCTTTGTAGGCTACTTAGAAGAGCACTGCGCTTCGTTCTGATGACTGGAGTTCAATTCACACAGATGCAGCATATCAAACTGGACATTTTCACTGTCCACCTGAATGGTGTATCATTTTAGTGATTCAGTGTTGCATATCTGTAGGTCCCCCTTTTCCTACACTCTCTGCCTAAGGTCTTTTTTTGTAACTCTGGGCGTATGTTTATAAATCCGTCCATGTGTACCTCCCTCACTCTTTACTTTCCTCGACACATATAAGTGAATAGCGTGACAACAACTAGACTATTTTGAAGGAACGTGAGACAGCTATCAAAGGATAATGAGGATTTACAACCACATCCAGATATTAAGGGCATGTTGGGACATCACAGAATCAGTGAGTACAAGCATATATGCTTATATTAGCATGCATATCTTCGTTGGTGTCTGTGTGTGTGTGTGTGTGTGTGTGTGTGTGTGTGTGTGTGTGTGTGTGTGTGTGTGTGTGTGTGTGTGTCTTTGTGAATATGGTGGGGTGGGGTTAGGCTTTCGAGTATGTGCAGCTGTGGTTGTCTTCGACGTTAGACATTTGCTTTTTAATAAACACTAAAAATAGTATACAAAATAAGTGTTAGTAAGAAATAGCATATGCATTATGCAGAGGGCAGGAAGCACAGAGCTGTAAAAACCAGTGTAATGTTGCACGCCAACATATGGTCAGTAAAAATGTTTTCTTTAAAAAAAAAAAAAACTGGCAGCTAAGACCAATGTATGTTTCATTATCTAAGCAAACAACATGCAAAAAGTAAGAAGCGGGTTATAGATTCGAAAGGAATCCTCTTATTTTAAAGATTATTGTAGAGAGCATGACACAACAAAAAGAAAACTTCATATTCTTTAATATGTTAACGTCATGGAAAAATGTGAGGTGAAGATTAGAGGCGGAACAGAAGGAGAACAAGGAGGAGAACAAGGGAGCGGGGGGGGGGGGGGGGGGGGGGCAAAAAGACGAAGATGGCTAAGGAGGAGGGGAGGGGGAATACAGAGGCAAGAAGGAGGTTAACGGGCGGGGAGGGGGGGTGGAGGGGGTAGAACAAGAAGAAGGAGGAGAGGAAGGACAGAAGAAGAATGTCAAAGAGGAGAAGGAAGAGCAGGAGGAGAAGGAAGAGAGACAAAAAAAAAAGAAGGAGAGAAACAGATTTTTTTTCTTCCTTTTCTTCCTTCTTTATTTTTCTTTTATTCATTTTTTTCTTTACTGTTTTATTCATTTCTTACATGTGTCCATGTCGCCAATTTTCCTTTCCTGTAATTTTCTTTATGAAATAGGGGCAAATTGAATGGTATCGATAGAACGGAGACAACTTTCTCCTCATCCCCGAACTCCTAAATCCCCTCTCCCTCCCCGCCTCTCTCTCTCTCTCTCTCTCTCTCTCTCTCTCTCTCCCCTCTCTCTCTCTCTCTCTCTCTCTCTCTCTCTCTCTCTCTCTCATGTTCTGGTATGTATATCGAAGAATAGGATGAGGTTAAAAAAAAAATCAGACTTGGCAGAATGTAGAAAAGATGGACCGGGAGGGTCACAAGTGGAGAGGACAGGTCTACATACGAAGCATCTCAACTGGTAAATTGAAAGGGAAACACATACGCTGCATCATAATGTGTCTCCATACTTTAATTACTTCTTCCGTCTTCATCATTTCTTCTTCGTGAGCATTTTCGTTTTCAGTTCACATTAGACAGAAAAGCAAATTGATTCTTAAAAACAAGAAGAAATGAGTCTCTCTCTCTCTCTCTCTCTCTCTCTCTCTCTCTCTCTCCTCTCTCTCTCTCTCTCTCTCTGAGAGAGAGAAAGAGATCATTTGGTTCATCTTTTTAAAGAAGGTGTGATTTATTATTAAACGTTAGATATGGACATGTTATATGTTAAGAAAATGGTTCTAAACTTTGGCATAAAGCCTTATAATGTAATGTCTATAATTCAGCTACAACAAAGCATTTAAAAACTCTTGTCATTCGTAAAAAAAAAAAAAGCCATTTATAAACATCTCTCATTTACTCTTTGATTTATATTGAAAACCCTCCAGAAAAAGAAAAAAAAAACAGTTGAACAGGTTCAGCTTGACCAGATAACCAAGCAGATAAAGTGACCCCAACTATCATTAGTGTCCGTTGTGACAGACACTGGTATACTAGATATACTAAAGCCACACCCATCCCTCGAGGAAGCTGCTGTGAAATAATGTACACCAATCCGGATCAAAGGGCAGATGCAGCATCCGTTCAACCTGAGCTGAAGCCAGCTCTCTTTTGTGCTCTCTCTTAGCGAAGGCTCTGATCTCTTGTAATGCTTTTTTTGTTTTGTTTTGTTTTGTTTTTGTTTTTTTTTGCAGGGGACTGCCCAAAACACTTCTTTTGGGAATTTGATGAGAGAGAGAGAGAGAGAGAGAGAGAGAGAGAGAGAGAGAGAGAGAGAGAGAGAGAGGGGAGAGAGAGAGAGATTCATGTTGCCAGCTCATGGAAAATCAACCTGATGAGGTACAAAGTACGGCTTTTTGGTGTGTGTTTTTGTTTGTTTGTTTGGGTTTTGTTTTTTTACTTTTTCTTTAAAGTAAATCCTCTAGAAACGAAACAGGCGGGGAGTGGGTAGGCAGGGGAGTAAGGACAATGGAAAGTATAATGCAGACATAAAAGCAGGACATGAAAAAGTGTTCCTGAACTTTGCGAAACTGAGACTACAACAGAGGATCAGGAAGCAGACAGGCTTTTAGTTCTCATTGAATCTTCAAGAAGAGTTCACATTACAGTTCTTCAGATTGTAAAAGGTGTAACTTGTCCCAGCCAGTCGTCAGTGCATGAGCCCAGTTGTATTCTTCTTCCACTTCTCAGACGTTCGCAAAGGTTTTTCTTTCTTTTACGGTTTTATTGCATTAGTTTTATGTTAATGTTAGAGTCAGTGTTATCGTTACCACCTAGGTAATGATAGGGCTGGGTAAGGTTAGGGCTGGGGCAAACATTAGCCTAAGTGCTAGGCGAATGTCTAGAAGACAGACATCGATTACCTGTGACACATTGTGCCTTTTTCCCCTCTCTTTCTCCTAACCCCACACACTGGAGGACCTTTAATGCAACTATACAGTGCATGGACTTGACTACAGTGCTTGGACTTCACTACATTGCATGGACTTCACTACATTGCATGGACTTCACTACAGTACATGGACTTCAGGTTTTGTCAGCAATGAGGTGACGGTAACTGAACCCTGGCTATTTAACACCATGTGCTGCAATGGAAAGACGGTTTTGACTAGCGAAAGAGAACCCACCACTTGTTTGTATGTATTGTCGTGGTGACATACACCAACATTTATTGTCAGGTCTTCTCAGCCTGTTCCCCTTCATGTCTTGTGTTTTGTTTCTTTTAAGTGGCCTTGGAGGGGGCGCCCTGGGGAACGTTTGTCTATGCAGTCCTGGTCAAAACCCACTCCAAGGTCTTTTCATTCTCCTCTGATACTGAAAAGGGATTGTGATGTAGTTAAGAATAGGCTGTGTATCGGGGGTGGGGGGGGGGGGGGCACAAATAAACATCCCATTTTCGTACCTCGTTTATGACTAGGATGTGACACAGACGGACAGGGCAGATCAAAAGTAGCGTTGACAGGTCTATATCACGTCATGGTGCATAACTGACATGCACATTTTCTAAGACTTAGGTCACATGACCGTACATTGTTGACAGATGTGTTTTCATTGTTGACAGATGTATTTTCATTGTTGACAGATGTGTTTTCTAAGACCTCTTCTGCATGACCATGTAACACGGACAGGTACGTTTCCTAAGCCTTTTGTCACGTGACAGCGCTGACACGTGCGTTTTTAAAGACCTATGTCACTTGACTATTTAGTCTTCACAGGTATGTTCTTAAAGGTTTACGTCACATGACGGTGCAGTGTTGACAGATACGTTTTCTAGGATGACGTTATATGATTGTTTGATTTTTATAGCTACATTTTCTAAGGCTTATGTCACAAGACGTAGCAGTATTTACAAGCATGTTTTCTAAAACTTGTGACACACTACAATATGACATTGACAAATGCATTCCCTAAGGTCTATGTCACATGACATGGTAATGTGGACAAGTACGTTTCAAAGGCCTGTATTACATGGCAGTATATTGTTGAAAGATACTTTTTCTAACCCCTGTATTACTTTGCAGTATATCATTGCCATGTCAGTTTTCTTAGTCTTCTTTCATATCTTAGTGCAGTGTTGACATTTACGTTTTCTAAGGGCTGTGTCACATGACAGAATCGTGTTGGTCTTTGCCATATGACTGTGGAGTGTTGAGAGATAAGTTTTCTGGGGCCTGTGTTTTATAATAATAATAATAATAATAATAATAATAATAATAATAATAATAATGAATACTTATATAACGCCTATTCTCGGCTAGAGACCAAGCTCTAAGCGCTTTACAATCCACATTCGTTTACACAACGGGCTGCCTACCAGGGTAGTGCCGACTGAAGAGCTGCCAGCCGGCGCTTCATTCAGTCGTTTCCCGTGTCATCCAGTCAGTATCGTTCAATATCGATGACTCATTTTCCTTACTTCCTTCATTCTTTCCATTTCTCACGCAGGGTGCATGCTATGTGTAACGTGTCATCCACACCAACGGCCAAACTGGCCTACTCTTCCGAAAGTTGGTGATGGGTTATGTCAGTGTAGTATTCATGAGCACATTTTAAGGCCAGAATCTTCGGACAGTGTAGTGTTGCCATGTACATTTTCAAATGCATGTTATATAGCAGGGAAGCGTTGATTGGGAGGTTATTTAAGGCCTATGCCACATGGCAGTTTATTGTTGAAAGATAGATTTCCTGTTGCCTGTATCACATGAGAGTGTCGTATTGACAAAAAAATCTTTCCTAACGCTTCTATCACATTACAGTATACCATTGACAGGTACATTATTTATGGTTTTATCAAATGAAAGTGCAATGTTGACAGGTGCGGTGTATGTTTGACAGGTGTGTGTTCTAACACCAAAATCACATAACTATTTAGTGTTTACTGAAACCTTTTTTTAGGCCCACATCACATTACAGTGTGATGTTGACAGAAACGTTTTCTAATGTCTGTCAACAGAAGAAGTACGATCTAATCAGGAACCATTGGCTAACATTTATATTGTCTGCAAAGAAAAGAAACAGCAATACAAAATAAAGATAAAGTTTCAACAACCTTATAGACGTATATATATATATATATATATATATATATATATATATATATATATACAACAAACTAATAAATTCCAAGGATAAGTACCGCACCGTTCCAGCAACTTACAGAGCAGCTTGGTGTTGCAATGACTGCAAGAAATATTGAATTATAAACAAGCAAGCTTTGTTTATAATTCAATATATATATATATATATATATATGAACAATATAAAAGTGTTCTTTAAAAATCTGAAGGTGCTCAACAACCTGTGATCCCTATGTATGTTTCTTTTTCATTTTCTGAAGTTACCGTAGCTTGGTATACAATGTTGCTGTGAAGGCATTTGCATACCAAGCTACGGTAACTTCAGAAAATGAAAAAGAAACATATATAGGGATCACAGAAAACACTTTCAAAACCAGATACGCAAACCACAAACAGTCATTCAAAAATGAAAAATACAAAAATCAAACAGAGCTGAGTAAATACATTTGGAGACTCAAAGATAAAAAAATAGACTACAACATATCATGGAAAATCATAAAAAGAGCAACATCATACAACAATGTTTCAAAAAGATGCAATCTATGCTCCACAGGAAAATGGTTAATATTATGTAAACCACACCTAGCAACCTTGAATACAAAGTAGAAATAGTAAACAATTGCAGGCACAAATGGAAATCTTTGTTAGCGCACTCCACCTGAACAGACCCCAACAAGAACCACAGACCACAAGTGCAGCGACTCACACGTGCAGAAATGGAATCGGGTCCCGCACGCTATAAAAGACAGATAGCGTGCCCCAAAAGAATATCCTGAGGAGAGCGAGAGGTTCGAAACAAGCTTGTTGATTTTAATACTTCATTTTTTTAAAATATTCTTAAATATATGATATATATATATATATATATATATATATATATATATATATATATATATATATAGAGAGAGAGAGAGAGAGAGAGAGAGAGAGAGAGAGAGAGAGTGTCAACCTCGGGGTATGTCAGTGGAGGAAGGACTAGCGCACAGCCCAAACACACTCACAGCTTGCTTACAATCTCATTCATATATCATGCATTCGTCACATCAAACCACTAGTAAAGTCTATAACTTTACTACACATGATCATAGAACCAAACATCAATGCATATGGAGTCAAACAAAATAAAACATTCTCTCTTTCCTTGAACTTCACAAAACCATTTATCTAAATCATCATTAACTAACCCGGGTATAAATAGATTTCTACTTTACCTGGCCAGGTGATCTTAAACTATTCACGAATCACTGTCTTTTCTTTTCTTCTTTTTTTCTTTGTTTCTTTTCACTGTCACTTTCACAAGCACGACACAACTGCTGGCACTGGTCAGGTTGGACTGCTGGCACTGGTCAGGTTGGACTGCTGGCACTGGTCAGGTTAGACCGCTGGCGTTGGTCAGGTTACTGCTTGATGAAAGTGGCGCGGCCAGGTATGAGGTCGAACCCCGGTTCAGATTGAACAGTGACTATCAGACATCAATCTGTTCTCCTTTCTTTCTTCCTGCATTAACGCATTGCACTCTCTCTTCTAGTCTGCTCTATCAAATGGACATGGTTGCTTTCTTTTCTTTTCCTTTTCTCTTTTCTTTTTTTTCTCTTCATCAGTTAGCAACTCTCTCTCTCCACATCTCTCCTTAGTCCTTTCTCTGCAGACTCTCTATGGTGCTAATGCTACAGCTCAGTTCTCTTCACTCCTCTCATCTCCCTGCTCTTCTGTAGGCGAGAGCCTACACCCAGAACCTCTTCCTCTCTCTCTGGTTCTTTCTTCCCTTCCCTGGTTCTTTCTTCCCTCCTCTCTCACTCACACATTCCTATCTTATCCTAAACCCATCTGTCCAAGGGTGAGTACCATTGGTCAGTATTTTCCCGCCTTATACTCGAAGTTGCCTCCCCTCTCATTTCATTGGATATGTAAATCATGACAGTCACATCTACCTGCCTTGCTCTCTGTGGTGGTCAATGGTCATTTAATTAATTAGCTAGATTTCACCCCCACTACACAGTACCTTCCCCCTCTCCCTTTCCGGCGACGTTGACATAATTGTGGGCACTGGTCCTACAAATTGGCTGGATGAGTCTGGCCCAAGCGCCGAGACCCGTCTGACCAGACAGCGAGGCGTCGGTCAAGCAGCTTAGTCTGTCTGGGGAATGATGCTGTCTCCGTGGAGCCTCTCCCGCCGTGCTTAATTGGCTGACCCGACACATGAGGCCGTCTACCTGGCGCCCAGAATGTTTGACTTTTGGCTTATGCCCAGTTGAGCTGGCTGGCGACTGACCACGAATTCGGTTTTCTATTTTTGTCCGTGACAGAGAGAGAGAGAGAGAGAGAGAGAGAGAGAGAGAGAGAGAGAGAGAGAGAGAGAACCATTACTTGAGAATGGCACGCCATACAGGCCAAAAAGCAGTCAACCATCCTCACTATGCAGGAACAGGTTCTGATAACAAGATTCAAAAACAAAATAATCCTTTGTTTGTCAAACCAGATAGTGTGCTGCGTTTTCTGTCCAGTTGCTGTAGTTCATCCTGTCCCTTAGACATAGGACAAGTGTGATGTGAGAGAGAACTGATAGTTTGCTATCCTGTGTCTGCTGAGGAGACGGTACAAAGAAAGGAAACTCTGGTGGTGGCATCTAATGTGCACGTTCGTTTGCTTGTGGACATCCCGTGGAATCCAAACTTCCCTCACTGGATGTCGCACTCCGTAAATAGAAGACATTGTTCACTGCCACAAAGATTGTCCTGAAATCTCTTGCCAGCCATTTCAAGACACGTACTGTCCAGGTGCTCTTCCCCCACCTCTCTCTCTCTCTCTCTCTCTCTCTCTCTCTCTCTCTCTCTCTCTCTCTCTCTCTCTCTCTCTCTCTCTTCTCTCCCCTCTCTCTGAACGTGTAAATATGTATGTCTGGAGGGGATGGGGAGGGAAGGTATGTTACAGCACAAAACTGTTACCCTATTGCATATTGTCACCATACACATTTTGTGTGGTAATGATCGTATATGTCCCCTATTGCATATTGTCACCATACACATTATGTGTGGTAATGATCGTATATGTCCCCTATTGCGTATTGTCACCATACACATTATGTGTGGTAATGCTAGTACCTGTCTTTCCTCTGTCTTTCTGTCTGAGTTTGGATTTTGAACAGTAACAGAAGTAATTTCTATGAAAATTGTTGTGACGATGACATGATAAATAATGCTTTCACAAACCGTTATATTTTGCATATTTATTGCCAATCATTGTCATGTTTTGTTTGAAAGCATATTTCATGATATCATAAATGCTATTTAGTAACACAAAGCAGGAGATCTCAATAGGTCGTTTAGAACAGCACCGTGCTTTGGTTCTGATGAATAGAGTATGATTCCCACTCGGTCATAGCATATCAGATTGGAAATTTTCACCGTCGATCTGAATGATGCATCGTTTTAGTGACTCAGTGTTGTGTACAAGTAGGGTCCTATTTTCCCACACTCTTTGCCAAATATTTTTCGTAATTCTGAGCATTCAGTATGATTTCATAGGAGAGAAAAAAGCGCAGAAAGGCCATGTTTTTAAATCAGTCAGTGTTTACCTTTCATTTTCTTAATCTACCCCTGGATATATAGTGAATAGTTAGCAACAACTAGAGATGTCAAATCCAGAAAAATTCGGGACATACATGGACACCATCGAGTCAGTGAGTGCGGGCTTGTGTGCTTATATGCGCATTTACATCGTCGTACTTTGTGTGTGTGTGTGTGTGTGTGTGTGTGTGTGTGTGTGTGTGTGTGTGTGTGTGTGTGTGTGTGTGTGTGTGTGTGTGCGCGCGCGCGTGCGCGTCTATGTGCACACATAGTTTCCACAGAGTGTGTGCATGTTTAGGAATGTTGGTGTTCATGTGATGGGGTGGGTTAAGTTAACGTGTTTTATTAGGTGTGATAGTTCACATCAATTTTAGACATGCTTTGAAAAGCACGTCGATGAAAAAAAAAATGAAAAAAAAAAATGATAGAAAACTACCGATGTACATTGGTGAGAAACAACAGTCAGGTAGTACACACATCCAGAACTGGAGAAGAAGCACAGAACTGTAAGAATCAGTGCAACATCAGACATCAACGTGTGGAACGTGGAACGTAAAGTGCTTTCTAAGCAACTGGCAGGCGAGGCTGATGTGTGTTTCATTTTCTAAGTTAACAACATGCAGGAAATTAAGCGACATCGTTTAATTTCAAAATGAATTATCTTATTTTAAAGGCAGCGATGCAGCATAACCGGACACAAAGGAAACTTAATATTCTTCAACATTTTAACGTCATGGGGACAGAGGAGGTGAAGATCAGAGTTGGAACAGAAGGAGAAGGAAGAGGAGAAAGATGAGGAGGATTCAGGAGGAAGAGGAGGAGGAGGAGGAGGAGGACAAGCTCAAGAAGAAGAAGGAGAGGGAGAACAAGGAGGAGAAGGGGAATGTTGAGGACGGGGTGGAAGAGGAGGAGGAGAAGGATGAGAGACAAGGAGAAGAATGGCAGGGACAGAAATCTTTTCTTCCTTTTCTTCCTTTGCTTTTATCTTTTTCTCATTTTTTTCTTTTTCTGTTTCATTCATTTCCTACATGTGTCCCTGTTGCCAATTGTCCTTTCCTGCAATTTCCTTTATGAAATGAGAGCAAATTGAATCGTGTCGATAGAAAGGAGACAACTCTCTCCTCTTCCCTGAACTTCTCGATCTTCTTTCCCCTCTCCCTCCATCTCTCCCTCCCCCACCTCTCTCTCTCTCTCTCTCTCTCTCTCTCTCTCTCTCTCTCTCTCTCTCTCTCTCTCTCGTGTTCTGGTGTGTATACGAAGAACCGGATATGGTTAAGAAAAAATGGACTCAGGAGCATGTAAAAAGGGGGAAGGGAGATCACAGGGGGAGAGATGGACGTGTCTGCAATAGAAGCATCTCAACTGGCATACTGAGACGGAAACCTGTATACTGCATCATAATGTGTCTCCATACTTTCATAACTCCTTCTGTCTTCATCATTTTGTTTCTTCTGGAACACTTTCTTTTTCAATTTCCCTATGGACAGAAAAGCAGATTGATTCCTAACCAGAGAGAGAGAGAGAGAGAGAGAGAGAGAGAGAGAGAGAGAGAGAGAGATCACAAACATCTTATTTAATATTTGTGCTCATCTTCTGTTGAGGGGGGGGGGGGGGGTGACTTATCACAAAACAGACGTTGTTGAGATACCACGTGTTAAGAAAATGATTCTAATCAATCAAATAAACACGTATAATCCAATGGTCTAAATCCACCAACAACAGAACATTCGAAATACACTTGAAATCCAGTAACGTCTCTCACTTACTCGTTAGATTAGTTTTGAAAAAAAAAAATCTCTGATAGAGAAGCAGTTCTCCAGAGCCAACCTCACCAAACGACCGGCCAGCTGAACTGACCGCCAACTCCCCCCAGCGTCCATTGTGACGAGCACTGACACACTATAGCCACACACGCCCCTCTCCCAGCCTGGCAAGCCTTCTTTTTTCTCCTCCGTTTTCACCCAGCTCCCTTCTTCCTCCTCTACGCATCATCTCCTGGGTCGGTTCTCTGTGCAGACTGCCTACTTGTCTGGCGGTTAGTGGACGGGAATGGATGGGTGGCCGCTTGTGAGGCTTTGTACACATTGGGAGAGGAAGGCAGGCAGTGGGGCTGTGTTGATTTTAGTTAGGTAGTAGTGGGGCTTAAGTTTTCCCACTCATGGTGGAGTGGACACCCAGTCGGAAGTTATGATCTGTACTTGCGAGGTGTACATGGTATCGGTGATCACTTTGAGCTATTGTTTTCATCACTGAAGAGTTGGTGTAGTAGGCACAGAGAGAGAGAGAGAGAGAGAGAGAGAGAGAGAGAGAGAGAGAGAGAGAGAGAGAAGACCAAAAGAAGAGGAAGGGGAAGTCTATGTTTCACTGTTCAGAGTCTGTATCCATATCTGTATCAGGGTCTTCGTCTTCATGTTTGACTTATGAACATATCTTAAGGCAAATCAATGACCAGATGCCTGTGGCTCAAGGAGAAAGCCATGAAATGATCGATACCAATAATATTGGGATCAGGGGTTGGATACAAGACCTGTTCGAACTTGCTCAGCATCTACTCTCTTTTGTGCGAATTCTTAGCTCTGGCCTCTTGAATGCCTTTTCTGTAGGGGGGCTGCTCAACACTAAAATTGGGGAACTGGGTCAGAGAGAGAGAGAGAGACAGAGACAAAGAGACAGAGAAAGAACACAGCGAGAGCAAGAGAGAGAGAGAGGAGAGAGAGAGAGAGAGAGAGAGAGAGAGAGAGAGAGAGAGAGAGAGAGAGGTGGGGGTGAGAAAGACCCATCAGCTCTTATCAATTATCTTCAAAATCGAAAAAGGTAATCTACTTTTATCTTGACCCCATCCCAACACACAGTACAACCCATCTCAGCCCTTTCTCTCCCCACCGCCATTTTATACATCTTCTCTCTCTCTCTCTCTCTCTCTCTCTCTCTCTCTCTCTCTCTCTCTCCACTGTGGTTAGCATTGGTTCTGATACAACAAAAGGTAACATCGCCAGTTTCAATGTCCCCATAAACATTAAGTCAAGATTGGATGTGTGGCATGGGTGGCGGGCTAGATTATGAAGAGAAGAGGATGGGGAGAAGGGTGGGGAGATGGGTAATATGCTTTTCGCTCCAGGTCCCTCTTTTCCCTCTACATCCCTCCCTTCCTCCTTCCTTCCGCATCCCTTTTCTTCCACTCTCGACCCTTCACTCAAGCCCCCCTTCCTTTTCCACCAAACCAACCGACTGTGGTGGTCTGGGTTCCCTCTAATCCAGGGGATTTCACGGACAGGTGCCGGAGGCGTGTTCTGCATGGAGTGGTTTGACTGACTCTCCAGTCCATTACCTCAAGTGACACGTTGGCAAACAGTGCTTGGTAATGGGTGGAATAGGGTGGAAGGTGGGGGGTTTCCTGTCTGTTCAGTATTTTTACGTGTGTTCTTGTCAGATGTCAAGTTGTTGGCTTTTTTCCCTCAGTTAGGACAATGACATACCAACCATAACGACCTGATGAGATCTCAACAGCTTCATAAGTCAGACTGCATGTGTCCTCTTGTTCATGCCTGAGAGAGAGAGAGAGAGAGAGAGAGAGAGAGAGAGATCTCAACCCCACTATTCTCTTGGATGTTATCTGTTTTTGCATCTTAATCCATACAAAAGTGTTTGTTTTCTTACTTTACAAGTTTACATATTTTAGCAAAAAAAAGGTAGTAAGCATCAGATTGCTTCCTTAACCTTGCAAATAAATTATATCGTCCTTGATAATGCTTTGAGTGATATGGCTTACAATCACGTTTTTACGCCATGTTTGTCCACATTGCATGACGACATAAAACATTAGGAGATTTATCTGCTTGAAGTTGTGACTTTAGTCTATTTGTAATTGCATATAACAACACACACACTCAGTTGAGCAAAAATGAAAAACAAAGGTGTCTTTAAGCAGTGGCACTCTGATCAGCTCCTTTAACACAGACAACCTACACCCCACAGAACAATCCCAAAACCAACGATCTGGAAATTCTCAAAACTAATATATTCGTAGAGCAATAAACAAACAAACGAAACTCACGTTATCTTAATATCATTCTAATCCATTGTGATGTATTTCTTCGGTTCTTTGAAGGAAAAGAAATACTAGAAAAGTAACAAGAGAGAAAATGAGGACGGGGACAGAATTAAGAAAGATGTTTGATGCACATATAAGAGTAATCGAAAAAGTGCTCCGTGAACAATGTAAATTGAGACTATAACAAAGGACCAGAAAACAGCCAAGCTTGTTAGTTCCCAATGAATATTGGAGCAAATTTCACGTGACAGTTCTTTGAGCTTGAAAAGGTGCAACTTCTCCCAGCAAATCGTCTGTTTGTATTCTTTGTCTCTCTACAGCGATCACGAAAATCTTTGTACAGTCTTGTAACGAGAGTTGTAGGTTAAGATTAGCATCAGTGTTATGGTTAGGGGTACTTTAGGTTGTGGATAGGTTAGAATAAGGTACGAGCTCAGGGACTGGGCTAGGATCGAGGCTAGGTCGATGTCTATAGAAGGTACAAGATCCAACAGCGTTCACTGATTACCTGTGACAAATTGTGCCTTATTTGCTTTCCTTCTCCGTACTCCACAAACTCCACAACCTTTTCCTGCAACAACATAGAACACGTATTCAGGTTTTGTCAGCACAGAAGCGACGGTAACCGAACACTGGCTATTCAGCCTCAAATGCTGCAACAGAGAGACGGCTTTGCAGAGCGAGACAAGGCCTGTCGCTTATCGTTTGATTTGACTGTGTGTTGGAATACACTGACACTTATTGCCAAGCCTTCGCAGCTTTTTCTCCTTCATGCCTTGCGTTCTTTTTCTTCCTTGTTGTTGTTGATGTTGTTATTTTCAGAGTGGTCTTGTAAGAGGGAAGCCTTTGAGAATGTCTGCTTGAACAGTCCAAGACAAAACCCACTCCAAGGTCTCACTGGTTCCTTTTCATACTTCTCTGACATTAATGGAGGACGATGATAGAGTTGAGAGCAGGTTGTGTCTTGATTTGAGAGGGGAGGGGAGGGGGGAGTCACGAATAAAAATCCAAGGTTCGTACCTCGTTCACGACTAAGATATGATGCAAATCTCAAGGTAGTGTTGACAGACACATTTCTATGTGGTG
>CM031608.1:32792285-32794789 GCA_018398815.1 Conus ventricosus
AATAATTACTCTATACAGATTGTTCCTGTGAACAATAATAACTCTATACAGATTGTTCCTGTGAACAATAATTACTCTATACAGATTGTTCCTGTGAACAATAATTACTCTATACAGATTGTTCCTGTGAACAATATTTACTCTATACAGATTGTTCCTGTGAACAATAATTACTCTATATAGATTGTTCCTGTGAACAATAATTACTCTATATAGATTGTTCCTGTGAACAATATTACTCTATACAGATTGTTCCTGTGAACAATAATTACTCTATACAGATTGTTCCTGTGAACAATAATTACTCTATACAGATTGTTCCTGTGAACAATAATTACTCTATACAGATTGTTCCTGTGAACAATAATTACTCTATACAGATTGTTCCTGTGAACAATAATTACTCTATACAGATTGTTCCTGTGAACAATAATTACTGATCTCTAATTGTTGTTGTCCTAGTGCACTGCTGAGCACAGCATGACACAGTTGGTTCTTTCTGAATTTGCAATAAATTAGGATTTACAAGGAAACAAACAATATATCCATCATGAAACGTGATTTATGATTGTTTAAGATGTTTTCCTTGGGATAAAGATAAGTTAGGTAGAGTTGTTATCAGTTTATTATTTGAAGGATCATTCGACTTAGCAGAACTAAAATGTGACACAGTGAGGTACAAAGACACATAGAGAGATACTGTGATTAATACACAGAGAGAGAGAGAGAGAGAGAGAGAGAGAGAGAGAGAGAGAGAGAGAGAGAGAGAGAGAGAGAGAGAGAGAGAGAGAGAGAAAGAACAATTTACAGACAAAAAGGTGCACACACAGAGAGAGAGAGAGAGAGAGAGAGAGAGAGAGAGAGAGAGAGAGAGAGAGAGAGAGAGAGGGAGAGAGACTGAGAGAGAGAGAGAGAGAGAGAGAGAGAGAGAGAGAGAGAGAGAGAGAGAGAGAGAACGATATACAGACAAAAAGGTACAGACGCACAAAGATGAAGAGATATACAACAGAGGAATACAGAAAAACAAAGCAACGTACAGAAACACATAGGAAAAGAGGCAGACAGAGGGAGACAAAGACAGCTCAAGAGAGAAACGAAACGGGGATGAGAGGAGGAGGAGAAGAGTTGAGGAGGTGTGGAAGTGGTGGGGAAGGGGAGGGGAGGGGGTGTAGAGTTTGAAAGAAGCACACAAGGACACACCTACGCGCAATCACGCATGCACACACAAACACATATACACACGAACGCACGCATTCAAACACGCACGCCCACACGCACTGACGCAAGTACGCACACACTCTCGCACGTATACGCGCGAGTGCGCACACACTATGCATGCACGTACACACGCACGCACGCACTTAAGTGATACACGAGCGTGCACACGCGCGCGCGCGCACACACACACACACACACACACACACACACACACACACACACACACACACACACACACACACTCACACTCACTCACTCACTCACTCACTCACACACACACATAAAGAGGGAGACAGACAGACAGACAGATAGATATATAGACATACAGACAAACACAGTCTGAGAGAGAGAGAGAGAGAGAGAGAGAGAGAGAGAGAGAGAGAGAGAGAGAGAGAGAGAGAGAGAGAGAGAGAGAGAGAGAGAGAGAGAGCTCATAAAAGAAAGAAGTTCACTTTCTGAGAAAAAGAAAGTCATCATGAGTGAAAATACCGTTATGTTTCCTGGAAGGTACTTACAAGTAGCGTAGGACCGAGAGACCTACTTTCAATGTACTTTTTCTTTTTTTTTCTCTTCTTTTATTTTCAAAGAGTATATGGAAACTACAGAAAAAGCAAAATTTATCACCAAAAAGTTGAACATACTAAGCAAAAAGTATATTGCTGTTTGGGTCGTGATAAAGTTTTAAACAGTAACTTCACAAGGTTCGGATACAGTGGAAACCCGATCACCATCATCTTGAACCAGATCCTGACCTACCGTCTGATATGGATCGGCACCATATATCCGAGCCATAGATCAACACCATAAATCCACTCCATAGATCTTCGCCACAGATCCGCTCCATAGATCCGCTTCATAAATCCGCCCCATGGATCCGCGTCATAGATCCGCTCCATCGATCCGCTCCATTGAGCCGCTCCATGGATCCTCTCTTAGATCGGCGCCCGTAGATGCTCTCCATAGATCCGCGCCATAGATCTCAACAGATCCTTTCAACAGATCTGCCCCATAGATAATCTCCATGGATCTGCGATATAGATCCTCCCTATGGGTCCGCGATATAGATCCTCCATAGATCCTCTCCATAGATCCGCCCATAGATTCTCGCAACAGATCCGCGCCACAGATCCTCTCCATAGATCCGCGATATAGATCCTCCATAGATCCGCTCCATAGATTCGCGCCACAGATCCGCGCCACAGATCCTCTCCATCGAACCGCAATATAGATCCGCGCCATAGATCCTCGCCATTGATCCGCATCAGTAGACTTGCACCAGGCTTATC
>CM031608.1:32794889-32799889 GCA_018398815.1 Conus ventricosus
CCCCGGGACGCCGATTGGTCCATCTCTGCACCAAGCTTTAATTAACATCATTCAATTAATAGTCAGTCAGTCAGTCCATCTTGCTGGCAGACCAGCGTCACGCCAGTGAGTGAGGCGGAAGACAGGATGACTGAGCTCCCTGGTGGAGGACTATGAGATGGACCAATGTCCAACAGGAAGTCTTAGTCCCCGAGCTTCATCAGTTAATTACTGCTGAAATGAGAGGGGGAAAGTACTGTAAAAGTCAGCTTGACTGACTAGTCTTCGTGGAAACATTTCCACCACCGCTTCCCTTCCTCCCTCCCACCCACCCACCCACCCCACCCACCATCACCATCACCACCACCACCGCCTCCTCGACTCTGTGTGTGTGTGTGTGTGTGTGTGTGTGTGTGTGTGTGTGTGTGTGTGTGTGTGTCTGTCTGTCTGTCTGTCTGTCTGCTCTGCCTGCGCTGTCTGTCTGTCTGTCTGTCTGTCTGTCTGTCTGTCTGTCTCTCTTCTTCTCTCTCTCTCTCTCTCTCTCTCTCTCTCTCTCTCTCTCTTCTCTCTCTCTCTCTCTCTCTCTCTCTCTCTCTCTCTAAACACCCTCTCTCTCGCTCAAATCCACACACTCTCTCTCTCTCACTTCTCTCCCTCCCTCTCTCTCTCTCTCTCTCTCTCTCTCTCTCTCTCTCTCTCTCTCTCTCTCTCAAACCACATACACACACACACACTCCCCTCTCTCTCTCTCTCTCTCTCTCTCTCTCTCTCTCTCCTCTCTCTCTCTCTCATACACACACACACACTCTCTCTCTCTCACACACACTCTCTCTCTCTCTCTCTCTCTCTCTCACTCTCTCTCTCTCTCTCTCTCTCTCTCTCTCTCAAACAACAGAGAGAGAGAGAGAGAGAGAGGGGGGGGGGGGGCACCCTGAGTTGTCACGCCTTACTAAACTGTAGACTCTTTCCACAGATGTGCCACAAACTGACGACTGTCAGCTGCAATGTGCACCTGTTCCCCATCCTATGTATGACACACTGAGTGCATCAAACACTGAACTGTATTTATATCAACTGATCGTTCGAAAAGGAAAAAAAAAAAAAAAAAAGGAATCACCCAACTTCAATCGACTTCAGCGGTAGAGAGGTCTTAGACTAAAACCTGCGGAATGGAACTAGAACGGAACTTGAGAGCTTCCAACGTTTTCCGTTATTATTTATTCATTCATTCTATTTCAGTTGTGTTTCTGTTTCTCGTCCCTCTCCTTTCATCGCTATACATACCTCATCCATTTGTCTATCAGTTTGGTCATAATTTACCTGTGTATTCACCCCTTGTTCGGGTTTGTTTTTGTTTGTTTTTTTTTTGTTTTGTTTGTTTGTTGTTGTTGTTTTTACATGTACGTATACTTTTACGTACATCTGTACTTCTTGTAATATCTTTCCAAGTCAATTCATTTCCTTTTTGTTTTTGTTTTAAATTAAAGCATCTTATTAGCGTTTTACCTACTAATCAACTTTATCTGTTTTATCTTTTAGTGCTTATCTTATTTATTCATTTATCATTACGTATTCATTAACTTTACGGATAAACGCAGACACTCACGCATGCACGCACGCACGCGCGCGCACACACACCACACACACACACACACACACACACACACACACACACACACACACACACACACACACACACACACCACTGAGAGAGAGAGAGAGAGAGAGAGAGAGAGAGAGAGAGAGAGAGAGAGAGAGAGAGAGAGAGAGAGACAGACAGACAGACAGACAGACAGAAAAATGCACCACGTAGAGTGTGCGCGCGCGCGCGCGCGCGCGCGTGTGTGTGTGTGTGTGTGTGTGTGTGTGTGTGTGTGTGTGTGTGTGTGTGTGTGTGTGTGTGTGTGTGTGTGTGTGTGCGCGCGTGCGTGCGTGTGCGTGTGATAAATAATATAATTTCAAGTCTGCTTCTTCTATCTTTAAGTGTGCAGAACCCAGATTCATTTATGAAGCTCAAACGATAGTTCTTATCTCCTACAGGTCCAGCTCTTCTACAGAACTTGCCTGAGTGTTAGAACAGTTATTCCAGGTATATCAGTCTAATCAAAATGTAGCAATATAAAAGATATTTCCAACGTTTTTCTGTTTGAGTGTATATTTTTAACTTCTCAACATAAAAAAGCAATATGATAACTGTGTTGATAATACTTTTAATTTGTACATCCCATTTGTGGTTGCTTTGAAGTATAGTGTCAAAGTGTGTATGTTTGTGTTTTGTAAGCGAACATAGCCAAATATACGAGGTAAAATCGGATTGCTGTTTCGTTTGAAGTTCTTTTCATTCTTTCTTTCTTTTTTTCTTTCTTTCTTTGTTTTTGTTTGTTTTTCTTTCTTTCCTTCTTTCTTTCTATTCTCCTTAGATCTAGCTTTCTGGTGTGTTGCCCTCTTTTGTTTCGTTTTGTTTGTTTATGTGTTTTGTTTTGTGTTACTTTCTCAGTATCCACGTTAAGCATCTCTGCGCGAGTAACAGGATTGTTGAACACTCTGCACATGCTTGCCTCATGTGTGAAAAAAATTTGACATTAAACTTAATGATGTCTACTGCATCACTGATATGAAAGAGAAACAAAAGAGGATTTAATACTGAACCTTGGGGAACACCGCAAGAAATACTTTTGCTGTCAGATTTGCCATCTTTATAAACTGCTGCCTGAGCACTGTTTGAAAGATGACAACAAAATATACTGAACAACATTAAAAATGCACCGTTTTGATTTGCCGATTTCCCATTTGGAAAAAATGTGTATTTGGATTTGGTATGTTGACACAATTTTTAAGGGACACAGATTCACACTGCCTCGGTTTCTCCGCGCTTGCCGACGTTCGTGTGACGCCCACGT
Organism: Conus ventricosus; assembly: GCA_018398815.1. Taxonomy (NCBI): domain Eukaryota; kingdom Metazoa; phylum Mollusca; class Gastropoda; order Neogastropoda; family Conidae; genus Conus; species Conus ventricosus. Next base: position 32,797,769 of record CM031608.1, read on the forward strand.
GCAACTCGCCCAAAACACCTTTCTTGCCACTGGGGCCGAGACTGAACGTAGCACATCTGTTTCTTTGTCTCAAATGGTGAGTTTGAAGTCATGCCGACTGGAAAACGGTATCAGTTGTCATTCGACCAGGCGAAGTGGACCAGGCGAAGTGCCGCGACTGTCTATGCAAGAACGCGAGCGAGCCATTGGAATGTTAATGGTCGGTATGTCATCGAGAGAGACAGCCAGACAACTGAACTGCAGTCACTCTACAGTTGTAAGGCTATCACAACGTTGGGCAGCAACTGGTTCCACCACTGATCGGCGCCGAACGGGCCAACCTCGTGTTACCACACCAGCGCAAGATCGATACATTCGGCAACTTCATCTTCGTAATCGATTCCTTACAGCAGCAGAAACATGTCGCCAGGTGGTTGGTCGACGGGGTCCAGTGTCTGCACAAACTGTTCGACGTCGATTGCAAGAATTAGGGCTCAATGCAAGACGCCCTCATGTTGGCCCAGTCCTCACCCGTAGACACCGTCAGCAACGCCTGCAGTGGGCCAACCAGCATCTGCCATGGACACGACGTCAGTGGAGAGCTGTGCTGTTCTCTGACGAAAGTCGATTCGCGTTATCTCATGCTGACGGGAGAATGAGAGTCTGGAGGCGTGTCGGGGAACGCTACGCCAACTGCTGCGTGTTTGAAGCCAATAGATGGGGAGGGGGCAGTCTGATGGTTTGGGGGGCATTCAGTCATGACTACCGGACACCTCTGTACTTTTTTGACAACCATGTGAATGCCAACACGTACCAGCAGGTGCTGCAGAACCACGTCGTCCCACTGTTTGGCCAGCACCCGGAGCTGCAGTTCTTCCAGCATGATAATGCACGACCCCACACCGCAAGAGCCACTGCTGCGTTTCTCCAGGCGAACAACATTGCCGTGTTGCCCTGGCCATCTCTGTCCCCTGACATGGCTCCCATTGAACACGTCTGGGATGAGCTGGGGCGTCTTGTGGCCCGTGGAAGACGTCCACAGACTCTCGATCATTTGAGGCGCGCACTGAACGAGGAGTGGGATGGACTGCCACAGGCGTTCTTGCACAACCTTGTCTACTCCATGAGGAGGCGCTGCCAAGCGTGCATCGGGGCAAATGGCGGACACACTCGGTATTAGAGCTCGCGGACGGACATGCTCGTCGTCGTGTACTTTTTGACAGGGACCCTAGTGAAGTCACCACCTCATTTCAGATGAATTCGGCCATTCTTGTCAAGAACAGACATTTTGTTTAATTGAAAAATGGATGCGTAATCAAATATGCTTACTTTCATTAAATAATTCTGTACTACCAACGTTGTCTGGGTCTTTTGGCAAGCGGTGCGTTATTAATGTTGTTCAGTATAGTTCTGAACATTTCTTTGTATTCCCTTTGCTTCCTTTTTGTGAAGAAATTCTTTAAGCCCAAAACGATCAAACGCTTCGGATATATCAGAATAGATTGCTGTGTCTTGTAGTACTGTCGTTGAAAGAAGAACATCATCAATAGGAATACAGCTAAATGAGTTATTGATGAGTTTGGGGGATAGATCCAGACCGACCGGACGATATGATCTTACCAGATGGCAGAAAGCAATGAACATGCTTACAAATGTACCATTCTAAAAGTTTGCCTACACAAATGAGCGAAAGAAAAGGGCGATAATTAGTACACGGACACTGACTGGGTGCCCAGACATAATTCAGACAACAATACCATTTTCGACCGTGATTGAGTGGCGGTGGTGGGCAGGAACGATTCAATAATCGACACCATCTGAGGATGGGTTACAAAGAAAAACAACAAACAAACAAACAAAAACCGGTTCGGTGGATAAAGGAGTGGGCGCGGAAAGAGGAAAATGCTGGTGTCGGCCAGTCATCAAACACATTCAGGGGTTAACGTCCTTAGCCATTGAAGATCATGTGGCAAATAGCAGAGGGGAGGGGTGGGGAGGGGGTGGTATTTATTCCAGTTGAGGACCCTGTCAGTGTGTTCCTTTCAAACCACTTTCTTCTATTTTCTTCCCCAATCTTTCTCACCTGAGGCAGTGGCCCAGTACAGTCACTGTCATGGAGGTTTAACATCCATGCAATCTACA
>CM031608.1:32804889-32807389 GCA_018398815.1 Conus ventricosus
GAGAGAGAGGGGGAGGGAGGGAGAGGAAGAGAGAGGGGGAGAGGGAGGGAGAGAGAGGGGGGGTAGGGGAGGGAGGGAGAGGGAGAGAGAGGGACGGAGAGAGAGGGGGGGGAGGGAGGGAGAGGAGAGGGGGTAGAGGAGGGAGGGAGGGAGAGAGAGAGGGGGGAGGGAGGGAGCGGAAGAGAGAGAGGGGGAGAGAGAGGGAGGGAGAGAGAGAAGGGGGGGGGGTAGAGGGAGAGATAGACAGAGACAGACACAAAGAGAGAGAGGGAGGGAGGATGGGGGAAAGGGAGGGGAGGGAAAGGGAGACTGTGGTGGGGCGAGTGGAAGGAAGGAGGTTGAGAGGGAGAGAGAGCGAGACAGAGGGAGACATAGGACGCGGAGGAAGACAGAGAGACCGAGACCGAGAGAGAAAACAAAGAGAGAGAGAGAGAGAGAGAGAGAGAGAGAGAGAGGAGAGAGAGAGAGAGAGAGAGAGAGAGAGAGAGACAGACAGACAGACAGACAGACAGACAGAGAGCTCAGTCATGGTAAACGATGGCTTTTTTTCGTTCTTGTGTTGAAAGATTAATCTCTTTAAAAGAAACGGCTGATGTTCCTCTGATACTAAGGTTTAGCTCTCTTCATAAAAGTTTTTTTTTTAATCAAAAAAATTATTATAAAAAAAAAGTGGGGGTTACCTCTTGTACTCAGAGGTAGGCTTCTTTATGAGAAGCACTGGGTTTTTGTGTTGAGAGAAAGATCTTTTCATCATATGCAGTTGGATTTTTTCCTGTTGCAATAAAAGCAAATCTTATTATAAAGATTACTGGGTTTTCCAGGCGAATTGAGAGAGAGAGAGAGAGAGAGAGAGAGAGAGAGAGAGAGAGAGAGAGAGAGGTCTTCATGATAAACAGTGAGTTTTCCTCTTGTCACTAGTATTGAGACAGATATTTTTCTTTCCTTTTTTCCTTTTCTTTTTTCTTTTTTTCTCTCTCTTTTTTTCTTTTCTTTTTTTTTTTTGGGGGGGGAGGGAGGGGGCAATAAACAGTTTTGTATTGAGAGAGATTCTGAGACTGGTTTACGACAATGAGTTTTCTTCTTCTGTTGAGAAATAGATCTCATTATAACAAATTGTGAGTTTTCCTCTTGTCCTGAGAAATGGATCTCTGTGCTATAAACAGTGGCTTTTCTTCCCATATACATACATATAAACACATATATATATATATATATATATATATATATATATTATATATATATATATATATATATTATATATATATAAAAACAGGTTAAAAGAGGAATCTTAAAAAAACTATCTACAAATTTGTTTCAAGCGTGTTGCGCTGTCATCAGGATGTTCTCTGCCCGCCCACCGCCGATGTTATATAGCGTGTGGGCTCCCGGTTGTTTGCACGTGCGGGTTGGCTGCACGTGTTTTTTTGGGGGGGTTTCAGATTTTTGTTTTGAGTGTGTTCACTAACAGTCCGCTGTCCGACATCAAGAAAAAACTCGGAAAACAAGTCGGACTATATAGAGACGATGGCCTTGCTGCACTAACCAACAATCCAAGAACCATCGAAAACAAGAAGAAAGAACTATGCAAAATCTTCCAAAACCACAACTTAAAGATTACCATTGAAGCAAACAAAAAGGTAGTGAACTACTTAGACATAACACTGGATCTCAACAATCACATATATAAACCACACAAGAAACCCAACGATACACCTCTTTATGTACACACCAAAAGTAACCATCCACCATCTATATTAAAGACCATACCCCATGGCATAAACAAGAGACTATCAAACCTGTCATGCAGTGAGAGAGTGTTCAACAATGCAGCAGTAGAATACCAGGAGGCACTACAAACAAGTGGATACAATTACAAATTACAATACAACCCAGACAACAACACAAATAAAAGCAAGAAAAATAGGAAAAGAAAATCATATGGTATAACCCCCCACACGACGGGAAACTCAAAACAAACATAGGGAAAGAATTCTTCAAAATCCTAACAACTTCATTTCCAAAAGAACACAAACTGTCCAAAATATTTAACAAAAACACTGTCAAACTATCGTACTCATGTATGCCCAACCTCAAAAACCTAATTGACGCATCCAACAAAATGAAAATCAACACAGCAAAGAAGGGTGAAGAAAGGAAATCTTGCAATTGCACCAGAAAGGAACAGTGCCCACTAGACAATAAATGTCTTCACAACAACATTGTATACCAGGCTACTGTGACATCAGAAAATGAAAAAGAAACATACATAGGGATCACTGAAAACCACTTCAAAACCAGATATGCAAACCACAAACAGTCATTTAATAAAGAAAAATATAAAAACCAAACAGAACTGAGCAAATATATCTGGAAACTTAAAGACGCAAAAACAAGCTACAATATATCCTGGAAAATCATAAAAAGAGCATCACCATACAGCAATGTTTCAAAAAGGTGCAACCTATGTTTAACTGAAAAATGGTTAATACTATGCAAACCA
>CM031608.1:32814889-32837389 GCA_018398815.1 Conus ventricosus
CAAAAAATGTAACTCAAGGGACTGCAAGAAAGCTGTCATTTGAAGGGTATCTTGTTACGTGAAAGATAGCAAACAGTAAATGTTGTTAAATGACTGGAAGAAGGTGTACTGCGGAGATAAACAAATAGCAAACGTAGGGCCTACTCAAGGGACTGCAAGATCGGGAAGAAAGTTGTCATGTGAAAAGGATCTCGTCAAGCGAAGAGTAACAAGCAAGAACTTCAATCAAAATGCTGTTAGAAAGTTGTTATGTGAAAAGTGACACACGGTTAAGTTTAGTCGAAGAGATGTAAGACAGTTGTCATGTTAATAGTGACACACGGTAAGTTTCTAATCAAAGTGCTGTTAGAGAGCTGTCAGGTGAAGAGTGACACGCGGTTAAGTTTAGTCGAAGAGATGTAAGAAAGTTGTCATGTAAAGTTAAGAGTGACACTCGGTAAGTTTAATCAAAGTGCTGTAGAAAGTTGTCATGTGAAAAGTGAAACACAGTAAATTTAGTGAAAGGGCTGTAAGAAAGTTTTCATGTAAAGAGTAACAAACGGTTAGTTTATTCAGGGGAATGTAAAAAAAAAAAGTGTTGTGTAGGATAACAAAGTGTAAGTATATTCAAGTGACTGTACGAATGGAACCCGAAACCCTAAAAAGTAGATTCGCAGCAACTAGCGTTTGAACATGCACGGGATCACTTTCCTAGTGTTAGCAGTTCTAACAACCTTCTTACTTCAGGAAGAAAAGAAAGAAAGATCTTTTAAACTATATCAGTTCAGTAGCCAAGTCCATTCTATCCTGAAACGAGTGGACGCTTCTTAATCATCTGTTCTCTGTAAGCTGAACGGTTTCTTCATTGATCAGTGTCACTCTGTGCAGTTCATTATTCGGAGAGTATGACACACTCACTCTCTCTCTTCTCTCTCTCTCTCTCTCTCTCCTCTCTCCTCTCTCTCTCTCTCTCACTCTCTCTCTCTCTCTCTCTCTCTCTCTCTCTCAAAATAGTGAGCCAAGCAAGCGTGTGTCTTAAGTGGTTGTGTTGCATAATGGATATTCAGAACGTCAGCCACCTCTTTTCTTGAATACTGAAAAAAGGAGGGGGGAAAAATTGAAACATGATAATAAAGAAATTTTTTAACAACGAAAATTTATGAATAAAATGTACGACTAAACAAAATGTGTAAGAAACATATTTAAAAGCTGAAAATAGTTATATTTATAACAGTTTGGGGGTCCAAAACTTTTTTTTTTCAATAGTTTTATGGTGGAATATGAAAGTACTAGGGGGGAACGTCATCTTTATATATTCACAAATTTATGGCAACAGTTACCGGCTAGCACTTTTTACATGGTATGTCCATCTCATTTTTGTTGTTGTTTTTGTTTTTTTGTGTTTGTTTGTTTTTTGTTGTTGTTATTGTTTTTTCTTATTAACCAGTATATGACCGAGCTTTTGTCAGATAGAAATCTATGTTACGTCAGACAGTCAATATTGCGTTTCATTTACTTATTTATTTATCCATTTATTCATTTATTTATTGTTCATGTATGTGTTTATTTATTTATTTATTGTTATCAGGGAAACAATACTCCTGACGCTGCTTGCGAGGATCATGGATAAAACGTTAGCACCAGTTCAAGTTTAAAACTAAATGTTATTCAGTGTTTGGTAACTTGCCATCATAACAATACTTTGGAGTATAACTGCACACATCTTAGAGACTAAAAACAGATTTGAAATTGGTTTGTTGTTGTTGTTGTTGTTGTTGTTGTCGTTTGTTGTCGTTGGTTTGAGTTTGTTTTACCTGCCTTTCATTGTGTTCAGAATTATCTTTATTTCGTGATAAAATGTCAACCTTATTTTGTAAAATTTCTCCGTTATCTTATTTCTTAAATGCCACAGTGTTAAAGATGTGTTGACCGTGGTGCAACATTGTTTTAAAGCTCGATATCAGTGGTGTCCCTTTCTCCCCCCTCGTACAACAATGTCCGCCTGTGCGGCTGAATTCCAACACGTAGAGCGACAGTTTTATGATTCTACCGATTGTAATATTACACCTTTCATGATTATCTGTTAGATTCTAGAAAAAGAAAGAAAGAAAGAAAACCTTAACGTTAAACTGATGATGTATATTTCTGTGCTATTCTTAGTAATCACCTGTTGACTTTCAGTCATTGTCAATTCATCTGTCTGTCTGTCTGTCTACCTATCTCTTTATCCGTCTGTCGGTCTATCTGTCTGTCTATCTACCTATCTATCTGTCTTTCTGTCTGTTTATATCTATTTCTATCTATCTTTCTTTCTATCTGCATGTATGGGTGCATTTATTTTAAAAATAAATCAGTCGCATCTTGTTGCGTGTGCGCGTGTAAAACGATCTCATGAAAGCTTAATTAACCAATCAGAGACCACTAACTGCCAAAGAGTTCAGCTGTGAATGTATCTATAGACACAAAACATTGCCAGTCTGTTAATCTAACTTTATTTTATGCTGAAGTTACAATAAGATCTGTCCCTGCCAGATTCTTTTCGGCTGTGAAACTTCAGCTTCTTGTTGTTGTTGCTGTTGTCGTCGTCGTTGTCGTTATTGTTATTGTTGTTGTTGCTGTTGTTTGTTGTTTTTAAGCGAGGGAGTTTGACAAATCTACGTTCATATTTGTTTTCGTTTGTTTGTTGAGTCTGTTTGTGTGTTTTGTTTGTTGGTTGGTTGGTTTAGGGGGAGGGGGGGATATACTGCCACACTGTGGCCGTTTTGGAAGAAAAAGGACTGAACATATGTTTCCAGAATTGGTAAAGTAAGACCGTAAAATGTGCAAAAGGCTTGTTGTATTCATCGAATTGATCCTAAAGGAGGTTGCTGTTGGTGGAAAAGTGACTGGAACATTCTGGACACCTGTTGGCATTTTCTCAATATAGACATTGCGCAACATCTCATTTATTCATTTGTTGATTTGTTGAATATTTATTTCTTTATCTGTATATGATTTATATATCTATTCATTCATTTATTTATGTGTTAAATTCCTTATTCATTTTTTGTGTGTGTTTATCATTTATTTCTTGTTTGTTTGATTGATTAATTGTTTGTTTGTTTTTTTCATTCACTCATTCATTTGTTAATTCATTCAGTTATGCACTTGTTTGTTTCTTTCCTTTCTTGTACATGTTTACTTATAACCTGTTGTGAGGCCTGTGTTAATTCTCAAATGGTCGGCGTTGAGAAACTATGTGCACTTTGGAATGCTCTCTCTCCTTCTCTCTCTCTCTCTCTCTCTCTCTCTCTCTCTCTCTCTCTCTCTCTCTCTCTCTCTCTCTCTCTCTCTCTCTCTCTCCTTCTGTTCTCTCTCTCTGTCTGACTGTCTCCTCTCTCTCTCCGTCTCTGTATCTCTGTCTCTCTTGTCTCTCTCTCTCTCTCTCTCGTCTCTCTCTCTCTCTCTCTCTCTCTCTGTCTGTCTCTGTCTCTCTCTCTGTTCTTCTCTCTCTCTCTGTCTCTCTCTCTGTCTCTCTCTGTCTCTCTCTCTCTCTTCTCTCTTCTCTCTCTCTCTCTCTCTTTTTCTCTCTCTCTCTCTCTCTCTCTCTCTCCTCTCTCTCTCTCTCTCTCTCTCTCTCTCTCTCTGTCTCTCTCTGTCTGACAAATATTTTAGGAAAACAACGACTAACGTAACAAAAAATATATTTGTTCTTTTTAAAACTTTCTCCATCCAGAAAACTATTTTGTCTCTAGTTTACGCATAAATGGCACGAGATAACCTTATAAGATTTCAGCTTTGGAGAAGGGCATTAAGAGATTGCAGCCAATGGTTTTCTGGATGAATCACTGACTGATGCTAATCGCCCGTCATGTCAGAGAGAGAGAGAGAGAGAGAGGAGAGAGAGAGAGAGAGAGAGAGAGAGAGAGAGAGAGAGAGAGAGAAAAGAAAATGAGGCAGAGAGATACAGAGGGGGGAGAAAAAGAAGAAGAAAAAGAAGAAGAAAGAATAGAAGAAGAGGACATCACAAAATGAATTTCAATTTCTATTAATTTTCTGAAATGAAATGAGGTAGGGAACAGTAAACGATAAACAGTAAACAAGTGGGGTATGTTTTGCTCCCATAAGGAAACCTAACACAGAGTAATTTATTCAAGACTGGCACAGCCTTTTAGACTTGAATAAAGTCAGACAAAATACATAGACGAACAATCTAATAGTGGGGGAAAACAAGCGCAGGCCAACAACTGAACTGTCTGGCAAAGATTTGGACTTGAGGGAGGGGAGAGGAGAGTGTGAAGATGGAGAAACTGGAAAATGAAATTTTAAAAAAAAGAAAAAAAAAAAAAAAAGAAAGTATGTACAGGTATGAAAACTCTTCTCTAGCTGCATAAGGGAACTTTATGGACTGTGCTGTGTCTCTATTGACGCCGGGAGCGCAGACACAACCACCGTGTCTCCCTGATGAGTCCCGATCCAGCGGGCGAAAGGCCTCGGAGCAGGCAATACAAATATATCTGCCTTCAAGAGGGATTGCGATGGTTCCCTTATGCAGCTAGAGAAGAGTTTTCATACCTGTAACATACTTTCTTTTTTTTTTCTTTTTTTTAAAATTTCATTTTCCCAGTTTCTCCATCTTCAAACTCCCCTCCCCTCAAGTCCAAATCTTTGCCAGACAGTTCAGTTGTTGGCCAGCGCTTGTTTTTCCCCCCACTATTAGATTGCTCGTCTATGTATTTGTCTGACTTTATTCAAGTCTAAAAGGCTGTGCCAGTCTTGAATAAAAGTTACTCTGTGTTAGGTTTCCTTATGGGAGCAAAACATACCCCACTTGTTTACTGTTTATTAATTTTTTGTTCTTCTAGTCAGCTTAGTGAAATGTTGGTAACAAACACTGTATTTGAACCAACAAAAAGAAAACCAATCAATCAGATTGATAGAGAGAGAGAGAGAGAGAGAGAGAGAGAGAGAGAGAAGAGAGAGAGTGAGAGAGATACAAAAAGGAAAGAAAAGAGATTGCTACAACTTTTACCACGTGTGTGTGTGTGTGTGTGTGTGTGTGTGTGTGTGTGTGTGGTGTGTGTGTGTGGTGTGTGGGGTGTGCGTGCGCGCGCGCGTCTCTCTGTTGTGTTTGTGTGTTTTGTGTGTTTGTGTGTTAAAACAAACGAGTAGTTTATTCAGGGGATAATGAAAAAAAATAAAAGTGTTGTGCTAGGATAACAAGTGTTAAGTATATTCCAGTGATGTAACGAATGGAATCCCGAAACCCCACAAAAAGTAGATTCGCAGAAGAACTAGCGTATGTACATTGCAAGGGGATCACATTTCTACGAGTTAGCCGTTCTACTCCCCATTCCTACCTTCAGGCAGATCATCACGAAAGAAAAGATCTTTAAATCTTAATCAGTTCAGCTAGCCATGTCCAGTCTATCCTGAAACGAGGGGAACGCTTCTTACTCATCTGTTCTCTGTAGCTGAACGGTTTCTTCATTGATCAGTGTCCATCTGTGCAGTTCATTAGTCCTGGAGAGTATGCACACTCAACCTTCTCACTCTCTCTCTTCTCTCTCTCTCTCTCTACTCTCTCTTCTCTCTCTTCTCTCTCTCTCTCTCTCAATAATACGTGAGCCAAGCATCCAAGCGTGTGTCTTAAGTGGTTGTGTTGGCATAATGGATATTCAGCAAACGTCCAGCCACCTCATTTTTCTCTTGAATACTCGAAAAAAGGTAGGCGGGAAAAAATTGAAAAAATGGATAATAGAAATTTGTTTGTTTTAACAACGAAAATTTATGAAATAAAAATGTACGGACTAAACAAATGTGTAAGTTATACATATTTAAAGAGCTGAACAATAGTTATATGTATAACAGTTTGGGGGCTCAAACTTTTTTTTTCTTCAATTGTTTGATGGAGGAATATGAAAGTACTAGGGGCGGGAATCGTCATCTTTATTATATTCACCAAATTATCAGTGGCAAATCAGTTACCGGTCAGCACGTTTTACATGGTATGTCAATCCATTTTGTTGTTGTGTATTTTGTTTTGTTTTGTTGGTTTGTTTTATGTTGTTCGTTCTTGTTTTTTCCTTACTTAACCAGTATATGACCGAGCTTTTGTCGCAGATCGAAACTCTATGTTACCGTCATGACAGATAATATTGCTCGTTTCATTTACTTATTAAGTTACATTTACTCATTTATTTATCTGTTCATGTATGTGTTCTATTTATTTGCATTTTTGGTATATCAGGGAATCACAATACGCCTGACGCTGCTTCGCCGCAGGATCATGGATAGGAACGTTTTAGCACCAGTTCAAGTTTAAACTGTAAATAGTTATTCTAGTGTTTGATAATCGTGCCATCATAACAATCTTTGGAGTTTAACTGCCCATATTTAGAGACGTAAAAAACAGATTTGAACATTGGTTTGTTGTTGTTGTTGTTGTTGTTGTTGTCGTTTGTTAGTCGTTGGTTTGATGTTGGTTTTACTACTGCCTGTTTCATTGTTGTTCAGAATTATCTTATTTCGTGATAAAATGTCTACCTTATTTTGTAAATTTCTCCGTTATCTTATTCTAAATTGCCTCAGTGTTAAAGATGTGTTGCCGTGGTGCAACATTGTTTTAAAGCTCGTTATCAGTGGTGTCCGCTTTCTCGCCCACCTCGCGTACAACAATGACCGCCTGTGCGTGAATATCACACGTATAGAGCGACAGTTTTACTTGATTCTAAACGATATGTAATTTACAACCATTTCATGACTAATCTGTTAGATTCTAGAAAAAAGAAAGAAAGAAAGAAAACCTTACGTTAAACTGCATGATGTTATATTGCTGTGCTATTATTAGTAATACCTGTTGACTTTTCAGTCATTGTTCAATTCATGCTGTCTGTCTGTCTGTATACCTATCTCTCTTTATCCGTCTGTCGTCTAGTCTGTCTGGCTATCCTACTAGCTATCTGTCTTTGGTTGTTCTTATCTATTTCTATCTATATTTCTTTCTATCTCTGCCAATGTATTGGGTTGTCATGTATATATATCCCCCTATACCACAATCCGTCGACATCTTGGTTGCGTGTGCGCGTGTAATAACGATCTCATGAACGGTAATTAAGACTCAATCAGAGACTCATAAACTCTGCCATAGAGAGTTCAGCTGTGAATGTATCTATAGACACAAAAACATTGACAGATTCTGTGTAATCTAAGACTTTATTTATGCTGAAGTTACATAAGATCTGTCCCTGCCAGTTCTTTCGGCTAGGTGTAACATTCGCTTGCTTGTTGTTGTTGCTTAGTTTCGTCGTTGTTTTGTCGTTTTGTTATTGTGGTTGTTGCTAGTTGATTGTTTGTTTTCAAGCGCAGGAGTTGTGCAAAATCTACGTTCATACTTTGTTTTAGTTTGATTTGTTGAGTTCTGTTGTGTGGTTTTGTTGTTGGTTGGTTGGTTGGCGGGAGGGGTGGATATTATGCCACACTGTGGCCGTTGTTTGGAAAAGAATAAAGGACTGAAATATGTTGTCCAGAATTGGTAAAGTAAGGACCGTAAAATGCTGCAAAAAGGCTTGTTGTATTCATTCGACAGTTGATCCTAAAGGACGGTTGCTGTTGTGGAAAAGTGACTGGAACATTTCTGGACCCACCATGTTGGATTTTCTTCATATATAGAGAACTCCATATGCGCAACGCATCTCATATATTCATTTGTGGTTGTTGGATTATTTATTTCTTTATTGTATTCGAATTATATATATACCTATTCCTTCATTTTTTTATGTGTTAATATTCCTTTATTCATGTATTTGTGTGATGTTTATTCATTTATTTCTTGTTTGTTTGAGATTGAGAACTGTTGTGTTTGTTTTTTCATTCACTCATTCATTTGTTAATTCATTCACGTTATGCACTTGAGTTGTTTCTTTCCTTCTCCTGAAACATGTTTAGTATAACCTTGTTGTGACGGCTGTGGTAATCTCAAGAAATGGTCGGCGTTGAGAAAACTATGTGACACTTTGGAATTGACTCTCTCTCTCCTTCTCTCTCTCTCCCTGTCTCTCTCTCTCTCTCTTCTCTCTCTCTCCTTCTCTCTCTCTCTCTCTCTCTTCTCTCTACTCTCTCTCCTGTCTGTCTCTCTCTCTGTCTGACCTGTCTCTCTGCTTCTCTACCGTGTCGGTAATTCTCTGTCTCTCTTTGTCTCTTTCTCTCTCTCTCTACTCTCTCTCTCTCTCTCTCGTCTACTGCTCGTCTCATGTACTCTCTCTGTCTCTCTCTACTTCTCTGTCTCTCTCTCTTGCTACCGTCTCTCTTCTCTCTCTCTCTCTTCTCTCTCTCACTACTTCTCCTCTCATCTCTTTTTCTCTCTCTCGTTCTCTCTCTCTCTATACCTCTCTCTCTACTCTCTCTCTCTCTTCTCTCTCTCTCTGTCTCTCTCGGTCTGACCACTATGTCATGGAGCACACCACGACCATAACGCTAGAACAAAAAAATAATTGTTCTTTTTAAACCTATTCTCCATCCAAGAACATTATTTTGTCTCTCTAGTTTACGCATAAAATAGGCACGAGATTAACCGTATAAGATTTCAGCTTTGGAGAAGGTGATGAAGAGGATTGAGCAAGCACCAATAGGTATCTGGGCCTGATATATGACTGATGTTGAGCTAATCGCCGTGCAGGTCAGAGAGAGAGAGAGTAGACGAGAGAGAGAACGTGATGAGAGAGAGAGCGAGAGAGAGACGACGCAGAGAGAGAGATGAGATGAGAGATAAATGAGGCAGAGTGATACAGAGGGGGGAGTAAAAAAAAGAAGAAGAAAAAAGACGAAGAAGAGGAATAGAAGAATGATGGGAACATCCACAAAAATGAATTTTCAATTTCTATTAATTTTCCTGAAAATGAAATGACCGGTAGGTGAACAGTCGCACCCCCCCCCCCCCGATAAACGCAGTACAACAAGTGGGGTATGTTTTGCTTCCCATTTAAGGAGAACCTAAATCAGAGTAACTTTTATTTCAATGACTGGCACAGCCTTCATAGACTTGAATAAAGTCAGGACCAATACATAGAACGAACAATCTAATAGTGTGGAAAACTAAGCGCAGGCCCAAACAACTGAACTGATCTGCAAAGATTTGGACTGGAGGGGAGGCCGAGAGGAGACGTGTGAAGAGGGAGAAACTGGAAAAAGGAAATGAAGAAATTTTCTAAAAGAAAGGAAAAAAAAAAAAGGAAAGTAATGGTTACAGGTATGAAAATCTCTTCTTAGTGCCTAAGGGAACTGTTATGGAACTGTGCTCGTGTCTCGATTTGACGCCGGGAGCGCAAGACACAACCAGCCGTTGTTCTCCCTGAATGAGTCCCCGATCCAGCGGCGAAAGGCTCGGAGCAGGCAATAGACAAATTATCTGCCTTCAAGCGGGATTGCGAAGGTTTCCCTTATGCCGCTAGAGAAGAGTTATTCATACTGTAACATACTTTCCTTTTTTTTTCTTTTTTTGTTAAAAATTCATTTTCAGTTTTCTCCATCTTCAGAAAGCTCCCGCCCCTCAAGTTCCAAATCTTTGCAGACAGTTCAGTTGTTGGCCAGCGCTTGTTTTCCCCCAGACTCATTAGAAATTTGCTCGTCTATGTATTTGTCTGATCTTTCATTCATAAGTCTAAAGGCTGTGCCAGTCTTGATAAATGTTACTCCTGTGTTAGGTTTCCTTATGGGAGCCAAAACATACCCCACTTGTTTACTGGTTTATTACTTCTTTTTGTTCTTCTAGTCAGCTTAGTGAAAGGTTGGTACAAAAAACAGACATGTATTTGACACACAACAAATAAAAGAGAAAACCAATCAACTCAGATTGATAGAGAGAGAGGAGAGAGAGAAGAGAGAAAGAGAGCACGAGAGACCGACGAGGAGACTCGAGCAGAGAGGAGAGAGATACACAAAGGAAGGAAAAGAGATTGCTCCAACTTTTAACCACGTGTGTGTGCTTGTGTTTGGTGTGTGCACCGTGTGTGTGTGTGTGTGTGTTGTGTGTGTGTGTGTGTGTGTGTGTTGGGGTCGTGCAGGTGCGCGCGCGCGTCTTGTCTCTAGTAATGATGGGTGTGTGTGTAGTTTGTCTGTGTGGGTGTGCGTTGTTGTGTGTGTGTGTGTGTGTGTGTGTGTGTGTGATCCAGTTAACATGTAATAAACGGCTTCCGCATTCTTTCAACAAACTTTTTTGTAGTAAACAAAAAAACAGATAGTAATTACTACATCAACGGAACTCACTGGCCCAACAATGCACACTCACAACTGGCTGTGCAAATGAATCATCTGCTCCTGTTTTCTTGCCAGATCTTCGGACCTAAAAATCAGGAATATCAGAACTTTCTTGTTTGACCTTATTTTCAAATCGTCAATGCAGTGACAGTGGGTGAAATATGTAATGCACGTGCAACGTCGCCTCCAGTGCCATGCACCGTTGCATCCTCTGTACTGCTAAGAGCCAGCTTTTAGTATTGGACACATAAGTGCATTCGAGATGAGAATCTTCAGAAACCACTGATGTACATGTGGACACACAACTCTATCTTTAGTTGTATAATTTGATATGATGTGTCAAACGTCTAAGACAAACATGAGATAGGAAAAAAAATGAAATAAGTGATAACAAGAAATAGGCAAGTACTTACTGACCAGCAATAACTGGAAACCAACCTATAGATGACATGATAAGTTCAATCTACTGTTGCGTGTCGTGAGTCGCGTGCCGTGCGTGTGGTGTGTAGTGTGTGTGTGGTGTGTGTGTGTGTGTGTGTGTGCTGTGTGTGTCGTGTGTGCGTGCTGTGCAGTGCGTGCGTGCGTTGCGCGCTCTCGCGCGCGCGCCGCGCTGTGTGGCGGGGACCAATAACAATGTATTTATAGGCCTATTGCTCCTATCATGAAGGGTCTAGTGTGAAAACACATACACTCATAAAACCGGATAGAAACAACATAAGAAAGGGGAAAACTCATGTAAGAAAAAAAAAACGAAATGAAAAAATGGGAACTCGCAACGCGTTATGATGTCGTGATTTCTCTGACCCTTAAAGTTTTGTGCAGATAACTCGGTGACAAATTCCATTACGTTCATTTTCTCTTGTACATAAACACAACTAGATCTATACATATTTAAAAACAGTCTACGCGGCCTCGCAAGAGTATCTGGCTAGGGGATAAAAAAATAAATTCTACAGTTCGCACTGCGCGCTGAACAGGCTCAAAACGAATTGCAGTTCATTTTCGAGGTAATGTTTATGCGAGCGTATGTATACGTAAATCTGTGAATAACATCCTCACATCAGTACAAGGCTGCAATATTATGTTGATTTGTCTATCCTAAAATCTTTACATTGGTCACTGAGCTTCCAGAGTCAACATCAAGCTAGATTTAAGAAGTCGTTGACGCGACTAAGATGTCTCAAAACAGTGTTGTTATAGTCGTCACTGTTTTGTATTGATTCGTGCCATTCTGCCATCTAAAGTCAATAATTTTTTAAACGTTTGTCGAAAAAATTTTAAAAATACTATTTGGGGGGGTCACCAATGCTTATTTAAACCACACAGCACCCAAAAGCATATGAAAGTAAGATCAAGTACGTACCCTCTGTACACCCAGTTCTTCTTTTCAATAATATGTATTATACAACACTATATGAGCTGTACTGGGTCATCTGTTGTGTTCCTATGACAGTAACAGTTTAAACCAGTATCTTACGCACCCAGCAGCATACGTAGGGTATCTGTGCGTGTTTCTCCTTGACCGATAACCATTATGTATTTGTATATCTCCCCGGTCCCCCTCCCCCATACCTTCCCCCCCCAAGCGACAAAGATAATACCCATTCACAATAACCAGCTGCTGTCGCTTAAAAATTCCTTACACTTCAGAACGATATTGCAAAAATAGTTCTTTTTTTCTCTCTCGCTCTTTTTTCTTCGTTTTTTTTTCTTATCTCCAGCTCCCATTCTATTTATCCTAATGTATTATTTTTGTAATCCAATAAATTAAGTGTTATGATACTAACATTAGAGTTGTTTGAAATATTGGGTTCGTGGAATACATGCACACTCTCTCGCCACATAATAGCCCTAGTAGCAGTAAAAATGAAAAAGAACCTGACAGAGCGCGAAACATAAGTTCAAGGATACAAACCTAACCACGCACTCGCACGCAATGCGCTACGTTCGCTGGCTTCTCACACACACACACACTACACACACTCAACTCAACACACACACACATCGCCCACTCTCACATACACACACACACACACACACACACACACACAAACACTAAAAGCAGGTTGGTCGTGGATGTCACGAATGATGTATGTATTATCTCTCGTTTGTCCGCATTGTTTTGCCAACCAAACAGCCGAACAGGACATGTCACTATTCTTGCAAACTCCATAAACTTTTGCAGCGCACTGTGTATAGTCTCCAGATCGACTACACAACACCCGTTGAGCAAAAAAAAATATGAAAAACTACAAGCACTCTAACTCGAGTGCTTGGACTTTAATTTCTTTTTTGTTTCAGAGAATGGCCCGAGGAGCGAGAGCATAGCGATGAGATAGAGTGTGAGAGAGAAAGAGCAGAGAGAGAGAGAGACGAGACGAGAGTCGTGATTTGACTCTGAAGCCTCTGTGTGTGTTTCTCTATGTCTCATCCCCCCCCCCCCCCCCCCCCCCTCCCTTCTTTAGTCTATGTGCTACTGTGTTCTTCTCTCTCTCTCTCATCTCCTCCGTCTATTCTGTCTCGTCTCACCCACTACACACACATACACGACACACTGACACTCACACACACACACACTCACACACACACACCACACCACATACAGAGAGAGTAGAAGAGAAGAGAGACGAGGAGAGAGTCGTGATCTTGCTCTCAAGCCTCTCCGCCCAGTAATTGGCCCCCAGTGAATATTTTGATTTTTTTCATACCACCCCCGCCGGGCATATCATCTTCAGTGTGCTAGACTAAAGGATACATGGTGGTCCCTCCCCTCCTCTGTCCCGGATCCTGACCGAAAACCCCCCCCCTCCCCACACCCCCCCCGCCCCCCCCCCCCCCCCCACCCCCCCGACCTCCCCCCCCCCCTTGATCCCAACATTTTATCACCGTCTGATTGACCTGAGTCCATCCTTTCCATTCGGGGCTCCCTCCAGCAGGGCGACTCAATACTGCATCAAACCACTCACATGCAACACACACCACACACACACACACACACACCACACACACAAAAACACAACACACCCCACATCATCGACTCACATTCAGCCACACACCACACACACACAAAGTGACACGTCACGCAACGCACGCTCAGCGCGCGCACGCACGCACGCACCGCACGCACGCAGCACACACACACACCACACACCATCACACACACGACACACTCTCACTCTCGCTCCTTCACCCACAACACACACACACACACAACACTCTCTCATCTATCACTCCACTAGCACACACTCACACACACACACACACACACACACACTATCAGACCAACACCAACCATTGAACACACACACACACTCACACACACGTTGGGCCAATCCGTCGGCCAGTACACAACTAACTTCGGCCTCAGTATGGGTACGGGTCGTGTGACCAGTCAAAACACAGATCGTTAATATCTCGTTCTTGAGCTGTCCAGCGTGTCACAGTGTGTGTGTGTGTGTGTGGTGTTGTTGCAATGTGTGTTGTGTTGTGTTGTGTTGTGTTGTGTCCATGTCTGAACAAATTGGAGCTGGAAACACACACCCACCACACACACACACTCCAACACCACACATCACACACCACACACTCAACACAAATACACACACACACACACAACACCACACACTAACACTAAACTCGACAGGTGGACTATATGTTACTTGCCAGGTATAAAAACCAGAGGAAGACGGCCTGATCAGTTACTGATATCCCGTTTAAGAAATGTTTTATGTGTCATGGCACTCCCTACTGTTCGCCAACAAGAACAGATGATGCGGACCGTGTATTACGTGTCTTTGCGTCTGCATCAGCGCGAGACACCTTGGGAAGAGTTTGACAGTATGAGGTTGTGGCACAGTCTAGATTCAACATGGACTGATTCAGTTTTTCTCCTTCTTTGTTTTTTTGTTTTTTTGTTTGTGGGGGGGGGGGGGGGGGAGTAAGTTAGTATCCCTTCGCCATAAGATGATTTAAATCAAGACTGTACTGTCTCTCTAGATAGGAAAAAAAGGGTTCTCCTCGTAGGAGAGGTGTTAAAGTGTGTGTGTGTGTGTGTGTGTGTGTGTAGTGAGTGATCAGTGGTGTGGTCGTGGTGTGTGTGTGAGTGTGTGCGTGCGTGGCATGGCGCTGTGCTCTGTCTTGTTTCAGTGAGCACGCGCGCGTGTGCGTTGCAGTGCGTGCGTGCGTAATGTGTGTGTGATTGTGTGTGTTTGTTATGTGTGTGTGTGTGTGTGCGCGCGCGCGACTTGCGTCGTGCGTGCCTGTGTGTTATAGGTGTGTGTGTGTGTGTCTGTGTGATCGTGTAGTGTGTGTTCTGTGTGTGTAGTGTGTGTGTGTATGCATGTGTGTGTGGTTGTTATTGG
The DNA here is from genome assembly GCA_018398815.1 of Conus ventricosus. Taxonomy (NCBI): domain Eukaryota; kingdom Metazoa; phylum Mollusca; class Gastropoda; order Neogastropoda; family Conidae; genus Conus; species Conus ventricosus. Next base: position 32,829,463 of record CM031608.1, read on the forward strand.
TTTGTTTTTTGTATGGCGTGACGTGCGTGAAAGCCTGTGTGTCAGTGTGTTTGTAAGAATGAAACTGGCGGCGAGAGACTGACTGACCCGAGATGGTGAGGTAGGTATTGTGAGTTGGGTCACAGGGAGGGGGGGGGGGGGTTGGTGTCAAAGGTGGGGGTGGGGAGGCCGGGGAGGAGAAGACGCTGGCTGAGGTTTCTTAGGATGGTTCAAAAACGTGAACAAAGGGGTGTGGAAGCGGTCGTTGGTGTCTTTGTATTTGAATTAAGTTGTGATTGATTCATTTGCAGTGATTTATTTTGTTCAATGAATTTATTCGTCTTTTCTTCTTCTTCTTCTGCGTTCGATTGAAGGCTGATGCGTTCCAAGACAGGTAACCGGCCGCCATGCGACGCAAGTCCGCCGGTCTTCTCCCAGGTCAGAACGGGCTCTCCCCAAAGCTTGTCCTGTGAACTCTCGACCTCCCGGCCAGGTTTTGTGATCGTAGAGACTGCGTGACTAGACAGAGCAGTGAGAGCATGTTCAGGGGTGTGGGTCCAGTGCCGCATGGACCACCTGGATCAGTGTTGGTGGTCTTCAGGTTCAAGATTCTTTGTCCTGTAGGACATCAGCAACTTTCACCACACTTGCCTCACACACATCACACAGAGACACACGCACACCACACACACACTACACACACACACAACTCAACAGTCACACTGCTCAACACACCACACACAACACACAACCACACACACACACACGCACACACACACACGCACAGCACATACGCATGCACGCAGGCTCTGCGACGCACACAGAGACACCATGCACCACTCACACACACACACACACACCACACACACACACACACACACACACACATCACACACACACAGACAGACTGACTGCACAGAGTACTTTTGACTGCTGTTCGCAAAATGTTTGCGTCTCCATAAAGTCTGAATTCTGAATTGTTCGGGTATCTTAGCGAGGTTTGTTTAATTAACAACCAAACAGAACAATTACAACCCACACCCTCTCCTAGGCACACAGTCTACACAGCGACCTGGAGAGAGATCCATCTCTCTCTTCTTCTCTCTCTCTCTCTCTCTATCTCTCTCTCTCTCTCTTCTCTCTATCTTCTCTTCTTGTGTTCTGTCCTGTGTTTCTGTCTGTCTGTTCTCTCCGTCTTCTCTCTCTTCTCTCTCTCTCTTCTCTCTCTCTTTCTCTCTCTCTCTCTCTTTCTCTGGGTTTCGTCTCTCTCTTTCTCACTCGCTCCGTCTCTCTCTCTGATCTCTCTCTATATCTGTGCTTTTCTCTCTCTCTCTTCTCTCTACTCTCTCTCTCTCTACTCCTCTCTTCTCTCTCTCTCCTATTTCTCTCTCTCTCTCTCTCTGTTTGGTCCTCTCTCACTCGCTCTTGTCTCTCTCTCCTGTCTCTGTCTCTCTCTCATCGCTGTATGTCTCTGTCTCTGTCTCTCTCCTCTCTCTCTCTCTCTTCTCTCTCTCTCTCTTCTCCTCAGCTTCTCTTCATCTCCCTCTCTGTTCCTTCTCTTCTCTCTCGTTCTCTCTCTCTGTCTTTCGCTCTCTCTCCTTTTTCTTCTGTGTTGTCTGGACTCTCTCTCAACTCTCTCTGTCTGTCTCTCTTCTCTTCACTCTCTCCTGTTCTGTCTCTTCTCTCTTTCTCTCTCTCTCCTCTCTCTGGTCTCTCTCTCTCCTCTCTCTCTCTCTCTCTCTCTCTCTCTCTCTCTCTTGCTTTCTCTGTTTGTCTCTCTCTGTTCTCACTCTCGCTCTGTCTCTCTCTCTGTCTCTCTCTTCTCCTCTCTTCTCTTCTCTCTCTCTCTCTCCTCTCTCTCTTCTTTCTTTCCATTCTTTACTCTGTTTGTCCCTCTCTCTCACTCGCTCTGTGTCTTTACTCTCTCTGTCTCTGTCTCTGTCATCTCTCTCACCTCTGGTCTCTCTCTCTAACCTCTCTCTCTCTCTCTGTCTCTCTCTCTCTCTCGCTATCTCTCTCTCTCTTTCTCTGATGACTCTCAACTCTCTCTCTGTCTGTACCGTCTCTCTCTTCACCTGTCTCGCACTGTCTGTCTCTCTCTCTTTTTCTCTCTCTATCTCTCTCTGTCTCCTGTCTTGTCTGTCTGAAGTTGACCCTTGTTCTCCCTCTCTCTCTCTCTCTCTCTCTCTCTCTCTCTCTCGCTCTCTTCTCTCTCTCCTCTCTCATTCTCTCTCTCTCTCTCATTCCTCAATCATCACGGTCGTGGCATGACAAGTGAATAGGGTTGCTTGCTATCTATGATTCATGGAAAGGCTGAAACATTTGACTGTGGTGGCTTGTATCTTTAGGGCGCTGGTATGTAATTACACAGACTGAAGTGTAATACATACAGGATGTTAACCAATGATAGAAAGAGAGAGAGAACAAACTCTCCAGTGTTGAACCGGTCAGACAGCCTGTTCATGGCCGGTGTTTGTTCGTGTACCAATCATTTGGGGCACAGGTGGACGTGTTGACCCCGAGAAAAACGCAGGTTCGAGAGATTAGCCGAGGGTTTAGGAATCTCTTTAATTAGGAGTGACATTCCACTGGATGTTGATGATGTGTGTGTGTGTTGTGTGAGCGTGTGATGTGTGTCGTGTTCTGTGTGTGTTGTGTGTGTGTGTGTGTGTGTTTGTGTGTTTGTGTGTGTGCTAGTGTGTGTGTGTGTGTGTGTGTTGTGTGTGTTTGTGGTGGTGCGTGCGTGCGGGTTGTAGTGTGTGTTATGTGTTTGTGGTCGTGTGTGTGTGTGCTGTGTGTGGTGTCTTTTGTGTGCGACCAAGCAGGCGAATATGTGTGTTGTTTGTGTGTGTGCTGAGGATGTGTGTGTGTGTGTAGATCATGGATGTTGCTGTGTGTGTGTGTGTGCGTGGCGGTGCGCGACGCTATCCAGTGTCTATATGGCTAGATGCTCGTTCACTCGAATTAATGGCTAAAAGTATTCAACTTATTTACCGAGAACAGTTTTAGACTTAAAAATACCTCAATGATGTCAGTAATATACATTGAATGCACCACATATGTAACGCGCAGTCGAACACGTACACACATTTTTACTGTATGTATGTATGTATGTATGCTGTATGTTTGTATTGTTATGTATGTATGTAGTATGATATTAATTACTATGTCTTGTATGTTGCTATGTACAGTATAGATAGATCGACAGACCGCAACGATCGGCAGGCGCGGGAGAGAGAGAGAGAGAGAGAGAGTGGAGAGATGTGAGAGCTGAGAGAGAGAGACGACGTGGAGAGACGATGAGAGAGAGAGAGAGCGTGCAAAGAGGTCACTGAATAGTACAATGGGCCACGGGCAGACGAGAACTATTCTGTAACGATAGCAGGGAATTCTTGGCATGCTTCAGTCATGGATGAAGGACAGGAGGCACTTCTTATTGCGATATGTTTTTGAAACAGACATGAGCTTGTCGCATTTTCTTCAGCCTCGACAAAAGAAAATTTTGTGCGGAATGCCTTAAACACAAAAAACCTACATAGCACCCTTCTTTCAGCCTCACCAAATAAAAACCTTTTCGGACTACCTAAACACAGGATCTCATAAGCATTGTTCTTCAGCCTCAACAATAAAAGGAAAAAAAAATTGTTCCGACGCCTGCCCCCTTACCCCCCACCCAAAGACCTCTATAGCAATTTTTCTTCAGCCTCAACCAAGAAAGCAAAAATTTATGTGCGGAACTGCCCTTAAACAGCAAAGACCTCTTAGCTTTTTCTTCAGCTCACAAAAGAAAAAATGTTGTGCGCAATGCCTTAAACAGACAATGACTTCATAGCATTTTGCTTCAGCCATCAACAAAAGAAATTATTGTGCAGAATACTTAAACACTCAAAGCTACCTCATAGCATGTTCTTCGGCTCTACATAAATCGATAGAAATTTTGTGCGGAATGTCCCTAATACACGAAGGATTCATAGCATTTTCTTCAGCCTCTGCAAACGAAAGTTTGATGCGGAGGGCCGTTAGAAACACGAAGCTTCATAGTATTTTCTTCAGCTCTGACAAAAAGAAAATTTTCGTGCAGTATACCTTTAAGACACAAAGAGACCTCATTCGCACTGTTCATCTCGGCCTCTGACAAACGAAATTTTGATGCGGAATGCCTAAACACGAAGGGAACGTATTGCATTTTCTTCAGACTCTGCAGAAACACGAAAATTTTGTGCGGTGGGCCTTAAAACACTCGAAGCTTCAATAGTCTGTTCTTCAGCCTCTGCAAAAGAATAATTCTTTTTGTGCGGTAATAACTTATACACAACGGACTCCGTTGCATGTTCTTCGGCATCTACAAACGAAATATTTTCGTGCGGAATCGCCTTTAAACACGAAGACATAATAGCATTCTCTTCAGCCTTCTGCAAACGAAATTTTGTGCGGAATGAAGCCCTTAAAACGAGTGACTTCATACTGCGGTCTCTTATCAGAACTCTGTAGAAAAAAAAAGTTATAGGCTAAAGAGCAAATAAGTGCGAGGTGAGAGAAGATTAGACTGTGACGGTGTACAGCCCCTCCCATGACCGCAAAGGGCCATAATCAGGACTGTCTATCGCGTTTAAAAGTCGCATAACTCTCAAGTCTATATTACACGCAGCTGCAAACTCTATTTTCCCAACGCTACGATGACTTAAAATACCCTCAGGTTTCGCATAAAAGAAAGTGATTTACAATGTTATACTCATTATCTTTTCCTTATTGATTTAAAATATGAGTTACTTGATTTTTGTTTTATGTTTGACTTTCTCGCTCTTCAGACCGTTATGCTGCAAAAACTGTTCATTTTTTTTTTTTTTATTCTTTATTTATTTTTTACCGATGTACTTCGTAGTAATATTTTGTTAACTGTATCACCGTCATCTGTCAATATTTCCAACCTTCTTCGTCTCAGCATTCTTTCTCGCTTTCCTCATAATAGTTGATAGGACTTCATCATGCGCACGAGGCATGCTTGTGTGTGTGTGTGTGTGTGTGTGTGTGTGTGTGTGTGTGTGTGTGTGTGTGTGTCTGTGTCTGTATGTGTGTGTTTTGTGTGTGTGTGTGTGTGTAAGAGCTTGCACGCGTTGGGATTTTTTTCATCTCCTCATCGCCGCATTTTCCTGAACCTCTCAGCCGTTGCACATCTGTTGGCCTGCCGACCGAGATATAGATCTGTCTTCTTTGGGAAAGGAGATGAAGTGGCCCCTGTGTGGGAAGAAATATTAGCTATTGACGTTTATTATGAGCCGAAATAAGCTCAGACCAAAACGTAAAGGCCCAGTGTGTGAGATGAAAAGATTAGGGATTGACAAGTATGTATGTGTGTGTATGTATGTATGTGTATGTATGTCTATCTGTCTGTCTATATTTTATATATATATATATATATATATATATATATATATATATATATATATATATATATATATATATATATATATATAATGCAGTGTGTGTGTGTGTACATGTATGTGCATATATACATAATACATGTAATATATATATGTGTGTGTGTGTGTGTGTGTGTGTGTGTGTGTGTGTGTGTGGTGTGTGTGTGTGTGTCCATAGACAGAGTCAGACAGACAGACAAATAGGAGGGAGACAGACAGGCAGACAGTCAGTCAGACAGACAGACAGACAGACAGACAGACAAAGAGGAGTGAGAGAGACAGACGGACGGACACAGAGAGAGAGAGAGAGAGAGAGAGAGAGAGAGAGAGAGAGAGGAGAGAGAGAGAGATCCGCTTTGATCTGGCCTCTTATCGCAAAGACTCCCACTAGCTCTCTGCCATGAAGACTTCGTGCTTCAACTTTCTTCTCCATTTCCATCCGTTTTAAAGAATATTCGAAAAAAAAAAAAAAAAAAAAAAAAAAACCCGGCTTCTTTCGCGTATTGCTCCACAGCTCCCTCTCAGAACTGTCAGTTCCACACCCATTCATTCCCTCAGGCAGCTCCGTCTAATACACTGAACTCACAGCTCTGATGCCGGCACATCAACATCAGCTGGTCTCTAAATCAAAAATTAAAAAGACAGCCTCGTTCTCCAGAACTCTTCTATCTTCGGCTTTGGAGGCCATAACTGACCCGTAACCTCTCGAGCATCCTGAAGTGGTGAAAATGTTCGAACCGTGCATCTCTCTGAAGTCTGACGGTGTAGTTACAACACTGTTTTGGGGTGGTTTTTTTTTTTGTTTGTTTGTTTTTTGTTTGTTTGTTTTTTTGTTCCCGGTCATGTGGGCGTTCGAGTAAATGAGGTGATTTACCCACTTGTCAAGAATGCCACGAATTAAAAAAAAAATAATAATAATAATGAGCAATTTCTGTTCTACACACTAATTGGAAACCAAAGCCAAGACATGTCTAAGAGCTATGGAGCGCAAGAGGGCTGGAACTTGCAGACGGTTAACAATCTCTTTGAAATCGTAAAAAGAGTTTTTAAACATCTGCTGCCACAACTGGTTTCAAAGAAGAAATGTTTTTGTTCCAATACAAAGAAGAAACAGTTTTGTGCCGATTACGAAGAAGAAACAGTTTATGCCGATTACAAAGAAGGAACAGTTTTTGTGCCGATTACAAAGAAAAACAGTTTTGTGCCGATTACAAAAAAAAGAAACAGTTTAGCCGATTACAAAGAAGGAACAGTTTTGTGCCGATTACAAAGAAGGAACAGTTTTGTGCCGATTACAAAGAAGAAACAGTTTTGTGCCGATTACAAAAAAAAGAAAGAAAAAAGTTTTGTGCCGATTAGATCTACAAAAAAAGAAACATTTTTTGGGGCATTAAAAAAAGAACAGTTTTTTTCCGATTACAAAAAAGGAAACAGTTTACCGATTACAAAGAAGAAAGATTTTAAAAATGCCAAATTAACAAAAAAAACAGTTTTTTTCCGATTACAAAGAAGAAAGATTTTTGTGCCGATTACAAAGAAAAAGATTTTTATGCCGTTTAAAAAAAAAATTTTTAAAAGCCGAAAACCAAAAAAGAAACAGTTTGGGGGCCGTTTAAACAAAAAAAAAAAACAGTTTTGGGCGCCGATTAAAAAGAAAAACCCGATTTTTTGGGCGAAACAAAAGAAACATTTTTGTGGCGTTTACAAAGAAAAAAAACAGTTTTGGGCGATTACAAAGAAGAAAAAATTTTGTGGCGAAAACAAAGAAGAAACATTAAAAGCCGAAAACAAAAAGGAACATTTTTTGGCCCGGGTTTTACAAAGCAAAACCATTTTAATCCGATTACAAAAAAGAAACTTTTTATACCGAATCAAAAAAGAAAGATTTTTGTCCCCAATTTACAAAGAAGAAAGAGTTAAATACCGATTACATAGAAAAAAGGGTTTTTTGTGCCGATTACAAAAAAAAAACATTTTTAAAAACCGTTTAAAACCAAAAGCAGAAACATTTTTTGTGGCGATTACAAAGAAAAAAACATTTTTTGTCCCGATTAAAAAGAAGAAACATTTTAATGCCGATTGCAAAGAAAAACAGTTTGGGCAATTACAAAAAAAAAACAAATTTTGGGCCCAAATTAAAAAAAAGAAACAGGGGCGATTAAAAAGGGAAAAACATTTTAATGCCGATTGCAAAGAAAAAAACAGTTTTTTGGGCAAATTGCAAAGAAGAAACTTTTTTTTGGGCTTTTGCAAAGAAAAACAATTTTGTGGCGATTACAAAAAGAGAAACAATTTTGTGGCGATTCCCCAAAAAAAAACCCGTTTTGCACCGATTACAAAAAAAAAACATTTTTGTACCATTACAAGAAAGAAACAGTTTTTTTAACCGATTACAAGAAAAAAAACATTTTTGAAACCGATTCCCAAAAAGGGGAAAACGTTTTGTCCCGATCAAAAAGCAGAAATAGTTTTGTGGCGTTTTACAAAAAAAAACATTTTTTGTACCGTTAAAACAAGAAAGAAACAGT
>CM031608.1:32857389-32859889 GCA_018398815.1 Conus ventricosus
TCTCTCTCTCTCTCTCTCTCTCTCTCTCTCTCTCTCTCTCTCTCTCTGTGTGTGTGTGTGTGTGTGTGTGTGTGTGTGTGTGTGTGTGTGTGTGTGTGTGTGTGTGTGCGTGCGTGCGTGCGTGCGTGTTCGTCAGTGTTTGTGGTAGCTGTATCAGCAATGCTTCCCCTCCTTTATCTTGGGCCGTCACTCTATATAACAGATCATCTCTCTTCTTCCCTGGCCTGGCCGCCCATATTTCTTCGTCATCATCAATTTTGTCCTCACCATCATCATCCTCGGCCACGTCATCGTCGTCTTCAACATCGTGATCACTCCTGTACGCTTCCTCCTCCTCCTCCATTTCTTTGGCTGCTCCTCGTGAATATTCATTTAGTCGTCGCGCGGAGCATCTGATCTTGTTGCTGCTTCAGGTTCCCGATGATCTATCGCCGTCTTTACACTCCCCCCCCCCACCCCCAACCCACCCCCTTCCCTCCCCACTCCCCCGCCCCCTCCCTGTTCGTCCTCCCCACTCCGTGATTCCCTCTAGCGTCCAAATGACGCGTGTGTCTCGTCAATTATCGTCTCTGCTTGACATTGCTTCTAATGGCTGGCCTCTTTCCATCATTAATCGTCTTTGTTTGACATCGTTTCTGATGGCTGGTTTGTTTCTGTCATCAATCGTCTTTGTTCGATGTTTTTAATGACTGGCCTCTTTCCATCCTCAATCGTCTTTGTTTGACATTGTTTCTAATGACTGGCCCCTTTGCATCATCAGTCGTCTTTGTTTGACATTGTTTCTAATGACTGGCCTCTTTCCATCATTAATCGTCTTTGTTTGTCACTGTTTCTAATGGCTTGCCTCTTTCCATCATCAATCGTCTTTGTTTGACATTGTTTCTAATGACTGGCCTCTTTCCATCATCAGTCGTCTTTGTTTGACATTGTTTCTAATGACTGGCCTCTTTCCATCATCAATCGTCTTTGTTTGACATTGTTTCTAATGAATGACCTTTTCCATCATCAATCGTCTTTGTTTGACATTGTTTCTAATGAATGGCCTTTTCCATCATCAATCGTCTTTGTTTGACATTGTTTCTAATGAATGGCCTTTTCCATCATCAATCGTCTTTGTTTGACATTGTTTCTAATGAATGGCCTTTTCCATCATCAATCGTCTTTGTTTGAATTTGTTTCTAATGACTGGCCTCTTTCCATCATCAATCGTCTTTGTTTGACATTGTTTCTAATGAATGGCCTTTTCCATCTTCAATCGTCTTTGTTTGACACTGTTTCTAATGACTGGCCTCTTTCCATCATCAGTCGTCTTTGTTTGACATTGTTTCTAATGACTGGCCTCTTTCCATCATCAGTCGTCTTTGTTTGACATTGTTTCTAATGACTGGCCTCTTTCCATCGTCAGTCGTCTTTGTTTGACATTGTTTCTAATGACTGGCCTCTTTCCATCATCAGTCGTCTTTGTTTGACATTGTTTCTAATGACTGGCCTCTTTCCATCATCCATCGTCTTTGTTTTGGCATTGTTTCTCATAACTGGCCTTTTCCCTTCATCAATCGTCTTTGTTTGACATTGTTTCTAATGATTGGCCTCTTTCCATCATCAGTCGTCTTTGTTTGATATTGTTTCTAATGACTGGCCTCTTTCCATCATCAGTCGTCTTTGTTTGATATTGTTTCTAATGATTGGCCTCTTTCCATCATCAGTCGTCTTTGTTTGATATTGTTTCTAATGATTGGCCTCTTTCCATCATCAGTCGTCTTTGTTTGATATTGTTTCTAATGACTGGCCTCTTTCCATCATCAGTCGTCTTTGTTTGATATTGTTTCTAATGGCTGGCCTCTTTCTGTCATCGATCGTGTGCATCACATTGTTTCTATTGAGAGGTCTCTTATCATTGGTACATACAGCCGTGGCGTTGGATAATTGCAATGAACACACACCAACGCTGCACATACACAGGCATAATGTTTGTTTAACTTGTGTGAAGGATTACAGAGAAACATTCCGTCTTTTGAAAACAAAGTAGTTAACTCTGTGTGTGTGTGTGTGTGTGTGTGTGTGTGTGTGTGTGTGTGTGTGTGTGTGTGTGTGTGTGTATTTTTGTGCGTACGTGCGTGCGTGCGCGTGTGTGTGTGTGCGTCCGTGTGTGCGTGTGTGTTTGTGCATGCGTACGTGTATGTGTATGTGTATGTGTGTGTGTGTGTCCGTGCGTGCGTGCGTGCGTGCGTGTGTGTGTGTGTGTGTGTGTGTGTGTGTGTGTGTGTGTGTGTGTGTGTGTGTGTGTGTGTGCATCCGTGTGTGTGTGTGTGTGTGTGTGTGTGTGTGTGTGTGTGTGTGTGTGTGTGTGTGTGTGTGTGTGTGCATCCGTGTGTGTGTGTGTGTGTGTGTGTGTGTGTGTGTGCGTGTGCATCCCTGTGTGTGTGTGTGTGTGTGTGTGTGTGTGGTGTGTGTGTGTGTGTGTGTACCTTTGTACACATACAACACGTTCCCTTTTGCT
>CM031608.1:32864889-32869889 GCA_018398815.1 Conus ventricosus
AGCGCTATGTTAAGATCCTGCTGGAAGGGATGGTGAAACGAACGATTGTTTGGAACTAGAGTGAAGAGTGACAGGGGGGTGGGAGGGGGGGGAGGGGGGGGTGGAGGGGGGTGGAGAGGAGGTTTTGGGGAAAAAAAGAGAGAGGAGGAGGAAAGACGAGGAGATGGGAGAATGGAGGAGGGGGGAGGGAGGGGAGGAATGGAATTGGGGAAGGGGGGAGGAGAGGAGAGAAGAGAAGATTCAGCTTTAATAAAAAAAAAAAGAAAAAAAAAAAGATCCCCACATTACGTCCCTTGGTTACATTGGATCCCGTTGATTTGAATAAATGATTTGTTTTCTTCTAGCCCAGTGAGGAAGGAAGGAAGGACCCCATGCCGAAATGGCTTCTCTTCACGTCGTGTTTGGCGCAGTGTCCATTTCACCAACAAAATGTTACAAGCTTAATTGGATTTTTCTCCCATCAAACTGTATATTTCCGACTCTCTAGGCGTTGCCGAACCGTAGCCAGGAAAACAAGTGGTTTGGTTGTGACATGTTTCACCATGGTTAGTTCTGGGTCACATGGGAGGGGGGGGGGGGGGGGGGGGGGGGGGGGGGGTTGAGGATTGCTTTTTGACTTTATTCACCTTCTTCTTCTCCTATGAAGGATTCAAATGTTTCTGAGCGCCCCCCCCCCCCCCCCCCCACCCCTATCCCTTCCTTTTTAATCCCCACCCCTCCCCCATTTCCCCACCCTCACTTTACCCTGAAATCGAGTGGTTTGTGGACCTCTGTTTAAAAGGATGATTTCCCCGTAGCCCCCATATTCAGAAATTTATTACTGTTAGTGTTTAATAGTGTTATTTCAGTCATTAATAAGCTTTTAATGGTGTCGTTTTAGAAAATAATTTGCGTGCGTCTGTGCGTGTGGTTCTCTCTCTCTCTTCTCTCTCTCTCTCTCGCTTCTCTCTCTCTCTCTCTCTCTCTCTCTCTCTCGCTCTTTTCTCTCTCTCTCTCTCGCTCTCCTCTCGCTCTCTCTCTCTCTCTCTCTCTCTCTCTCTCTCTCTCTCTCTCTCTCTCTCTCTCTCTCTCTCCCCTTGTATGGCGCGCGTGCGTCTGTTTTGCATGTGTATGCATTTTTTTTTTTCTTCTAAGAAAAATATTGACATCGCTCTCAGCTTTCAGAAAAATATTGACATCGTCTCAGCTTTCAGAAAAATATTGACATCGCTCTCAGCTTTCAGAAAAATATTGACATCGCTCTCGCTTTCAGAAAAAATACATCTTGCCAAAAAATCGCTCTCAGCTTTCAGAAAAAAAATTGACATCGCTCTCAGCTTTCAGAAAAATATTGACATCGCTCTCAGCTTTCAGAAAAATATTGACATCGCTCTCAGCTTTCAGAAAAATATTGACATCGCTCTCAGCTTTCAGAAAAATATTGACATCGCTCTCAGCTTTCAGAAAAATATTGACATCGCTCTCAGCTTTCAGAAAAAATATTGACATCGCTCTCAGCTTTCAGAAATTTCTTCTCAGTCGAGTGCCTGCTGTGAGAATTCCCAGGCCTTATGTATCCCCTCCCTCCACCCCATCCTCTTCTCTTCCCAGTCTTCCCCCTCCCATCTCCCTCCCTCCCTCCCCCCCCCTCCCCCTCCCGGATCCCCACCACTCCCCTCCCCATCCCTCGCCGATGACACAATCACATTTTTTTTTTTTTCAATGATGTTTGCTTTGTGTTTTTGTTTGTGTTTGAGGTCATGAGTGCAGGATGATTACAACAACAACAACAACAACAACTTGATTTCCAAGCACCACGCCTGTTCTCCTGTTTCCCCGCCGCCCATCTTTGTCGATTTGTCTACACAAACATAGATCGATCAGCGAACATTTAATATTATTTGTGATGCCAATTTACTAATCCTACGTGGATTGCCTGTGGAGAAATTCTGTTACTGGATGGTGTCGGAAGTAAGATGAGTCGGGACCAATGTACGTCATGAATAGTCTAATCCATATGATTTACGTCATGGTTTTTTTCCACTTAGATCTTTTCTTTTTTTTTTTTTTGTATTATTATTACATGCTTTGTTGTTATTGTTATGCCAGGTTTTTTCTCAGAGATGTTTTACGAGCTGTCAACTGCCTGATAGGAGACCTACTATTGTTATGCGTATTAATGTGTCGTTCCAATTGTTTCGCAAGAATGGTCGCGGCTTGTAAGTAATCTTCTTCCTCTTCTTGTTTTTTCTTCTTTCTTTCTTCTTCTTCTTTTTTCTTCTTCTTATTCTTCTTCTTCTTTCTTTCTTTTTCTTTTTTCTTCTTCTTTTCTTCTTCTTCTTCTTCTTCTTCTCTTCCTCTTCTTCTTCTTCTTCTTCCTCTTCTTCTTCTTCTTCTGCGACTCCTTCTTCTTCTTCTTCTTCTTCTTCTTCTTCTTCTTCTTCTTTCTTCTTCTTCTTCTTCTTATTATTATTATTATTATTATTATTATTATTATTAAAATCTTTTATTTAATTATTATTTATTTTTTTATTATTTTTAAATTATTATTTTGTTGTTGTTATCATCATTCTTCTTTCCTTCTTCTTATTGTTGTTTTTGTTATCATCATCTTCTTCGTTTCTTCTTCGTTTATTCTGCTCACCATGCTTCTCTTCTTTTATTATCGTTTATCATCATATATTAATTATTTCAGTTATATTATCATATATTTTATTATTGTGTCTATCCATATCATCATTTTTCTCCTGCTTTTGTATTTTTGTTGTAATATAGCCACAATCCATCTTAATTTATTGGTTTCCCTAAAATCTTTCGGGTTATTGTTTTCTTTTTTCATCATCTCTTTATTATTTTGTGTTTCTTCTCTTACTCTTCTCTTGTTTCTCCTGCTTTGTTTTAATCTTCTTTGTTGAAAAAGGGAGCCACAGAATCCAGTTTATTTTCCGTCGGGTCACCAGGCATGAAATCTTCGACCAGGCTGGAAAACACTCTTTTCGCTCTCTCTTCTTCCAGCTCTCTCTCTCTCTTCTCATCTCTCTCTCTCTCTCTTCTCTGTGTGGCTGGCGCGGTCACAGAGCTCTGGGCGCGTGGGGGGCTGTGTTTTGCCGGGGCGACGCTTTGGGCTGCGCACTACGCCCGTGTCACATCATCCGATCACAACCCTCGTGTCTGGCTGTGGTGTTTCCACGCTCTCTCTCTCTCTCTCTCTCTCTCTCTCTCTCTCTCTCTCTCCCTCTCTCTCTCTCTCTCTCTGTCTGTCTGTCTGTCTCTGTCTCTCTGTGTCTGTCTGTCTGTCTGCCTGTCTGCCTCTGTCTGTCTGTCTCTCTCTCTCTCTCTGTTCTGAATTATTTGTGTTTGGTATGCTTTACAGCTATGAGTATTTGTTCCAGGTTATATATCATGTTCACTCAACCCTTCATAAGGGCCCAAGGCCTCTCTGAATAATCCATCTGCACCCTGAATCTGAATCTCTCTCTCTCTTTCTCTCTTGCTCTCTCTCTCTCTCTCTCTCTCTTACACACACACCACACACACACACACACACACAAACATTGACACATAAGGAGAGACACACTCACAAACACCACCCCACACAAAACACACACACCACACACACACACACACACACACAACGCGCGCGCGCGCGCGCGCCGCGCGCACACACAACACACACACACACACACATCAGCTCCATCACCACCACCACCAGAAACAGCATCAACAACACGAACAGCAAGAATAACAAACAAACAGCAACAGCAGCAGCAGCAACAACAATAGCAAAACAACAATAACAACAGCAGCAGCAGCAGCAACACACACACACACAACCTCTCTCTCTCTCTCTCTCTCTCTCTCTCTCTCTCTCTCTCTCTCTCTCTCTCTCTCTCTCTCTTTCTCTCTCTCTCTCTTTCTCTCTCTCTCTCTCTCTCTCTAAATCTGAAGGACATGATTCTGATGATATTCAAGAGTGCCTGCAAATGCAATATATTAACAAAAGCACGGGAGAAATCTTTATATTACTCAGACTTACCATGTTCAAACCAGAATCCTCAAAAGGTTTGGCAAGTAATAAATAAGTTCAGTAATAATAAGACTCGTCCATAATAACTTTAATCAAGACAGTTTGTTTGAACAGTTGAATTAGCACTTCTACACTATAGCCATCAAAGTTTTATTACAGGTTATTCAAGGTTCAGGTACCTCCAGACACCAGATTGATTCTATAATGATAACAAATATCTCAATTAAACATCCCACCCATGATTACATTCGAAGTTTATCACTATTTGATGTACCTCGAAAATCAGGAACCCTTGGAAGACATTGCATTGACAGCAAAAGGCTCTAAATTTCCCTGATTATAGAGACACTAACATAAATCTTCAACCTATGCATTTGCCCCAAAAATGATTTTCCACATAGTTCTAAGAAAGCTAAGGTTATTCCTGTCTACCGTCAGGCGACAACTCAGATCCTGTCCGCTGCTGCCCAGTCTCAGTTATGTTTTCGTTCTTGCCACACCTTTTGGAAGATAAAAAACAAATACACAAACATCATCTTCGCCACTTGAATACGTATCAGGTGCTACATCCTAGGCAGTCTGGTTGTCGGCCAAAAGCATCCATGTCATACAACCTAAATCAATCTTGTTGATGACTGGCCAAACAATATCCCAAAAATTAATAGATACTGTGGTCGATTTCACAAAGGCTTTCGATGTGACTGACCATAAGCTTTCTTCGAAAAATAGAATTATATGGCTTTTCTGCAAATAGTTTTAACGTCCTGTAATCATATTAATAAATAGGCAATCCCTGTGGGAAGATGGACACAGGGGACGTCCCCGACAACATGGCGTCTCTCAAGGCTAAATCCTTGGCCCCTGACTCTATTCAGTTTGTATCAATGACCTTCCACTGTATATAAAATCACCGTGTGAGCTGTGTGCATATGACTCCCACAGTCCATATGATCACTGTAACATCAGATCTTTCAAAGACTTTACAAGAAAGTGC
>CM031608.1:32874889-32879889 GCA_018398815.1 Conus ventricosus
TCTTCAGTGATGCCAGTCATATGCGGGGTTCTTCACTTTTTCTCTGGTGTTGTTGCTGTTGTCTCTTCTCTGATGCCATTGCCGCTCTCTCTCTCTCTCTCTCTCTCTCTCTCTCTCTCTCTCTCTCTCTCTCTCTCTCTTTTCCTCTCTCTCTCTCTCTCTCTCTCTCTCTCTTGTGGTGGTACAGCAGGGACTCTCTCTCATCTCTGGTGTTATAGCAAGATCTTGTCTTCTCTGCTGCGATAGCTAGGGGCTCTTTTCTCCCCTGTGGGTATTTTAAGGTGCTCCTCTCTCTCTTGTCTGGTGGTATTGCAGAGTTCATCTGTCTTCATTGGTATGATAGTAGGATTTGGTTTTCTTCTCGGGCGTTAAAGCAGGATTTGTCCTCTCTTGCCTGGTCTTATGGTAGATGTTTGTGGGTTTTTTTTTATCGTTTGTCTGGTGGTGTTACAGGCGATTACTTCTCTCTTCTCTGATGCTAAATCAGGGCTGTTGTCTTTTCTCTGGTGCTGTAGCGCGATTCTTCCCTCTTCTCTTCTTTGTTGTTGTAGCAGGGTTCTTTTCTCTTCTCTTTGTTTGGTGTTATGACAGGATTCTTTTCTCTTCTTTGGTGTTATAGCAAAATTCTTTTCTCTTCTTTTTTTTTGGTGTTTTAACAGGATTCTTCTCTCTTCTTTGTTGTTATAGCACGATTCTTTTCTTTTCTCTTTTTGGGTGTTCAAACAGGATTTTTCTCTCTTCTTTGTTGTTATAGCACGATTCTTTTCTCTTCTCTTTTTTTTGGTGTTCTAACAGGATTTCTCTCTCTGTTATCTGGTTTTATAACAGGATTCTTCTCTTTTCTCTTTTTTGGTGCTATGTCAGGATTCTTCTCTCGTCTTTGGTGTTATAGCAAGATTCCTTTCTCTTCTCTTTTTTTGTGTGTGTTCTAACAGGATTCTTCTCTCTTGTCTGGTTTTATAACAGGATTCTTCTCTTTTCTCTTCTTTGGTGTTATAGCAGGATTCTTTTCCTTTTTTTTTTTTTTGTTTGTTATAACAGGACTTTACTCCCCTCTAGCTCTCTGGTGCTATAGCGGGATTATTCTCTCTTCTCTTCTTTGTTGTTGTAGCAGGGCTCTTCTCTCTTCTCTTTGTTTGGTGTTATAACAGGATTCTTCTCTCTTCTCTGTTTTGGTGCTATGTCAGGATTCTTTTCTCTTCTTTGGTGTTAAAACAAGATTCTTTTCTTTTCTCTTTTTTGGTGCTATGTCAGGATTCTTCTCTCTTCTTTGTTGTTTTAGCAAGATTCTTTTCTCTTCTCTTTTTTGGTGTTCTAACAGGATTCTTCTCTCTGTTATCTGGTTTTATAACAGGATTCTTCTTTTTCTCTTCTTAGGTGTTATAGCAGGATTCCTTTCTTTTCCTTTTTTTTTATTGGTTATAACAAGACTTTTCTCCTTTCTCTGGTGCTATAGCGGGATTCTTCTCTCTTCTCTTTTTTGGTGTTGTAGCAGGGTTCTTTTCTGTTCTCTTTTTTGGTGTTGTAACAGGGTTCTTCTGTCTTCTTTGGTGTTACAGCAAGATTCTTCTCTCTTCTCTTTTTTGTTGTTGTAGCAGGGTTCTTTTCTGTTCTCTTTTTTTGGTGTTTTAGACAGGATTCTTTTCTCTTCTTTGGTGTTATAGCAAGATTCTTTTTCTCTTCTCTTTTTTTGGTGTTCTAATGGGATTCTTCTCTCTCATATGGTTTTATAACAGGATTCTTCTTTTTTCTCTTCTTTGGTGTTATAGCAAGATTCTTTTCTTTTCCTTTTTTTTGTTTTTGTTTGTTTGTTTGATTTTATTTTGTTATAACAGGACTTTTCTCCCCTCTCTGGTGTTATAGCAAGATTCTTTTCTCTTCTTCTTTTTTTGGTGCTATGTCAGGATTCTTCTCTCTTCTTTGTTATTATAGCAAGATTCTTTTCTCTTCTTTTTTTTTTTTTTTTTTTTGGTGTTCTAACAGGATTCTTCTCTCTGTTATCTAGTTTTGTAACAGGATTCTTCTGTTTTCTCTTCTTTGGTGTTATAGCAGGATTCTTTTTTTATCTTTATTCGGGGGGGGGGGGGGGGGGGGGGGGGGGTTATAACAGGATTTTTCTCCTTTCTCTGGCGTTATAGTAGCGGCATTCTTTTCTCTTCCATGGCTATTCGTTTCTCTTGTTTTCTTTGTTGTTACAGCAAGACTTTTTTCTCTTTTATTTTATTTTATTTTATTTTATTTTATTTTATTTTTGCGTTATTAGCAGGATTCTTCTCTTCCGTGGTGTTCTCGCCTGGTTTGTCTCTTTTTTGGTAGTGTCACAGCAGGGCTGCTTTCCCTTCTCTGATAGTTCTAGCAATTTTATGAACATGGGGAGGGTTTTTTTTTTTCATTATTTTGTTATAGTCAAAATCAAATCTTCAAAAGCGCATTTTTTTCACAAACATAGTGCTTTCAATATCAATTTAGAAGGATGGAGGGGGTTGTTTACGTGTTTATACATTTAGTTCCTTCTGCATTTTTTTGTTGTTGTTAAAAACAATCAGCATTTCACGCATTAACCATTTCTATTCCGACTGTTGGTAGTCAAATATTCAATCCTTTCCTTTGTCTTTTTGACTAGCTTCTCTAATTTTCTTTTCTTTCTGTCTTTGTTGGCGGACTGGCCTTCAGCTGTCACGTTTCTGTCTTTGTTGACGGACTGACCATCTGTACTGTACGCTTCTCTGTCTTTGTAAGGGAACTGGTTTATAGTCCACAACTCTCTGTCTTTGTCAGTGGACTGGCCTTCTGTACTCCACGTCTCTCTCTCTGTGTCTTTGTTGGCGGACTGGTCCTCTATACTTCACGTCTCTCTGTCTTTGTTGGCGGATGGTCTTCTATACTTCACGTCTCTCTGTCTTTGTTGACGGATTGATCTTGTGTAATCCAGTTCTCTGTGTTGGTGGAATGCCTTCTGTAGTCGACGTCTCTCTGTCTTTGTCGGCGGACTAGTCTTCTATACTTAACGTCTCTCTGTCTTTGTTGGCGGACTGGTCTTCTATACTTAACGTCTCTCTGTCTTTGTTGGCGGATTAGTCTTCTATACTTAACGTCTCTCTGTCTTTGTTGGCGGGATGGTCGTCTATAGTCCACGTCTCTCTGTCTTTGTTTGCGGACTGGTCTTCTGTACTTTACCTTTTCTGTCTTTGTTGGCGGATGGTCTTCTATAGTCCACGTCTCTCTGTCTTTGTTGGCGGACTAGTCTTCTGTACTTAACGTCTCTCTGTCTTTGTTGGCGGGATTGTGTTCTATAGTCCACGTCTCTCTGTCTTTGTTGGCGGGGATGGTCGTCTATAGTCCACGTCTCTCTGTCTTTGTGGCGGATTAGTCTTCTGTACTTTACTTCTCTCTGTCTTTGTTGCGGGATGGTCTTCTATAGTCCACGTCTCTCTGTCTTTGTTGGCGGACTGGTCTTCTATAGTCCACGTCTCTCTGTCTTTGTTGGCGGATTAGTCTTCTGTACTTTACTTCTCTCTGTTTTGTTGGCGGACTGGTCTTCTATAGTCCACGTCTCTCTGTCTTTGTTGGCGGACTGGTCTTCTATAGTCCACGTCTCTCTGTCTTTGTTGGCGGACTGGTCTTCTATAGTACACGTCTCTCTGTCTTTGTTGGCGGACTGGTCTTCTATAGTCCACGTCTCTCTGTCTTTGTTGGCGGACTGGTCTTCTGTACTTTACTCTCTTCTGTCTTTGTTGGCGGACTGGTCTTCTGTAGTCCACGTCTCTCTGTCTTTGTTGGCGGACTGGTCTTCTGTACTTTCCTTCTCTCTGTCTTTGTTGGCCGGCTGGTCTTCTATACTCCACTTCTCTCCATCTCTGTAGGAGGACTGGCTTTTCTGTTCTGTCTTTGTTGGTTAACTGGCCTTCTGAATATCCCTTCATCGTTGACTCTTTTGTTTTTTGTTTGTTTTCAAAGTGGCGTTGGTAATTGCCTTTTCTCTTCAATAATAAATCAGCTCTGACTCAGCCAACCCCCCACCCCCCCCCCACAAAAAAAAAAAAAAAAAAAAAAACACTTAACGCAGTGTCACACCAGCTGTTGTGTACGTTTGTTGTGTCAGAGATGAATGGTTATGTTGATGTGGTGATGTCATTAGAAGTGTGCGTCGTAGTGCTGTGATGACGTCATCAGTTGAAGGGAGGTGTACAGAGCGGGCGAAGAGAGGTACGGCATAGGACAAAGCTGTCCACTTAGGCCTGGTTTTCAACATACACTCAGCTGCCCCCCCCCACGTTTAAAGGATGGGGGACAGACACGAAACGCCGACATGATCTAGATTCGAACTTCGCCCCTCCACCCTCCTGCTCCCACTTTCTCTCCACTCACCCCCCACCCCCTTCCTTTCCTCTCCTTACTTATGATGATAAACAGTAACAAAATCCCCCCCCCCCCCTCCCCCCACCCGAAGCTCACCACCACCACCCCCTACTCCCAGTTTCCCCTTGTGAATAATCCGATCTGCAGTGAACATACCCCAGCGGGTGGGAGTTAGGGAAGGGGGGAGAAGGAGGGCCGGGGGGAGAGAGAGAAGGGGGGGATGGAAGGAGGGAGGAAGGGATGGAGGAGGGGGGGGGGGGTTAGTGGGTAGTCGGGCGGTGGAGACAGAGAGAGTGAGGCCGGCACAGTGTACTCCAGGTCTAATAACTGTGGGTAACATGAAACGCCTTGTAACCACCTGTACAGCCGCCTGTAAGTCACTGAGTAACTCCCCCCCCCCCCCCCCCCCCCCCCCCCCCCCCGTGTGACCGACTCCCAGGCAAACAGCGTGTCACGCACGGTGGGTGGGTGGGTGGCTGGGTGGGGGTGGAAAAAACAATCATCATGGGGGGAGCTACCAACACTTTTGCATCCGCCAGCTCTCTCTCTCTCTCTCTCTCTCTCTCTCTGTCTCTGTCTCTCTCCTCTCTGTCTCTCTCTCTGCCCCCCCCCCCCCCCCCCCCCCCCCCCCCCGCCACCCA
>CM031608.1:32912389-32919889 GCA_018398815.1 Conus ventricosus
CAGCACAGCGCTCCACAGCACAGCACAGCACAGCACAGCACAGCACAGCGCTCCACAGCACAGCGCTCCACAGCACAGCGCTCACAGCACAGCACAGCGCGCCACAGCACAGCACAGCGCTCCACAGCACAGCACAGCACAGCACAGCGCTCCACAGCACAGCACAGCACAGCACAGCGCTCCACAGCACAGCACAGCACAGCACAGCGTTCCACAGCACAGCACAGCGCTCCACAGCACAGCACAGCGCTCCACAGCACAGCACAGCACAGCGCTCCACAGCACAGCACAGCACAGCACAGCACAGCGCTCCACAGCACAGCACAGCGCTCCACAGCACAGCACAGCGCTCCACAGCACAGCACAGCGCTCCACAGCACAGCACAGCGCTCCACAGCACAGCACAGCACAGCACAGCACAGCGCTCCACAGCACAGCACAGCGCTCCACAGCACAGCACAGCGCTCCACAGCACAGCACAGCGCTCCAGAGCACAGTCACATTGGACACAGCTGTTTACAAGGTAGCATTAGTAGCAGCGGGCCGGCTAACAAGGGAGAAAACTCGACAGACACGCGAATCGCATGTGCCAAAGAACTCGAAGAGCATTCTACTTGGAAGCAGATCTGTCGAATGTGGCTGCCGTATAATACGTCTGAGACCATAATTAGGGCCGAGAGAAGGAGAAGAAGAAATCCTTTCTGATGACTCAATACTCATGTCTGGCTGGGATTTTTTTTTTTCTTTTTCTTTCTTTTTTTTTTATTTTTTTTTTATAGTAATAATGGGGATGGGAGAGTAGCGTGGTTTGTTGTTGTTGCTGTTGTTGTTGGAGGTATGTTTGTTTGTTTGTTTTTGTTGGGGTTTTTTGGGGTTTTTTTTTTTGGTTTGTTTGTTGTTTTTTGCTTTGCTTTGCTTTCTTTTGTTTTGTTGTTTTCTCAGACTATGCGGAGTGAGAGGTAGTACGTATCGTTAGCTTTTCTGCTGCGGTTTGAGAATGTTGTTGAAAATGCTGTTGAGAATGTATTGTTGCTGATATTGTTTGGGGGGGAGGGGGGGGGGAGATGGTAGTGTTGCTGTGTTTGTTGATGCAATTGGTGGTGGCGGTGGTGGTGGTGGTGGTGGTGGTGGTGGTGATGGTAGGGGTGATGGTAGTGGAGGGAGAGGTGATGTGGCACCGGATGATTTGGGAAGACTGGAGGCAAACACAGGAATACTCAGACGAATTGGAATGAGTTCAGACACCCTTTAAACAGTGACAGCGCTTACCATTCTTACCTGCATTAGCTTTGCAACAGTGAGTGTCAAATTCTCTCTCTCTCTCTCTCTCTCTCTCTCTCTCTCTCTCTCTCTCTCTATCTCTATCTCTCTCTCTCCCCCCCCCTTTTCAGCATTGTCTCCATCTTTCTCTTTTTTCCTCGCTTTCTATCTTTATCTTTTCATTTCCCCTCACTGTCTGTCTCTAGTTCTTTCCCTTGATTTGTATCGTCGTCTTTCTCTTTCCCTCGCGTTCTGTTTTTCCCTTACGTTCTATGTGTATCTTTTCTCCCACATTCATTTTCTGTCTCCATCTCTTTCCTCTCATTTTGTATCTTCATCTTTTTGTTTTTCCCTTCACTTTCTTGTCTTCATCTTTCTCTTCTCTCCTTCGTATATTTTTTCTTCATCTTTTTCTTTCTTCTCGCTTTTTTTTTTTTATCTTAATTTTCCTTTTGTCTGTCTGTATTCATCGTTTACCTTCTCCTCTTTTGCTGTCTTCATCTTTCTCTTTCTTTTCGCTTTGTGTCTTCATCGTTCTCTTCTTCTCTCTTTGTATTATCTTCTTTCTCTTTTCTCTCTTTTTAGATGTTCATCTTTCTCAGTCTACTTTTTGTTGTTGTTCATTTTTCCCATTCTCTTCTCTTTCTCTCTGCTCTTTTCTCTTTCATCTCATTTTCTATCTTCATCGTTTTATTTCTCCTCTTTTTTCTGTTTTCATCTTTCTCTTTGTCGTCATTTTTTTTCTTTATCTTGCTCTTTCTTTGCACTTTCTTTCTTCATTTTTCTCTTTTACCTGTTCTGTCTTCATCGTTTTCTTTAGCCTTGCTTTTTGTCTTCATCCCCCCTCTCCTCCTGCCCTTCCCCCGTCATATCCTTTATTTGTGTGTCTCTTCTCTTCGCTTCATAATGTTCCTCTTTCTTTTTATCCTTCCCTGTTACCTTCAACGTTCTCTTTCTGCTTATTAAATACATTCGTTCCTCTCTTTGCCTTTACTTTATTTATATATATCCATTTGTCTCTTTCTCATTACTTTCTATCTTTACCCTTCTCTTAACCCACACTTTCTGCCATCATGCTTCCTTGAACTGCCCGAAAATGCACAAACACACACGAACGTGCGCACACGCTAACCAGACACACACACACACACACACACACACACACACCACACACACACACACACACACACACACACACACACGCAAGCGAGACGGAACCAGGTGCAGGTCTTGACGGCTGGCGTTAGGGACACAATGGTACTGTTGTGTTGGGGTGTGTGCAGTACTGTCCGCTGACTGTAGAGATGGAAGAGATGGGGTGGAGGGCGTTGGAGATTGGGGGAGGGAGGGGGAGGGGCGGGATGGCTGTTATGTACCTGCCCAGAAACTTTCTCCACCCAGGAAACGCCCACCTATGGTCCCTAACTGACCGTCTGTCCCTACAGCAAGAACCACAACCCGTCTGATCATAGCCGAATAAAAAGGGAATTAAGAAAGAAAAGTAAACAATCTTGCCTAGCTATGTTGAGGTCACTGACGCGTCAGAAATATGCAGTGTTGGACTTTTTTTGTTTGTTTGTTTAACTGAAATTTCACGCTTACAAAAACAACAACAACAACAGCAAGTACTACTACTACAACTACTCCCAAACTATACTACTACTACTACTCTACTATACTACTACTACTACTACTTACTACTACTACTACTACTACTGCTGCTGCTGCATACTTAACTACTACTACTACTACTACTGATTGCAAAATATACAACCTGAATTCTCACACCTTTCTTGTTTGCAGATCTGCCCTAAGTGTAAAATACACCTTCTGACTTTTTTACTCCTGTTATGATTGTAAAAGACAATTCCCTGACTGTCTACACTCCTCCCGATTGTAAATACCCCCCCCCCCGCCCCCACCCCTGGTTTCCTACAGCTGTCTTTAATGTTAAATAAATCTCTGCCACCTTTTACACCTTGCGTGATTGTTAAATACACACCTCGAATTTCTACACCTGTTCTGATTTGTAAAATAATTTCAAGACTCTCTGCACTTGTCCTGTTTGTTTGATACAAGCCTGGCTTTTCACACCTGCCCTAATTGATCGTACACCTTCTGATTTTCTCCCCCTGACCTCATTTGTAAAAAGAATGCACCACCTGACTTTCTGCATCTGTCCTAATTGTAAAAAAAAAAACCCACCTTCTGGCTGCTCTAACCTTGTCCTGATAGTACATAACAAGGCCTGATTTTTTCACACCTGCCCTGATTGTAAAATACATCTACTGACTTTCCACACTTGTTTCTGATTGTTAAATACACCCCAGCCTTTCTACACGTTTTCGGATTGCAGTAGACACCCTCTGACTCTCTACGCCTGTCTGGTTGTAACATGTACTCCCCTGGCTTTCTACAGCAGTCTCATTGTATAATACACCGCCTGCCTGTCCTGATTGTGTGAGACACGCTTGACTTTTGACACCAGTCCTGGTTGTATTTAATTCACAACCTGATCTTTTTTGTTTGTTTGTTTGGTTTACTTCTCTTGATTGTATGATAAAAGAAAAAACCCTGACCTGTAGATACCAGTCCTGATTGTATAATTCACATACAACCTGATTTTTTTTTTTGACTCCTCTTGATTGTATAATAAAAGAAAAAAACACCTGACTTGTTTGACACCAGTCCTGATTGTATAACACACAGGTTGACTCTGTTTCAACCTGACCTGTCCTGATTGTATAACACACAGGTTGACTCTGTTTCAACCTGACCTGTCCTGATTGTATAACACACAGGTTGACTCTGTTTCAACCTGACCTGTCCTGATTGTATAACACACAGGTTGACTCTGTTTCAACCTAACCTGTCCTGATTGTATAAACACACAGGTTGACTCTGTTTCAACCTGACCTGTCCTGATTGTATAACACACTGGTTGACCCTGTTTCAACCTGACCTGTCCTGATTGTATGACACACTGGTTGACTCTGTTTCAACTGACCTGTCCTGATTGTATAACACACTGGTTGACTCTGTTTCAACCTGACCTGTCCTGATTGTATGACACATCACCTGATCTTCTTTTGTACTTCTCCTGATTGTATTATATACCACCTGACTTGTATGTGCCAGTCCTGATTTTCATAACACACGCCTGACTTTTCAAACTGACATGTCCTGAATGTATAATACACCACCTGATGTATTTGTTGCTTCTCCTGACCATATGATATACCACCTCACTTCTATCACCTGTCCTGATTGTAAAATACACCACCTGATTTATTTGTTGCTTCTCCTGACCATATGATATACCACCTCACTTCTATACACCTGTCCTGATTGTAAAATACACCACCTGATTATTTGTTACTTCTCCTGACCATATGATGTACCACCTCACTTCTATAACCTGTCCGATTGTACAGTGCACCGCCTGACTTGTACACCTGTCCCGAGCGTATGATACACTTCCAGACTTGTTCACCCGTCCTGAGTGTATAATACACTTCTTGACTGTCACACCCGTCCTGAGTGTGTAATACACTTCCTGACTTTCACACCTGTCCTGAGTGTATAATACACTTCCTGACTGTCACACCTGTCCTGAGTGTATAATACACTTCCTGACTGTCACACCTGTCCTGAGTGTGTAATACACTTACTGCTTTCACACCTGTCCTGAGTGTATAATACACTTACTGACTTTCACACCTGTCCTGAGTGTGTAATACACTTACTGACTTTCACACCTGTCCTGAGTGTATAATACACTTCCAGACTTGTACACCTGTCCTGAGTGTGTAATACACTTCCTGACTTTCACACCTGTCCTGAGTATGTAATACACTTCCTGACTTTCACACCTGTCCTGAGCGTGTAATACACTTCATGACTTTCACACCTGTCCTGAGTGTATAATACACTTCATGACTTCAACCTGTCCTGAGTGTGCAATAAACTTCCTGACTTTCACACCTGTCCTGAGTGTATAATACACTTCCAGACTTTCACACCTGTCCTGAGGGGTGTAATACACTTCCTGACTTTCACACCTGTCCTGAGTGTATAATACACTTCATGACTTTCACGCCTGTCCTGAGTGTGCAATACACTTCCTGACTGTCACACCTGTCCTGAGTGTATAACACGCTTCCAGACTTTCACACCTGTCCTGAGTGTATAATGCGCTTCCTGACTGTCACACCTGTCCTGAGCGTATAATACACCTCCTGAGTTTCACACTGTCCTGAGTGTGTGATACACTTCCCGACTGTCACACCTGTCCTGAGTGTGTGATACACTTCCTGACTGTCACACCTGTCCTGAGCGTATAATACACCTCCTGAGTTTCACACCTGTCCTGAGTGTGTGATACACTTCCTGACTTGCACACCTGTCCTGATTATGTGATACGCCACCTGAGTTTCTACACCAATCCTGATTTTGAAATACTCTTACTGGCATTCTACTCCTGTCTTGATTGTCTAACACACACGCTGACTCTCTATACCTGCTCTGAGTGATGTGACTCAGCGCCTGAATTTCTAACCTGTTTGATTGTGTATAGTACGCCATCTGCCTTTCCGCACCTGTCACGATTCTGTGACTTTTCATACTTGTCCTGACTGTCTGATACACATACTGACTTGTCACACCTGTCTTAACTGTGTAGCACACCACCTGACTTTCAACACCAATCCTGATTGTAGAAACACATCTCCTGACTTTTGGCACCCACACGCCCAGATCATAGATCCACAAAGGAAACATAAAGAAAGAAGTAAACACGAGAGAGAGAGAGGGGAGAGAGAGAGAGAGGGGAGAGAGAGGAGAGAGAGAGAGAGGATGAGAGAGAGAGGAGAAAAGGAGAGAGAGAGAGAGAGAGAGAGGGGGGGTGACAAGAAACAAAGAAAGAACGAAACTGGGTAATGCAACCACAAAACACACACCAACCACACAAACACAACACACACACACCACACCCAACAATACCACACACACACACCACACCACACCACACACCCCACACAACACACACACACTCACAAGAGAGAAGTGAGGAGAGAAGGAGAGGGAGAGAGAGAAAAGGGGGAAAAGAAAGAGGGAGGGGAAAGGAAAAAGAGAGAGAGAAAAGGGAGAGAGAGGAAAAGGAGAGAGGGCACACACAACGTGGTTTTCCCAAATCGGTTTAAAACGAAAATGCGCATGAATACGTCACTGATTTTCAACCAAGGTTAAAATTCGCTCGAAGTTCATTTATCTGTCTGTGTTACCTTTTTTTAAAATACCACTGACTGAAAAATATGATAAGGACATTCTGCTAGCTTGCCGGTCCAGGCGATTGGCCTCACCCCCCCCCCTCCCTCACATCCGCTCTCTCCTTCCCCCTCCCTCCGTCCCCTCCTTGCCTGTTCAACATACATTTTTAAAATTCGTTCTCCGTGTGTTTTCATGTCACGCACGTTGTTGCCACACGCCGACACTGCGCAGTGCACTGCTTGTGGTTGAACAGATCTTCTGCCCCTCCCCCCCCTTTCCCCCTCCCTTACCCTTCCATCTTCCTCCCTCAAGTTCTGAGCCCTTCCTCCACCCCCCCCACCCCCCCCCCCCCTACCCACTCACCCACCTCCCCTCAAATTCCCACTTCGCCCCCTGCACCTCGTTCCCCCACTCTCCCTTTTTCGTTTCATTCCCAGCACCTGTTGTTTCTGAGCCGTCCTCGCTTCTCCCATTCTGTGTCGTTTCTACATGGCCATTTTGTCGCTGACGTCCTTCTAGGGATGGAATATCGTGTTGTACTTTTTTTTTTTTTTTACCTTGCGTCTGTAATTTGTAATGTCTGAAGAAGAAGAAGAAGAAGAAGAAGAAGAAGAAGAAGAAGAAGATGATGATGATGATGATGATGAGATGATGATGATGATGATTGATGATGATGATGAAGGAGAAAAAGAAGAAGGAGGAGGAGAAGGAGAAGAAGAAGAAGAAGGAGATGGAGAAGAAGAAGAAGAAGAAGAAGAGAAGAAGGTAGAAGAAGAAGAAGAAGAAGAAGAAGAAGAAGAAGAAGAAGAAGAAGTCGTATTTGTCAAAAATCCACTGCGTTTCAAAGTGAGATGACTGCCGGAGGAAATTGAAACAATTTTTTTTAATGATTCCCAGTGAGTCCTCCAAACAACAGGCACAAGTCAATTACAAGACAAAAACCTGCGCTTGTCTGTTTCGTTATGATGTAAT
>CM031608.1:32933696-32938696 GCA_018398815.1 Conus ventricosus
AGTGTACGACTATGTCCATCAATTACCTATGTATTCATTAACTTTCTTTCTTTCTTTTTCTTTTTTTTTCTTGTCTTTTTTTTCTTTTTTTTTTTTTTTTTTTTTCTTTTTTTGTTGTTGATTACCTATTTGCTTCTAAACGTCATTCCTTCACATAGATGATTCATTCACTGACATACTCATTCACAGTTTGTTTTGTTTGACCCTCTCCCTCCCCCCCCCCCCCCCTCCCCCTCCCCTGCCTTCCCCCTCCCTCCCCTACATAGTGCACACTGTCGGACACCCAACAGTTGAGTACGAAGGCGGTGAACTTCATCAGTCGTTCGGAGCTGCTGATGGACAAAGCGGTGTCCCAGCAGCATGGCCAGCCCATCTTCTACCAGGCTGACTGCCTTCTTCAGAAACTCGCCATTCGTCCAGACGTCTCGGGTCATGGCGACCTGGTCTTTTTCGCTGCCAGTAGTAAGTAACTTGGGATGGGAGTTGGGGAGGGGGAAGGAGGGGGGTATCATACGATATGGATGGATGGTTCAAAGATTAGAAAAACGAATAAGTATATAAAATAAGTCTGAACATAATTCAAAAATTGTTCTTTTTTGACATCTGTTTCTCACCAACGATGAAAGATCAGCCCTGGCGAAAGGATTAAAATGTATTGCCATTCAACCTGCCACCAGCAGATACTGAAGCCACGTTGATGTTGGAATATTCTTCAGAAAATAACGATGCATGGCTGCACTTTAAAAACCGTACCCAAGCCCTCACTACCAGAGAGCTCTGACATTTTCACCCATCTTTTCCAAACCCAATATTCAGCCAACTACCTCACGACAAATCCAACGAAATCGAACTTTAAATCAAAAGTTTTCATTCTACATCCGTTTTGCGCCCAATTGGAGGAGAAAAGTGACTGTTCGTTCTTCGTTTTCATTGTCGTGAATATTGTTTGTTTTGCCTGAAGAAAACCAAAGAAGTCGAAACGCGTCGTGTTTTGTCTCGTGATTTGTTTTGTCTCTTTCGTTCAGCGGAACAATGATTTTTCTTTGCAGGATTTTTTTTCCTTTCATACAAATATTCCTGTTATTCATATCGCAGGTGAAGCAGGTCCTGAACAGAAGATGCCTGAATTAGAATGCAGATAATTTAATTAAGCCTGGTCCACGCTCTTCAACTCTTTGACTTTCACTTGTTGATATTGACATCTGCGTCGGGCTACATAATTTGTCCAAATCAGGAAACTTCCTCGCGATTGACCAAAGAGCCAGCAGCATTGGCCTTTTGGAGGGTGGTGGTGGTAGGAGTGGGAGTGGGGGATAATGATACAGGCTCTGCGGCAATGGGTCCAGCTCTGTCATGGATTTATTATAGTCCTTTGCAGATATTTACTGCTGACCGGAGTGATTAAGGACCTGCTTTTGTTTACTGTGTGGGAGGTCAGAGGTACTGATGTCTTTATTGTCTAGGAGGTCTATGATGCTGATGTCTTTATTGTCTAGGAGGTGAACAGTGCTGATGTCTTTATTGTCTAGGAGGTCAATGATGCTGATGTCTTTATTGTCTAGGAGGTCTATGATGCTGATGTCTTTATTGTCTAGGAGGTCAACAGTGCTGATGTCTTTATTGTCTAGGAGGTCAACGGTGCTGATGTCTTTATTGTCTAGGAAGTCAATGATTCTGATGTCTTTATAGCCTTGGTCAATGGTGCTGATGTCTTTATAGTCTAGGAGGTCAATTGTGCTGATGTCTTTATTATCTAGGAGGTCAGTGGTGCTGATGTCTTTATTGTCTAGGAGGTCAATGGTGCTGATGTCTTTATTGTCTAGGAGGTCAATGGTGCTGATGTCTTCATAGTCGAGGTCAGTGGTGCTGATGTGTATGTGGTCGAGGAAGTCAATGGCGCTGATTTTTGTATAGTCTAAGTCAGTGGTCAGTGGAAAGAACAGGATGTAGCACCTAACAGGCAGCTCTTCAATTGGCTCTACCCGCGTGGGCAGCTCGTTGTATGAACGAGAGCGTGGATTGTAAAGCGCTTATAGCTTGGTCTCTAACCGAGAATAGACGCTAGATAAGTACTATTATTATCATTATTATTATTATTACTATGTCTTCATGGTCGAAGACGTCGGTGGTGCAGGTGTCTGTACAGTCTTAGAGATCAACAGTGCTAATGTCTTTATAATCCAGGAGATTAATGGTTCTGATATTTTTATAATCTAAGAGGCCAATGGTGCTGATGTCTGTATAATCCAGGTCAATGGTGCTGATGTCTGTATAATCCAGGTCAATGGTGCTGATGTCTGTATAATCCAGGTCAATGGTGCTGATGTCTGTTTAATCCAGGAGCCAGTGGTGCTGATGTCTTTATAATTCAAGCGTTCAACAGTGCTGGTGTCTTTATAATTCAAGCGCTCAACGGTGCTGATGTCTTTATAATCCAGGAGATCAATGGTGCTAATATATTATAATTCAGGAGATCAATGGTGCTAATGTCTTATAATTCAGGAGATCAATGATGCTGATGTCTTTATAATTCAGCAGATCAATGGTGCTAATGTCTTTATAATTCAGGAGATCAATAGTGCTGATGTCTTTATAATCCATGAGATCAATGGTGCTGATGTCTGTTTAATCCAGGAGATCAATGGTGCTGATGTCTTTATAATCCAGGAGATTAATGGTGCTAATGTCTTTATAATTCAGGAGATCAATGGTGCTGATGTCTTTATAATCCAGGAGATCAATGGTGCTAATGTCTTTATAATCCAGGAGATCAATGGTGCCGATGTCTTTATAATCCAGGAGATTAATGGTGCTGATGTCTTTATAATTCAGGAGATCAATGGTGCTAATGCCTTTATAATCCAGGAGATCAATGGTGCTAATGTCTTTATAATTCAAGAGATCAATGGTGCTAATGTCTCTATAATTCAAGAGATCAATGGTGCTAATGTCTTTATAATCCAGGAGATCAATAGTGCTGATGTCTTTATAATCCAGGAGATCAATGGTGCTGATGTCTGTTTAATCCAGGAGATCAATGGTGCTGATGTCTGTTTAATCCAGGAGATCAATGGTGCTGATGTCTTTATAATTCAAGAGATCAATGGTGCTAATGTCTTTATAATTCAAGAGATCAATGGTGCTAATGTCTTTATAATCCAGGAGATCAATGGTGCCGATGTCTTTATAATCCAGGAGATCAATGGTGCTAATGTCTTTATAATCCAGGAGATCAATGGTGCTAATGTCTTTATAATCCAGGAGATCAATGGTGCTGATGTCTTTATAATCCAGGAGATCAATGGTGCTGATGTCTTTATAATCCAGGAGATCAATGGTGCTGATGTCTTTATAATCCAGGAGATCAATGGTGCTAATGTCTTTATAATCCAGGAGATCAATGGTGCTAATGTCTTTATAATCCAGGAGATCAATGGTGCTAATGTCTTTATAATCCAGGAGATCAATGGTGCTAATGCCTTTATAATCCAGGAGATCAATGGTGCTAATGTCTTTATAATTCAAGAGATCAATGATGCTAATGTCTTTATAATTCAAGAGATCAATGGTGCTAATGTCTTTATATTTCAAGAGATCAATGGTGCTAATGTCTTTATAATCCAGAGATCAATGGTGCTAATGTCTTTATAATTCAAGAGATTAATGGTGCTAATGTTTTTATAATTCAAGAGATCAATGGTGCTAATGTCTTTATAATCCAGGAGATCAATGGTGCCGATGTCTGTTTAATCCAGGAGATCAATGGTGCTGATGTCTTTTTAATCCAGGAGATCAATGGTGCTAATGTCTTTATAATCCAGGAGATCAATGGTGCTAATGTCTTTATAATCCGGGAGATCAATGGTGCCGATGTCTTTCTAGCCCAGGCGGTCCATGGTGCTGATGTCTTTATAGTCAGGAAGTCAGTGATGCTGATGTCTTGGGATTTTGCTAGTTCATCTGCTAGTTCACCGTTTTCACAGCACGCTGCCTGTTGTATGCTGGATGGTAGCGGGGAGAGTCAGGATAGGTTAGAGTGAAAGTTGATGGTGGATATGTGTGGATGGTTTAAGGGGGCGGGGGGTGGGGGCTTAAAAGTGGTGGCTCAGCAAAACTGCGGCCAACCACCTTCTGAAAAAATGTCTCTGTTCGTGCAATGGCCTCGGGGGTGGTAACGTCATCATTGTCCGTAAATTTATGGGATGCGAGTCATGATCTCGACATTGTCAGTGCTTGCTCACTGTAAATTGTGTGACTTGGGTCGAGACCTCGTCATCTTCAGCGCTGTTTGTTCATGTTTGTATGATGCGGGTCGTGACGTCACCATCGTCACTGAACAGTATATTGTGATAAGGGTCATGACCTCGTCAGCGTCACGGCTAACAGGAAGCTGTGTGGGATGGAGAAGAAAGTGACAAGTGAGAGTGAGAATGAAATGGTGGTGGTTGGAAAATTGGGTTGAGATGGATGGGAGGAGAGGGGGGTTAGGACAGGACGAGGAGAGTGAGTAGGGTCGGAGAGGGACTCGACTCGACAGTGTGAGCAAGCAACAAAAAGGATGGGGGAGTGGGGTAGGGGGGGGGGGGGGGGTAGCCTTCCAAGTCACAACAGGACAGCGTCCGCTATCACTCGCAGGTCTTAACCCGCAGCAAAAGGATAGTTGACAGTGAAGACGTTAGGTTCTGCTCCCAAAGGCTGCACAATTGGAACTGTCAAGAATCGGGAATGGCAACAGTCAAGGTGTGCCGCCTAGCGAGCAGTCTTGAGAAACGGTTGCTCAATGAACGTGAATTACGAACTGGCAAACGTTTCTTGACTGACTATGCCGAAATAAATGGCCGTTCCACATCCATTTTTTGCGCTCAGTTTCCGGGGATAAGTGATTCTTCGTTCTTCGTTTTCATTGTCTTGAATGTTGTTTGTCTTGCCTGAAGAGGGCCAAAGAGGTCGAAGCGCGTCGTGTTTGTCTTGTAATTTGTGTGTTTCTTTCATTCGTTGGC
>CM031608.1:32946196-32976196 GCA_018398815.1 Conus ventricosus
TAGAGCCAGCCTGAGTCAGCTTCCATCTGACGGTGCAGACATGTCCATAAAATAGTCTGTATGAACATGTTGATATGATTTATCTGATGAGAACTCACAATGTGAATTTGCATGCAAAGGAAATTGTAGCTGAAATTGTCAAAAGTACAGGGCAGAGAGAGGCACACAAACTGAGACATTAGTGTTCCAATGATCACTAAGGATAAGAATGATGCAGTTGATGCCATGGATCTCAATTCTGGTCTGAAGCTACATCACTGGGCTGTATTCCTTTTGTAATGTAACCAGGTATCAACAAGGCCTAAGAGGTACGGACACCTGCAGTTTCAGTCATGACATTTGCGCATGTGTCAGAAAAGAATCCAGTAAGTAGACAAAACTTGACTGAGTGGTTTCACTCCTCCCGCTTGAATGCATAGCTCTTTTCGCATAGCAGCTGGCATGGGGGTAAAAAAAAGACACAGGTAAATGTCTGTGATGAGATTCGAACCCAGTCCATCCCAGCTGACACTCATGAACCTGACCAATGCTTTACAGAAGGTGATGACAAGACCTTCTTCAGCTTATGTACACATGTATGCACATTGTCATGTATGTACATGTACATGCATTCACACACTTACTCTGGCAAACACACACACACACACACACACACACACACACACACACACACACACACACACACACACACACACACACACACACATCCTCCCCATCCCTTGCTCCTCCCCTCCTCACACACAATACACAGTGCATGGGACTCACGTACGCTTTAATAATAATAATAATAATATTAATGTTGATTTATATAGCGCCTCTTCTCTATAATTTAGGGCTCTAAGCGCTTTACATTACCAACAACACACACAACACACACGCGCGCGTGACCACACACCCATGCCCTCAGACACCTGCACGCACACACACAAGCACTCACATCAAAACGGCCTGCACGTGCAAGCAACACAACCACCAGGCACTCACGCGTGCATGCAAAAAAACACTCAAGGTGGATTGGGAAGTTGGGGGGGAGTTAAAAGACCTTCTTTATATCTTACCCAGAACGTGACCCACCTCTCTCTATTGTTCTTTATTTGTGTGTGTAGAACCAAAATCCACAGCTGGTGCTACCCTGTGCTGTTTCTATGACTATAACCAAACCCTGCCCCCTTCACTGCCATGGGTGTTAGTGACATGCCTTGAAACACATTGTACACTTGTCACTGCCCTGTGTGTTGCAGCCAAAGAACAGATAGAGCAGAGATGGATGAGGAAGTTTGACCAGTGGTGTGACGAGTTTGAACGCTACCAGAATGATATTAGGCAATGGGTGCGTGCAGACTGTGTACTTTCTTTCTTCTCTCTTTCTTCTTTGCCTTCCATTCAACTTTCTGTTTCCTTTGTTCTTTCCCTGTTTCCATTTTAAGTTCTTGTTCTCATGTGTCTTGGAAGAAGGAGAGAGAGAAAAGGAAAGAAAGAAGGATCAAAATCCTTCTTTCTTTCCCTTTCTCTCTCTCCTTCTTCCCTTCTCTTCCAGAGATTATGTTGTTTGTTTTGACCTGAAGTTGACTGATGTTTGATGCACTGCCAAAAGACAAGGTATTGGAAAATTTCCAGTTTTCATCAACCTTTCTCATACTGAACAGTGACACACATTAAAGAAGCACAAGTAGAATAATGATAAATCTCCTCCATGAAAGATGCTTTTTCTTTTTTAAAAAGATCTGGCTCAATGTTCTGTGTGTGAATCCCCCTCCCTCAGTTGTTGTTTTTTTTGCTGGGGGTACCCCTTATAAAATCAGCATGTGTTCATAACCTCTGATCAATCTTCTTTATGTATGCATACCTTCTTGTTTTATAGTGTACGTGATTTTTTATTTCAATATATGGTCTACTCCCATTTGTATGTGATGTGAAGCCCTGCCGTAATTAGAGTGCCTAGGATACTGTTGCCAAATTAAGTGCACATACACATATATTAACCTCAATTATTAGAGCTCTCAGAACACTGCTGCTAAATCAAGTGTGTGACATCCATTTATAAAAAAAATATATCCAGAACGCTCTTGCTAAGTTGCTTTGTCAAATATATGATAATAAGAGTATGCAAAACATTGCCGCAAAGCCAGAGGCATGATTATTAGAGTGTGTGGCACACTACTGCTAAGTCAGGTGTACAATTATTGCAGTGTGCAGAACACTGCCGCAAAACCAGATGTATGATTATTAGAGTGTGTGGCACACTGCTGCTAAGTCAGGTGTACAATTATTACAGTGTGCAGAACACTGCCGCAAAGCCAGGTGTATGATTATTAGAGTGTGTGGCACACGACTGCTAAGTCAGGTGTACAATTATTACAGTGTGCAGAACACTGCCGCAAAGCCAGAGGCATGATTAATAGAGTGTGTGGCACACGACTGCTAAGTCAGGTGTACAATTATTACAGTGTGCAGAACACTGCCGCAAAGCCAGATGTATGATTATTAGAGTATACAGAACACTTATGCTCCCTCATATATATGATTTTCAGAGTGTACTTAATACTGTTCCAAAGTCAGATAGATGGTTATTGATATGTACAGAACGCTGCTGCTAAGTGAGATGTATGCTTATTAAAGTGAACAGAACATTGTTGCTAAGACAGATGGATTATTAATAGAGTATACATAATACCACTGTTAGGTCAGATGTATGAGCGTTCGAGCAAGCATAACACTGCTACCAAGTCAAAGAGTGTGCAAAACACTGGTACTATGTCAGATGCATGATTATTAGAGTGTGCAGAACATTGCTGCTAAGCGTGCTAAGTCAAATGTATGCTTATTAGAGTGTACAGAACATTGCTGCTAAGCATGCTGAGTCAAATGTATGCTTATTAGAGTGTACAGAACATTGCTGCTTAGTTAGATGTATGATTATCAGAATGTACAGAACATTGCTGCTTAGTTAGATGTATGATTATCAGAATGTACAGAACATTGCTGCTTAGTTAGATGTATGATTATCAGAATGTACAAAGCATTGCTGCTTAGTTAGATGTATGATTATCAGAGTGTACAGAACATTGCTGCTTAGTTAGATGTATGATTATCAGAGTGTACAGAACATTGCTGCTTAGTTAGATGTATGATTATCAGAGTGTACAGAACATTGCTGCTTAGTTAGATGTATGATTATCAGAGTGTACAGAACATTGCTGCTTAGTTAGATGTATGATTATCAGAGTGTACAGAACATTGCTGCTTAGTTAGATGTATGATTATCAGAGTGTACAGAACATTGCTGCTTAGTTAGATGTATGATTATCAGAGTGTACAGAACATTGCTGCTTAGTTAGATGTATGATTATCAGAGTGTACAGAACATTGCTGCTTAGTTAGATGTATGATTATCAGAGTGTACAGAACATTGCTGCTTAGTTAGATGTATGATTATCAGAATGTACAAAGCATTGCTGCTTAGTTAGATATATGATTATCAGAATGTACAAAGCATTGCTGCTTAGTTAGATGTATGATTATCAGAATGTACAAAGCATTGCTGCTTAGTTAGATGTATGATTATCAGAATGTACAAAGCATTGCTGCCAGCTCAGATGTTTTACACCCTCCATTGTTATGGTGCCTGAAACACTGCTAATAAGGCAATCATTTTACTGTCAGTTATAACAAGAATAGCTTCACTCATTAATGCTTAGTTTCTAACTGTTGTCTAATTAAAGTACCCAGCTGTTCTCATACTAAAAGGCAGCATAAAGACCTACCATCACTTATTTTCAAGGACCCCAACATTTCTTTACCAGAAGATGTGCCTTTAGGAGTAACAAAGAATTTAGAATATTGATCTTGATATGCTTTTGTTTTCCTGTTCCAGGATTGAAATGTACGGGGAGAGTGTGCAGGCGATGGTGGAATACTTGTCAAACTATGTTGTTGTTTGTGTTCCAGGAACAAAAGTGCAATGCCTGTTGTGAGGAGTCACCACTGTCCAATATGGTGCCAGGAATCGATGGCAAGTGACGCCAGTTGCCCCCCCTCTCCCGAGCTTTCCATTCTCATCCACCTGTCTCTGAATGATCCCTCCTCCTCCTTGGTCTTGCTGGTTCTTCAGCCCAACTTTGTCTTCACGTGGTGGAGATGCCTGAGAAGAGTGCCACCCTGGCTGAACGGTGCTAATCTTAGCCGTTAAAATGCCTACTACAATCAATGTGCTTTGCTCTAACTTCATCAGCGACTTCAGTCATCTGAGTACTAGCTCAGCTGTGGCTTGCATCAGGCACTGAATGTGTGAAAAGAAAGTTGGTCTTGTCTTTCTTAGACGTTATGGCACCGAGACTGAAAGGGAAAGGTTGTGAGGGATGATGTTGGTGAAACCCTTTACATACAGATGGTGTTGTCACTAGACGTGGACAGTGAACAATGATCAGATATTGACAGAGTACTGTGGCTGGATGTGTTGTCAGATACCTGGTCTGATTCTTGACAGGTTCTTTGACGAAAGGGTGGATGTTTCCTACACAAAAATGTGAACAACTACAGCAATAGATGATTTGTACAGTATTTGACTTCACTGTGCCTGCCACAAATGTGAAGTCGCGATGTTTGAAAAATTAATGAAAGAATGCTAAAAATGTTGGGTTTTTTTTTTTGTCTGACAAGGTAAAATCATGATTTCACTGAGCTAACTCTTGATATCCATGTCAAATGAGGAAATGTTTGCACTGTTGAAGCAGTTTTAATCTGTGAGACAGGTATTTTCCTGTATATCTCTGACCTACACCAGTGGTATGACTGGGATTTTTGTTGGGTTCACTAAAGTCTCCTTCTGAGTTAACTGCATGGATGATTTAGTTGTTGGGATGTCACATTACCCTGAGGAACGTTTATAGAGTGTGATTTTAAACACACACAGTTACACGTTTACTGAAATTATTTACATACCAGTCGAAGCATTTCTCCTCTCTTAGCTCGTGCAGATCTCCAAACTGCCAACAGCTCTTGTGTCATGTGGAAAAGCAGTTGATCCTATATTATGACTCTGATTTGCCTTACAAAAAAAAAAAGTGGAAAGATTCTGTTCTTTGTGAGGTTTCAGAATAGGTGACTATCATAAAGTTTGAAACTGAAGATCATCAAAGGAGGGGGAGTGGATGGGGAGGATTATGCCATATCGGCTATGCTTCATCAACAAAGAGCAAGGAAAGTAAAGGACAACAACAACAAATTGCCTTAAGTGTGTATCAAACAGTGGTTCCTGAGGGGTCATGTGTCTGGGTGTTGAGTACAGTTCACTGGTGTACATAAAAATCTTTCTCCCTCGTTCATCACGGAAATAACATCATGATCTTCCAATGTGCATTTTTGGATTTCTGGGCTGTGGAGGGTGTTAAAAAAAAAAAACACTTGTGTCCCTGTCCTTGTGTCGTGGGTACTTTACAGAGCAATTTTCAAGACACTTGATGCCACTGGTATCATTTTGTGGACACTTTCCTGGACTGAAATCCCTTTAATACCAAAATGTCACCGTTTTGTGAGAACATGATTGGTCAGCCTACATGACTCATCTTCAGTGATTTCTGTGCTCACTTGGAAGAATTCTGGACTACAGTTGATGCAAGATGCTCGATGTGTTCAGCCACCTGAATCAATTTTGCTGGACAGAACGACAGATTGATGGGAGATGCTTGATGTGTTCCAGCTGACCAGACTTGATTGTGAGATGCTGGACATGGTCGGTCAGCTGAATCAGGATGTGGATTCGACGCTTATTGTGTGGTCTGTGGCAAACAGGTTGACTACATGGATGTTCAGTGCCGAAACTGAAGAGCAGAATGTGGGTCACTGTGTGTGCATGAGAGCATGTGTACCTGCATGTTTGCATGCACATATTATGAGTGTGTGAGTGTGTGTGTGTGTGTGTGTGTGTGTGTGTGTGTGTGTGTGTGTGTGTGGCTGGTCTGGACACTGGCTCTTTTGTGTGTTTTTTTTGATGGACTGAAGCACAAGGGTTGTAGACTCTACATAAGGTGGAAGAGAGAAAGAAGAGAGAGAGAGAGAGAGAGAGAGAGAGAGAGAGAGAGAGAGAGAGAGAGAGAGAGAGAGAGACTGTATTAATCAGCTGATACTTGTTTAAGGATCATGCTGTTCACAGTTTATTCAAAGCATGTCCTTCAACCACAATCATGTTTGCTCTGGAAATGTTTCATTTGTCTTCAATGTTAACATTGTTTCTCCCTTCACCTCCCCACCCCCTCCAACCCTGATCCCTCTCTCTACATCTCCCTCATTCCTCCCACTTACCTCTCTCTGTCTCTCTCCCTCTCTCTCTCTCTCTGTCTGTCTGTCTGTCTGTCTGTCTGTCTGTCTCTCTCTCTCTCTCTCTCTGTCTGTCTGTCTGTCTGTCTGTCTCTCTCTCTCTCTCTCTCTCTCTCTCTCTCTCTCTCTCTCTTCTCTCCCCTCTCTCTCTCTCCTCTCTCTCTCTCATCATAACTGTTTCTCTCTTCTTACTTTGCAACTGTGTCTCTTTGATTTTGATGCATGTTAGATTTTCCATCAAATCTGAAACATAGTTCATGTATATGATATCAGAACACATGTGTACATGAGCATGCATGTAGAGCCTCTTTAAGATTTGGTCACTGTGCCAAACACCAGCTAATAGAGGTCCCTGATTATATTTCTTCAATTGCTGCACTCATTATCAGAGCTTATATAGGTCAATGATTGTATCTCTTCAATGCTGCACCCATTATCATCATTCATACTGTTATCAACCCATATTACTCATGTGCCCTGTTAACGAAATGAATTGTCTTAATACTTCAGAAAGAAAAGCAACAATGCTTCTGAAAGTAACAGAGTGCGCAAATAGATGATTAATTTATTTTTTTTAATCTGTCCTCAAACTTTTTAAATTCCAGCTTTACAAATGTATCTTTGATCAACAATGGACAAGGTAATTCTTTATGAGCTGGAAATTGTGTTGCTGTCAAAGATTTAATGTGAGATGGTGACATGCAGTATTTTGCTGGACAGCAGTGCATAAAACTTCGACCATATACTAAGTTTGGCATAAGCTACAGCTAAATCTATTGTGTCTGTATACGGGAAATGGCACAGTGTCGGTCATGGTAAATGGCACAGTGTCGGTCATGTGTTTGTCCAGTGATGGTGTGTGTGGTGGAAATGGTAGTCATGAGTTGGTACCATGCAAAATCTCTCCAAGCAGCCAGCCAAGACACAGGGTGTTTTGCTGCTGCATGGCTATCTGTGATATGTGTATGTCTGTACACTAATAACATGTTTCTTTGTGGACTTGTGTCGACCATTCCTGTGCGTAAGATGTTGAGGAAATCGTGTACACCATTTTTTTTTTCTCTGTTTTATGACTTGCAGATGATCACAATATAAATAACTGCTTTGTGTACATTTGAGCTGTGGGTTGGTCTCTGTACAGTTTATATGTTTCATTTGAAAGTGCAGATCATCAGAAACTATGAAATGCATAAACAAAGATCTGGATCCGAAACCATACTGATAATTTATTCCTAGCAATCGTCAGTACTCCCAATAAACTCTTGAACTGATCAAGGGCTTGGGGCCAGTAAAGTCCTGCCCACCATTCAAACAGAAACATCGTCAAACTTGGCATGCACGGTGAAAAACCACCAGGTTTTTGCTTCTTTTTTTTCCCCAAGGTTTTGTGTATCTGCAGACTGTTCATTTTCCACGTAAAGCACTTGTGATAATGGAAGACTACATGAGGGCTTTTTCGAATAGTTGCTCTATATTCAAATAATTTACCTGGACACTTCGAACATAGATAAGATGTACTTCTGCAGCTGTTAGATGTGGTATGAATGCTGTACTTGGATCTTTGATTTAAAAAAAAAATCATTTGAAAGACAGGCATCCTAAACAAAAGAAGATGGGGAAGAAGAAGTTACAGTATGAGAAACACAGACTGGTATTCACAATAACAACTAGTCTAGCAGCAAGGCTGTGCAGAATTTTTTCAGTTGCCTTTTGGGTTGTCCAGCTTCCACATTAAAAAAGAAAAAGAAATTACCTCTCATTCCATCGATCTAGTTAATTTTGAAAATACACACATTCACTGATTCAGAGAAATACTAGATCAGTAGCATAAGCCTCCAATATGGAAGCCAAGAGAAGAGAATCTGCTGAGGGAAGGAAATGCACAGGGTTTCTTTCCATGGGAGAGGTTCAGGCCACTGATCTAGGATTGAACATATTTATTCAGTCCCAATATGTAGTCCATAAATCTGTTAACTAGGAAGATCATCAGATCAGTACAACTGCTATGTACCAAACTGGACTGGTGCCATGAAGTATTCATGGATGAAAGCCAGCCTTTTCATATTTTGAGTGCTCTTAGCTTGTTAATTATTTTCAAGTTGTTCATGAGGCATTGTGGTTGCCCAAGTAGCTGGTTGAATGTTTTCCTTGATGGTTAACAGTTGGTTAGTTGTTAATCATCGCAAGTTGTTCAAGTGGTTTCTGTGAACAGTTCTCTGTGAAACTGTTAATCAGCACTTCATTAATATTTACCATGAACAGTTGATCAAAATGTCAAGGTATACAACATTTATTATATGAACTGGTAATTCATCAAGATTTACTATTAACAATGTGTCAACATTTCACCATTCACAGAATTCTAACAGTCACTAACAGCACCCTGTCAACAATTAACTGTTAACAGTTGGTCAGA
The DNA here is from genome assembly GCA_018398815.1 of Conus ventricosus. Classification (NCBI taxonomy): domain Eukaryota; kingdom Metazoa; phylum Mollusca; class Gastropoda; order Neogastropoda; family Conidae; genus Conus; species Conus ventricosus. The sequence goes on from CM031608.1 coordinate 32,954,928, forward strand.
GTTGACCATTAACAGCAATATCATTTACATCCAGAACTATTAAAATGCTTGAATTTCCACTCCAGAAAGGAACAAGGATTAGAGGTGATATCCAGACCAACAAGATTTTTAATGGTATTGATGAAATTCAAGTGGATACATTTTTTTTTCTACTTTACACTTTAATATCTCATGAAATTCAGAAAGTAAAATTTACACAGCCTCACGAAGAAGCTATCCTTTTTCAAGTTTCAAATTTGCTAGTAATTGGAATGAACTTAATGCTATCGTCAAATTTGCAAAAGATGTTAACAGTTACCAGCTTTTTTTTAACAAAATTCCAAACTTTGAAGAACTTTTGTTAATGATTAGGCTATGAATGATAAATGTTATATTGTTATTAATGTGGCCAGACCCCAATTTCAAGTCAATTGATGAATGAAGGTATGTTTTTACAGGCTGAAAAGCTAACGTTCATGGAAACCAGTCATTAACAGTTTTAACAGTACTATTACTACTGTTATTACTACTACTAACAGTTGATCAACAATTTGCTGTTAAAAATTGTCAATAGTTGATCTTTGCAGTCATTGTTGATTCAGAAATTAAAAACCTATGTGCTTGAGTATGAAAAATGATTCTTGGAATGAAAAGAGATGTTATTTTTCTGTTGATATTCATGTTTGGTGTTCATTAATATTGCTAAAATGTATGTCTTGTGAAATATTTTCTATTCATTGTTTTGGGGTCAGAATGCTATGAGAAATTGAATACATTTCCATTGTGATGTTTGTGTGGTCACTTGGTTAATTATTTCCATTTGTGCATAGAATTGTCGAAGGATGTGTGTTTATGGATCTATAGGCATATGTTGCTGTTGTGTTTCTTCTTATGTAATATCAAGCAAATGAGTGAAGGGTGGTTTATGTGTCTGTTTTTCTGATGTTTTTCTTTTATCTGTTTATTCAGTTTTAACGTGTGTTCCTGGAAGTGATATACGAGAGATTTGTGCACGTGTGCAAGTTCTGTTTTAGTATTCAGATAATTATTTTGTTTCAGTCTCATTGTTTCACGAGTGTGAACACACACATACACAGACATGTGTATGTGTGAAGTCAAAACTAACTTCCTATTTATGGACAGTTAAAGATTAAAGCTTGACAGTTTTTCTCATCCTGTTTTTTCGTGTGTGTGTGTGTGTGTGTGTGTGTGTGTGTGTGTGTGTGTGTGTGTATGTATGTATGTGAGTGTGTATACGAGTGTGAGAGAGTGTGTATTTGTGTGTGTGTGTGTATGTGAGTGCGCGCGCATGCGTGCGTGCATGCTTGGGTGCATGTGTGCATGTGTGTGTGCGTGTGTGCGAATGTGTTTATGTGTGTGTGTGTGTGTGAATGTATTGAGCTATGCTGTAATTGAACATAATTTTGTTTTTAGATATAATTGTTCTTTTTCTTGTCAAAGACTTTATTCAATTTTTTTTTTCATACTTCATTCGTACTTCAGTTTGGGATCTTTACCACCACCCTCCAACCCCCTCCACCCACCCCCCACCCATCCACCCAAAAATGAGACAAGATTTTTTTTCCTGAACCAGTTTGTGTTATGTTTAAGTTCATGAAGAATGACAGATCTAGTGAAAGAAGTATGTGTATATGAAAATATTTGTATATGAATTTCACTTGGTCATTTAAGTGGTTTAGATGTGGTTGTGTGTGTGTGTGTTTGTGTGTGTGTGTGTGTGTGTGTGTGTGTGTGTGTGGGGTGTGTGTGTGTGTAGGTGTGTGTGTGTGTGTGTGTGTGTGTGTGTGTGTGTGTAGGTGTGTGTGTGTGTGTGTGTAGGTGGGTGAGTGGGTGCGTGCGTGCGTGTTAGAGAGTGTGTGTGTGTGTGTGTGTTCAAACTTTGTACTTTTTGTTACTTTGCAGAACATTTTACTGAACAATTTTGTTACATAAATCATTACCATCCTGGAATTCTTTAGCAATGTTAGATAACATCAAAATGAATGCAATACATGTTTACTTTCTACGAGAACTTATTGATTGGAACTCATATACTGCTGTGAGACTGTTTACAGCACGGGCTACATTGGATTTCATTTTTCATTTCATCCCTCCTCTGTGTGTGTGTGTGTGTGTGTGTGTGTGTGTGTGTGTGTGGTGTGTGTGTGTGTGGTGGAGGGAGGGAGGGAGGGAGGGAGGAGAGAGAGAGAGAGAGAGAGAGAGAGAGAGAGAGAGAGAGAGAGAGAGAATGTGTTTGTGTGTGCATGAATGTGCAAGGCTGCATATGTGTGCTGTGTGTGTGTGTGTGTGTGTGTGTGTGTGTGTGTGTGTGTGTGTGTGTGTGTGTGCATGATGTAAAGTTATTTTACAGCAAAGCTCTGTTTAGAATTATACAACTACAGAACTTTGAAACAGGACATATTTTGTATGGCGAAAATCTGCTAAGGGAGACAACCCTCCCCTTCTCACCCTACCCCTACCCTCCACACCCCTCTACAGACTGTTATGAAGGAGTACAGAGTGCGCACATCTTCAGAGTATCAACAAGCCAGAGATTTCGCCATTTCAACTACAAAAACACACATTTACATATCTACTGACATCATTGTTCCCTTTTATATGTCGAACTACATAAGGCATAGAGTGGTTAGCATTGCAGACTCCTGGCTGGGAACTTGGGGAATCAATTCCCATCTGATCTGTTTATTAGTGGGATGTTTCTGCCTGACTGGCTCCTACCCAGAATTAAGTTCGCTATAGACTCAGTTGAAAAGACTGGGACTGCACAGTCTGAGTTTCATCTACTTTATGGACTCGTCTCTCAGAGAGTTAAGATAACCTGACCAAGATTGCAAGTGTCTGTGTCTCTCAGGCCTGGTCGATGACGGGATGTATTATGAAGATCAGCACAGAGAACATCCCTGTCATGCACTCTCAGACCACAAGAGAACTTTATGGCATTGTCTTCATTATCCTCATCGATCAGCGCAAGCGTCAGATTCTGTGGCTCTTCAAACCCTGCTCTCATGACGACTTTGGTTTTGATTACTTCTCCAAGGGTACACCCACGGTGGGTTCTGTCAGGTTTACCGGTATCGGCTAGTTCATGAGGAGTGTCGCTGGATGGACTTAGTGATGTCCTCCAGATAGAGAGCTCACTCACAGCGGCTCGGCGACTAAGCAGTTATTGTCATTAGTTGGGGGTTCAGGAGGTACAGGAGGCAGTGTCCTGTGTATTCAACATCAGAACAGACGCCACTGAACACCTCCAAAGTGATTCGGCAGCAGTGCCAGGTCTTTACCGGTGGGTTAACTCATGACGACTTAACATTCACCATTCCGCTATATTCCGCCATTTCCCAGTTTGAATGGCAAATCGAACTAAACGTCAAGTCCATCGGATGGGGACTATAAGGGAGTCAGACCCGTGTGCCTTCCTGGCCCCCTGCACACGTTAAAGAACCCACGGCAGTTGAAAGTCGAAAAGAGCAGGGGGGTTCCCCGCTGCCCTGGCAAAATTGATGTAGATTGAAGATAGCTGCCTGGTATTTCTTACCAAGCCACAAAAATTGTCACTGTTACCGTTATCGTGTGCCATCGTGTGCCGGTAGAAATGGAGGACACATATAAAACATCATGTGCATCGTATGTGAGAAACTGGAGGAATGAATGAGATAAATGAAAACGAGTGACTGATATTTGAATGGTACGGGAAACGACCGAATGAGCGCCAGTAGGCTGCTCTTCGGCCGGCTCTACCTGGGTAGGCAGCCCGTTGAGTGAGTGAGGTAGTGTGTTGATTGTAAAGTGCTTAGAGCTTGGTCTGTGACCGAGTATAGGCACTATATAAATACTCAATGTAATAATAATAATATAATTCCCTGTGGAGTGCTGGTGCTGGTGCTGAGGCAGGATGGGGTAGGCTATGGCTGCGGACAGAGTCCAGAATGAACAATATGGGTGCTGTGGTACTGGGATGGCACAGAAGATGAGACCGAAGGGAAAAGAAACAGTAGTTTGAAACACACCGGCATGTCCGTTCCTTAGATGTTAGAAATGACAGTACTCAACATTTAACTTGATCCACTTCACAAATACATGACCGACTTGTCTTGCAGTAAGCAGTTAAGTTGATATCTGTCAGTTCTAGGACTGGACAGTTCCACGCAAGTCTCCAGTCCTGTGTGTGTGTGTGCATTGAATTCTAGTGCCAAATTTAGGATGCAGTACAGGGGGTTCAGTGGGATACAGGATCAAAAAGTTCAACAAGGTTGACTCGTTCGTTTTGTCCTGTTTCTGGGTGGTGACAGATGGTGTGAGAATAGCAACGAGTGGTGATGGTGGCAGTGTATGTGTGATTGCGAGTATGTGTCTATTTTTTTACCATCATGTGCATGTGTTAGTGTGTACATGTACTGTATATATAAAAATAAGTGTTTGTATGCAAGTGTGTTACACATGTGCAAAACTCAGTGTGTCCATTTGTCTGTTCGTCTGTAACTACATGTGGTGTGTGCATGCGGCTCAATTTTTGTGACAGTGTGAATATTGAATCTCCAGGCAGTTTTGTTCATCAGACCCTCTTTTTATGCCAGTCTTGGTGTGAATGGAAAGTGGATGTACTCATATAAACCAAGTCTGTTTTATATTGTCAATAAACGCACGTCAGATTGTTTGAATCACTTTTATTTTATACACAAGAAAACAGCTGTGTACCAAATTCTCTTTTTAAAAAAAAAGATATTTTTGATGACAGATTCTATGACTTGTCCTAACCAAACAGTTGTGCATGTTGGCATATCTGATGGTCCTGGAACTGAGGGAATGGTGTGAGAGAGATTCTGTGGAATTCTTTTTGCTCTGTTGTTCTGACAAAAAGTAAGACTGGACTGAAATCAGTAGTTTGTGTGAATTGCTCTGTACTGATCATGTTCATGGGACTACCTGTAATTAGGACAATGTTCTTCATCACAGAGGACATGCTCTAGAGCAATCACACTTACAGAATTACCTGTAATTAGGACAATGTTCCTTATGATAGGTGACATACTCCTGGGTGATCATGATCATGGCACTGCCTGTAATAAGGACAATGTTCTTCGTCACAGGTGACATGCTCCAGATATGGACACCGCCTCTAATTAGAACATTGTTCTTAATCCCATGTGACAAGCTTCAAGGTGATAATGATCATGGCACTGCCTGTAATTAGGACAATGTTCTACGTCACAGGTGACATACTCCATGATCATGGCACTGCCTATAATTAGGACAATGCTCTTCATCACAGGTGACATGCTTCAGGGTGATAATGACCATGGCACTGCCTGTAATTAGGACAATGTTCTTCATCACAGGTGACATGTTTCAAGGTGATAATGATCATGGCACTGCCTGTAATTAGGACAATGTTCTACGTCACAGGTGACATACTCCATGATCATGGCACTGCCTGTAATTAGGACAATGTTCTTCATCACAGGTGAATGCTTCAAGGTGATAATGACCATGGCACTGCCTGTAATTAGGACAATGTTCTTCATCACAGGTGACATACTCCATGATCATGGCACTGCCTGTAATTAGGACAATGTTCTTCATCACAGGTGACATGCTTCAGGGTGATAATGATCATGGCACTGCCTGTAATTAGGACAATGTTCTTCATCACAGGTGAATGCTTCAAGGTGATAATGATCATGGCACTGCCTGTAATTAGGACAATGTTCTTCATCACAGGTGACGTGCTTCAGGGTGATAATGATCATGGCACTGCCTGTAATTAGGACAATGTTCTTCATCACAGGTGAATGCTTCAAGGTGATAATGATCATGGCACTGCCTGTAATTAGGACAATGTTCTTCATCACAGGTGACATGCTTCAAGGTGATAATGATCATGGCACTGCCTGTAATTAGGACAATGTTCTACGTCACAGGTGACATGCTTCAAGGTGATAATGATCATGGCACTGCCTGTAATTAGGACAATGTTCTACGTCACAGGTGACATACTCCATGATCATGGCACTGCCTGTAATTAGGACAATGTTCTTCATCACAGGTGAATGCTTCAAGGTGATAATGATCATGGCACTGCCTGTAATTAGGACAATGTTCTTCATCACAGGTGAATGCTTCAAGGTGATAATGATCATGGCACTGCCTGTAATTAGGACAATGTTCTTCATCACAGGTGAATGCTTCAAGGTGATAATGATCATGGCACTGCCTGTAATTAGGACAATGTTCTTCATCACAGGTGACGTGCTTCAAGGTGATAATGATCATGGCACTGCCTGTAATTAGGACAATGTTCTATGTCACAGGTGACATGCTGCAGGTCATGACACTCTGTAATTAGGTCATTGTCAAAAATTACTGTTTGAGGACGTTTGTGTACAGGTTCAAAATAAACTGTTTCTACTTGTGATGTATTCTGCTGTCTGCGGCATATTCAGTATGTGTGTGTGTGTGTGTGTGAGTGCCTATGTGCATGAGCAGCACAAACATTGCTCATTCAACCAAATGCCCAAATAATGCTCGAGCACCGCTGAACAGTGTCATGGACCTATATGTCTAAGCCATGCTTGGGTGACAGAACTGATGCAGTAAAACTATGCTACCCCCAAAAGTACACAAGTAACAGCTAATAAATGTGACAAAGTTGAAAATGAAAAGATTTTTTTGATACCTGTTACAGTTTTTAAGTGTTTTGATCAAAACTGAGTCCACTGTTCACATTTTAACATGATTTACATACAAAATGAAATAATGTGTGAGCAAACCCATCCAAACATTGCAGGTCCAAAGATGCATAATGTTGTATGGAATCTTAATATCTTACAAAACAATTAATTTCGTTATAACCATGTGAAATCTTTCACATCTTAAATACAATAATTTTCCAGAAACTGAAGTTGAAATGAAGTACCCAGTTTTCTCATGTAGGAATGAAATAATGTTTGAGTTTGTCGAAGATAAGATAATGTTGCTTATAGCCCAGCCGACCGCAAAGGGCCACATCAGGGCTGGAGTTTGTCGAAGATCAAAAGTCCAAAGGCATAGTGTATTACATAAAATGGTTGAATCATGCCACACAATTGATTAGCAATGACCCTGTTGCCCCTTGGCAAAATGGCCTCTGAGATATTAGAGTTGAACTGAAGTACCCTTTCCATTCATACAGATCAGCCCACACTGGCCAAGTGCGAGAGGTTGCCCAGGCTGTGAGCTTCAAGAGTTGAAGAGTTGCAAGGGTTCAATTATTTAGCAGTCATTGCTAATATATAAAAAAATAGAGAGAACAAAAAAAAGAGATATGCATGCTAGCAATCACATGCAAACATACATGCAAGCATGTTCAAATGAACACACACATATATACACAAACACACATTCACATACTCTCTGTCTGTCTGTCTCTCTCTCTCCCTCTTTTTCACACACCACACACACACACACACACACACACACACACACACACACACACACACACACACACACACACACACAAAATCAAACAAATGAGTCATTCTTCAACATATGGTAACAGTACTCATGTTTACGATATCTTCATTCAATGACAGACATAAAAAAACAAAAGAAAAAAAGTCAGCCATATCCACATTTACTCCCTGGAAAGAAACACAATGAGTTGTTCAGAAAGCCTCTTTCCATTAACATATCATCTTCTCTTACGGGGCATAATGTGGATATAGCCAAAAGCTCATTCACTCTGAACAAAAGTATTACAGTGACATGGTCCAACAAAACCTCTGAATTGCCAAAATCAAAACTAAACATTAACACAAAATTTTCATTTTTATACATATACCAATGACTAAATGTCACCTTCCAGACAAAGAGTTTTAGCAATAATGCTGAGTTCATTATTCAATGACCAAATGTCACCTTCAAGACAAAGTGTTTTATCAATAATGCTGAGTTCATTATTCTGTGACTAAATGTCACCTTCATGACAAAGTGTTTTAACAATAATGCTGAGTTCATCATTCAATGACTCTAAATGTCAGCTTCAACACAAAGTGCTGAAACAATAATGCTGAGTTCATTATTCATTTCATTTTGTTGTATAAAATTCTATAATGCTGAGTTCATTATTCATTTTATTTTGTTGCATAAAAATCTGCCTTTAAACTGACAGATCTACACCAGAGCAAAGGATTAATCAACCTTGTAGTTATGTACAATGATAGATGATTTCTGGAGATTCCTGTACAGCTGCTATAGTGATTTCAATAGGCCTGTACATAATAAACGGTTTATTAAGTTTGTTTTTTTAAAGTCACTTTCAAATTAAATCTTTTTTCTGTTTTGAACGTCACAATCACATAGCAAGTGTGTGTAGATGTCACTTGAAAAATGCCTGTATATTTCTTCATCCATGTAGTAAACAACAAACTCCATTATGCTTTCTTCACAGAAAGGACGGACATTCTGTGTATACATGAAGCAACACCACAATGGCTGTGTTTCACTCATTGGAATTATGGTATGGGTGAGCAGAACTTAAACCATTTGACAGGGCAGAATAGTGCGTTTATTTCTTCTCCTAATTTTAAAGAACAAACACACAGGCATTTACATCCAAAAGATAAGCCCTGTGAAATATTCAAAATACAAAAAGCCTGTGTTGCTGATATTCCACATCTTGTGCAAAGAATTGAATCCTAAAATCTGCTTCCCAAATATGTGAATGAAAAAATACAAAAAATCAGTTATTCAAAATGTGAATTAGCAGGGTCTTTAAAAAAAAAAAGAAGCTCATTTACAATCAAGTCATTACAAACAGGTGTCTTCTTTCGGTAGGAACATATCACACACGACAATGGGAGAAAAATGCAGAAATGCACAAGTGTCAATTTGAGGCGAGATCTATACACGCTGTGTGTGAAAGGTTTTGCCCAAAGAGGCCAGCTCGGCGTTGTACATTTCCATGTCCTTCTGCAGCAAAATCTCCAGCGCTCGTCTGCGAACCTGTCACACCAAACACAAAAAAAAAAAGTTTGGAATTATCTGATAACCTGGTTAAGACTGGCACTCTTACTACAAGTTAGCTTATCCAGTCAGGACGGGAGCTCTGCATCTATCTGACGGAGACTGAAGCACCAAAAAGTGGGGTTACCTGATCAGGTTTGGAGTTACCCGACTATCTGATTGGGATCAGTGCACCATCAAGGGGGCTAATCGTACTAGGATTAGAGCTGCTGTCGGTCTGATTGAGAGAGGTGCAGCTACAAGTTGAATTATCAGTTTAGCATTTGTTAGTCACAATTTTACACCACGGAGCTAGTCTAACCCTTAAGGTTGGGGTCATTAGAGTACCACTGAGAAAAACAAATCTATGAATTCTTTTTTTGCAAAAATACCCCCACCCCACCCCACCCCATCCCCCCACCCCACACCCATGCCATTCCCCTATCCCCTGCGAATTCAGTCGAATTTCCTCTCATTTACTTTGAGCAACAGGACAAAGTTGCTACTTCCCCCAGCATAACATTCTATATTTTGCATTTTCACTCTGTGCCACTCATAATCCTGCAGCCTGAACAAAGCTGACAAAGGATGTGTGAGGTTTCAGGACGTAGTCCACTGCATTTGACTGTCCACACTAAAAAGGTGTACCATGGGACACAGACACAAATCACCTGTACATAGCTAAACAGTGTACATTTGGACACAGACACAAATCACCTGTACATAGCTAACCAGTGTACCATGGGACACAGACACAAGTCACCTGTCTGTCCATAGCTAAACAAGGTGTACCATGGGACACAGATACAAGTCACCTGTCCATAGCTAAACAAGGTGCACCATGGGACACAGACACAAGTCACCTGTCTGTCCACAGCTAAACAGTGCACCTTTGGACACAGACACAAATCACCTGTCTGTCCATAGCTAAACAGTGTACCTTTGGACACAGACACAAATCACCTGTCTGTCCACAGCTAAACAGTGTACCTTTGGACACAGACACAAATCACCTGTCTGTCCATAGCTAAACAGTGTACCTTTGGACACAGACACAAATCACCTGTCTGTCCGTAGCTAAACAGTGTACCTTTGGACACAGACACAAATCACATGTCTGTCCATAGCTAAACAAAGTGTACCATGGGACACAGACACAAATCACCTGTCTGTCCATAGCTAACCAGTGTACCATGGAACACAGACACAAGTCACCTATCCATAGCTATACAAGCACAAGTCACCTGTCCATAGCTAGACCAAGTTACCTTTGGACACACACACACAAGTCACCTGTCCATAGCTAAACAAGGTGTACCATGGGACACAGACACAAGTCACCTGTCCATAACTTAACAACCTGCACCACGGAACAGACACAAGTCACCTGTCCATAGCTAAACAAGGTGTACATAGGACACAGACACAGCATCCTAAGCTGCCTCGTCAGCAGTCATTTTGAGTCTACAAATGTCTTTCTCTAGGCGTGCTTTCTCTTTTCTCAACTGTTCAACTTCTTGTTCTGCTTCCTCTTCTTGTCTGCTTTGTTTGCCTTCTGTCTTTTCCGCTGCTCTTCTCGATTCATTTCAAACTTGAAAAGAGCAAAAATGGCACTAGCCTTCTGCATCACATCTCTTTTGTAACTGCCACTTTAGTAACATCACCGTACTGTATAACTTCTTTTTGTACAGCGCCAACAAGCCTTTCTTTGACATTGTCTGTGACTTTTTGTTCACACTGAAGCCTCTTTCCACAATTACTTGGCTATGAGACAAATCAAAGCTGGTCTGGTGATTGGTTTTCATCCCTAACCAAAGGTAGGAACACAGACCCAATGCATTTTTAGCGTTACTTAAATTACCTCCCTTCACGGGGACATTACCTTGTCATGGCTGAATCAGCACGGAATTCTTTTTCTTTTTTCCTCACTATTTTCCCAAAATTTCTGCCTCCCTCACTTCAACATTTGTCAGGGCTTTTTTTTTCCTTTTGTTTTTTTTCAAACTGTCTCATCTTCTGTAACACATCAGTAGCATTACCCCCACATCACTCATTCCGGCTCCCCGTCCACAGGCACACCCCAGTTGTCCTGCCGCCAGCTCAGATCGAGCACTCCACAGCAAGCAGTCAACACAAAACTGGCATGAGGCAACCCATCAGAGGACACACGGCACTACCAGTGAGTCACTTCGACTGGGTTCAGTGGTGCCCGGTCCGACATAAGCAGCACATCACCCACTATGCCCCCCACACCGACAATGACTGCATAGTCACAGAGCTAGCAGAATGAGCGTCCACCTCTAGAGGCCCCAGCAACATCCGTTGGATGACAGTGACTATGAACTTGCCAACATCAACAACCCCCACATGACCTCACCAAGGGCACAGATGAAACTGAAACTCAGGTCACCACAATGGCAGGTAAGACAGCCACAGAATCTGATACTTTTTTTCTTATGGTGATCAATGAGGATGAGAGAGATGATGCTATGGAGTTTCTATTCCAGTTTTGAGACTCCATGACACAGCTGTAAAGTATGCTCATTTGCAAAGTATATCCTGGCATCAACCAGGCCCAAGAGATACAGACACCTGTAGTGCTGGTTAGGAAATCTGAGCAACACTCTCAGAGATACATCCTTTAAGAGGATGAAAACTCAATGATGTGATCTCAGTCTTCCTTACTGAGCTCATTGCAAATTCAGCTCCAGGTAACAGCTGATAAGGGCAGAAAATTTTCATAAATAAAAGGCTTTAAAGGGAATTAAACCCACAACCTCTAAGCTGGGAATCTATGATGCCGTCAACCGTGCAATAACAGCTGATACATCTGTCATCAACTTCAAAGACTTTTCAAAGATCCAGACCTTTTTCTTTGATTTTCAAAAAGTTTGGGGGGGGGGGGGGGGGGGGATGGGATCAACAAATAATTAACTTATCTTCAAATAACTTTACAAATCTTGCCACAAGAAGAACTCCACCTCAGAATCACTCTGCAACCACCTCCCAACATCCAACAACATCACCTGACTAACACAGAACTAAAGCGGAACGGCCGACTAACTGGCACCCACCATGATGGCAGCTTTGGCGGCCTGCTTCACCTCGGCATCCCGCTGTTTGATGGCGTTCAGTGTGCGCTTGTAACCCACCTTCTCCTCCAGCTTCTCCGCCCACTTGGCTTTCTCATTGACGTCCCACTCCCTGTCACATACACCCTTGTCTGTCAGACCATCTTGAATAAAAAGTGAGGGTGATAAGAATGGAAGGCTGTCTGCAAAGACATCAGAACTCTGCTCATAGCACTTACAAAAACTAAGGGCAATCATAAATTATCCAAACAAAGGACTCAATAGATAAAGGATGAAAGAAACCAAGTGAAAATAATCTCATTCGGCAATGCTCATTACAAACATGCCAATAAATGAAACATGATCAACAATACTGAAATATTAATATCAAACAGCAACACAAGCAGCAAAAACCATCACACACACACATCAAGCAACTCCTACATTATTTTGAGGAAGAACCAACACAGGACAAGTACAGTGCCAGAAATGACAGGTCAGTGTGGAATCTGCATTCTGTCAATTATACATTCAAGCATACATGATCTAGGAGTGCTCATGTGAACATACCAGGAATTTACATTCACACAACATGCATGCATTAATTTTACACACACACACACACACACACACACACACACACACACACACACACACACACTCAGAGGCATGCTCACAAGCTTCTCTGGCCATTTGGACTCCTCACTGCCATCCCAGTCACTGACTGTCTACACCAATGTTTAAAGGCCAGTCACTGACTGTACACCAATCTTTAAAGGCCAGTCACTGACTGTACACCAATGTTTAAAGGCCAGTCACTGACTGTGCACCAATCTTTAAATGCCAGTCACTGACTGTACACCAATCTTTAAAGGCCATTCACTGACTGTACAGCAATGTTTAAAGGCCAGCCTTGATATGTGCAAGTATGCATGCATAAGATCAGTATGTGCACATGCTCAGAAAGAAAATGTTGTAAACATTCACACACTCACGCACGCACACACGCACACACACACACACACACACACACACACACACACACACACACACACACACACAACATTTTAACCTCTGATCCCTGTTTGGACATGTACAATTTCAAACAAAAAAATAAAATAATTGAATTCCAAGAAACATCAGCATCATGCATGGAAAAGAAAACTCCTTGACTGTGTTAAAACATTTCAAACAAAATTGTAACATTTGATAAGTTTACTTAATTTAAGCAGCCATTTCATCTTTGCAGAAAACGAAATGCGAATACAGACCTTGGATACAAATATCTGTGAGCTCACAATGGATATCAGAATATTTAGGGCACTCCATAATAAGATGAAACTTATCCCAATGGAGTCTGTCACTTTTTTGTGCAGAATTTGTATGTAATAGCATGAATTCTCCTTGTTTCAATAGCTAGACAATGATTGTTCCATCTGAACTTAAATACTGAAATCATGTTGGTGCAAGGTAACTGACCAACAAATTTTCCCCATTTAAACAGTGTTCTATAATGTCTTTCAAAAATGCATTCATTACTTTGTTGGAATGCTTCCCTCCAAAACCTTTCATTTTTGTTCAAACACACATTTTATTTGAGAAGACACTAAAGAATGAATATACATGCGCAAACACACACACACACACACACACACACACACACACACACATACACACACACATGCACACACCACAAACACACACACGTGCACACACACACACACACACACACACACACACACACACACACACACACACACACACACACTCACACACACACACATTCTCTCTCTCTCTCTCTCTCTCTCTCTCTCTCTCTCTCTCTCTCTCTCTCTCTCTCTCTCTCTCTATTGGGGGCAAAAACTAAAATGATAAAACAAAACTGAAACTGTATCAAAATCAACAAGACAAGCAAAGCACACAAAAAAAGAAGTATGGGGTAGAAAAAAAATCAGACCAAAATCAGCAATGTGGTGTTGTCCATTTTGCAATGTTTTTCGGAGTTTTAAGGGGAACTCCCAACATGACCGTTCCATCAGCGAATTTCAGTAGTCAATGTAAACTGGAAAGACTTTCACAGGTGTTTAGTGGTTCCACGGACTAACAAGACAGCTGTTGTGCTGTGTAGGTAAAGAGACTGTACACATTGTCTGGTGGCCTCTTGCCGTCCAGCCTGCTTTGTCTCTTTGCTGGTAGGACCAGTGATGTCTTTTGGTGCTACAGGGGCCAAACAGCTCAGCTGGTATGGTGCCAGTTTTGTAATCTTAGTGATCCTGAAGTAATGGGTCTGAATCTTCGCCATGCCGTTACTGTACTGGGGGATTCTTCCTTCGGTGACCACAACCCTGAAACAGCTGTGAGGCCTCGGTTGGATGACTGGACCTAGTGACTAGAACCCTGAGATGTCTGTCAGTCCATAATTGGTGGGCTGGACTGGGTCACTTAATATCCCATGTGCAGACACACTACTGCAGTAGTCTTGTCTCGGCTGTTACTAGATATACATGAGTGGTTCCCACTAGTTTGGAGAAAAAAAAGCCAGCTACTTCAGGTCCTGCATTAGGGCACTCTTCCAGCAAAAAATTAACATGACCAAAGCCAGGATGCATTGGCATGCTAACATCAAGACCATGCATGCACTGCTGTATCAGGCAATCCAACTCACTCATTGGGCACTCTCAGTAACTCAGTCTTTAGTCATTTGTCCTCTGGAAGCATCACATATGAAACAAAATCATAAGCGAATCCGGTTTATGACTGCAGAGTGCACACTGTCACATGTTTCAAACATTTGGGAATGGGTACTGTTGGATGCATTTTCTGAAGTGGGAACATCATCTCTCTCTCTCTCTCTCTCTCTCTCTCTCTCTCTCTCTCTCTCTCTCTCTCTCTCTCTCTCTCATACGCACACACACACACACACACACACACACACACACACGAATGATTAACAATACAACATAGCTAAAAATAAATAAATGAATAAATAAATAAAACAAAATAAATTAACAAATAAATAACAAATGAAACACAACACAAAATGCGTGAGAAAACTACAGACCAAATCAAAAATAATACTACTCAATATAATTACAACACACTATGGTAAAGGACAAAACAATATAATACAACACAAAGCAGTACTGTAGCTAAACATACAACTTTGGTCCCCACCTCATAATCTCTCTCTCTCTCTCTCTCTCTCTCTCTCTCTCTCTCTCTCTCTCTCTCTCTCACACACACACACACACACACACACACACACACACACACACACACACACACACACACACACACCAGCTTCCTTTATCACAAGTCGGGAACATTGTATTGAGACACATATGATAAGGACAAACAATGTTCCAAAGCAAAACTGCCATCACATCATTCACATACTTATCCGCAACAGCAAGTTCGATGGCCATCGCTTCATCCTCCTGAAAAAAAAAGAAATTGATCAGTGCATCAAAAACTGATACTGCCGTAAGGCTTCAAATACATCTTTTTCGTGTCTGCATTGACAAAAATTATAGGTACAAATTAACATATAAAGTAATGCGTCCTGTTATGCATAATCACTGTTAACAACAGACTACAAATAGAAAAAAATAATGCAAACTCAGTTCATGATTTGTTTTCTTTCTTCTCTTTCCCCCTCTTCAGTCATGTCGAATCTTTCATCTTTTACAGCTTCCCTCATAACCACAAAACAAAGCATCTGTTTTTACTTTTCTTATGGAAAATTTTAAGCAACTTACAAGATCAAAATGAAATGTTCTTCATAACAGAGAAAATCGCCTGCTAATTGAATATCGTTCATAATTTTGTACATTTATAACCCAGACAGAAAAAAGTCTTGTAATCAAATCAAAAGTTTTTTCTTCCTTTTCTTTTTCCTCATCTTCTTCTTTTCTTTTCTTTTTTTTTTTTTTTCAAAAGACGTAACCAAATAAACTGAGTCAACACCAAGACAGCTAAAGAAATTAACTATCTACAGTATGCTTTTAATCAATTTGAAACTAATATAAATTTGCTAGAAAAGAAAAGAAAAAAATGTGCTAATAATTTTTGCCCATCTCAATTTGTGAGGCATCAAGTATTAGAATTGTGATACAAAAATGGCTTCATAACATGACTTCAGAACAAGCATCTTTCGTAATCTCCAGCTCATTCATTTTCAAGAACATTTTTTTTTTTTTTTACAATAGTACAATTAATGACAAAGCTGCTTTCAAGTCATTTTGTGATACTGATTAAGTGTTAGGTGAAAACCAATATAATTCCTTCAAGACAATCATCACCATTGTCACTGCCTATAAAGACATCCACACATGTCGCCAAAGCACTTTTGTGCTCTCTCTCTCTCTTCTCTCTCTCTCTCTCTCTCTCTCTCTCTCTCTCTCTCTCTCTCTCTCTCTCTCTCTCACCATCACTCACTCTGTCTGTCTGTCTCTGTCTGTCTGTCTGTCTGTCTGTCTGTCTGTCTCTCTCTCTCTCTCTCTCTCTCTCTCTCTCTCTCTCTCTCTCTCTCTCTCTCTCTCTCTCTCTCTCTCATGCACTATTCATGCAAGCATGAGAGTGGGGGAGGTTGGGTGGAAAGGGGTGGGGGTAGGCAGACAGACAACAGAACATGAATACATGTAAGAGAACAACTGACTGACTTACATTCTCCAGAGAAATACTGAAAGGAAAAGAGTGCTCGAGCAAAGGGAACAGTATTTCACATGCAATGATTGACCAATCACCCGATCCAGCTGGTAAGGTACACAGTATTTGGCATGCAATGTCCGACCAGTCATAAAATTCAGCTGACAAGTTATACAGTTTTCAACATGCTACGATAGAAAAGTCAAGAAATTCAGACAATACGTTATATGGTTTTTCTCATGCAATGGCTGACAAACATAAAAATTCAGCTCACAAGTTGTACAGTATTCCACAGGCAATGATTATTTACCAGTATTGTGCAACACATCCTAGTTTGAACTGATTTTCTGTACTGTACATAAAAATGCTCCCAAATTAACATTTCAAATAAACAAATCATAAACAAATATGGCCCAGAACCTAAGGCTGTGGATAAAGATATTGTTTAAGAAATATAAAGCCCGAAATGTAAAACTGTAAATAAACACATAGTAAAACCACAACAACAACAAAGGAGCCCCAAGCCTAATACCTGTAAATTATCGCAATTTGAAACGGAAAAAAATGACTACTGTTTGTGACAGAGAAATAATGATCCTGCTGTGACAAATCTTTGTTGCAATAACAAGAGAAAAAAAATGTTCTTCAGTCCCCAGACTGTACTGAAAATGCTCTGTAAACCCCTTCCTTGCTGGGGCACCTCAACCACATCTCAAAACTTGGCTGACAGTTTTCTCGAGTGGATGTCTTCTTTAACAGACTACAGCTCTGCTGGCACTGTTGGTGTGATTGTAAAGAGGGTGTCTTCTTTAACAGACTGTAGCTCTGTCACTGTTGGTGTGATTGTAAAGAGGGTGTCTTCTTTAACAGACTGTAGCTCTGTCACTGTTAGTGTGACTGTAAAGAGGGTGTCTTCTTTCACAGACTGTAGCTCTGCTGGCACTGTTGGTGTAATTGTAAAGAGGGTGTCTTCTTTACCAGACTCTAGCTACGGCACTGTTGGTCTGTTTGTGAAGAGGGTTTCTTCTTTAACTGACTCTAGCTATGGCACTGTTGGTCTGTTTGTGAAGAGGGTGTCTTCTTTAACTGACTGTAGCTACGGAACTGTTGGTTTGATTGTGAAGAGGGTGTCTTCTTTAACAGACTGTAGCTATGGCACAGTTGGTCTGATTGTGAAGAGGGTGTCTTCTTTAGCATACTACGGCTCTGGCACTGTTGGTCTGATTGTGAAGAGGGCGTCATCTTTAATATGTAACCTTCCCAATATTGTAGTCAATTTTGGTTAAGTTAGCTAGTCTATTTGGTTGTTTTGGGTAGTAAGTCAAAATTGTAGATTGAAATTATTAAGGTTGTTAATGATCTTTTTTTTTAATTAATTCGTTAAAGGCAATTATGATATTTTGTTATTATTCTTATTATAGGTGGTAAAGAAGAAATGAAGGGGAAAAAAAGTAAACGGAAGTAATGACAAAACGGAAGTAATGACAATTGCATGCCAGGAGTGGCACACAACATAGGGGATTGAACCAACGTGGAGAATTCATGCAGATATTAAATCAGTGTCTGCGCTTTCACGTTTAGTTCATCACCAAAATTGCATTTTCTTTTCAATGTAGCCAGCAGTTTTCATAATTAAGAATAATATATACTAGTAATTGTCTTATTTACTTGTGCTAAAAGAAAGAAGTAACAAAAGGAAATACAAAATTGTAAACTTTAAAATCTCTTTTTTTAGTTGGATTAATTGAGTGAGAACATTGGTTGTCCTTGTTCAGGTGAACTCGGGATAACTCACACGCACTGACTTTCGGGTGGTGGGGGTTACAAATACACTACGGCTCTGGCACTATTGGTCTGATTGTGAAGAGGGCGTCTTCTTTAACAGTCTGTAGCGCTAGGACTGTACATCTGACTCTGTGGAGTAGGTCGATGGTAGTTGTGGCACTGTTTAACTATGGAGAGGGTATCTTCTTAAACACTCTCTAGCTCTGACACTGTCGGTCTGATTGTCGAGAAAATTTCCACCAACAGACTGTAGCTTGGGATTCCCTTTTCTCCTCTGATTGTGGTCTGCAATGTTTGGGGGAAAAAAAGAAAAGAAAAAAAGAAAAAAAGGCCCATTGCCTAATGGCCACAAAGGCAATGAATCATAAGAGATTTGCTATGCTTAGGGCATGGCATAACGAAAGGTTGAGCCCATCCTTCTCTTTCCTCAGCGCTAAAACTTTCTTGACTTAGGGTTAATGGATGGGGAGACAGAGCTGATTTTCAAGCTGTCAAGATCTGACCCCATCAGCAGTTTGAACTCACGACCGTCAGTACCACCGCCGAACCCCTAGCCATTCAAGTATGGGGCTTTCTTTGTTGTAAAGGAGATGAAAAGACTTTGAGGCAGAGTTACAAATGATCTGAACTATGATCAAACTGTAGGCATTTGGTTCATTTCCTGATGGAGGGTCACTAATTTGATGCACTGTGGACAATGCAGGTGAATAACACAAGAGAACAAAGAAACAGCAGAAAAACAAGAGAACAGGCAGAAAAAAAAGGCAGTCAGAGAAAAGATAAAATTTCTAGCATAACCTTACCAGAGGATAAGGGTCACATTGATAACTGAAATACAGGTGCACAGAGTATGCTGACAGTGAAAGACAGGATGAGAGAGCGCCTGCTAAACTACTTTTTACTAATGGTCAACATCAAAGTAGGGTCTACAAATGGTGGGAAGAAGTACAACAAATCTGGAAGAAGTTATAAATCATCATCTTTCTGTCCAATTAACTTGAAGTAAGGTGGCCTGCCAACACAACACCAAAAGCAGCCACGAAACATATGACATATGACTAGAATGGAGAATTCAACAACACACTTGCTGGAGTCTGGACATCACAACAAATCACAGTAACAACAGTTTTCACAGGACGCAATAATCTGTAATGAGGAAGCCCCCCCCCCCTCTCTCTCTCTCTCTCTTTTACTGATGATCTTTATTTTGTTCTCCATCCCCCGTTCCACCACCCCTATCCTTGTCTTCCCCCTTTTTTCTCTCTCTCTCTATCTCTCTCTCTCTCTCTCTCTCTCTCTCTCTCTCTCTCTCTCTCTTTCCAATTCTATGACTAGTAATAAGCACTGATATACATCATAAAACATCAGTGGCAAGCAAGAGTAAATTTTTAAGACTATCTATGGATGCGCCTTCTTGGTAAACATGAAATAATTTGCTAAGAACTTGAAGCACAATATGACACCCTTGAGGCTTGTAATTTGTTCCCAGCAAACATTGATCAGCATCTGCTCATGACTGTAGCTGCACTGAATACAGATAAAGGCATGAAAAGGGGACAAAGCATGATGCGAAATTCTTTGGGAAAACAGCCGGGAAAATGGCTAAGCAATGAGCAATGAATTCACATGATATAACATTACGCCCAAAGCTGTTTGAATGGAGAGCTAATCATCAATACAAGTAGGCATGATGCGTGTGAGTACTATGAGGAATGATGGCAAAAGAAAATGGCAAGTTATTGCCAAAACCCTTCAGCCCAATTTCATCGGATGATGCTCCCTCTCAGTCTACAGCAGCTACAAGCATCCCATGCACCCTTCCCAACAGCACCGATACACAAAGCATATGCAAGAACATGAAATGAATATAATCATTGACATGCATAAACTGATATAAACTGATACTGAAAGAACAAGTACAGTTCATGCTCTCTTTCATTTTCCTGTTCTCCTACACCGACAATACAAGCCCTTGTTTTGAGATAACTGCCTCCAGTCCTGTTTTGTGACAGACGATGGTGCTGGGTGTTCTGATCCAACATGCAACCTGACACTTAGTGGTAGCGTCCCACTACTGATGACAGCTGTTTTGTCATAGAACCACAATCAGAGAGTGTCTGTGTGAAGTGAAACCTGTCACGTCATGCCAGCTAGGGTCAAAAGCCTCACCAACATTCTGTCAACAGTGACTTGAGCAGATCATGGTTTGGGCTGGAAAAAAAAAAAACCTCTTCACCCTCACCTCCTTCATTTAAATACGTTCATGTTTATGCATAAAGGACTGACCTGGGTGGCCTACGGGTATAAGTATATTTAATCCTTTCCCTTCAGAATGTAATTTCAGCCCTGATGTGGCCCTTTGCGGTCGGCTGGGCTATAAGCAACATTATCTTATCTCAGAATATAATTTAATCAGTTTCATATCACCTAGTAATGAGAGCAAGGCGGTGTAATGCACTCATGGCGTGTAAAGCCTTTTCCTTTAGTTTTGCTGCAGATCCTGTTTCAAAAAATACTGACATATATTTGTAATCCATTCTTTGGGCTCTATATTGATGCTTGCTTGGTTACTGCCTAATGTTGGATATCAAAAGGATTTTCTATACTCAAGCTTGTGTAACAACTAAATTTAATTTCAAACTTCGACTTATTCTTTGTAACACTGACTGGAAGAGAAATTCAATAAACCAAAGCCCTATATCCATGAATGTTAAGCAGACAAACATGGCTAGCTCCTAAAAATTATCAAATTTTATATATTATGTATAAATGAAAATAAATGTGTAA
>CM031608.1:32978696-32983052 GCA_018398815.1 Conus ventricosus
AGCACTCTGCCAAGCACCGGAAGTTTGTGCGTTGCGAAGTCGAGCTGGAAATATCTAAGGGCACAAACTTTACGGAACACAGCATATTTCGGGTCATTTGATCTCAAAGAAGGCAACATAGGTAACTGTTAAACAAACATTCTATTTACTCAATAATGATATCACATGACATCCCCTGCAAACTAAATTTGAGGCATTAGTTAAACAAAAACACGCTGTGCCTGTTTGGTGAGTTTTCGATGTACAGTTACTTTTGGTTTTACAAGTATTTTTACCAGAAAATATAGAATCAGAAATGAAATGAGGTAGGGAACAGTAAACGATAAACGGTAAACAAGTGGGGTATGTTTTGCTCCCAAAAGGAAACCTAACACAGAGTAACTTTTATTCAAGACTGGCACAGCCTTTTAAACTTGAATAAAGTCAGACAAAATACAAAGACGAACAATCTAATAGTGGGGGAAAAACAAGCGCAGGCCAACAACTGAACTGTCTGGCAAAGATTTGGACTTGAGGGGAGGGGAGAGTTTGAAAATGGAGAAACTGGGAAAATGAAATTAAAAAAAAATAATAATGTTACAGATATGAAAACTCTTCACTAGCTGCATAAGGGAACCATCGCAATCCCTTTTGAAGGCAGATATATTTGTATTGCCTGCTCCGAGGCCTTTCGCCCGCTGCATCGGGACTCATCAGGGAGACACGGCTGGTTGTGTCTGCGCTCCCGGCGTCAAATAGAGACACACCACAGTCCATAATACTGTGGTGTTCTCACCACCATGGGTGCAAAAAAGAATCCAATAGCACCCCAGAGCAGCCAGCGAAGAGTAGTAAATGCAACCAAACGAAAGTGTGGGGAGGTAAAAAAGTTGCTGTAAAACTAAAGACATTATGCAAATAATATAAAATGTAGGGGACAGTCTTTGAGCCTACGCCTGAGGATCCACCCAAAGATGCAAGGGAGATCAAAAGACAAACACAAGACGGACAGAAACAAATACAAATAACCTCAATTTAATCAAAGCAAAATCAGAAATGAAATGAGGTAGGGAACAGTAAACGATAAACGGTAAACAAGTGGGGTATGTTTTGCTCCCATAAGGAAACCTAACACAGAGTAACTTTTATTCAAGACTGGCACAGCCTTTTAAACTTGAATAAAGTCAGACAAAATACAAAGACGAACAATCTAATTGTGGGGGAAAAACAAGCGCAGGCCAACAACTGAACTGTCTGGCAAAGATTTGGACTTGAGGGGAGGGGAGAGGGGAGTTTGAAGATGGAGAAACTGGGAAAATGAAATTTAAACTGAGGTTATTTGTATTTGTTTTTGTCCGTCTGTGTGTTTGTCTTTTGATCTCCCTTGCATCTTTGGGTGGATCCTCAGGCGTAGGCTCAAAGACTGTCCCCTACATTTCATATTATTTGCATAATGTCTTTAGTTTTACAGCAACTTTTTTTCCTCCCCACACTTTCGTTTGGTTGCATTTACTACTCTTCGCTGGCTGCTCTGGGGGTGCTATTTGTAGAATGTGTTTGTGGGTGGGAGACTTGCAGACATGAAGAGTGGAGGCAAAGACTTGACGAGCTGATTAAAGCCGTTGCTTGTTTATTCCTCCATCTTCTCGTCACCTCTCTATCCTAGCGCCCCCTCTATTATCTATATCTTTAGTTATCTCCCTTTACGTAGTCTGCTACGGTAATACCACAACTCCCCCTTTTTGAGTGGGTGGACAATTCTTTCATCTATGGTATATAAATTGTATTAATATTAACAATTTGTTTTTCTCATGTCAAAAGTTCACATCTTCTGCTCCCCATTTTTAAATTCACAAACAAACTAGTCTTTTTATGTGCAACTTAACAAGTTTAAAATTTAAAATAAATTCTCCTCATATTAACACATTTGTTTTTAACTAAACAATAAAAACAAAACCCTTGTTCTATTATTTCTTTCTCCCATGCCCTTCATAAAAGACTTAGAAGCATTAAATTCAATGTGCATAGGCAAATAGTAGCATTAGATAATAAAAAAAAACCATTGCATGCAAAACAACTCAAAACAACTCTTTAAAAGGCAGCTTCATTCTGATATTGTTCTCCAAACAGAAGGTTGATTTCAAAACTGGTGTTCCTTCCACAGAATGAAGGGAATTCCACCTAAATTAACTAAATGAAACTGGCTCTCAACTACACTGAGCCTTAACTATGTGCAACTGCACTGAACTAAAGCATAGCTCCAACTACACTGAGCTAAGCATGAAACTTAAAAAGGCCATGAATTGCATAAGCTCTCAACTACACTGAGCTTAGCATTGTAGAATAAAGCTCTAGCTACACAGAGCTTGTAAAAAAAAGAAAATTTACATATTATCCTTTTTATGTAAACACAGCTGCTTTTGGTGTTGTAGTTTGTTGACACCGTGAAGGTGAAGATTTGATTGATCCTTCTACAAATTCAGTTTTTCTGGCTTTTTGACAGCCCTGCCACTTTTTGTGTGAAAAGCAACAGGTGATGAGACTGGTGTAGGCTTCTGCCTCTTGAGAGGAGATTTCTTTGCTGGAGTGTCCGTCTTCGACGATGTTGGACCGTTCACTATCTGTCGAGGTTGTGGTGATGGTGGCGGTTCTCGCGTCACTTCTGCTGTTGGTGGAGGTGAAACCACTGGAATCAGGTGACGTTGATTGCGACGTACGTTCCCTTGAGCGGTGTTGATCACATATGATCTGGGGTTATGGTGTGGGGTTGAAACAGTTCCAAATCTGTCCAGATCTCTAATGTACACCTTCTGGGAGGATGCTAGTGGAGTCGCCTGTTTGGTGTTGTGACGTTTGTCGTAGTTCCGTTTTTGTTTCTCCTTTTGCATTGTTTCTCTGGCTTTCACGTTTGGGATGTTTGGTGTTTTGGGGGTGAGGGAGGAAGGGAGTGTGGGAAGGTTTGTCTGCAGTTTTCTTCCCATCAGGAGTTCAGCAGGTGAATACCCATTTTGGAGCGGAGATGCCCTGTATTGGAGAAGTGCAAGGTAGGGATCTTTGGTTTTCTTCAGCATGTTTTTGATGGTCTGTACAGCTCGTTCTGCTGCACTGTTGCTCTGGCTGTATCTTGGAGAGCTTGTTGTGTGAATGAAACCATACTCTTCTGCAAACTGCTGGAATTCTTGCGACGCAAACTGAGGTCCATTGTCAGATACTATGATGTCAGGTATCCCATGAACGGCGAGAATGCTTTTCAGCTTTCTGATGGTGTAGGAGCTGGTAAGCTATTGGATTCTTTTTTGCACCCATGGTGGTGAGAACACCACAGTATTATGGACTGTGGTGTGTCTCTATTTGACGCCGGGAGCGCAGACACAACCAGCCGTGTCTCCCTGATGAGTCCCGATGCAGCGGGCGAAAGGCCTCGGAGCAGGCAATACAAATATATCTGCCTTCAAAAGGGATTGCGATGGTTCCCTTATGCAGCTAGTGAAGAGTTTTCATATCTGTAACATTTGTTTTTGTTTTTGTTTTTTTTTAAATTTCATTTTCCCAGTTTCTCCATCTTCAAACTCCCCTCTCCCCTCCCCTCAAGTCCAAATCTTTGCCAGACAGTTCAGTTGTTGGCCTGCGCTTGTTTTCCCCCACTATTAGGATTGTTCGTCTTTGTATTTTGTCTGACTTTATTCAAGTTTAAAAGGCTGTGCCAGTCTTGAATAAAAGTTACTCTGTGTTAGGTTTCCTTATGGGAGCAAAACATACCCCACTTGTTTACCAGAAAATATAGGTAAAATAAATGAAAACCCCGTATGAAACTTGGAGTTCTGAAAGATGACGTCACGCAGCTTTCGACTTTCGTCATGAAAGGAAAAATGATTAACGCTTAATTGACGTTGGTTGTGGTTTTGGCTTTTCTTATGTCATGTATTTATGAGAGACTGGATGGGAAGAGAATGATTGAAAGACAGGAAGAGGACAAGTCCAAATATCCTGATAGTTTTGTGTGTTAGTTTCTTTATCTTCATTCTTTAGACAACCACAATCAGCTTGCTGATTACTCTGCTGAATCATAACGACCCAAAGACTGTGAGGATTAAAATGTCAGCCTACTTTGCGTGAGTTTTATCATCAGGCTACCTTTTCTGCTTTTCCCCCTGAAGGATAAGCTGATCCCGGCATGTCTTACCACAGAACTGAACAACAACAACAAAAGAAAAGAAAAGAAAGAAGGGAAAAAATTCTTTGGGTCAGATGGGAGAGACGGGCAACTTTTTTTTTTTTTAATTCACAAACGGGCCATGAGGGGGTGGGAGGCATGGAAACAATACAAAAATACAATCAATATTCAAGTACTTAAGGTCGGTCAGATGAGTACAATGT
>CM031608.1:32983152-33033433 GCA_018398815.1 Conus ventricosus
AACAGCCAGCAGTGGGTCCAAACATCACACCAAACCCCAAATCACACACACACTCACACAAAAATCACAGTCAGGATATATCATCAGGTGGTAACATTGCTCCAAAATGGCTTTCAAAATAAACAATGAAAACAATCGTACCAAAAACTAGGGCAGAGTGGCGCTAACACAGTACCTGCCACCATCTCAAACAACCGAACAGCATGTGAAAACTGAAAAGAGGAGAAAAACACGGAGAGAGAGAGAGAGGAGAGAGGAGAGAGAGAGAGAGGAGAGGAGAGAGAGAGAGAGAGAGAGAGAGAGAGAGAAGTCTCCCCCCACACACACACAACACACTGTATCAACGCCTGCGACAGGCGGCAGATAGAGAGAGAGAGAGAGGAGAGAGAGAGAGAGAGAGAGAGAGGGGAGAGAGAGAGAGAGAGAGAGAAGAGAGGAGAGAGAGAGAGAGAGAGAGAGGCAAGAGAGAGAGAGAGAATGAGAGAGAGAGAGAGAGAGAGAGAGAGAGAGAGAGGAGAGAGAAAGATAGACGACAGACAGACAGACAGACAGAAGAAGATAGAGAGAAAGAGAGAGAAACAGACTAGACAGATAGAGGGACAGGCACACAGACAGGGAAGGGGGAGAGGGAAGGGAAAGAGATAGAACGAGAGAGGAGCGGGAGAAAGAGAGAGAGGGAGAGAGAGGTAGCGAGGGAGGGAAATTCAAGTACATAGAGACAAAGAGGTTGTTTACAATCGCAATAACACACTAACTTAATGTAAACAATGAATAATAATACATTCAGCAGTGCATATTAAACCTTAATGCACCATATCTGTTGGTTTTGATAGAAAGTTGAGATATATCCAGTTTTACCTTAAATTCAGAATATTTGTACATTTTTTGAAGCAAATTTGCTCACACATAGGCAGTCACGCGCGCGCGCGAGCACACACACACACACACACAACACACACACACACACAAGCCAGGATATACCACCAGTTGGTAACATTGCTTCTAAACTGTGCTTCAAAATTTAAAAAAAAAAACGAAAGCAATCGTACAAAGACATGGCAGAGTGGCGCAGCACAGTATCTGCACCTTCACAAAAACCGAAACAGTATGTGAAAATTGAAAAGAGGAGAAGAGCCCGGGGAGAGAGAGAGAGAGAGAGAGAGAGAGAGAGAGAGAGAGAGAGAGAGGAGAGAGAGAGAGAGACAGAGAGACAGAGAGAAACAGAGAGAGAGAAACAGACACACACCCATTACCAAACACACACACACACACACACACACACACACACACACACACACACACACGTGTGTACGCGCGTTCACACACCTATTGCATTAATGTCGTTGTCAAAATCAATTTACTGATTTAGAGAGAGAGAGAGAGAGAGAGAGAGAGAGAGAGAGAGAGAGAGAGAGAGAGAGAGAGAGAGAGGACAAAAAAAAAAAGATCTGTGATAAGAAAGAACAGACGGATAGATTAGTTATAAATCATATATCTATATGTCATATCATATTCAGGTTATTTTTTTAACTCACCATTCTTTTGTATTTCTGTGAATTCGAGATAATCCCTCTTGTAAAGGATCGGGTTGAAGAATCAGTCTTGTAACAAAAAGAATGACTTCCTGAAGAAAAAATAAAAAAAAATAAAAAAAATTCACGTTTAATTCAAAAGTTCAGTCCAAACTTTGGGCCTGGGGGGATGGTTGGACATCATTGCCTCCCATCATTGTTCATCACATGAGAGTCCAGGTCTGTGTCTTTTTCACATGCGGTATGATCCATATCACTTTTACCGAAGAGCTGCAGAGAGGATCCTAGATTTCCATCCGTGTCCTGCGAGTACAGCTGCTATCACGACGTTGTTCGTGGCTTCTGGCTCCAAGACTCCGTTCTCTGCCAAGGCCCCGGGTGGGATATTCACTGGAAGATAGACTGGAACCTCCGGAAGTGTTCCATGCTGCGCCCGCCTGGTTGATCGGTGATGCCCGTGAGAGGAGTAGGTCGGCTGCCGGCCTGGCTGATCGGTGATGCCCCGTGGAGGAGTAGGTCGGCTGCCGGCCTTGGTGACGGTTGTCGGTGTGGTTGATCGGTGATGCCCCGTGAGAGGAGTAGGTCGGCTGCCGGCCTTGGTGTCGGTTGTCCGGTGTGGTAAGCAACACCTGGTCGATTTTGCTGATATCTCCAATGTTCAATTGCAATCACCTGCAGGTTTAAAAGTTTGCAAAACAACTGGCCTCTGAAAGACCACGCCTTCATCACAGCAGGATTGCCTTTTCACTTGGGCCAGTCTTTGAGCATTTAGCGGTGTTAAATCTTCAACGATGAAGATTCTGCTTTTCTTCTCCTTGAGTATTTTTCTTCTTTTAAAATTTCAATTATCACTTTTCTTGTTGTGAATCGCACAACCACTGGCCTATTTTGTCCGTCCCTGAATCGGCCGATTCTGTGAGCCACACTGATGTGCTCTCCTGTGCAGCTTTCTATCTGCAGCTGGTCACGTATTAACTTCAGTAGTTTTTCTTCCGTTTGTTCCTGTGTCTCCGTGTTTGAGTCTCGGGTAAATTAATGATCTTGATATTTTCTTTCCTTGAGTACTGTTCCAAGATATTTCTCTTTTCCTTCTCTTCCTTCAAGCTCCTTTTCAGTGTATCCACCTCCTCTTCCAAATCTTCATTTTTCCTTTCTAGGCGTTGGACCCGTTCTTTTAAATACTCATTTTCTTTCCTTATCTCAAATATTTCTGCCAGAATTCTTTCAATGTTAAGATTTATCATCTCCATTGTCTTTTTTTCAGTGTTATCTTCCCGGCTGTTACTCGACACTTCTTTGCTGCTTTGACTGCTACTGTAAAACAGGTGATTTTTTGCTGCGTCTCCTCTGAATCTTCTCGCTTCCTCTCCTCCTTTCTTCTCTTACTCACTGACCTTTGACGGTTGGAAGATGATGCCCCGCCTGATTCAAACTCGTTTTCAGTACTTCCCCTAGATCTCTTCTTTTTTTGCCTTGTCATGTCTTCTTCTACATGTCGAAATGTTGCAAAAAAGAATCCTCAGTCTCTGACAGCACTCACAGCTCTAACACCATAGTTCTTCTTTCACTTAAAGTTGCACGCCCTGTTCACATTCTATCGCTGTCGATGTATCTGCCGAGGGCGGTCGCGAACCGGTTCAGAGCGCACGGACCATGCGTCCGCTCTCGTCGGTGAACGGCTGTCAACTGAGACGGGCAACTTACTCCCACGTACTCTAGCCTATTATGAATTAGCTACAGTATGACTTGCCCTTTGGAAAGTGGCACCCTCAAAGGAGTCAAACGTCTTCACTGCCGCAGCTACTTCACTGAATTACTACAGTCACTGATAGTGGTTGGGAAGAAGGATTCATTGGCACTGGTTCTATTACCAAAAGAGTCCAGAAGGCAGGTCAGCAGGGGCAGTGTACTGTATGGAAACACACTCCAAAGGAGTTTCAGCTGGAATGACATAAGGCACATGGTACACGTTTTAGGATGAGCTTCATTCTCACATGAGTACACGATTTCCTGCCCTCGAACTCAAGCCTGGTGAACTTGGAGAAATCGGATGACCAAACATGTCCACTCTCTCTCGGAAAATAAACAATGGAACATATCCTGAGCTCATGCCAAGCGAGACAGGTGCTCATAGAATAGCATCTGCCAATTTCAGTTTCACCAAAGTGTCACTGCGCACAGACTATCCCATATACGCTACACCACATCTGCTAAGTTTCGAGACCACACTGCATACGATTTAAAGCAGACGGATAAATGAATTAAAGACTGAGATGAGAGAATTTAAGAAGAGGGTCTTATGGGTACAACTTAAACAGAAGTCTGACCTGCTCATTAGTCCAACAGTTATATCCCTTAACGTCTTCTATAGCAATCTTTTTTTTTAAATTAGAAAGAATTCAGATTGGAGTAATACGACTGACTGGTCTTGGGAACTATGACGGAGACACCAACTGAAACAATGCTATACCTGCTTGACCTTCCTTCAATGCAGGTCAGTCAAAAGCACGACTAGTTGAAGGCATATGTTAGAGCACTTGAAAAACACCTAAACCCACTAGTAAAGGTAGTAAAGGAAACAAAAGGCACTCATCTAGGATGTGGAAGATCATGGATGGGTCAGGCAGAGGACAACATACAGTTTGTGTGCCAGTTATCAAAACTCAAAGAAACGAAGGAAAGGGAAAAGTATCCAGGTCACTTCAAACACCTCTACCAAACTCCCATCGCTCCAGAGTTTGGAAAACATTGTCAAGAATGGCCAGAGGGTAAAACCAACGCATTAATTCAAATGCAGGTGGAAAACCGCAGCACAAAAGAAAATATTAAATACACGGACGGTTCTGTCACTAAACGTCAGTTTGGCTGGGGAAACACATTGAAAGAAAATGGCCGAACTATTCAAGACAATGATGCATACAATATAAAAGAAGTTAGACTGCCTGGGTTCTTTCGAAACAGGATAACAAAACAACGGAGGGAAAAACCTTCGAACCCACTGGAGAGATGAAGAATTGAGTACTTCGACTCGTAGAGTCTTCAAATGCTCTTTGAAGACTCTACGAGTCGAAGTACTCAATTCTTCATCTCTTCAGTGGGTGCTTTGAAGACTCTACGAGTCGAATACTCAATTCTTCATCTCTCCACTGAGTTCGAATTTTTTTTCTTCTCTCCGTTGTTTTGTTATCCTATTGATACATACAGTTTTGCAACCTCAAATCCAACATTAGAGGTAGAGGCAGTGAAACTGGCTCTCATCCACAGACCGGCTTAGATCTCAACAAACCATGATACTGACTGACTCCATGAACCTGCTCCAAAAGTTGCAAGCGGAATGGGAAGCCCGGCTTAACATGAAGTAATGTGCAACCTTCCATAGCAGAGACTCATTTGGATGTACTGCCCAGCAGGTGTCAAAGGAAAAGAGAGAGCAGACACACTGGCAGGCAAGGCAACGATAAGAACTGGGCTACAGATTGCCTGATCGGATGTGATAAGAAATCTAAAGAACCACTTCAACAACCAAGATCAAAACCACCACACTATAGACCATCTTTCAGAGCTCAACATGGGGGCCGGAATAGCTCAGTTGGTAGAGCGCCGGACTCGTGATCCTGGGGTTGCGGGTTCGAATTTCGGTATTGGGGGATTTTTCCCTCGGAGTTAACACTGGTTCTGATTCCATTCCCCACACAGTCCTTCGAATGAGACTATAAACCGAGGTTCCGTGTGTGAACGCACGCACAAAATCTTGCACACACGTAAAATCCCATCACCAACTTTCGGAAGAGAAGGCCAGTTTGGCCTTGGGATGGATGACACGTGACACATAGCATGCACCTTCCCCGAAGATGGAGTATGGCTGCCTTAATGGCGGGATAAAAAAGGGTCATACACACAAAACTCCACTGCCTGGCTATACAGGGAGTGTCCGCAGGAGTTATCAGCCTGCGTACGCAGAAAGAAAAAAGAAAAGAGCTCAACATCAAGAGAGGAAGTGGCCGCACATCCAGGTTTAACGGAGGAGCAAAAAACATCCCCAAACAAACAAATATCGAAATACTCTCAAGGCCAACATCGCGAAGACTCCTGGAGATTGAGGCAGATTCATACTGGGCTTTTCCAATGGCACCACAAATGACCAAACACATGTCAACTGAGATAAGACTTTGAATCTCTTAAGACAATTTTTTTTGCATTATTATTTTTTTTAAACTGCAACCGTACGTGAAATGCATCAATGAAGTGTGGAAATTGAAACTCCACAGATGTGGATATGTAGGCCTATGCACTGGGGTGTCAGTGTTTGTTGACTCTGTGTGTGTGTGTGTGTGTGTGTGTGTGTGTGTGTGTGTGTGTGTGTGTGTGTGTGTGTGTGCTTGCTGTCACTCATATTACTGATATATAATCAATATGTCATCTACTGATCATTCGTTTTCACTCACACTCACAGACACACGCACACACACACACACACACACACACACACACACACACACACACACACACACACACACACACACACACGCGCGCGCGCGCACGCGCACACACACACGCACGAATGCACGTGCGCACGCACACACACAACACACACACACACACACACACACACACACACACACACACACACACACACACACACACACACACAACACACACACTCGCAGGGTTACATGTGCGCACACTCTACACACAGACATGTATGCACATGCTAACACGTGTACACACACAAACATGCATGCTTTCACACGCACGTACATGCACATACGCGCACACACACCCATTCACAGGCACATGTGCGCACATGCACACACACACACACACACACACACACACACACACACACACACACACACACACACACACACACACACACTCACACACATTTATGTGCACACACACACACACACACATATACACGCACACACACACACACACACACACACACACACACACACACACACACACACACACACACACACACACACACACACACACACACACACATACACAGGCACACATCCATGCACACCTATAAGCACACAGACATGTGGACATACGTGAATGCAGAAACATGCTTTCACAACACCCCCCCCCCCCCCCCAACATACACACACAGACGCACGCACGCACGTACACATACATACACACACACATACACACACACGCTCGCACGCGCATACACGGACGCACGCACGCACGCGCACACACACACACACACACACACACACACACACACACACACACACACACACACACACACACACACACACACGCGCACACGTGTGAGTGTGTCCCCCCCCCCCCCCCCCCACACACACACATAAGCACACACCTGTAAGCACACAGACATGCATCCATGCATGCATGTACATGCGCATGCGCGCGCGCACACACACACACACACACGCGCGCGCGTAAGTGTGCATGCCCATATACACTGGCACACTTTCATACACACCTATACACTCACAGACATGCGCACATACGTGCATGCAGGAACATGTTCCCACAAACCCACAGATCACACACAGACACACACACGCGCGCGCGCGCGCGCACACACACACACACACACACACACACACACACACACACACACACACACACACACACACACACACACACACGTGCACTCATGCACGCACACACGCACGCATATATACACTCATGCATGCAACGTACACACATGCACAGCATGTGCGTGTGCGTGCGCACACACACACACACATACCCATCCTATGTGAACACAGTGCAGGCTTTTAAGACTGGTGCAGGATTGCTTCCGGCTGGCTGGTTCACAGATGAGGACAGTACTTCACTGGGTTCCACTGGCTTCCTTTGTGCATCTTTTTTCTTCTTGCTTCCATTTGTAGAAGTTCTGGTAAATAGACAAAAATATAAACTGCAGCAAGGACAACCGAATCTACAAAACAGCGAGAAAAGGCTTGGACATCACGGTGCGACATTTCCATGTGACGAAGTCGGTGATTTACGTGTTGATCAGCTCAAGCAATACTGGTCTGATAGTTGGTTTTTTTTTTTAAGATTCAGAATGGATCTCGGGACGGCAGAACCTATTGTTTTACAGACATTGTCGCATGCTTGCAGTCAAGAAGCGAATATATTGAAGCCCGCAGAACAGCAGCTGAAAGAATGGGAGACACAGCCAGGCTTTTATTCAGTTTTGTCAGTGAGTATTAGTTTTAGTCATTTGGTTTCTGCCAGTATGTTTGTTTTTGCTAGACAAGAAAATTAACGTGATCATATGGGGTCTGGAAAGTTGGTAGTATTAAGTAAAAGAAACGAAGTTGGAAACATTAAGTAATGGAGTTGTATTATGGTGTTGATGTTTTGTTTGTTAATTTATGTTTAAGAATGGCGTGTGTGTGTGTGTGTGTGTGTGTGTGTGTGTGTGTGTGTGACTACTGTGATCTCAGTTCACACAATAACAGTCCTCATGACTGTCAGTGGCTTGATCCCCCTGTTGATATGTTAGTTTAATCCAGAGCTGTAGACACAGTCACTGGCTGGTTCCACCCTCATGTTCTTGTTGCAGTTTCGGCATGGGCAGTCCACAGGGAGTGGTGGTAAAAGTGAATACAAAGTGCTTTTCTACCTAGTTACTGTGGTAGTGTTTAGTAATGCCTGTTCTGACCGAACATTATCATATTCAGACATACATGTATTCCATGTGCTTCTTGGCTTCCAACAGATGACATTAAATGATTTAATCTGATAATGTTTAGTGGTAAATCTGGCATTCAGATTCATGAATGACAATTTTGCTCTGACTTTGCCTTCAGTTTATGCAGAGCAAAGTTTTCAATGGTCAGTTTCACATCTCCAGGCTTTCATTTTGTATGAATTTAATTTGAGTAAAATATTAATTATTATTGTGAATGTGAAGACTTGTCATTTTCTCAGTAATCTAACCAATGGTACCATAATTATTTTTATAACTTGGTTTATAAATATAGTATACATTATATTGTCGAACTACATTTATACACTCGTTGTGTGTGTAAGTGGTTTACAATCCTAAAAGCATTATATAGTATAGAACTTTGCAAACTCTGATGTTTTAACTTATTTTTAAAAGTAATTCAACAGTGTAAGTCCCATGTTCTCTCAATAATTAAGCAATCAGTTTTAGTCAGTTTTGTTTAATGAAAGCTTGGTTCAGTTGAATTTTTGGAACTCTGTGCCTTTGTGATTATGCTTAACTTGCACAAGTTTGTAGTAAAGTTACAGCTTCTCACTGTTCTTGAATTATTGATTTACAACTTGAATTCTGCTTTCATCAACCAGAATTTAAAAAGAAAACTATTAAAGTCATTACCAAATTAACTAAACTCTAAGTTTGGGGGACCTATTTCAAGTATTTGGTTTGCAGCAGTTCCTTTGCTCAGACATCAGTTACAATGCATGCATCATACCCCATGCTTTTCACTCTGTGCTTTGTATAATCAGTGTAAAATGTTTGGGTCTATTTTCGTATTCGGAGTTTAGTGACTTTGATTTTGTATTTGATCAAGGGACTAAGAAGATTTTCATGATCATGTGCTGTGTTTGCTCTGTCTTTAGACCTCCGTCTGGTGTCTTTCTTATTAATCAATAATACTTTTCATATTTCAGTAATTGCATTCATGCCCACATTCACACACGCACACACACACACACACACACACACACACACATACATGCGTGCGCTTACACACACACACACACACACACACACACACACACACACACACACACACACACACACACACACACACACGCACGCACATGCGCATGTGCACGCACACACATGCGCGCACGTGCATACACACACACACACACACACACACACACACACACACACACA
The DNA here is from genome assembly GCA_018398815.1 of Conus ventricosus. Classification (NCBI taxonomy): domain Eukaryota; kingdom Metazoa; phylum Mollusca; class Gastropoda; order Neogastropoda; family Conidae; genus Conus; species Conus ventricosus. The sequence continues at coordinate 32,992,555 of CM031608.1, forward strand.
CACACATTTACAATACACATATATATATATATGCTAACACGCGCGCACGAACACACATGCACAAATGCTCACACACACACACACACACACACACACACACACACACACACACACACACACACACACACACACATACATACACACACACACACACACACACACACACACGCACACTCACCCACACACAAATTAACAAATACATAATGTACAGTCACATACACACATATGCACATATGCGCTTATCCTCCAAACTGAGAATAAGTATGCACTAATACAGCAATTGAAATAGTTTCTTGATCTCTTTATTATTGAATATAAAAAGTAAGATTATAATGATAGCATTTGATTCTTAATGTCTAATATGATAATGAATTAGATGTTTTTAAAGCTGATTGATATGAAATTATATGAATCTCATGACAACAACAAAAAATACGAACAATAAGATCAAACGGTAAATGCTGCTCAGTATGATCTGATCAGATTCAAATTATTGTGTTTTAATTTTCAGTCTATATTTTGCAACTATGAGCTGGATGCCAACATTCGCTGGCTGGCTGTCCTTTACTGCAAGAATGGTGTTGAACGCTATTGGAGAAAATCTGCACCAAGGTGAGTGTTATATTTCTTTTTGTTTATAGTGGGAACTTTTAATGCTGAGCTTTGTTTATACTGATGAGATGATGGGATGTGATGATATTCATTGTTGGACAGTGATAACCATGTAATTGTTTGTTAGCTGTAGGCAGAGGCATAACCCGTAATTGTTCGTTAGCTATAGGCAGAGGCATGACTGTTAGCTGTTGTAGCTAATGCAAGTATCTAATGACCGTGCTAAAACAATCCTTCAGAGAACTGTGGAAGGAGGGAAACAGAGGGGAAGACACAGGAAAAAAAAATGATGGGCAGACAACATTGCAGAATGAACAAAGAAAACATCTCCAGAGACCCAGGCTTTGGCTTACAACCGATTTAACTGGAGGAATCTGATGAACTGTTTTTCAGTGTGATGTCTGTGACTTCCCATAGAGTTAAGGGAAAAGAGCAAGAAAAACAAGCTGGCAGAAGAGTCAGTTGATTATGAAATATGTTATACAGTGGATCTTGATGACTATCGGAATATGAATGGTTTTAACTCTTCTCACGCCAAGTATTTAGTACTGTTTCTTTACATGGAAACCAAGTGCTTTTTACCGAGTCAGAATATTATCACCTATGTTTTTTAAAAAAAATTCTAGAGAAAACAATTCTAATTGAATTGCCATGAGATTTGGTAAAATTATGCAGAAATGCATGTGAATTGTTCTCACATTGATTTTAAGTGTATAATTTTGTGTTTTTGGTGGTAATGTTGTTGCTGTTGTAGATGGTGGCAGTTGTTGGGTAACATAAAACTTTCGGGTCGCCTATCACTTCATCATCCTCTTCTTCCGAATCGGAATTGGAATCAAATAGTTCAGCCACATGTTCTTTTTTTCCAGCGCTCTTCTCTTTGTCGCCTCAAAACATTCCTCCAGTGTAAATTCTTCAAAATACTCATCATCACTCCCTAAGTCACCGTAGAGTTCAGTTAGAAACGCTTCGCATACCTCCATCATGGAAACTGATAAAAAAATAAAAGAATTTCCACTCAATTGATGTTCTGCCGCTTGAAATTGCAGAGAAAGGAAGTAGCCATGTTTAGTTCAAGTACTCATGCGCTAGGCTGTCTAGGGTAAGTGACATCAGCTTTAGAATTAGCGTAGTGTGTGCCATGTGCTTTTGGTGGTAGCTACTGCCTTTGGTTCTCAGGTATAGGAAACATCATTGGCAATAGTTACCACCGGTGATATGATGAGAGTTATGCTTGGTCACAAAGTTAAAAATTTTGCAGGCTTTAGGAGAAGGGATAGTCTCAGCATAATTTCTTCACTGTTTGCCTGTATCTGTCTGCATTCAGCACAAGATCTGCACAATACTTACTCTTCATCGTCATAACCTGAATCAGTCCTTATTGACTTTTAAATGGCTCTTAGCAATTTACAGACCATATTCGCACCTTCACCTGTGACCTTCAAAGGCTGAAAGTACCTAAAGTTGATCAAAATCCTTTGGAGAAAGAATGTTTCCTTTGCTGTTAACCGTCTGACTGAGGTGGCCACCTAGTCTGCCATGCCAAATCATTTTGCTGAATTATTTTAAGCTGCTGTCTGAACACATTAAATTTAATGCTGGACTGGACCACCTCACCCCCACCCTCTCAATTTCTTCTCCCCTTTCCCCTCCTCTCTTCTGTTCTCCTTCCTCCTCCTCTGTCACTGATTGTATCTTTTTCTATCCTCTTTTGCAATGCTTCATCTGTATACATGTGTGGTGTGTGTGTGTGTGTGTGTGTGTGTGTGTGTGTGTGAGTGAGTGTGTGTGTGTGTGTGTGTGTGTGTGTGTGAGTGAGTGTGCGTGCGTGCGTGTGTGTGTGTGTGTGTGCGTGCGTGCGTGCGTGCGTGTGTGTTGTGTGAGTGAGTGTGCGCGTGTGTGTGTGTGTGTGTTGCGTGTGTGTGTGTGTGTGTGTGTGTGTGTGTGTGCGCCTGTGTGTGTGTGTGTGTGTGAGAGTACGTGCATGTGTGTGTGCGTGTGTGTGTGTGAGTGCATGTGTGTGTGTGTGTGTGTGCACGCGGGCACGTGTTTGCATGTGCATGCATGCGTACCTGTGTGTGTGTGAGTGTGTGTATGTGTAGATGGGGAAAGATTTTTAGGTGAATGTGGATATTGATGGTTCTGAGCGACTGTCTGTTTTCATGCATTTCCCTGTTGTTGGTTTTTTTAAAAATTTCTTTCTTTTGAATTTTATAATCATTACTGTGTATGTGGCTGTAAATATAATCTTTCCTGTATATCGATTTTTAGGTTGTGAAGCACCGTATGATAAATTTTTATGATCATTCCTGTCATATCAATGTTGAATTGTCGAGGACAGTGTTAATTGTTGTAAATCATTATCATCACTTTATGACATTAATAATTGATCATAATCTTTCGTATTGTATTAGTGGTGATGTTGTAAAGCACAGTGTAATGACTCTTTATTACCATTATTGTGCTTGTCACTGGCATGACTGTGATATAGATCATCTCAATGATAATATTGCACTGGTTTTAGCGTGGAGTGTGATAAATCTTAATCATCATAACAGTGATCAGTGAACTGTCTTTCTGGTCTCTTGATGTTCATGCTAGAAAGAACAGTGTGATAAATCTTATTTATGATCTATCTATGTCACTGTGAGATCTTTCTCCATGTTGTTCATGTAAAGCGCAGTTTGATTAGTTTTGTTTATTATTGTTACTTGTGTGTGTGTGTGTGTGTGTGTGTGTGTGTGTGTGTGTGTGTGTTTTGAAAAATTCAGTTTCCATTTTTAGTTATAACATCTAAGCCCCAGTCTTATATTAAAATTGAAAAGTGAGTGAAGTATTGTGCTATACATTGCATAACCCACATTCACAGTGCATAGTGGTCACCAACATAACAGATTTCTCTAAATATCGACGTGCATATTGCAAGTCTGACTTAGCAAAATAAGGTGTGCTCTTTTCAGTGCTATAGCAGAGGCAGAAAAAGAAATGATCAAAGTGCGCCTCATCTCTACCTTCAGAGAACCTGTCCCTCAGGTCAGTTCATTTCGTGTGAGTGTCGGTGTGTCTGGTACATGTGTGCGCTTGTGGGTATTTTTGTATGTAAATGGTTTGACCTGTATGGCTGTACTCTCATTTTGTTGGAAATTTTTTTGATTTTTCATGATCTATGGAATTATATATTTTGGCTTCCAGTGGTGTACCTTTATTTTTTTGTAATAATTTATTAGCAACTAATGATACCCTCTACACTGGGATGATGATTATTGCCGAGTCGTTGTTTGCCTGCCAATCTATATCAGATGGTGGGATGCCTTTTGTTTTGATTTAGCTCATTCAGTCCCTTCATGGCTTATAGTAATTAATGAGATCCTCCAATCTTTCCTGCTGGGGCATTTCTGATCTTTGCTGCCTCTCTCCGTTTTTATTTACTGTCAGAATTTTCCTGATTTTGAGCTTGGTTTTGGAATCCTCTGTGAAATTATCATTACTTGAAATGCCCGTTAAGATTTCGTTGCTGATTGGGTCCCTGTAGACCTGTCGAGCCCCATGATCGAAGCCTTTTATCCATCCTTCTGTCAGTCTGTTCCCAGGTATGAGACCATGACAAAATGTTCTGTGCAGAAAAGGTCATCCAGAAGAAGAAAAAAAAAGATTCTTATTGAGAAAACTGTATTGTTTCGAAAGCTTTGCAAGGTATACATTAATACCAAAATGAGAATGATAGTCATACAGTAGTTCTAGAATTGTGTGCCTATGTCATCTTTTTCATTGGCATTGTTTTCTGTTGAAAACATTCGCAGAATTCAGAATGACAGGATGAAGAAGAAAAAGAACTTAACCAGACTTTGTACAGGACAAAGACATCAAAGTTACTCCTGACCTGTTTTCACTCGAAATTCTCAATGCACCTCTATGCTCAAGCCAGTTTCAATTCAGTAAATGTTTTAATGCCAGAGAGGTGGATTTGAAGTGTGGTGACAGCCGGCAGTTAAAAAAAAATGACTTTGGAAGATGCTGTCCATCAATTTTGATATGTTAGAATAGTTACACTGAAGTTCTTTTTTCAAAAACAATTTTCTGTTCGGTGTTTCCAACTGGGCATATCTCAGTGCTGTCAGTCTGATTTGGAAATGTTGTTGACCATTTGAAAGAGAATTATAATTATTGAATGTTCATGTAGAAAGTGCCCTATACTGAACATCATCTCAAGGATAATGCAACTCCTTTCAATCATAAGGATGGTCACCTCAGTAGACTCACAAGCTTCTTCTCTGTCAGTGTCAGTCTCTGTCTCATTTTGTTTCTCTGTTCCTGTCTTGATTATTTTTCTCTCTCTCCTTATGTCTCTCGCTTTCCATTTCCTCATTTCTTGTCTGTCTATCTCTCTTTCTTCTTCTTCTGTCTCTCTCTGTGTCTCTGTCTCTGGCTGTCTCTGTCTCGCTGTCTCTCATTCTGTTTTTTTTTGTTGCTCTACCTGTCAAGCTTGCTGTCTGGTCTTTTCTGTCTGTCATGCACGTTTGCATGATTCTGATTCTACGCCCATCTCTTCGATAACCCTACGACTATCCCACGGGTGCAGATAGCCACCCAGGTGGCGGTGCTTACGGGGAAGATTGCCCGTGTGGACTGCCCCCACAACTGGGAGGCTCTGGTTCCCACCCTGCTGCAGGCTGTGCGCTGTGATGACATCATGGTGCAACAGAGGGCGCTGCTGGTGCTGCATCATGTCACCAAGACCCTCGCCTCCAAACGACTCACCCCGGACAGGAAACTCTTTGAAACGGTGAGCGCTAGCTGACCCTGTTTAACTGGTGATTGGTGACAGTGGGGAAAACAAATGATGTCTTGCTGTGTGAGTGATGATGCTATTGATGGGTAACAGCGTCACTTGGAAAGCCCTCTGATGTGATTTGTTGTGACTGGTGATGTGGTGACAAGAGTCTGTATGGTGACAAGAGTCTGTACGAAAGCTGTCAGTATGAATTTATGTCACTGGTGATCATTGACTGTCAGTGGAGAAGCTAACAACATGACTTGCATAACTGATGATTGATGAATTTCCAGTGAGAAACCTAGCAGTGTGACTTATGTGACTGGTGTTAGTGTCGGTGGGAAGGCTATCAAAGTGAGTTTATTTGAGTGAAAGGGTCAATAGTGAAGGGCCTCACAGGTTGGTTTGCCGAAGCACTGCTGACCAGTTTTCACGGAAAATAACATGGAACTACATCCCTGACCACCATCCACGCTGCCCTTGGCAGTAGTGTACCATGAACAGCCAACATAGGAGGGAGGGAGGGAAAGAGAGAAATGCGTATTAAATGCCGTTGCCATTTCTTCCTTTGTTTCTCAGGTCAGGTTGTAACATGTTCGACTTGAGCTGAATGTGGCGCTGCTTGATAAACTGGTAAACAACAGTGTGAGTTGAATGTAGATCTGTATGATAGATTGGTAAGAATTAGTTGGTTACAGTTATGACTCTTTTAGCCACAGAGTTATCTGTGGCTGGAAATTTTGCATGATGGAGAAGGGGGGATATGTTTGAAAACTAGAGCGGTTGCAGTTTTAAGTGTTACCTGTAATAAAAGTGTACTGTACAAAACTGATTGTGGTCTGCTGCTGAGAAGTGGGTCATGTGTGGTAGGGCGGCCATATTAATGAGACAGTGAGAGCAGTGTCATCCTGATCAGTTTTTTTCCATAGAAGTTGTATCTCAGTATTGACCAGTGTCCTGGGCACAAATCAGAGACATGTACAACTTGTAGTCTTTGTTTGAATGGTTTTCCAGCTGACATTGGAAATCGTGGAGTACATGAATCACCTTTGGCAGAGTCACCTGTCGACCTTTCTACAGTTGGCCAACCAGCATGATGAGAACATGGCCAACAGCGTGGAACAGGCACGCCTTGTCATCAAAGGTTGGTGCCCATAGAGTTTTTGTCTGTCTGTCTGTCAGGGATGGATGTCTGTTGGACGTTTCTGTCTGCAGGAAATGTCTGTCTGTTGGAGGTCAGTCTGTCGATTGGGTATGTCTGTAGAAGATATCTGTCTGTCTGTTGTGGATGTTTTGTCTTGTCTGTCGGGGATGTCTGTTAAAGGTATTTGTCTGTCTGATGGGGATGTCTGTCTGCTCAGTTTGGGATGTCTGTCTGTAGGTTTGTTTGTCCATCAGTTGTGAATGTAAGTCCGTAGGAGGTATCTGTAGGTTTGTTTGTCCATCAGTTGTGAATGTAAGTCCGTAGGAGGTATCTGTAGGTTTGTTTGTCCATCAGTTGTGAATGTCTGTCTGAAAGAGGTGTCTGTTGGTTGGTTTGGGGATGTGTCTGTTGGGCATGTCTGTCTAATGGGGGTGCCTGTTTGTTGTCAGTTTATAGAAAGTCTCTGTCTGCCTGTTAGGGGTTATTCGTCTGTTAGGGGATACCTGTCTCGGTGTCTGTTGGCAGTGTTTGTCTGTAGGGGCTATTCGTCTGTCTGTTAGATCCAGTTTTAAGAAGTTTTTAACTTTCTCAAAATATACTGCTCGATTGATGTCATTTTTTTTGTAACATGTAACTGATTGTGACAGCCAGATGTGGGCCCCCTCCCCCCTGTTCAGCTGGCCTGTAAACAACATGAATTGAACTGAACTGAATTGTATTGGATTGAATGTGATGTACTGTCGTCACTGTGGTTTCAGTTCTACGCAAGCTGTCAACATAGGGGTTGAAGGAGCCTCACACCAACGTGCATGTGATGAACTTTGTGACCTCCCTCTTCCCTCAATTGGAGGCCTTACTGGATGTCAGTGAGTGTGTTAAATTGCTCAGATAATTTCCTAACCTAACAGAAAACAAGGAAGCTGACTGAGCTGTTGCAAATAAAGGACAATAATCATTAACTCATGCATGTGCCCGCACACATAGTACACAGATTGTATGTGCGTTGTGAAAGGGTTAAGAGATTTTTAAAAGGAAAAATTGCTTACTGTGTTGTATTGTGGTTTACTGCAGCAGAGATAGGGGCTGGGTATGATCAACCAGACTCTTACTGAAGTGACTGAGTCAGGTTGTTTTGGTGATGTGCAGGACGCAGCATGTGGGGCAACCATCAGATGCTGGAGAAATGTGAGCGTCTTATCACCACCATGACGAAAGTGGTAAGTGATAGCATCGTCATCACCATGACCAAAGTGGTAAGTGATAGCATTGTCACCACCATGACCAAAGTGATAAGTGAGAGCATCGTCACCATCAAGACCAAAGAGGTAAGTGAGAGAATCGTCACCACCATGACCAAAGTGGTAGGTGAGAGCATCGTCACCACCATGACCAAAGTGGTAGGTGAGAGCATCGTCACCACCATGACCAAAGTGGTAAGTGAGAGCATTGTCACCATCATGACCAAAGTGGTAGTTGAGAGCATCGTCACCACCATGACCAAAGTGGTAGGTGAGAGCATCGTCACCACCATGACCAAAGTGGTAGGTGAGAGCATCGTCACCACCATGACCAAAGTGGTAGGTGAGAGCATCGTCACCACCATGACCAAAGTGGTAAGTGAGAGCATTGTCACCATCATGACCAAAGTGGTAGGTGAGAGAATCGTCACCACCATGACCAAAGTGGTAAGTGAGAGCATTGTCACCATCATGACCAAAGTGGTAGTTGAGAGCATCGTCACCACCATGACCAAAGTGGTAGGTGAGAGCATCGTCACCACCATGACCAAAGTGGTAGTTGAGAGCATCATCACCACCATGACCAAAGTGGTAAGTGAGAGCATCGTCACCACCATGACCAAAGTGGTAAATCAGAACATCGTCACCACCTTGACCAAAGTGGTAGGTTAGACATCGTCACCACCATGACCAAAGTGGTAAGCGAGAGCATCGTCACCACCATCACCAAAGTGGTAAGTGAGACATCACCACCATGACCAAAGTGGTAAGTGAGACATCACCACCATGACCAAAGTGGTAAGTGAGAGCATTGTCACCACCATGACCAAAGTGGTAAGTGAGACATCACCACCATGACCAAAGTGGTAAGTGAGAGCATTGTCACCACCATGACCAAAGTGGTAAGTGAGAGCATCGTCACCACCATGACCAAAGTGGTAAGTGAGACATCACCACCATGACCAAAGTGGTAAGCGAGAGCATCGTCACCACCATGACCAAAGTGGCAAGTGAGAGCATCGTCACCACCATGACCAAAGTGGTAAATCAGAACATCGTCACCACCTTGACCAAAGTGGTAGGTAAGACATCGTCACCACCATGACCAAAGTGGTAAGTGAGAGCATCGTCCCCACCATGACCAAAGTGGTAAGTGAGAGCATCGTCACCACCATGACCAAAGTGATAAGTGAGAGCATCATCACCACCAGTGGTAAGTTGTCAGCACACCATCACCACCTTGCTGGCTGAGAGTTATGAAACTCCCCTGTGTAATAAAAGAATAATAGATTTTTTCCCCATTCTTAGACACTAAGCATTTCCATAGTTTGAAGGAATGGAATGGATTTTGTGCTGATGATGTTCAAGTTCTGTTGTGAAACTGTCTTTGAGATTGTATGTTTGCACTGCTGTTATCGTAACTATTATGTTATTTGTTACATATTGTTGTTGGTGAGCTGGAGTTGCTGAAGGGATAGGACATTGGTTAGTACAAGAAGTAAACAATAGAATGGTGGTTTTTTTTTCTGTCTTGTTGGGGTGAAGCAAGAAGGAAAGATGTAGAGGAGGGGACTGAAGAGTGGGGTAGTTTGCCTGTCATAGAACATTGGTATGCATTGGTGTAAATATATGGCCGTTTCATATTAATTCTTTTTTTTTTTAATATTTCATAGTCATTTTTTTGTTACTTTCATCCCCCATCCCTCATCACAGATTTTCTCCATCTTCTTGCTGTTGGTTTTTACTCTTCCTTTTTTTGTGCATGTTGTTTAAACTTCCTCACATAATAATTTTTGTATGATTTCCTAGGATAACAGATACACCGAAACCTTGACAGTCTGATTTCCTGTGGCAGGCCAGTGAACATTGGTTTTTGTGGTTTCAGTTGATGGACATGCTGGAGAACCATCCTACATCCTACGTGGGACTGATCAAGACTACCCTGCAGTTTGTGCTCACCTACAACTTCACCACCAAAGGTAGGCCAGCAGAGAGCTCGTGGTGCAGAGAAAAATGCACGTAAACAGCCAGCCAGGTAGACATGTTTTCTTACTTTCCTGCCTCTCTGTCAGCACAAGTGGGTGCATGCTTCATTATTTCTGCAGATCCGTCATGTGCTTTCTTATTGCATGAATATCTACGCCAGTTTCAACAGCACAGTTCAGATCACCAGCCCTACCAGGATGAATAAGAGACATGCAGGACTTGCAGCATGTACATCCACACAGACTTCACACAGTTCAACTCGGTGCCCAGTCCAACAGGATTTAAAGGAGACATGCAGGACTAGTTGCAGGTCCATCTACACCTATTTCAGCTGTACAGTTGAGTGCCCAGTCCCACGGGATGTAGAAGGGGACATGCAGGATGCTAATGGTGACAACTGCCCCCATCAAGATCTGCCTTCTGTATCCTGGAAAAAGTCTGGCATGTCCTGGATTGTCTCCTTCTTCATGTTATCTATTGGTCCAGCTGTTCTGCTGTGTTCCTCTCTGTCTTTTGCCCTCTACAGTGCTTCGTATCGTGGTTTGGAGGAAATGAAGCCCTTGGTTTGGCATGCTTCGTTATTTTATTCAAGTCTGCTGTCAGGGACTAGGTCTCGCATTCCTCCAGGAGGACAGAGCTGACCAGCACTGCGTGGTGCTGGAGTTTGGTGGGGAAGCTGATATAGGTATTCTTGGGTACTAATTATTGCTGACTTGGGAAGAGTGAAGTTTACGTTGACCTCCATTGCTATCTGTCATCTGGGTTGAGGGCATAGCCAAAGTATTTGAAGGCCTCTACCTCCTCAAGGAGCTGATGATTCAAGATGATGTCAGTGTAGATGTTTATGCTGTCTACCATCACCTTGCTTATTACGGGCTTCACCACAATCCCTTTCACACCCATGTGGTCACATAGCTGCCAACTGCTACGAGATCGCCGTAGTTTGCTACGCCAAGAGAATGCTTGCTACGACGCTACTACGATCATTAAATTGCTATGGCGAAACAAAAAAATTCGAAGATACTTTCGTTTTGTTTGGACAGCGCTAAGTAACGTCTCTATCGGTCTGTCGGAACTGCATTTCCGCTTTCGGTTTTACTGTAGCACGTAGATTTTTTTTTACAATTTGCCCTCTTCCTCTGCTTCATCTCTGTATAATAACATTTATAGATATACTAAGAGTACTGTAGCTTTAATGTGGTCCGTAAAACTGGTTATAGGCCTGATTTCTTTTTAGAACGCGCGTAAAATTAAGTTGCTACTGTCAAATTGGAAATGCTACTGTGAGAATTGTGAAATGCTACTGTAAGCCGCATGAGCAGGTTGGCAGCTCTGTGGTCAGCTTGTCGGTCAGCTCTTTGAGTGTATTATTTTTGGAGCACAGGATGGAGATGGTTCTGCCAACAGCTGGAGTGATGTAATTGTGGAGTCTGGCATGATGTTATGAAGAAGAGGTTGAAGAGAAGTTTGGACTTCAACAGACTTGGCTACTGCTGACAGTGAAGGGGAAGAAGTTTCCGAATTTGTTAATCAGGATGGCTGCGCTGTTGACAGAGTTGTGTCGGGCTTCGGTGATCCTAAGTAGACTTGATTCTGACATTTCTCAAGACTTATTGTAGACTATACTTCGTCAAAGGCGGCAGTCTTGACATTGATAAAACTGTGGAACAGGTTTCTTTTTACACTGCAGATCATCGTGCAGTTAAAAATTGACTCAACTGTACTTGTTGTTGGTGTGTAGCTGAGTTGTTCATCTGCCAGTCATTCTTCTGCTCACTGTTGAAGTCAGTGGAGGAGGACTGTCAACACAGTGTGACTGATTTTTGGGAAGCAGCTCATTGTTGTGTAGTTTGGACGTTGGTAGAGGTCTCCTTTCTTGGGAAGTGGCATGCTGAGGGACTGTGTTCATTCCACTGGCCAGTTCTTGATTTGCCAGGTCTTCAGCCTTCATGTCGTGAACATTTTGACCAGTTTGCTTGATTTTTCTCTGCTGGAATGTTGTCTGCTCCATGTGACTTTCCTTCTTGTCGCCTGGACACAGCTTTCTCCACATCTTCTGTCATTATAGATAGAGGCTCTAGCACTTTCCTCCGACAGCTATGCACATGTCAGTGTGGACTTACAATGCTCATACGCACACAAACGCAAACATTATATGCATGCATGCGCACACATACACAGACACACTCTCTCTCTCTCTCTCTCTCTCGCTCTCTCTCTCTCTCTCTCTCTCTCTCTCTCTCTCTCTCTCTCTCTCTCTCTCTTATGTGTAAGGGTCCCACTTCGCAAGTTGGGGTATTTCAACGAAATGTGAAAAATCAGAAAATTAAAAGCAGAAATTTGTTTGTTCATGGGAAGAGGAGGAGGAGTATGTCTCCCTCCTCCTCCCCCCTGCCCCATCCCCTTCATCCATACAGTTTCTGTGATTTTCCTTTTTTTCAGTGGGAGCCCTGTATATTACATCTGCACAGTAGTACACAACATGTGTGTATACACACACAATGTACCTGGAATGCAGAATAGAAGAACACTGTTTTAAAAGGATAAAACAAGATTTGATGTGTGACCGTCACAGAGATGTGTATGTGATGTGTATTGTGATATAGATGCGCTGCGTGACTGCAAAAGAGATACGACTGATAAGGGCACTGTGTCCACGGCTGTTCAGAGCAAGTTACTTAGTTTTGAGTCGCAGGGGAGTTTACAGCTGCAGAAAACAAGCTGTGAATGCAGGTGAGGGAAAGGAATGTTTTCTGCAGGCCACTCCCCACCAGCCAGCTAACTGCACTGTATTCGGCCAACTGAATGTCATCTGTGCACAGCTGGTCTGGCAGCAATGCGTTCGGCAAGGTTGAGCGGCCATTACAAATGGGGCTGTAGGTTTGATAATTAGTTATTGTCATGAAAAATGTAATATATCTGTACTATTGAGATGACTGAATTGGCGAATTCCCAACAATTCTTTTAATACCAAACTCGACTGGGTTTATTTTCTTGTAGATAACATAGATGCCGCATGAAAGCTTGTACGCAAGTGGTCAGGCAATATTAGAACAATGACAACAAACACAATATTGTGCAAAAATGACGTCATCACTTTCTGGGAAGTTAATTTTCCATAGTTAAGTAGTACACAAGTTAGATACATGCCTCTGCTCACACTACAGCAACAAAAATATTGGATTACAAATGTGTAAAGCCTTGTTTGTTTGCCCTTTCACTAAGTGTCTCAATAAGGACGGAAATATAAAGCTGTGTGTCGTGTGCAGGTCTTCTGTTTGATGGTTTCACAGTGCGCTGCTTCAACCTCATGAAAGGCATCCTGTTCTGCGATGCCTACAAACCTCGCAAAAACAACAAAGGTAATTTCACCTCGTTTGTCACCTCAGTCTTTGCACGCTTGCCTTCTTTATCTTCTTCACTTTTTTTTTCTGTTTTTTTAACCTTTTTACGTCTGTAGTCTATCCTTTTTTTAAACAGTAGTATAGTTTTGCAGTTATCTTAATCTCAGATATCTGGACAAAGAAATAAAAAACCTGACCTCTATAATCGTGAATAGTCAGGGCAATGAAAAGTTAGCTTTTCCCTCTGAAATACATGGTTAGTCTGCATTTCTTCTATGACTGTGTGAGAGAATGTTTGTATCCAGTATGCGTTCATGTATTGGTTGTACGTGTCCTGTGAACGTGTTTGTGCTTGAATAGTGTATGCAGATGTGTTCAGTAGTTGTATGAATGTATGATTGTGCTGCCTGTACAATCGTGAATAGTCAGGGCCATGAAAAGTTAGCTTTTCCCTCAGAAACACATGGTTAGTCTGCATTTCTTCTATGACTGTGTGAGAGAGTGTTTGTATCCAGTATGTGTTCGTGTATCGGTTGTACGAGTCCTGTGAACGTGTTTGTGCTTAGATAGTGTATGCAGATGTGTTCAGTAGTTGTATGAATGTGTGATTGTGCTGGTGTTGTGTGGGTGTAGTGTGTGTACCTTTGCACAATAGTGTCTGTTATCCATGACAATGGTGTCACAGCTTGTCCACCAAAGGCTGTTGTTTGCAGAGGACTGCAGCGCAGTGTGTCTCGAAGCGAAGAGAGTTTTGACTGAGTTCTTCACCTTTGACACGTTGTCGGAAGTGTGTCGCCGCCTGGTGTCGCAGTACTTCCTCCTGACCACCGACGACCTCACAGCATGGGAGGCTGATCCTGAAGAATTTTGTGAGTAACAGCTCTGTTTTGTTGTTTGATTTCTTGGATTCATGGGTTGAACACGCATTTTCAGGTTATGCAGTCTTATCTCTGTCTTTCTGTCTCTCTCTCTCTGTGTCTCTTTCTCTCTCTCTCACACACACACACACACACACACACACACACACACACACAAATCGCCGCACAGTAGAGAAAGGGCATCACCAAATTGTTCAAGCACATCTGCAAGGCACTGTTCTATTTCTAACAAGTGACATTTATGTTGTACGCGGTCTGTGACCCAGTCAGTGGGTAGAGAACAATGTTCATCAGGCCTCACAGCCTAACATCTGCCGTGTGGGCCATCTGTGGCCCAGTCAGTGGGTACAGAACAATGTACACCAGGCCTCACAGCCTAACATCTGCCGTGTGGGCCATCTGTGGCCCAGTCAGTGGGTACAGAACAATGTACACCAGGCCTCACAGCCTAACATCTGCCGTGTGGGCCATCTGTGGCCCAGTCAGTGGGTAGAGAACAATGTACACCAGGCCTCACAGCCTGACATCTGCCATGTGGGCCATCTGTGGCCCAGTCAGTGGGTACAGAACAATGTACACCAGGCCTCACAGCCTAACTCCAGCAGTGTGGGCCATCTGTGGCCCGTCAGTGGGTAGAGAACAATGTACACCAGGCCTCACAGCCTAACCCCAGCAGTGTGGGCCATCTGTGGCCCAGTCAATGGGTACAGAACGGTGTACACCAGGCCTCACAGCCTTATGTTGCTCTCCGTGTTTCATTCACCGTGTTCCAGTGACACTGTTCAGCTGGAAGTTTTACCCCTATGTTTCAAAGAAATGAAAATGCTGAATACTTTGGTGCCTAGGATGTCTGCTTGAATTTGTGTCTTTTAAAAAAAAAAAAAATATATATTTGTTTCTTTTTGGTGTTCACTCTGTCCCCTTCCTTCCGCTTATTATTGTTCTTGCTTTCCCACTGTTATACAAAGACTCCAGTGATGACACATGTGTGCGTGTGTTGATGGTTGAGCTTAGAATGATGTCACTCATGATAAAGCTTGCAGTGTGTTTTCCTTCTCCATACAGGTCAAGAGGAAGGGGGCGACTCCTACAGATATTCCCTCAGGGTGAGAATGTTATCATCAGCCACCTATTTGGTTGGGCAGGGTGGGATTTGCATTTTTTTTGTATGTGTGTGGGTGAATGTCCCTAATGTAAATATATTTGCAGAGCTTACTCTAGAGCGCGGGATTTGTACAATCTTCCGAAAATCTGTTCCTTCCCGCAATTATCGAGTCTTAACGCGGGCAGACTCCCGCACAGTTGCAGGACTGCCCGCCCTGTTCACTGATCGTTGCGGGCGCTCGTTTGTCGCCTGCTTGAAAAACTGAAACTAGAACTGAGCAGGAGCGAATGATTTCTTGATATTTCATTGGCTGTTAGTGTAAATCAACCAATCGGCGGCATTCATCTCCTCCATCTCCATCACCGACGAGAAGTTGCGAGAAAATTTTTGAAAAATCCTAGATTAAGCTCTGTAGTTGTGCAGGGGCATGTATGTATGTCTGTATGAGACAGTTGTCTGCTGTAATCATTGTGGCTGAAAATATGTATATATCTGTTCATGTCATTTTATGTTGTTACTCAATTACTGTAGATTATATTAACAGAGCTTACTCTAGAGCGCGGGATTTGTACAATCCCCGAAAATCTGTTCCTTCCCGCAATTATCGAGTCTTAACGCGGGCAGACTCCCGCACATTTGCAGGACTGCCCGCCCTGTTCACTGATCATTGCGGGCACTCATTTGTCGTCTGCTTGAAAAACTGAAACTAGAACTGAGCAGGAGCGAACGATTTCTTGATATTTCATTGGCTGTTAGTATAAATCAACCAATCGGCGGCGTTCCTCTCCTTCTCGGAGTGCCCCCCTTTTTCTGATATGAGGGGGGGACTGCCCCCTTTTTTTAAAATCCTAGATTAAGCTCTGTATTAATGCAAGTGTGTTTTCATTCTACATTTTCCCTTTTTTTTATTCTTATGATTGTCATGTGCAAGACAATTATTTTGGAAATGCGCTATATCGTTTTGCTTTCTATTGATATTGTAATTATTATCAGGGTATGATAACATAGTATTTTTGTGTTGTCTAGCATCAATCCTTATGGTGTCAGAGCTCGGTGACAGAAAGATCAAAATTATAAAGAGTTGTCTTGCTGAAGAATCTACGATGATCTCCCCTGATGGAGGTGTCTCTCTCTGAACTCTATCCTGAGTGAATTCAGCTTGATAGTTTTGATTGGCACTAGCATACATTCATTGATAGTTTTGATCGGCACTAGCATACATTCATTGATAGTTTTGATCGGCACTAGCATACATTCATTGATAGTTTTGATCGGCACTAGCATACATTCATTGATAGTTTTGATCGGCACTAGCATACATTCATTGATAGTTTTGATCGGCACTAGCATACATTCATTGATAGTTTTGATCGGCACTAGCATACATTCATTGATAGTTTTGATCGGCACTAGCATACATTCATTGATAGTTTTGATTTGGCACTAGCATACATTCATTGATAGTTTTGATCGGCACTAGCATACATTCATTGATAGTTTTGATTGGCACTAGCATACATTCATTGATAGTTTTGATCGGCACTAGCATACATTCATTGATAGTTTTGATCGGCACTAGCATACATTCATTGATAGTTTTGATCGGCACTAGCATACATTCATTGATAGTTTTGATTTGGCACTAGCATACATTCATTGATAGTTTTGATTTGGCACTAGCATACATTCACTTTGATTGTTTGATAACCATACCACTCATAGATGATCATTCCATTTTGTCAGTGTTTAGTGTCTGCTTCAACAACCACTGACTAAGCTGTCTTAGATCCCCACACATCAGTCCTTGACCTTGATTTACGTGAGACATGCACAGAGAGGAAGCTTTCTAAGATTCCCATCCATCAGTACTTGACCTTGATTTATGTGAGACATGCACAGAGAGGAAGCTTTCTAAGATTCCCATCCATCAGTCCTTGGCCTTGATTTGCTGCAGCCGTGCACAGAGGTACTTTTCCTGACCATCTTCAAGGAGTATCGTCTGACCTTGACCCCTGTGTTGCTGCAACTGGTGGAGGCCAACCAGGGGCCCTGTTGCCCGGACGACATGCAGGCCATCCTCAAGAAAGATGCTGGTATGTAAGGCAATCATCGACTGTTGTTGGGAGGGTAAAGTGACCGTGGTTTAAAACGACTCTTGATTTGGGGTCAAGTTGGTTCTGCTGGGTGAAAACACACTTGGATGGTGGAATGCGGAGTTGAGCATTTTCGGACTATAACAATGCCCTCTGTACTACACTTAAATCAGTATTTGCATCCGCACAGAGCATTTTAGCATTGTAACTATGCTGTCTGCGGAACTCTTAAATCACAGTTTGCATCTGGTGCTTGTATTTGAGAGAACTTGAAGCTGACTTCAGTGTTGGGCACATAAAGGGACGGTGTTCTACAAGGTTGATAGGGTTCAAAGAGGGTTATATGTGGAGAATTTGTTGCTGACTGTTCATTAGGAAGTTTATGAAACATCCAATTGGGCCATAGACTTGTTGTGTGAGTATACCAAGACTCTAGTGATGCTATGACAGGTCCTTGAGAAGTCAGGGATCTTTGCAGGTCTGTTGTCCATCATGGGCAACAGGGCAGAGGTGATGTGTCCAGTCTAGTCCTTCCCATTGTCTCGGACTGCCGTGTGTTTGCATGGTGACTGCCGACCTGCATTTTAGCCTGTGGGGTAGTATTGCCATCGGTTTGATGTATGAACAAACATGTGCATTTGATAAACTGCTGCTGCATGAGGTAAACAAAATTCTTGGACAAAATCAAATTTGATAAACCGCTCTGACCATCACTGGCCTGTGGTGTATTGACCCATGGTCAAAGGATGGATGGTTCTGTCCCCTGCCCTCTGCTTTGATTAGAGAATGGTGGTGAATCAGCACAAACCATAGCAAATGGCCTGGTCATGAAGTTCAGTTTTGGCTAGCTATGCACACTGAGATTGACAAACACACATCTCGCACATAGCTGTCAAAACACACACACACACACACACACACACACACACACACACACACACACACACACACACACACACACACACACAGAGAAAGAGAGAGAAACTCCTATTGTGAAAATAACCAACATTTGCACACACCTTGCTAACTGAACTCTCTCTCTGTGCCGTCTGCCATATTGTGAACACTTTTTTTCGTCAGTAAAAAGATAGAATCTCAGTTATTTTGGTATCAGAAAGACTTCAAAACATTATATTTGACTTTGAGAGCACTTGGTGCCCATGAGATTGGAACGTCTCACCAGCATAACAGTGACACAGTGATTGTTCTGACAGTGGGCTGTGCGCGTGTGGGGGGACTGAACAGTCCAGTTCAGACAGGTCCTTGAAAATCCTTAAAGTCCCTTCATGTTGAAGACTGCAAATCAAGGACTTTGGACTCCAGTGCCTATAAATTCCTCAGAGAGCTTGAAAGTGCTTGAAAATGAAGATTTTGACGAAGTGATTTGTATTTTGATGCGAAAGTCACAAAACCGTACAGGAAATATAATAAAAATTCTGAGTTTATTTTGTATCTTCCAAAAGTGTCCACTTCCTTATCATCTGCTTGAACAGGATTCTGCTGAAATGACAATGAAGCAACAGAAGTATATTAATAAGATTACTTATATATACAGGGTTCGTACGCTCCCTTGAAACTCCTTGAATTCTGAGAGTGAATTTCAAGGCTTTGAAAACCCTTGAAAATCAATAAAATGTGGTTCTGTTGACTAAACCTCCTTGAAAACCTTTGAAAATCAAGCCATGAGCTCCAAAAAATTTTAATGTGGCAGAAAGAAATGGCAGTTTGATTTTTCTGCGTTCAGGTTGATGAAAAATTATTCAAAAACAAATTTTTACAACATCGTTGAGATCTGGATTGTCGCCTGCTGTTTAACCAAGGGAAATAATTTGTAACTTCGTCAGTTTTTAGCCATGTACTGTAGCCTTGAATTTAAAAAACAAATTCTTGATAACTCCTTGAATTTTGTTATTGGGAGTCTGTAGGAACCTGTATAAAGCCTGTCTTCGGCAAATAAGTATTAGGTAACGGAGAATGGGTGGGCGAGAGGGAGGGGGTAAGGAGGCAGGTGTACATGTGTTTGGGGGGGGGGGGGGGGGGGGGGGGGAGGGGAGTAGAAATGAATAAGTATGGGCAAGCAAGTGCACAGTCATGGGGATTGGAGAGTCATTTCACTAGAATTATGTTAACATGAAAAATATTTTTAAATGAAATGTAAACTATCTAGTTTTTGTTCACAACCGCAGTCGACACTTTGATTTTCATGCCACAGAACTGAGCAATTCAGATGCATTTATCAGAGGATGTGGCTCTTTGTTTTCAGTGTATAACGCAGTGGGTCTGGCGTCCTTCGATCTGTTTGATGAAATTGATTACGACTCCTGGTTCTCCAATCATCTGTTGAAAGAATTGCAGATCAAAGACCAGAGGTGTGTATGACAACATGTGGAGATTGTGTCGTGGGTTCAGATCAGGTGGGGCCGGAATAGCTCAGTTAGTAGAGCGCCGGACTTGTAATCTTGGAGTTGCTGGTTTGAATCTCCAACAGTCCGTTTCAGTGCAGGGGGATTTTTCCTTCGGAGGTAACATTGGTTCTGACTCCATTTCCCAAACAATCCTTCATATGAGGCTATAAACCAAGGTTCTGTGTGTGAACGCACGCATAACACCTGGCACACACATAATATCCCAACACCAACTTTCTGAAGAGAAGGTCAGTTTGGCCATTGGTATTGCACATAACATGCACCCTGCATGAGAGACAGAAAGAATGAAGGAAGTAAGGAAATTAAGTGAACCATATTGACTGGATGACTTGGGAAACGACTGAATGAAGCGCCGGCAGGCAGCTCTTCAGCCAGCACTATCCATGTAGGCAGCCAGTTGCATACATGCGAGTGTGGATTGTCAGCACCTAGAACCTTTGGCAAGGCGCTTTAGAAATGCTATGTTATTATTATTATTATAGAAAATTGTTCCATGTTGTGTTGACTTGTGTTTGTCTTCACAGGCTTAGCACTTGTGGAAGGGGAGCCAGATGCCTTGGTTTATCAGTGTCTTTTAGTGCCAAGACAGGACCCAGTGAGGGTGGGGTGGGGGACTGGGCGGTAGTCTGGGCATGTTTGCTTGTACCAAGTTCTGATTGGAACGCTTGTAGCTGTGACATGACTCCATGATCAGCGCTTCTATAAACAGCATGACTTGACATGACTTGACCTGACTGGACTTGAGTTGTTAGGCTGTGTGCATGATAGTGTGTAGGGTGTGTGTGTGTGTGTGTGTGGCATTGAAAGTCTTTGGTAGTGTTTCATTTGTCTGAATGTTTGTATTGTGTGTCTAACTCTTGGTCTGGTGGTTTCTGTTCTTTGTATACTATTTGTCAATTTTTTTTTTATGGGTTAGCTGTTTTGATTGAATTATTAATTCTTTTCCTTATTTAGTAACTGCTGCGACCACCAGAGTTCTGGGCGCATGCACAGAAAACTTTCCATAATCAGTATTATTGTCACATGTGTTTATATATAACACATGATACCAGTGCAGAAATGACGAAAGGAGACAACGAGAAGCTCATAACAAAGGGCAGTTCTGTAGGAATTCTGGATAAAACTTGGTGAGCATCTTCCGTGCCAACATCAGGTCGAAGGTGCTGCAGTGACCAAGAACTGACCAGATTGTTGACGCTGTGCAGCTACCGCATCATCCGGAAACGTGTGGTGTGGCTGATGGGGAAGTGGGTGGGGGTGAAGATGTCGACCTCTCTACGGCCTGCGCTGTACGATGCCATCATGGCCTGCTGCACAAAGACGAAGATCTGGCAGTGAGGCTGGAAGCGGCCCAGACACTCAAGGCTGATATCCTTTTGGCTTTGGCTGACTGCTGATGAGCTGGAGTCTGGCTTCGTGGCCCGTTTTTCTCTTTATGTTGTGGTGGTGTGATTTTGTGCTTTTGTAAATGATACTGTATTGTGTCTTTGAGGGTGATTTGGTTGGGGTTTTTTTAATTTTTTTTTTTTTTTATTTTTTTTTTTTTTAGAGAAATTATAAAGTGTGCTCACACTTTGGTGAAACTTTTTCTATCTAAACTTTGTTTTTTTTTGTTTTTTGACAGAAATTTTATAGAATGTTCACACTTTGGTGAGCATTTTTCTATTAAAAAAGTTGGGTTTTTTTATTTAAGGAATTAGAAAGTGTGTTCACGCTTTAGTGAAGATTTTTCTATTTAAACAGTTTGTGGTTATGCAGAGATGAATAGTTTTACAGCCATGAATAATGCACAGAACGAGATAGGATCATTCCAAGATTAGCTAAACAACTGAAATAAACACTGAGGTTAACTAGATAGAATCAGGAGTTGGCTGCATGTGTGTGTGTGTGCGTGTGTGTGTGTGTGTGTGTGTGTTTTGTGAGAGAGGGCCAGGATCAGATCATTCAGTCTAAACTAAGGTGACATTCTCCTTGACTGGAACACCTGTGGATGAATTTGAATTCAGCACAGAGCAACTGCTGCCGGTAAGTAATACTAAATGCACTGGATAATGCTTTACCACAGTTTTTGGCATAGATATGTGTTAGTATGTAGCAATGGGTTTGACTTGGAGAGTGAGACGCAGAGAGAGAGATTTTGTTAATTTTATTGCTTTGGAGAGGCGGAGTGGTTTGGAGCGAAGGAGAGAGGTAAGGATGGATGTGAGGGGTGGGTGTGATAATGGTGGAGATGAATGGTGCCGTGTTTATTGTAATGCAGTGGACATATGTCCCCAAGTTCACATGTTTATGACTCTTGAGTTGTTATTTGAGTGTTTTCACCTTAGGCAGAGCTATGTTTTGGATGCAGTGCATATAGGGTGGATATGTGAATGTCTCTGGCATTGTGAAACCATGTACACCACACTTACTGTGCATATACAAGACCCTTAATATGTATATACTGTGCATTATAAGACCCTTAATGTACAAGACCTTGAATGTGCATGCAGATGATCCGTAATGGACAGGTACAAGACCCGTAGTGTGCATCTACAGAACCCTTCATGTGCATGCACAAATTCTTAATGTTCATGTACAAGACACTTTATGTGCATATGCAAGATTTTTATGTGGATGTACAAGACCCTTAATGTGGATGTACTAGACCTTTATTAGTTTTATGCATGTACATGTGCAAGACCAAAACTGTACGCCCAAGACCCTTAGTGTGGATACACAAGACCTTAAATGTGCATATACAAGACCCTTAATGAGCATGTACAAGACCCTCTGTGGATTTACTTTACTGTACATGTACAAGACCCTTAATGTGCATATACAAGGATAAGATAAGATAATGTTGCTTATAGCCCAGCCGACCGCAAAGGGCCACATCAGGGCTGTACATATACAAGGCCCTTAATATGTATGTACAGAACACTTACAGTACTGTTTATATTTAAGACGTTTTTGTTGATCTACAAGACCCTAACTGTGCATGTACAAAGCCATAAAGTGTGCATATTTGGATATCCACATGCATGCAGACCTACAGGGATTCCACTGTCAGTTGATTAATACTAGCTGATGCAGAAATAAAACATGGTGGTACCACAAGAGCTTTGGTTTGAAAACATCATGAATTAAAGTTTACCACTACGGGCAACTGCTGGAGAGTTCTGTTGTTATTCAACTGGTTCTTTCTACTTTATGAATTTTTTTTTTTACAGTTAGCATAGCAGAAAGCTAGCAGTTATTACTCTGTGTGTGTGTGTGTGTGTGTGTGTGTGTGTGTGTGCATACGTACACGTGCTAGGATGTAATGTTGTGCCAATGCTTGTTATTGTATGTTTTTTTTTGTGTG
This sequence comes from Conus ventricosus, assembly GCA_018398815.1. Taxonomy (NCBI): domain Eukaryota; kingdom Metazoa; phylum Mollusca; class Gastropoda; order Neogastropoda; family Conidae; genus Conus; species Conus ventricosus. Next base: position 33,015,498 of record CM031608.1, read on the forward strand.
TGTGTTTTTTTTTATCATTTTACTTCATGAATAGTATATTTTGCCTCTCTTTCATTCCTGACAGAGATCTCAGATGTTGTCTTTGCCATTGATGTCTGCCTCCCTTAGTCTTGTCTTAGGAATTTTATCAAGATTAATGGCAAAAATGGTGCATGATGATGATGAAGCTATGAATATACTGAAGAGAATCATCTCTTTGTGTTCTCAGTATATCGAGACTGTGTTCTCCCTGCTGTTCAGTCTTCTGAAGGAAGTCCGAGAGTGTGATACCAAGGTGAGTCGTGGTTCCTGATCTTGTACTTCCCTACCTGCTAATTTTTTTTTTTCATTTTTTCTTCAGGAAATTCTTTGCTTGACATGTACCTGTTTTATCAACAGAGAAACGAAACATGGAATACAGAATGCTAGTGTGTACTGCTTTGGAAAGCATGCGAGTTCATAACTCTGAGCTTTTCTCTTGTCTTCACATTTACCTGTCCAAACAAATGCCTTATGTCTGCTTGACATGGAACAGGGTGTACATCAGGAATCTGTCCAAAAGAAAAAGACAAAATTTGAATGGAGAGCAGGAGTTAACTCGACTCAACCTACAGGAATACGGGAGTGGTCTCCCCTGGCCGACATGTATTCAACTCGCTTCCCTCAGCGTAATTCAGTTTTCTTTTCCTTGATGAGGAAGCATGCTCTTATTTTCGTTCGAGTGCTCCAGTATGGACCAATAGAAGTGTTTTCTTGAACTCAGCCTTTCCCTCATAGGAAGAGAACACGCCCTCTCATACTGATAATTCATGAGAATTATTACGACTAGCGTCTGCTCTGCAATCACCATCTTTACAGAGCTTGTCAGACAGCAAATATATGAATCTGTGGCATGCATAGTTGAAATGAGTCTTTGACTTTTTGTCTTTTCACTGACCCTGTGCGGGCAAGTCTGGTTATCCTAGTCAGGTTATCCTGCTTAACCAGTCTTTCCATTGTGAATTGGCATGAATAAAAGCCTGTCTTTCCACTGTGAATAAGCTTTTACATGACAGAAAGCCTTTTTTCCCACTGTGAATAAGCTTTTACATGACAGAAAGCCTGTCTTTTCTCTATGAAATGGCTGTTAATGATGGAAAGCCTATCTTTCCACTTTGAGTAAGCATTGCAGGATGGAAAGCCTGTCTTTCCACAGTGAATTAGCCTTACATGACAGCCAGCAAGCCTTTCCACGATGAATTAGCTTTACATAAAAGAAGGCCTGTCTTTCCACTAAGAATTAGCTTAACTTTTGTAACAAAAGCCTGGGTTTTCAGATGTGAATTAGCTCTATAGAATTTCAATGTGAGTTAGCTTAGCATGACTGAAGATCAGTCCTATTAGACATGGTTTGGTTTTGAATGACTGAAAGCCTGTCTTCTACATGCGATTTAGCTTAACATGACAGAACAGCCAGTCCTTTAGAGGAGAATTAGCTTGATATGTCTGAAATCCTGTTTTACAGATGCACGTACTGCACGTCCTGTCATTTGTCATTGAAAGGATGGGGTCTGAGATCCGTCCCTACATGTCCTCTCTCGTGCATTACCTGCCCTTACTGTGGGAGGAGTCGTCGGAGCACAACATGCTGCGCTGTGCCATACTCACCACCCTCATCCACCTTGTTCAGGTCGGCAGTGTGGTTTCGTGCTTTTAGATTGGAGGGTTTCTTTTTTTTTCGTGTGACTTCATCCTGAACATCAAATTGTGTTTCTAAAATGGCAGTGGTAAGGTTACCTGTACTGGTAGAAAACTGTACATTGTGTTCATGATGGCCTGTATCAGGCTACATCGGTCCTGAATTGAACAAAATCTTTACATGTTGTTTTGATGATGGTCTGTATCAAGCTACATTGGTCTTTAATGCAGCAATAATGTTTTCACATTGTGTTCATGGTGGCTTGTATCAAGCTACATTGGTCTTTAATGCAACAATAATGTTTACACATTGTGTTCACGATGGCCTGTATCGGGCTACATTGGTCATGAATGGAACAAAATGTTTACACATTGTGTTCACGATGACCGGCTGCAGTCCTGTATGGAAAATGAATCTTTATCATCACCGACCTTGAAGCTGGTTCAACGTCGTCTTTTCTAAAACCTCCAGTCATCTGTTGTTGAGTTCTTTCTTTGGTTTATTTGTTTGACGGCTGATCATTTGTTCGGTGATGGGGTTGGACTGACCCACGCCTCTGTGTCCCTGCACTGCAGGGTTACGGCACAGAGTCCGTCCAGCTGCACAACTTCATCCTGCCGGTGATCGACGTCAGCACGGACACCCAGCAGGACCAGCACATCTACCTGATGGAGGACGGCCTGGAGCTCTGGCACATGACCCTGCTGTACGCCCCCACCTGCTCCCCCGCCCTCCTCAACCTCTTCAAGAACATGCCGCGCTTACTGGGTAAGGCAGCGCTCTGCTGACCATCAGCTGCCAGACAGAGTTGTAATCATGCCTAGGTTTGTCTGACACAGTGCTGCACCTAGCAAGGAAAACAAAGTCCAGCTTGGTAACTGAGTTAGCATGATGAGACTCAGTGATTAAGGACAAATGGTCATGTCTCAAGTAGTCAAGTGGCGCATGGTGTTCTTCAGTCACAGAGAAAAAGAGGAGAAACAGATATTCCCCCCCTGAACTTGTCATAAACAGTTAGTAAATGAAAAATGTGAATTCTTGTAACCAGGTGTATATAGATATATATGCATGTGGTCGTCATCTAATTTCATATCTGATTTTTTTTTCCGCCACCTTCCCGGTGCAGTAAGCGGCTTGATCGATCAGTTTGTAAGGTTTTTATGGCTCATGTTTGAGACTTTACTGCTCAGCTGTGAGGTTTTATGGCTCATGTTTGAGACTATACTGCTCAGTTGTGAGGTTTTATGGCTCATGTTTGAGACTTTACTGCTCAGCTGTGTTTTTATGGCTCATGTTTGAGACTATACTGCTCAGTTGTGAGGTTTTATGGCTCATGTTTGAGACTATACTGCTCAGTTGTGAGGTTTTGTGGCTCATGTTTGAGACTATACTGCTCAGCTGTGATTTTATGGCTCATGTTTGAAACTATACTGCTCAGTTGTGAGTTTTTGTGGCTCATGTTTGAGATTTTTGCTCAGTTGTGAGGTTTTGTGGCTCATGTTTGAGACTATACTGCTCAGTTGTGAGGTTTTGTGGCTCATGTTTGAGACTATACTGCTCAATCGTGATATTTTATGGCTCATGGTTGAGACTATACTGCTCAGTTATGAGGTTTTATGGCTTATGTTTGAGATTTCTGCTCAGTTGTGAGTTTTTGTGACTCATGTTCGAGACTATGCTGCTCAGTTGTGAGGTTTTGTGGTTCTTGTTTGAGATTTCTGCTCAGTTGTGAGGTTTTATGGCTCATGTTTGAGACTTTACTGCTCAATCGTGATTTTTTACGGCTCATGGTTGAGACTATACTGCTCAGTTATGAGGTTTTATGGCTTATGTTTGATACTTTGTTGCTTAGTTGTGAGTTTTTATCTCTCATGTTTTAGACTTTACTACTCTGTAACTCAGGTTTGAGGGTTTTTGGCTCGTTGTTTGAGACTTTACTGCTCAGTTGTGAGTTTTTAATGTCTCATGTTTGAGACTTTACTGCTTAGTTGTCATTAGTTGCAAAGTAAGGTGACTGCAGGTAAGTTTTTTATGGCTCATGTTTGAGACTTTACCACTCAGGTGTGAGGGTTTTTGGCTCATGTTTGAGACTTTACTGACAGTTTAAGACTTAATTTGGAGGTTTCAGGCTCTTTGGCTAACATTTGAAGTTTTATTTCTCAGTTTTTAAACTTTATTGTACATGTTTCAGGCTGTGATTGTAAATTTTGCAGTCAAAACATTTTATCATTGATGATTTATTATCATTGACATGAAAAAGGGGGAGAAAGTGATATGATACAGGTTATGGGAGCAGCTTTCAAGCAAAAATGTCTACTTCAGACTTCAGAAATAATCATTGCGAAAAAAGCACAAGATAATGATCCCCAGATGGCTGGCTATAGGTGAAGTTCCACTGCCTTACATTTGCTGCTGTTTTATCTTTAACTCTTGACTTCCCATAAGAAACAGTGTGTTCTCAGTCCTCTATCCCATAAGGATTGGCTAGAAATGAGCTAAAAATGGGTATGGTCATTAAAATAATTATATCTTTCTTGTTTGTTGATTGACTGCTTTGAAATTTGGAAGTTTTATGGAAGTGATGTTATTTTTTATACTGAAGTGGTCAAATGTACCCAAAAAAATTTTTTTGAATGTCAGTATGGTAATTAATTACAGAATAATTAAAAAATGTCAGGTGTGTTCAATAAAGGTTGGAAAAATCAATGTATGGTGTGTTTGTTAGTAAAACAATGCAGACAGACAGTCACACACATGACCATAGAAACAATACAAGTCAAAGAAAAATGTTCACTGACCTTTATGTAGTCTTGTAATGACGTAATATACAGGTAAGAATCCAAGCACAGAAAATATTTGCACAGTTCCTTGTACAGTATTTTGCACAGTTCTGTTCACAATGTCACAGTATAACCACAGAAATAAAGTCACATATGGTCAATGTTCATGTTCTGCACACAAGGAGTAGGATGATGAGCTTCATATTGCGTAATGACGGCGTACACAGGTAAGCACAGGTGAGTTCAGGTATATACACTATAAACAAGTGAGTCACTGTCACATACATATTACTGCTGGTAGTTGTGAAACTGCCCAAAGCAGCCTCTGTCCTTGCACAGAGCAACACCACATTTCCTGCATTCAAAGGAGGTCTGGATTTTGTTGCCTGCAGGAGTGTGTTCAGGACCTTTTGCACACACAACACAGTTTCGCACACCCCGCTTGCTTTCGATCTTGCTGATCTCATGGACAGCTGGCTTCTTGATGTGAGGGGTTGTGGGTTGACATCAAGTGAGGCCTTTCTTTTTCTGGAGGTGAAGCCATTGATAAGGCCCTTGGACACTTCCAGGTGGAATTCCAGGTGTGAGAAGGGCTTGCGACGGGGTCCTCCTGGGGCGTCACGATACAAGATGTAAGCATTGATGACGCTCACATCGAGTACAAACCAAAACATGTATTTCCACCACTTCTTAGCCTTGTTGGCAATGCCATAGTAGGATCTAAGTTGGTCATTTTAGTCTACACCGTTGTAGTTTTCAGTGTAGTCCTGGATGGCGATAGGCTTTGGGTATGTGCGATCTGGCGCACCCCGTTTCCCCTTCCTGGTAATATTGATGTTGCCGGTCTTGTTGGCTGTGGAAAGTGCACTGACTTGGCGTTTCTTTTCACACCAAGTCACTGCCATCAGTCTGCCCTTCTGCATCTTCTTCATCTGCCCACTCTCCTTCAGCTTGCAGGTCTTGATGGGAACAGGGAGACCTTTGCGGTTGAGGTGGACAGTGCCACAGGAGTAGGTCCTATTCGCCAGCAAAATTTCCATCAAATCAACTGAGGTAAAAAAATTGTCGAAATACACATGGTGGTTTCGTCTGTAGTACGCTTGTACCAGATCCGTCGCCACACGTGTGCCAAGAGGGAGGTCTGACTGTCCTTGCTCTTTGCCGGTGTAGATGTTGAAGTCTACCAGGTAGTATGTTTCTGAATCAGCAAGCCCCCATGCCTTGATGCCCCATTTGGTGGGTTTTGAGGGATGTACTGGAGAAATGAGCACCTACCCTTGAATTTTATCATTGCTTCATCCACACTGATGTTTTTATGTGGATTGTAGTGTGCTGCAAATTTCTGTTTGGCGTTGTCTAGCACTGGTCGCACCTTGTGGAGTTTGTCATGGTTGGGACTGATTCGTGGTGGATTGGTGGTAGAATCATTCAGATGAAAAAACTGAGTTAATTTTTCATAACGCCTTCTGGGCATTACTTCAGCAACTTTTGGCTGTCTCAGTTCAGGCCTCTTGCTCCAGTAGCATCGATAATTTGGAAGCTGAACAACCCCCATGAGCAACAGCATCCCAAGTATGCGCCGATTTCGTCTGCTGTGGTGTCGACAAAATTTGTTGCCCCCTTTTGTTGCGCATACAAATTGGTCTCTTCAGCAATCTTTTCTAGCATATGGGCTGGAAATAATTGTTGAAAGTACTCAACAGGGGTAGCATCCAGTCCAATAGGCATTGTAGGACCAACAGAATGAGTGAAGTCGTTCATCTGGTGATCGATGACCGTATCCGACCACTCTGCTGGCGAATCTTCATCAGAAATTTCCGATTGTACATCGGACAAATCACTGGTGTGAACTGAACTAACTCCAGTTCCCACACTCACATCACTCTGCTGATCATCTCCAAGCCCTAGCGCATGCTGGTTGCACAAATCTTCGATAAATTCATCGAAAACATCGTTGTCGATATGTTGGAAAGACGCCATCTTGACCAGAAAATCTTTGAAAAAAATCTTCGTGAAAAAACTTCTTCAAAATCGCAATGTAAACAGCTAGGCTGAAAACCGCGGCAGAAGGCGGAAGGTGAACGCTTTCCGGATGTCGTTAAACCTTCCTCTCTGCATTAGAGAGTTCTCGCTTCCATAACAACGGCTCCAAATAAGGCATGTCGGTTGTTGCGGTATGGTGCGGTTTGGGACTGTGCGGCAGTTGCGGAACGGTGCGGTATGGGAAGTCAAGAGTTAAGCCAGTTTTTAAGTTGTGTTCTTGATAAGCTTTCTTTGTCGTCATCTTGTCTGAAAGCATTTCTTTTCCTTATATGTTGTTGTGTTTCTGTATGTGCGCATGTGTGTGTGTAAGCATGTGTTTGAGTTTTCAAATGAGCAAGTGTGAATGCACGTATGTATGCGTGCGCGCTCGTGTTTGTGTGTGTGTGTGTGTGTGCCCAAGTTTGTGTGCTTATTATTTTGAAGGATCATAAAAACAAGTGTCGTTTTAATGATAAATTCGGAGAAGTGGGAAACTCAGGACTGTTTTACTGATGTGTTTCAGAGAATGTTAAATTACAGCAGCTTTACTGATGTCATGGTATTAGAGATCTGTCCCACAGAGCTGAGCACGGAGAACCTGCGCATGTGTCTGAAGATCACACAGATGTACGTTCTGCTGGGAGCCCGCGACTTCATGCATGTGAGTCAACACTGACTTATACATGCTCCTTTAGACTTGCACCCATGCTCCTTTAGACTTGCACCCATGCTCCTTTAGACTTGCACCCATGCTCCTTTAGACTTGCACCCATGCTCCTCTTGCACCCATGCTCCTTTAGACTTGCACCCATGCTCCTTTAGACTTGCACCGGTTCCCTTCCTACAGCGTGCTGTGGAAAGAATTGTTGGGAGTCTTTGTCACTATTGCAGAGAAAATCCTATGAGGCAGGAAAATGGGTCTATGAGTACAGTGCTGTTTGGGTTGAGAAGACTGAAGGGGCCGGGAAACTTAAACGGGATGGGGCAGCAAGAAAATGGCTGGACCAGTCTTACTAGTGTTGCTGGCATATCAAGAATATAACCGATGGAAAAGTCTGAAAAAAGAACCCTTTTGTATCATTGTTTCTGAAGACCATGAATGCTGAGTCAACACATAGTCTGCCAAAAATGGGGAGTTTGTATTATACTCCCTGTTTGGCTAGTATAACTGAAACGTGGCTCATCAACGCGAGTGGCGGGTGGTGATTCCATCCCAGACCCGTCACCCGTGCTGGTCCGCGGCTCGGCAAGGTTCCCCAGGGGCCGAGGGTCGCGTGACACAGCATGATAGACAGAAGTCTCACTGCACGTCGAGAGGCTAGAGGGCAAGCCGGCCAATGGAGACGGGGGGAGGGAGAATTTCAGTGAGAAGATTTGACTTGGATCAGCCCTTTGAGGGCAGCCTTGCCCTTAGACTTTCTGGGCAGGTCAAAAGAGAGACATTTAGAAATGGCGGCCGCTTACCTAGTAGCCTTCGGACGCAGCGATCGTGTGTCCGTCGGACGGGTAGAGGAGGAATGGTCACGCGTCTCCTCCACGGAAAAGTCATCTCCATCTACCCTGACCGTACGTTCTTCCATGAGAACGGATTGCTCTGGATCGGAATCGACCCGCGGGTTCTCCGGGAATGTGAGCGACTTCTGAGTGGTGAAGTGGCTCGACCCGACGGTGTCCGTCACCATGTTGGGCAATGGTGGCAGAGCAAACCCGGAGCACACGATCACAAAGAGGAGACAAAATGGTCGATCGAGAAGAAGTAAATTAATCTCGATCGGCCGTGTGGTGTTGTGTAAAGGAGTCGAGAAAACGACAGAAAACTCGAACTACCCGTACACGCCACCAACAGCTAGAATGCTGAGTAATGTTAGATTTCAATCGTGATCAGCGTATAGTATTACGAACTTGTACTAGGACAAAATTTCTAGCACTAAAGTGGATATTGTGTACTAGTACGAAGATATTGAGCACTAAACCGTCTAAGGCAGACCCAGTACGAAGTACGGGCCGGCCAGAAGACAAAATGGTGGGAAACACGACCGACGAGGGAGAAAATGGCGGCCGACGACCGGCGAGTGTACGATCGTGGAAAATAAACAAAGGGCGTGTGCAGAGAAATACCGAGCAGGTATGTCGAGGACATAGTTGAGTTAAGCTGGGGCACAGAGCACGGAGACAGTGCCAGAAATGGCACTGACACAACTCGCGAGAAGTAAACAAAGTCGCGAGGGAAGGAAAAGGGAGAGCTGTGCGAAAATGCACAAAATCGCGAGAGTACCGACGATCGTGACAGGAGAGAAATTATTCAATCCAATCCCACCAGGAGACTCTCGATCTACATTGTAATAATGATACATGGGGTAGTAATAAATGTGCACACGTTGGTAGATCAAGAGATCGTCGAGACACCTGATCTACCAGGAGTAATGATAAATGGGGAACAGATAAATGTTACTAATGGGGTACTAATAAGTGCGCACACGTTGGTAGATCAAGAGATCGTAAGACACTCTCTCTACCTGTAATAATGGTAAATAAGGTAACAGGAAAATACGCCCAGGGAAGCCGGGTACCGCCACATAAGGTGAATGCGGCCAGGCAATATGGCGGACACGCCAACCGTCGTGGCACAATCCAATATGGCGGATCGATTGACCGGGAAGGGATCGATCGCCGAGAGTGATGCGTACTGGCGCACGAGAGTAAAATACCCCTGGTGTACCTGTAATAATGCTAAGGAGGTACTAATCAATGTGCACCAGTTGGTAGATGAAGAGATCATAAAGACCATCAATCTACCTGTGATAAAATAGGTACTAAGCACATGTGCACCAGTAGGCAGATCAAGAGATCGTAAGTCACTCGATCTACCTGTAGTAAGGATAATAGAGTGCCATATAGGGTACAAATAGACGTGGTCTGGGGAAATCCCCGTACTGGCAAGCATGTGCGATCGAAAATGGGCACCATGCGGTGAGGCAATATGGAGGAGAAGCCGATCGTAGTGGAAAATCCAAGATGGCGGGTCGATTGACCGTGAGGGTTAGGTCATCGAAAGAGAAGCAATGGGCGCGAAAGTAAAATCGACAGACGCACTGAAGGTATACGAGGGACCGAAAGGAGACTCCGTAGAGGGAATGTTAGGATAACAAATGTTTATTATTGGCTTAAATGATTGACGGGAGACAGAAAGGCGAACTCTTCCTCTTCTTCCTCTTCTTTCTTAAAACACGTCCGCCATCCTAATTTGATGGTAGCAATGTGGGTACAAACCCGATCGACCGTACTAGACGAGCGATCAACGAAGACGATCAGGAGAAGTGATGCAAGGAAAAGAAGGAGAAAATAATAGAGGAGGAAAACCTCCATAGCAGTGAAACGGTACGAAGACCGAGGACGACCACGCAGGGGTCGGCCGAAATGGCGAGAATAAAGATGGAGGCTCGAGCGACCGACGAAGATCGATCGTCGATGTGAATGACCGAGATGGCTATTGGGAATAAACAACGCGCCAAGATCGATGGAAATCGGTGGAAATGGGGAAGAAAATAACGAGAGAGTGGCTGACGCGTTACTACAAGGGTGACGCGTTCCCAAACCCGGCGAGTAAGGGACGAATGGAGAACAATGGGGTGAAGAGAAGTCGTGAGCCGTCACGCCTAGAGCGTGAATAAAATGAAATAAAATGCCATCCATAAGCCTCACGCGGCAATGGTACCCATGGTCGAACGTAAGCCACAACAGAGCAAGTAAAGAAGGCAAGCACACAAGCAATCTCTACAAAAAGCAGAAGTATTGGCGAGACAGAGCAAAAACCTGTCCTTGTTAGGCAGGAGGGCGAGGTTGAAATGAGGAACAGGAAGTTTACACCGGTTTCTTCCCTGGCGGAAGTAGTGTGGACGTCACGTGATGGTCTTATTACTGCATTAGCCACAAAAAATCTCGGCCTGCAGAGCTAACTAACTGCCGTGGAATGCTATGGTCTGACATGGTAAAGTATATGACGCCAAAAGGCAGCTGCAGGATTGGCAAACTTAAAGTTAATTTCATTGAAAGAACTGTAATCTTTGTCTTATTAGGTTCATTTCATAGAAGTTACTGTCACTTTGTCAGATGAAGTCAATTGCATGGAAGTATCCGTCACTTTGTCAGGTTAAGTTGAATTAACTGTCACCTATAGGGATTGAATTAATTCCATTGAAGTAACTGTCAGTTTCTCAGATTGAGTTGATTGCATTGACGTAGTTGCCGCTTTCTCTGATTGTGTTGATTCCATGGACGTAACTGTCACTTTCTCAGATTATTTAAGTTAATCCCGTTGACGTAACTGTCGCTTTCTCAGGTTAAGTTAATTCGGTTGAAATAGCTGTCGCTTTGTGGTAGGCATGGCTGACTGTTCCTCTTTTGCCCTGCCAGGAATTTTCCAGTGTGCTGGCCTCGTCACTGGCGTCCATCATTGGGGAGCTGAAGGCAGAGGGCAGCACTCTCATCCTGCGTGTCATGGAGCTGGTGCTGCGAGCCTTCCCCACCGAGGGCCCCATGTCTTCATGCCCATGCTGCCCTCCGTGCTCAGGGCCATGCTGCAGGGGGAGGTAAGGCTCAGACTTGGGTGAGGAGGGTTGTCCTCTTTTCTTATGGGAGGAAAAAATGCCCCTCAGTCATTTGTGCATAACCCTTCGCCGCCGCCCCCCCCCCCCCCCCCCCCCCCCTTCCCCCTGGCCCCCCCCTTCCCACCCCGCTCCGCCCCCCCCCCCCCCCCCCCCCCCCCAAGGAATGATGTTGATTACGAAACCTTTTCTTTCTGATCATTTATCCTCATTTTTATCTTTCCTTTCTGAAGTAATCAGGGAGGGGAGCATGAGGATGGTTCAGATATCATGGTGCCCACTTTCTCTGAATTCGCAGATTTCAGGCAAGTGTAAAAAGAGAATATATCAGGCAAAAGGTTATCAGGGAAGACACGAAAGAATGGTTGAGTGTACTTAACAGGCGACACCGACATAAAATCGCATATGAACTTTTTTTTCCTGAAATCAGGGAGTCAGTATTTTTGTTTTGTTTTTCAATTCCAGTTAAAAGCAAAATAATGTCAGGTTTTGATGTTGTGCATTGACAAAACACTGCAAAAGAGACTGTTGAAAGCTGTACGAACATACCGACCTGATTGTGGTTAGACTGAAAAATGGAGGAAACACCATTCAGCAATCACAATGCACCATTTTGAAAGCAATTATCAATATTTTCTCCCCTGCAGGGAGAGCATGCCCTCGAGATTCTCCTCCTCCCTCCAAGGTCCCACCACCCATTTCTTCCCTATAGAATTCAGCCATTTTTGCTTTTCCTCGATGGCAGCCATGGACATTCATAAGGCAGTTCATGACCAGCTGTGTGACTCGTGATGATGAATATGATGATGACGATGATGATGATATGTGGGCGTTACAGGAAAGCTGTGTACTGCTCGCCATGCAGATGGCCATCTTCTCTCGCATCTTGCTACAGAACCAGGAGGTGCTTTGGTCCATCGTACAGCACCTGGCCCAGTCATCGGGACATGATGTGAGCTCCCTTAGTGTGGGGAGATTGAGTGTGTGTGTGCGTGTGTGTGTGTATGTGTGTGTCTGCCTTGATGTCTATATCTTTCCTGACTTCTTTTTCTCTTTCTTTCTCTTCTTGTCCACCTCCACCTTGTCTTTCTCTGACCATAAGCTATGTTACTGTGTGAAGCGAAGCTGCATATTTCTAGCTTATAGCGTGTTTTCTGTGAAAAATAACTTTTAACTAAACACATTAGAAATGAAATAAACACAAAAACTTTTAAATAAACATATTAGACATGAAATAGGCACAAAAGCTACAAAATAAACACGGAAGCCTTGAACAACAAAAACCATGAAACTGAGTCAAAAACCTGGAAATAATCACAAAAGCCATGAACAAAAGAGCTATGAAATAGACACAAAAGCTATGAAATTAACACAAAAATCATAAAATAAACACATTAGCCACAAACTTGAAAAGCCATGGAGTTAGCACAAAACCAAAGAAATGACATGGAATGTGTCACACTGACAAAAAGTCCAACAGGTGACGGATTGCAGTGTCACTGTGTGTGACCAAGATGAATCCTAGTCCCCTGTTACATGAATAAAGACTGACACCAGCCTGCACTATTCTGAAAACAAAAGCAAAATACCAAGTCTCTCTGTTTCATTATCATGTCTTCAATAAGCATTGATTTGCAACTTGTTTTGTGTGTGTATTTGTAAATTTTATGAATCTGATTTAAGGTTGGAGAAATATATTTCTAGCTTACCAGATGTTTATATTTGCCCTCTTATCAAATTTAGATGTTCTAAAATCATAAATTACCATTGAAGTAGATCGTTGATTTGCTATTCCAAAAGAAGAAAGGTTAAGTAAATAAATGTGACATGTCTGCAATAGGTGATGAATTTCATTTTGTCTTGGAATGTTCATCATACGTTAATTTGTGCAACACGTATTTACCAAAAAAATTTCTCTTCCCAAGATCTGTGTATAATTTTTGTCAGATGATGTCTTCTACTGATTGAAAACCAATGCTTCTATTGTCAAAGTATATTAGATTGTAAATTGTTGGTCTATGTCAGAATTGACTAGCAATTTATTTTTTATTTTGGCTTGTTTGTTTTCCTTTTCCTGTTATTGCTTTAAATTCACCCTTCCTCCATACCTCAAAAGGGCGAAAGGAACAAATAGTGTTCTTTTTCTTGTATTTTGCCCATTGACCTGTGTTGACTGTGTGCAGAGCTGGTCAGTGCTAGGTCAGCTGTTGGACGTGTGGACAGAGCGCATTGACGTCATCACTCAGCCCGAGAGACGCAAAATATGTGGTCTGGCACTGTCGTCCTTGCTCACTCTGAACAACAAGTGAGTCCTGTGTATTGGTTTATGACATAACGTGGACGAGTAAGTCTGGGGCATTGGGTCAGAATAGAAATGTAGTAGTTGTACTTTCATCTTAACGCCTTTTCACAAAATTATGTGATGTTAGATGAGGATAGGAATGTTTATGACGTGAAGTGAGCAAGTAGGTCCTGGAGATTGGGTGAGGATAAAGATGTTTATGACATAATGTGAACGAGTAAGTCTTGGACATTGGGTCAGGATAGAGATGTTTATGACATAATGTGAACATCATGTAAGTCCTGGACATTGGGTGGATAGAGATGTTTATGACATAATGTGAACGACAAGTAAGTCCTGGAGATTGGGTCGGGATAGAGATGTTTTTGACATGACATGAACATCATGTAAGTCCTGGACTTTGGGTCAGGATAGAGATGTTTATGATGTAATATGAACAAGTTAAGGACATCGGGTCAGGATATAGAAAATGTTATAACATAAAATGAACAAGTATGTCCTTGACATCATGGGAACTCAAAGTATATTGGAGAAAATTATGTTGCATGATATGTATGATGTGTGTACATTGTTGAGTTTAGTAATTATGTCTTGTGTATGAACATCTTTGTTTAAGGTTCACTTGTCAAATGCGAGATGAAAGTTACAATTTTTTTTACATTGGATATTGCGACTGTACAATACACAGCAAAAAAAAAAAAAAAAAAGAGAGAGAGAGAGAGAAGGGGACAACAGAAAAAAAAATCAGTTTTGCTTTCAAAACATAGAATTTCATATACAGTTTGTACTATACGAAGTACAAAAACTGAGAAGTATTTTTGGCTGCATTACATTCAATGTGGTAATGTTTTTTTGTTTTTCAAAGTAGAGGTCAGTTTCGGGAGACATTCTACAGTGAGAAAACTCCTATCCTTGTCAGACTCGCAAGGCAGAGTGAACACAGTATATTGTCTGCGTTTCTTGATGTGCTGTGTAAGAATCCAGATGGCTGTACTGTGTTAAAATCAGTGGTGTGTGTGTGTGTGTGTGTGTGTGTGTGTGTGTGTACAGTGTAATCACGGACCGCTTTGGCTGTATCATCAACACCATTGTTCAAGTTTTACATGACGTCTGTCGACATGAGGAATCAGGACCCTTGTCAGAGTAAGTGGCTGCATATAATGTGTGTGTGTGTGTGTGTGTGTGTGTGTGTGTGTGTGTGTGTGTGTTAATGTCTGTGTGTGTGTAATAATAATAATAATATAATACATTTTCTAAAAAAGTGACATCTGTTCCACGCGAGGCTCCAGGTACCATTACAGTATTAAAACCGAACATTAAATAATGAAGAGAAAAAGAAGGAAACAAATAAGATTAAAGTATATATACTATAATATCATAACAGCAACATATATTAAAAACATAGAATTGTACATGCAGAAAAACAATCATCCCCTTCACTCTTTCCCTATGTTGTCTCCGCCTCACTCTCCACCCTCTATCCAGCACACACAAACACGCAAGACACACAAACGCACGCACACTCACACACACAGACAAATACACACACACACACACACACACACACACACACACACACACACACACACACACACACACACACGCACATATTATTCAGGATAAGACATAACAGCAGGTTAACAGTGTGTGTGTATGGGTGTATGTGTGTGTGTGTACGCGTGCATGTGTGTGTGTGTGTGCACAACAGATAACTTTTCATTGCTATTCACTTGGAAGATAATTGTTTTAATCAAATTTTCCTAGTGTCCTTTTACAAGAGCTTCGTCTGTTCATGACATAATTTTTAAGTACCAATGTTGTTTTTTGTTTTTTTTCGCTAAGGGAACATGTACCTAAGAACCACATTGATTTTATAGAGCATCAAACAAACTGATGAAACTGGGGTACTGTTTTGGAAATAATACCCCCCCCCCCCCCCCCCCTCCCCATCACACACACACACACACACCATGCCCTACTGGTCCAAATGTCGTCAAATTTTATACAAAGATGTAGCAGAGGATGTTGTTTGCTGTGTATGTGTCTGTATGTCATTGATGCAGTTGTGGTCTTTCACCTGCTCTTGGAAGATTGAAAAATTGATCCGAAGATTGGTGCTGACTTGCCACTTAGTGGCCACCTAACTCAGTGCTGGGAATCCATTTCAGTATCATCTGCACTGAGGTCCGAGTCACTGATGTTGATTTAGGGGTGCCTGGATGGCTAAATCCTTCATAGTCATGTTAAGTGGACTGTCATTGTTTTCATTGGCTTGGTGGCAAATTGAACGTTCCTTACTCTTTTTGTTTACTTCAGGCAAAGTGCATAGCAAATGGTCTGCAAGAGCTGGAGCAGAGGACTCCAAAGATCGCATCTCAATGCTTAACGCCCTTGTCAAATAGTTCATGTAGGAAGTATGTGTTGAGTTACACAGGAAGGCTGGACTGGTGTTGCTTGGAAAATGGCAACCAGGTAGACTCAAGCACATCGAAAGATACAATGACATCACACACACACACACACACGTGCACACACGCACACATGCACACGCACACACACTCTCTCACACACACACACACACACACACACACACACACACACACACACACACACAAAAACACACACACACACGCACGCACACACACACACACACACACACACACACAATTTGTGCATATAATTTTTTTCAATGTGGATGCTAGTTAAGTAGACTTTTGACAGTGTGCTTGTTCCATTGCAGTTGTCTGGTAATCAATGAAGCAGAAATTTATCCAGTGGATGATCAGGACACGCCGCACGACGTACGCAAAAGACAGGTAATAGGGCTCTGTTAATGTTGCATTGCCTATGGGCCATCCTATTGTGTACCTGTCAGTTCTTTTGTTGTGTACGTAATAGGACTCTGTTATGTTGCATTGCCTATAGGCCATCCTATTGTGCACCTGTAAGTTCTTTTGTTGTGTACCTTCAAGATATCTTTATTTTGTAGATGTAGTCTATCCTGTTTTGTAACTGTAGGTTATCCTGTTCGTTTGTTTGTTTGTAGTGCTAATGTCTTTAAGAAGGATAATCCTGCGTCCGCTAAAGTACCAAGGGCTTGCCATTCAATGTATTTGGTTTGGACAGAACGTTTGTTAACAGTGAATGATCTGTGACTGGAAGCCAGAGCTTATAGAAAGTTGCACATTTTAATGTGCAGATATTTGGCTCGTAATAATAGAAGTGGAAAAAACATCAGACAACGAGTGATTAATGCAAATACAATAAGCTCAGACAGTGATGACAAACATAAAAAAAAGGAAAACAAACTGTACTGCTGTGTTATGAGAAGAAACATGGTGCAGCTGTCTGTATTTTTGACAGACCCTGCCAGGTAGGGGATTCAGATGAAATGCTAACCAGGGCACTGGTAATCCATGTAGAAAGGCATGTTATCGCATCTATGTCGGTATTTTATACAAACTTGTGCATGTGAATGGGTATGCTTGTATGTGAATGTGTGTTTGTGTGTATGTATGTGTACGCGAGTTGAATGGGCAGTGTAGATATAATTCACAGTCAGTTGAAAGATTCCTTTTTTTTTCTTTCAGATTTATGTCTTTGGTACCAAATATCAGTGACTGAACGTTATTTGTACATTGGCAGTTAGGGGGTCTGTTGTTTGAACTTGAATCTTGATAAGATGGGCATTCTGCTAAAAAGAGAGACGCGTTTCAAGGATTGTCAGGTGTTACATAAAGAAATCATGTATTAAATCACTTATTTTTAAGTTTACTTACAAGTATTTCTGTTGGGAAGACAATAATAGTGTCAGGGAACCAAAGTATCCATACTGCTGAGAAAATGCTTGAGGAGGCTAAGAGAATTGGACTGTATGATGATATTGCCTGTCCGAAGGACAGTTGTTGAGGGAAAGAAAAGATTTTTACAGCTTTGATGTACACCATGGAATGCATCTCTCAAAGTGGTGTCTAGGATGTTAAGGGTTTGAAGAAGAAACAATTAGAGGGAGACGATCCAGAGGATAGTGGGGAACAGTAAGATAAGATAATGTTGCTTATAGCCCAGCCGACCGCAAAGGGCCACATCAGGGCAGGGGGGAACAGTAGCTGATGATTCTATTACATGGAATGATCTTATGACTTCTTCCTTTCAAGGATGGAAAGCTGAACTCCTCATAGAACTTGTTGTTGCATATCCCTCTTACTGAGCCAGATGTAGTTCTGAAAGCGTCCAGTTGTAATGTAACCGAATCGTCTGCTGATTTGTTATCACAGATGTCTCGAACAGGTCTGTATTCACCCTATCATGTAAGTTACCTTGATTCAAACCTTGTATTTTTGGACCCAGCACATGAAACTGGTCTGGGGCAAATGGGGCTTCATTCACCATAGGACAGGTGGCATCACTCCTTTTCAGTAGTCCACTGTACATATCTGATCAGTGAGAAATATAACAAACATGGTTTTTCTCTGTGAGATAAATTTTCATTTGCTTGAATTATCAGTGACACAGGTTGCTTTATGAGAAATCATTCATCGCATTTTGCAGGTTTCTTTCATTAGGATCGA
>CM031608.1:33038533-33041033 GCA_018398815.1 Conus ventricosus
CATGTAGACATATTATTGATGACGAAGAACACTTTCTGCTCCATTGTACTGCTTATGATGAAGTGCGGACAAATTGTTCATTCCAGTTAGATATAGCGAAAAGACAAAATGTCGCTGTCGTGTTATCATCAGATGATGAACTTGTAATTAAATCAGTTGCGAAATTAATCGCGGTGGAAGAGATCAGTAAAATACAATGTCATCATTTGATTGTGTGGATGGTCGAGTCAGTCTTAAGTTTTTTTTTGTTTTTATTTGTTTTTTTTTGTTTTTTACCCTTAGTGCATTACTCCTGTGCGTGAGGACATAAGGAAATGTTACGAATTTATTTGTTTTCGTTAACCTTGGATTTGATACACACTAAGAATGAAAGTGTACTATTTGTTTGCAGGAAAGGAAGAGGGAAATGTTATTGTTCTGTTACCTCTCCCCCTTGTCAAAAGACCTCTTTGGTAATGACAGTAGAATATCAAAGTGACAAAGTGTCAAAAGTGTCCTCTCTCTCTCTCTCTCTCTCTCCTCTCTCTCTCTCTCTCTCTCTCTCTCCTCTCTCTCTCTCTCTCTGATATGCCTACCGTAGCCGTAGTTACAGTACTCCTTTTGTATGGCATGACGAAGTGTTATATCTGTACGTTTACCTCTTTATGAGAGGCTGAGACCTATATGAATAAACATTCATTCATTTATTGTTAGATGTTTCATTGTTTTCATCAGACTGTATATTTTCTTTTTAGATTTTTACGTATGCATTCCTTTGTTGTTGTTGTTTGTTTTTTAATTCATTATTGTAATTGATGTCTATTAGTCTTTTTTGTGAGGGCAGGATTTTGAGAAAAAACAACAACAAAAAACCCCTGTAAAACCTATTCTTTAACCCCCAAGAAAGATAATTTTGACTTGACTTCACACGCACTCACGTACGCACGCACGCACGCACACACGCAAACTCCTCGTACTGTACTTGTTGGTGTTGGTGTTAATGATTGTTCAGTCGCTGCCTCTGATACCTGTTCAGTCACAGTGAGAAGTCTTTAATGCCAGAGACCCCCCACCCCCACCCCCCACCCCCACTCCCTGATCATTGGCAGTAACTGCAAGCTTCAAACTGACGTGGAAGGTCTATGGCGTCCATGTGAATTACGCACCTTTGAGAAGAAAAAAAATGTCAGACATCAATGATTGGGGCTGATTTCGTTTCAGGCATGACTGTCAGAAACATACTACATTTCTTGCAGAAAAAAAAAACTGAAAGGAAGGAGAGGAAAATGAGAAAGAAAGGCCAAAAGAAAAAAGTGTCAATCGGTCACAAAACTCTTTTTTTTCTTATGAACAAGAAAAAAAAATGGAAGGAAAATTGAGAAAGAAACAAAACGGAAAGGAAAAAAGTGTGAACCTGTCACAAAACTCTTACTAAGGTTCAGTCATTTTGCACAACTGCAAAAACACACACACACACACACACACACACACACACACACACACACACACACACACACACACACACACACACACACACACACACATGCATATCTGATACTGGGCTAATTCAATACAAATCTCATCCATACAGTATTTTAGTATATTGTCGCCTTCTTGACTAGACATGCCACCACCAAAGTTGCTACTGCAGTGATGGTGAGGTAAACTGGCATTCCATCCAATCGCTCGAAACTCAGCTATGATGTATGTGGTGACACATCACCTTCCTACATTCTCCCCTCCCCTCCCACCCCCCACCCCCCTGCGGCCCTCCCCCCTCCCCTCCACCCCACGCTCCACCCCCCACCCCCTCTGGCAGCTCGAAAGTCCCGGTGGGCTCACCTTTCTCCCCACAGACTGTCTGGCTCCGCGGATGTGCTGTATCAGGTTGTCTCCCTTTAGTTTGAACAGCAAAGAACAGAGAAGTCGCATCTCTCTCCTTACACATACATACGCGTACAACCAACTGCATATGTGTGTGTGGTGTGGTGTGGTGTGGTGTGGTGTGTGTGTGTGTGTGTGTGTGTGTGTGTGTGTGTGTGTGTCTGTGTGTTGCAGAGAGAGGGGAGGGAAGCGAAGGGAGGGACACACACACACACACACATACCACCACCACCACCACCACCGAGAGAAGGGGAAAGACAGACGGACAGACCGATAGACAGGCAGGCACGCAGGCAAGCAAGCATGCAGACAGACAGAAAGACAGACAGACTGATCGACAGACTGAAGGACAGCGAGGTCAGGGAGGGAGGGGGGGGAGGAAGGGATGGGGGAGGGCACATTCACAGACTGATAGAAGACATGACAGATGAAATCGGATGGTATCTCAGCCCACCCCTCCCCTCCCCTCCCCTCCCCGCCTTCCTCGCCCCTCACCCCCTCTCATCACCCTGCGGTCGGCGATTCAGACACTGACCACTTGGCCACAAGGAGCACCAAAGGTAACCACTGAGTCCACCGTCTGATTACAGACCATCCCCCCCCCCCCCCCTTCCCACCCACCGCCCTGCCCCTCTGC
>CM031608.1:33061033-33062565 GCA_018398815.1 Conus ventricosus
GTGTGTGTGTGTGCGTGTGTGTGTGTGTGTGTGTGTGTGTGCGTGCGTGCGTACGCGTGCGTGAGTGCGTGTGTGTGTGTGTGTGTGTGTGTGTGTGTGTGTGGTGTGTGTGTGTGTGTGTGTGCGTGCGTGCGTACGCGTGCGTGCGTGTGTGTGCGTACGCGTGCGTGCGTGTGTGTGTGTGTGTGTGTGTGTGTGTGTGTGTGTGTGTGTGTGTTGTGTGTGTGTGTGTGAATAAGCGAAGCCTGGCTTATGCTGAAAGAGAAAATGAACAGATAAGGCGGAGGAATGAGACATACTGAAGATACTCGAAAACATGCAACATTTAAAATCGCGTTCCTACACTGAAACACTCAGGAAATGACAAAGGTAAGAAAAATGGTTTTGAGGGAGAAAATGCGTGTCTCTATACCCAAAGCAATACCCTGGACTGTTCTGACACTGAGGAAATGCTCGTAATACAATTATTCACTGGCTATTGTAAAGGGAGGCAACTGCATGCGCAAATCTGAACCAATTTTCAAAGGGATTTGAAATAACTCCGCCAGATAACGTGGACAAACGAATTGCATGACAAAACACGCGCGTTTCGACCTCTTAGGTCTTCTTCAGGCAAGATAAACAACACTCAAGATAACGAAAATGAAGAACGAGCGATCGCTTATCTTGTCAAATTCGGCGTCAGACTGGTTGCCAGGCTGGCTCCGTGGATTAGACACCGAGTTCGCTGTTAGTGTTGCTTGTTTGAGCCCTGAAGCAGGAGCGGTCAACAGTAAATAACAAACAAGAGGAGTAACTCTTTGCTCCCCACGATGAGACAATTACATGCCCATAACTCCAAACGGGTGCCGCTTTCCACACCAATTTGCCGCAATTTGCACCAATTTGTCCAACTCAAAACTTGCTGTCTTCGTTGTCCATGTTAACCAGTTGTCGTTCTGGTGGTGATGTGAAGTGGAGTGGGAGACGGACCAGCTTCCCCTGCGCTCCTGGCAAATTTCACTCTGTCTGCCGTGTTGTCGCACGTGGATGTTAGACCTGGATACCGTGTGATATTACCAGCATCCGGAGTGCTTTTACAGTTTTCTTTCTTGCGGAAAAGTCCACTGTTGAGACCAGTGTGATCGTGGAAGGAGAAAGGCATGGTCACCGAGAGATCAGAAAATGTCCACGCTGTGTTATACCATGCACCCCTCGTTGATGGATCGTCAGTCAAGTCAGTTCCTCAGTGAACATTATTCTCAATACATCAGTTCGTTGTTTAGTTGTTTGGTTCGCTGCGTTTTGTACAATACCGGTGTACATATCAGTGTAAGCGGGGCTTCCTGTCGTTTGTTTCAGTTCCGGCGTGTATTCTGTTTGACAATATTCATGATGAAAAAGCTATGCTGGTCTTGGATAAGTGTTACAACTTTGTGTTCGTTCATTTCTTCAGTGTGTCGTGCTGTGTGTATGAGTCAGGTCCAGGGTCTACAGGGCGAACGTGGAACACCCTAATGCGGGAGTGGGGGTTGAAGGTTGTGTTCTTGTTT
>CM031608.1:33075165-33085174 GCA_018398815.1 Conus ventricosus
TTCTTTTTGCAGATTTTCTCTCTTTTTTTTTCTTTTCTTTTCTTTCCCCTTTCTTTTTCCTTTTTTGTTTTGTTTTGTTCTTTTTTTGTTACTTTTTTTTTTTGCGTCAGTGTCTTTGGCATTATACTGCCTGAGGCTAGAATGGAGTGCCTTGGTACGTAGTGTTTATCTAAGCTTTGGAGGGAAAGTGCCAGTATGACCCCTTTTAGCTGGTGTCTTTTTTCTTTTTTTTTCTTTTTTTTTGGGGGGGGGGTGGTGGTGGGTGGGGTGGTGGAGGGTATTCTTTTTATCGTGCTGCTGCCAGGTTTTGATTTGGAACGAGAGGCCTCCCACGACGTATCTTGTTAGTTGGAAAAGACCAGCATGGTCTGACGTGTGTGTGTGTGTGTGTGTGTGTGTGTGTGTGTGTGTGTGTGTGTGTGTGTGTGTGTGTGTGTGTAGCAGCAATGATGGGGCGTCTGGAAAGAGTGAAAGATGTGTGGGTGGTTCCTTCTGTTCAATCCCAGGATTCTAATCACTCGTCGGTGATTTTACACGTTCACGTACAGTTTCAAACAATTGGGTGTTTGAATCGACAGCTATGTTGCCTTGCCGCAACAAGAAAAGTCCAGACAGAGTGGCGAGGGATCCCCATCTCGGTTGATCCCCCACTACATGTGGACGAATTTCCGTCTCGATAGATTCCCGTCTCGGTAGATCCCCATCTCGGTGTCAACCTCGGGTATGTCAGTGAGGAAGGACTAGCGCACAGCCCAAACACACTCACAGCTTGCTTACAATCTCATTCATATATCATGCATTCGTCACATCAAACCACTGGTAAAGTCTATAACTTTACTACACATGATCATAGAACCAAACATCAATGCATATGGAGTCAAACAAAATAAAACATTCTCTCTTTCCTTGAACTTCACAAAACCATTTGTCTAAATCATCATTAACTAACCCGGGTGTAAACAGATTTCTACTTTACCTGGCCAGGTGATCTTAAACTATTCACGAATCACTGTCTTTTCTTTTCTTCTTTTTTTTTCTTTGTTTCTTTTCACTGTCACTTTCACAAGCACAACATAACTGCTGGCACTGGTCAGGTTGGACCGCCGGCACTGGTCAGGTTGGACTGCTGGCGCTGGTCAGGTTAGACTGCTGGCACTGGCGTTGGCCTGTGGTTCTGCTTGACGAAGTGACGCTGCCAGGTATGAGGTCGAACCCCGGTTCAGATTGAACAGTGACTATCAGACATCGATCTGTTCTCCTTTCTTTCTTCCTGCATTAACGCATTGCATCTCTCTCTCTCTCTCTCTCTCTCTCTCTCTCTCTCTCTCTCTTCTAGTCTGCTCTATCAAATGGACATGGTTGCTTTTGTTTTCTTTTCCTTTTCTCTTTTCATTTTTTTCTCTTCATCAGTTAGCAACTCTCTCTCTCCCCACATCTCTCCTTAGTCCTTCCTCTGCAGACTCTATCTCGTGCTAATGCCTCAACTTGGTTCTCTTCTCTCCTCCTCTCATCTCTCTGCCTTTTCTCTCGAGCAGAGCCTACTCTCAGAACCTCTCTCTCTCTCTCTTTTTTCGTTCCTCCCCTCCTCACTCACGCATTCCTATCTTATCCTAAACCCATCTGTCAAAGGGTGAGTACCATTGGTCAGTATTTTCCCGCCTTATACTGAGGTTGCCTCCCCTCTCATTTCATTGGATATGTAAATCATGACAGTCACATCTACCTGCCTTGCTCTCTGTGGTGGTCAATGGGTCATTTAATTAATTAGCTTGATTTCACCCCCACCACACAATACCTTCCCCCCCTACTTTAAACCGGCGACGTCCGACTTAATTGTGGACACTGGTCTTACAAATTGGCTGGATGAGTCTGACCCAGGCGCCGAGACCCGTCTGGCCAGACCTATCGAGACGTCGGTCAAGCGGCTTAGTCTGTCTGGGAATGATGCTGTCTCCATGTAGGACTAAAATTAGCCTCTTGCCGTACCTATTGGCTGAGGCGACGCAATGGAGCCGTCTGCCTGGCGACCAAATGTTTGACTTTGGACTTATGCCCAGTTGAGCTGGCTGGCGACTGACCACGACTTCGGTTTTCCTTTTTTTGTCCGTGACACTGGGTAGATCCCCGTCTCGATTGATCCCCCACTTCATGTGGACGAATTTCCGTCTCGATAGATCCCCGTCTCGGTAGATCCCCATCTCGGTAGATCCCCATCTCGATAGATCCCCGTGCATCGAGATGGGATCTATCGAGACGGGGATCTATCGAGACAGGATCCATCGAGACGGGATCTATCGAGACGGGGATCTATCGAGCGCCCCCCTGGTGGAGGACGAGTGAAAAATTAATAAATTTCGAATCGTCTTCTTCACCACCACCCCTCGCCCCTTTTTTTCTTTCTTTTTTTTAAAAAAAAAAAAATTTTACTTCAGCTTTAAAGGCACTAGACTAGAGACGCATATTTTCCTTACAAATGATGTAGTAGGTTTGCAAACAGGGAAGAAAAAAAAAACAACAGATATTAAATGATTAAATCAGTCATCTGTGACTGTGTGAATTGTTGAGAAACGAAGCGTAAACAGATGCACGGATGAATTAGAAATGAACCAGTGAACCGATTTATGGCGTTCCTTTCGTAGGATTGGCTTCCACGTGGAATGCCTGGAACTGCGAGAGGAGGAGTAATAAAAAATCAGTAGCACACACACACACACAGAACACACAGTCACGCACGCACGCATGCACGCACGCACGCAAACGTACGCATGCACGCACATGCACACACACACACACACACACACACACACACACACACACACCACACACACACACACACGCACACGCACACACACACACACACACACACACACACACACACACGACAGCCATACTGCTCCTGCTCCTCTCTCTCCCTCTCTCTCTCACTCTGTCTGTCTGTCTGGACGTCTGTCTGTCTGTCTGTCTGTCTCTCTCTCTCTCTCTCCTCTCCTCTCTCTCTCACTCTCCTCTCTCCCTCTCTCATACACCAGCAGTCTATACTTGTCTTGCAGCCCTTACCGTGTTAAAAAGAAGGACCCAGTCAAAAGCAGGCGTTCTAAGCGGGCCATAATATCCCCTCTTGATTGGGCGGCCATTACAACAGCAGGGGGTGAAAGAGAAGGGAGAGAAGAGAGAGAGAGGGGGGGGGGGGGAGGGGGATACAACAAAAATAAATCTCTTTTTTCATTTTTTCCTTCCCTCGGGACCACCTGGGGGGGGGGAAGAGAAGGGGGGGGGGGGGAGGGGGGGTGCACATAATTGAAAAAGAGAGGGAAAAAGGGGGTGGATGAAAGGGGAGGGGTGGGGTGGAGAAAAGCGGAAAAGGGCAGAGTTGAGCGGGGGGGGGGGGGGGGGGGGGGGGGGGGGGGGGGGGGGGGGGGAGGGGGTGGTATGGGGGTTTAGGGCGTTATCACCCCTTCATCATCTGGTGGTGACAAGGGAAAAGGGGGGGTTTGACTACTGTGTTAGGCTGTGACAGGCAGCGAAAAACCCCCTTTTCTCTCTTTTTCTCTCTCTCTCTCTCTCCCCTCTATCCTTCCCCCCTTTCCCCCTCCCCCCCCTCTCCTCCCCCCCCTTTCTCTCTCTCTCTCTCCCGTTCTTTGTGTGTTTTTTTTTTGTCTGCCCCGCCTGCCTAAAATCTTCGTCTGTCTGTGCCTGCCTGCCTGAAATCTTTTGTTTCTGTGCCTGCCTTTCCGTTTTTTTGGGGGTTTGTTTTTTTTAAAAACCCTTTTAAAA
This sequence comes from Conus ventricosus, assembly GCA_018398815.1. NCBI lineage: Eukaryota > Metazoa > Mollusca > Gastropoda > Neogastropoda > Conidae > Conus > Conus ventricosus. The sequence continues at coordinate 33,078,940 of CM031608.1, forward strand.
TTCTATTCTTCTTCTTCCCTTTTTTCTTTTCTCTCTCTCCCCTCTCTTTTCTCTTTTTCTTTTCCCCTCCCCCTCTCTCCCCCCCCCTCTCTCTCCCCTCTCTTCTCACACACAAAACCCCCCAACACAAAACACACGCACGCACCAACGCACGCCCCCACCACGCCCCCACGCACGCACGCACACACACAACACAACCCCACACACCACCACACACACTTAAAACACACAAAACACACACACATTTTCTCTTCCTCCCTCCCCCCCCTTCCCCCTCTCTCTTTTCCTCTCTCTCACATTTCCCCCCCCTCCCCCCCCCCCTCCCCCCCCCCCCCCCCCCCCCCCTCTCTCATCTCACAGTAATTGCGCGCGCCTCTCCCTTTACGCCTCGCCTGTTGCCCTTTTTTTATCTCGCTTTTTTTTCTCGAGATTTGGATAAGCATTCATGATTTTTTTCTTTTTTGGTCTTGTTTCAAAAAAACTTTTTCAGCCCTTGATCTGAACAACTTTGGGGGAAACCCCCAAAATGGGTGGTGGTTATTTTCCCAAATTTAAATAGGACAGCGTTAGTGGGGTGGGGGAGCTTCATATATAAAAAATAAATTTTGAGAAAGTGGTGAGTTTCCATTACTTTGAAATTAATAGGGTAAGTACTGAGCTTATCCCTTTAATAAAAATCTTGGGTAAGTGATGGCTTTTGATTGATAAAAATTCAATAGGGAAAAGTGGTGAGTTATACTTTGGGATAAAAAATTAAATGGGGGTAAGTGTGGGCTTACGCTTTTTAAAAAAATTAAAAATGGGGAAGTGGGGGGGATATACTTTGGGATAGAAATAAATTTTAGGGTAAGTGTGAGTTTTTACTTTTAATGAAATCAATGGGGTAAGTGGTAAATTTTATACTTTAATCGAAAACAATGCGGTTGTGATGGAGGTTTTACTTAATAAAAATTTTAAAATTAGGGAAAGGGTGTTGGTTATACATTGGGGAAAACTTAAAAGGGGGTAAGTGTTGAACTTATACATTAATAGAAGTAAATTGGGAAATTGGTGGCTTATACATTAATAGACTCAATGGGGTTTAAAGTGGTGAGCTTTTTCTTTAAAATAAAAACATAATAGGGTATTTGTTTAAAATCTTACATTGAGGGAAAACCCAAAAGGGTTTAAGGTGTTGACCCTTTTTACATTAAAAGCCCTCAATAGGGTAAGTGGTGAATTTGGAACTTTGATGAAACCAATAGGGTAAGGGTTTGAGCTTATACTTTGATAGAGATATATAGGTCCTTGGGGGAGCTTTATATATTCAAAGAATGTCACCCGATTGGTGATGATTTTCCAACGAAATAGAGCTTTAACAGGGTATGCAGGAAAACTTCTCACTTGAACAGAACGGGTTGGGGTTTAAGCGCTGACGTCAGCATCAACAGAATTCCAAAAAAGTCAGGTGGGGAAATCCCCAATTTTAACCCTGGTATATAAACCGGGCAAGTGGTGATTTTTCATACTTTAACGGAACATTTTGGGGAGATACGTGATCAAAATTTATACGTTAACAGAACAATGAAAGGTTAAGTGGCAGATTTTTCCAAAATTTGGGAAAACCCCTGTAGAACAGGTGTGTCCCTTCATAGATTAATTGAATATAAATTTGGGTAAATTTTCAGCTACTAATTAAAAGGGTTCTTTTGTCTTTTTCCCTATTTTGGGGACAGTTTAAAAAGAGATTACAAATTTGCCAAGCGCGTGTTTTCTGCAGTGTGTGTGTGTGTGTGTGTGTGTGTTTTTTGGGTGTGTGTGGGTGTGTGTGTGGGGGGTGTGAGCGCGGTGGGGTGGGCGGGGGGGGTTGCGTGCTTTGTCTGCGGCATGTTTACTATGGTGTGTGGTGGTGTGTGGGGTGTGTGTGTGTGTGTGTTGGTTTTGGTGTGTGTGGTGGGGTTTTGTGTGTGTGTGTGTGAAAGGTGTGTGTGCTTTGCGTGCGGGAATGCGTGCGTGCTTTGTATGGTGGTGTGTGGGTATTTGTGCGTGTGGTGGGTTTTGTGTTTTTGTGTGTGTTGTGTGTGTGTGGTTGTGTGTGTGTGCGCTTTACTTTAGTGCGTCGTGTTGCGTCCGGGGCTTTGAATGCGGCTTTGTGCGCGCGCGCCCCGCAGCCGCGCGTGTGTGTATGTGCGGGGCGTGCGTGGTTCCAACTGGGTCTGTCGGTAGCCTTTTAACCCGGGGGGTTTTCGTCTCTTGTTACTTCGGGCCCCGCCATTACCACGCAAAAATGACCCCAAAGGTGGACCACCAAATTTAAAGGGCCCAAAGTTTTACCATTGTTTCAGGGCCCTTAAAACAAGGAAATTTAACGCACAGCCAAGGGCAGGGACGTACCAAAGTAAACTTTCAGGGGGGGAAGGGGGTGTGGTGTCACGGATCTGGAGATGGGGGATGGAAGGGGGGGGGGTGGAGGGGGGCGGGGGGGGGGGGGAGTTTCATCCCCCCCCCCCCCCCTTTTTGGGTTTTTTTTACTTGTTTTATTTATTTCCCAATTTTTATTTTTTTATTTTTTTATTAACTTATTATTTATTTTTGTGTGCCTTTTTTTTTACGTGTTAATTTATTTTTTCATTCATTCATTTTTTTTTTTACATTTTTATCTGTTTATTTATTTTTTTTCGTGTGTTGTTGTTGTTTTGTTTTTTTTTTTTTTTTGTTTTTTTTTTTTTGGGATCCCTATATTTTAAAAATTTGGGTTTTCTGTTTTTAAAGCAAATTTTTTCATTATTATCGGTTTATTCACGGGCAAACATATTTTAGCCCCCGGAAAAATTTAATAATCATTAAAACATTTTTAGACAAAACTGTCTCCCCCCCCCCACCCTCTCTTCTCTTTTCTCTTTTCTTCTTTTCTCTCTCTTCTTTCTCCTTTCTCTGTCTCCTCTCTCTCCCTCTTCTCTCTTCTCTCTCTTTTTCTCTCTCTCTCTTCTCTTTCTCTTTTAAACCCTGTTTTTTGATATCCCTTTGAATTTGAAAGTACTGTTTTTTTACTTTAAAGTATTTTATTTGATTGTTTTTATGCTTTTTTTTTCCTTCATTTTTTGTTGTTTTTTTTTTCTCTCTCTTCTTCTCTCTCTCTCCTCTTCTCTCTCTCTTTTTCTTATCCCCTGTTTTTGTAACTCCCTTTGAAAAAAAAAAACATTTACTTTTTTCTTTTTTTATATTTATTTCATCGACTGTTGCTTTTTGGCATTTATTTTTTTTGATTCCAAATTTTACAAATTTTTTGGGGGTTTTGTTTTTTTGGGGTTTTTCTTTATTCTCACATTTATTTTGATATTTTCTTTAATTTTATTTGTCCCCGTGCAGTGAGAGGGTTGGAATTTTTTTTTAAAAAAAAGGGTTTTTTTGCTCGTTATTTTCCTGAAAAAAAAAGAAGTTGTCTTGTCTTTACTTGTTTGCCCCTCTCTCTCTCTTCTCTCTCTTTTCTCTCTTCTCTCTCCCCTCTTTTCTCTTTTCTCTCTTCCTTTTCTCCACCCAAAACAAACCCCAACACACACAACAACACACAAAAACACCACCACACACACCCACACACACCCAACAAACACCCCACACACAACCCCCACACCCAATTCTCTCTCTCTCTTCTTTTCTCTCTTTTTCTCTTTTCTCTTCTCTCGCTTCGCTCTGTTCCCCTTTTCACTTCTCTCTCTTTTCTCTCTCTCTCTCTTCTCTCCTCTCTCTCTCTCTCTCTTCCCCTTTTCTTCTCTCTCTCTTCTCCCCAACCCATCCCATCGTGGGTGACAAAAACGTTCTTTTGGTTTTGGGCTGGTTTCGCTTGGGACTTTCCCTGACTGTGACAACTTTGGATTTCTGTAAATTTAAAACAATGGGGGAGGTTTTTGTTTTTTGGTTTTGACTGTTTAAAACTCTGGTGCCTTATATCACACGGAAAAAGACAAACTGTGTTTTCTGTTATAACCGACGTGACAATCTCGTGGGTTTTTTGCTATAACCTGAAATGTTTTACAATGGTGGTTTCTGTTGTTAAAATTTTATGTGACAAAAATGTACTTTCTTTTCGAAGGGGCAGGAAGCTCGTTTTTTTTCTTTAAGTGGCTGCCCTTTTCGTGGGGTTTTTGATGAAAAAAAACTGTGTCAGATTTTTTTTCGGGCATAGCAAGGTTTTTTATCAAACTCGTGCTTTCTGTTTTAAATAAAAACTGGGTCAAAATTTATTTTCGTCTTTGGCAAAATCTGTTAAACAACTCGTCTTTCTGTTTTAAAAAACAACTGTTTTTTCAAATTCATTTTTTGTCATTGAAAACTGTATAAAATCGTGCTTTCTGTTGAAATACAACTGTGTCGAATTCATTTTCTGTCATAGCAAGTTTGTATCAACTCGTGCTTTCTGTTGAAATACAACTGTGTCGAATTCATTTTCTGTCATAGCAAGTTTGCATCAACTCGTGCTTTCTGTTGAAATACAACTGTGTCAAATTCATTTTCTGTCATAGCAAGTTTGTATCAACTCGTGCTTTCTGTTGAAATACAACTGTGTCGAATTCATTTTCTGTCATAGCAAGTTTGCATATCAACTCGTGCTTTCTGTTGAAATACAACTGTGTCAAATTCATTTTCTGTTATAGCAAGTCTGTATCAACTCGCGCTTTCTGTTGAAATAACTGTGATGGTCTTTCTCCCAGATTTTAACTTTCTGTTATCTGTATCGACTCGTGCTTTCTGCAGTCATAACTGTGATGGTCTTTCTCCCAGATTTTAACTTTCTGTTATCTGTATCGACTCGTGCTTTCTGTAGAAATAACTGTGATGGTCTTTCTCTCAGATTTTAAGTTTCTGTTACAGCAAATCTGTGTCAACTCGTGCTTTCTGCAGTCATCAGTGTGATGGGTTGGTTTTTTTTTTGTTTTGTTTTGTTTGTGTTTTTTTTCAAATTTGAACTTTCTTTTATAGCAAGTCTGTATCAACTCGTGCTTTTTGTGGTGATGACTGGTGTTTTTTCCACAGAGTTTAACTTTGTTATGGCCAGTCTGTATCAACTCGTGCTTTCTGTGGTGATGACTGCGGTGCTTTCCCCCAGATTTTAACTTTCTGTCATGGCCAGTCTGTATCAACTCGAGCTTTCTTTAGGCAATGACTGTGATGGGTGTTATTTTCTGATACCCACAGAGCCCGGACTGCCAAAACAACATCCGGCTATTGGTCCGGAACAGCAGCGTGCCCAATACCTTTTACATGTGTGCCACTGGAGCCTATCAACCCATTGCCTACCAGCTCAGGGTAAGGACAGTATCTTTTACATATTTGCCTATCAGCCCATTACTTACCAACCCAGGGTAAGAATATAAACCTTCTATACAATGTACCTATCAGTTCATTGCTTACCAGCTCAGGGTAAGAATATAAACCTTCTATACAATGTACCTATCAGCCCATTACTTACCAGCCCAGGGTAAGAATATAAACCTTCTATACAATGTACCTATCAGTTCATTGCTTACCAGCTCAGGGTAAGAATATATTATACTTTCTACATATGTGCCTATCAGCCCATTACTTACTAGCCCAGGGTAAGAATATATTATACTTTCTACATATGTGCCTATCAGCCCATTACTTACCAGCCCAGGGTAAGAACATATACCTTCTATACAATGTACCTATCAGTTCATTGCTTACCAGCTCAGGGTAAGAATATAATTATTATACTTTCTACATATGTGCCTATCAGCCCATTATTACCAGCCCAGGGTAAGAATATATTATACTTTCTACATATGTGCCTATCAGTTCATTGCTTACCAGCTGAGGGTAACGACAATAACTTATACATATGTGCACGTGCCTCTCAGCCCATTACATAACCAGCTGAGGGTAAGGACAATACTTTCTGCATGTGTACCACAAGGGCCTACCAGCCCATTACGTCTCAGCTCAGGGTAAGGACAATACCTTCTGCATAATGTGTCACACTAACCTATCAGCCTTTTGGTTACGCACTCAACCCTTTGGTTGCCAACTCGAGTGTGTGTGTGTGTGCGTGTGTGTGTGTGTGTGGTGTGTGTTGTGTGTGTGTGTGGTGTGTGTGTGTGTGTGTGTGTGTGTGTGTGTGTGTGTGTGTGTGTGTGTGTGTGTGTATGTGTGTGTGTGTGTGTGTGTAAGTGCGTGCGTGGTGTTGTGGGCGTGAGTGCGTGCGTGCGTGTTTGCGTGCGCGCGCGCATGTGTGTGTGTG
>CM031608.1:33085274-33095274 GCA_018398815.1 Conus ventricosus
CTTCAACAAAATCCTTTCTGACGACTAAATTAAGATCAGTCCGTTCCCTAATGACTAAATTAAGATCGTTGTTTCAAAGTGAGGTGCCTGCTGCAGAAACTGAAAACAAAGTATATATATATATATACATATATATACCAGTTTAAAATAAGATTTTAAAATGGAAAATAAAACCAACAAAGTTGTTTCGAGCCGGGCGCTCTCGTCAGGGTGCACAATTTGGGCACGCCACCGGTTTTATATGGTGTGGTGTGTGTGCGCGTGAGCTCTGCGCGTGTGCACGTGGCCTGCAGATTTTTTTAATCTTTTTTGGGCACGTTCAGGGGGGACGTGCTAGAGAAATGGTGCGTTGACAAGGATTTCCATTTATGCCTGCAATTCTTTATCATTTCTACTTTAGAGTTCAGAGAATGCTAGATGGGGTTTACAATAATATCAGCCACTTCTCTGTAGTACACAAGTTGCATTTTTTTAGAAATGTTGTTGTATGGTGTTGCTCTTTTGTAATTTTCCATGATATGTTGTAATCTGTTTTCTTTTCTTAAGCTTCCAAATATATTGACTTAGTTCTGTTTGGTTTTTATATTTTTCATTTTTGAAGGACTGTTTATGGTTTGCATATCTGGTTTTATAATGGTTTGCCGTGATCCCTAATATGTTTCTTTATCACTGTCTGTTGTTACTGTAGCTTGGTACACGATGTTATGTAGAGACATTTGTTATTCAGAGGGCACGGTATTTTTTTGTGCAATTACAAGATATTCTTTCGTCACCCTCTTTGGTTGTATTATTTTTGGTTTTATTGGAAGAATCAATTATATTTTTAAGGTTGGGCATACACGAGTACGAGAGCTTGATGGTGTTTTTATTAAATATTTAGATACCACATGTTCTTTTGGGAATGATGTTTTAAAGATTCTGGGGAATTCTTTCCTACGTTAGTTTTTGTTCCTCCGTCATATGGGGGTTTTACCATATAATTTTTCTCTTCCTGTTTTTCTTACTGCTGTTCATGTTTATTATTGGATTATATTGTAATGTGTAGTTGTAGCCACTTTTTTTCAGCGCCTCTTGGTATTCGGCTGCTGCACTGTTAAATTCTTTCTCATTGCATGACAGTTTAGATAATCTTTTGTTTATACATTAGGTATGGTTTTTTAAAATGGAGGGTGGATGGTTACTTTTGATGTCTACGTAGACAGGTGTGTCATTAGGTTTTTTGTATGATCCTTAAGGTCTAATGTTATGTCTAAATAATTTACTATTTTTTTGTTGGCTTCTACTGTGATTTTTAGGTTGTGGCTTTGGAAAATTTTACAAAGTTCTTTTTTCTTGTTTTCAATGATTTTTGGTTTATTGTTTAACGTGCAAGGCCGTCATCCCTGTATAAGCCAACCTGTTTACCAAAGTATTTTCTGTATATGAGACAACATGAAAAGTCCAACTAATTCACGAGTTTCAGCTCCATCATAAGATCCCATCGTGACATCGAATGTGAATTTCTGCTGTTTTTTTTTTTTATCCAAGTTTCATTGCTGCTATGAAGAAGGGTTTTTTTAGTGTGAAAATGATTTCATCTCAGAATCTGTTATATTTGTATATTTGTTGGCGAATCTTAGTGCTTTAGCAAGTAACTCCTCATCAATAGAAGGATAGAAATCCACTAAGTCAAAAGTAAGAACACTGTGTTTTTCTTTTTGTTCAGTTCTTTAAACCATTGGATGACTTCATAATATTTTTCCAGAGATTGTATTCGGTGTTTGTTTTTATATCTGCTGTGCTTTTCCAGGATTTATTTTTACTAATTTACCTAATTCGGATTTTGATGGGTTTATTAGTCTACAGGTAGGGTTGTTGTGAAAGTTAGGTTTGTGGTCTTTAAGGTTATAAAGCTTCTTTTATTGCTGTTGCTTCTATCCTATCACCTAAATCCATCTGGTGCACAAGTTCTTTTTTGCAAATTTTGTCATATGTAGTCTTATCAGCTTTTTTTAAAAATATTTTTTCTGAATATTTTGTTGAGGAGTTGAGAGTACTCATTTGGTTCCAGTTTATAGAAATTGCTTGTCTTGTCAGCCTTTATGAATTTTTTTTGTTATTTTGGATTTCTTTATGTTATTATGTTTATGTTATATAAAAACCAAACAGAACTAAGTAAATATATTTGGAAGCTCAACGATAAGAAAATAGATTACAACATATCATGGAAAAATTATAAAAAGAGCAACACCATACAACAACATTTCTAAAAAAAATGCAACTTGTGTACTATAGAAAAAGTGGCTGATATTATGTAAACCCCATCTAGCATCTCTGAACTCAAAAAGTAGAAATGATAAACAATTGCAGGCATAAAAGGAAATCCTTGTCAATGCACCATTCCTAGCACGTCCCCACTGAACGTGCCCCAAAAAAGATTTTAAAAAATCTGCAGGCCACGTGCCACACGCGCAGAGCTCACGCGCACACACAACCACACCATATAAAACCGGTGGCGTGCCCAAATTGCACACCCTGACGAGAGCGCCCGGCTCGAAACAACTTTGTTGGTTTTATTTTCCCATTTTAAAATCTTACTTTAAACTGGTATGTCGCTCCCTTTTTTTGGTTGAGCAATTTTAGTATTCTGAGTGGCGTTTTAACTCTGATTAAGTAAGTTGCTGGAACGGTGCTCGGTACTTATCCTTGGAATTTATTAGTTTGTTATATAAAATATATAATATATATATATATATATATATATATATATATATATATATATATATATATATATAAAATATATATATATATATATATATATACTGTTCCTCTGAACAAAATGAGACAAACAAATCACAACACGACCTCATTCCTCTTTTTTTTTCCCCCTTTCCCCAACCCTTTTGACCGTTTTTGGGAAACACTCCCTCCTTTAGAGGTTCTATCCGGGTTAATATAGATTCTTTTGTGTCTGATACCTCCATTTATTTATTACGACCACGGCTCAATATCTTATATCCTGTGCACTCTTTGGAAACTACAACTCTTCAGACTGGTTGCCTGCTTTTTCCTATCAACTGGCTTTTAGTCTAGCCTCATTGAGGGTTGTCTCTTCAGGATCGATCTCAGCATCGCTAGACTAAGCGATCAGTACGTTGACTGCTTTGATGCCATCATGTCTTCTTCTTTCTGCACTCTTAGTCTGGCCCTATCGGGGACATTCACCACTATCGTATTAGGCTTCCTCCTATCGGATTCTCTCTCTCTCTCTCTCCCCTCTCTCTCTCTCTCTCTCTCTTCCTCGCACACTTCATCTACTCTCAATTTCACCTCTGACACGAGCAAAGTCCGCCCTCTTTGTGGCCAACCATTCACTCAGCTTCACTAACTTTTTCGAGCTTCCGGTCTATCTTTCTGTGGCTGCACACGAAAAAATAATGCGCCAAAGCATTGTTTAATAAGGAGTGAAGTATTTTTAGACACGCACAGTTAGATTGTTTCCAGAATCTTTATTGTGCATTGTTATGAGAAATGTTTATTGTGCATTGTTTTTGAGAATGTTTATTGTGCATTGTTTTGAGAATGTTTATTGCGTATTGTTTTGAGAATGTTTCTTGTGTATTGTTTTGAGAATGTTTCTTGTGTATTGTTTTGAGAATGTTTATTGTGCATTGTTTTCAGAATGTTTATTGTGCATTGCTTTGAGAATCGTTATTGGTATTGTTTTGAGAATGTTTATTGTGCATTGTTTTGAAAATCGTTATTGTGTATTATTTGAAAATCGTTATAGTGTATTATTTTGAGAATCTTTATTGTTGTATTGTTCTGAGAATCTTTAGTGTGTCTGAAGGTTAGGTTACCTTCTTTTCTTTCATATACCCATAAAAGGTACATGCCAAGTTGTTCTAGCAGACAGATTGAAATGAAAGAAACGGGACTGTGTGTGTGTTGGGGTGGGGGGGGGGGGGGGGGGGGGGGGGAGGCGGGGACACCAGCTGCCGCAAAGAAAGGGTCACGGGTGAGTGAGAAACCTGAAATGTGACGTCAGCTAAGGGAGAGGTCATGTATGTGAAGACTGTAAAATTATGTCATCCCAAAAGACAAGTGAAATGATCGGGGGGGGGGGGGGGGGGGGGGGGTCTTTGATAATCATCAGTTACTATCAAATACTGGCTCAAACTGGTGCTAGGCTCAAAACGCTAAGTGGATTATGTTTGTGAATCTCCGCCGAGCCGTTTCGGTACAGGGGATTTTTCCTCGGAGTTAACATTGGTTCTGGACCTCCAGTTCCCATACAGTCTTCGACTAGTGAACTATAAACCGAGGTTCCGTATGTGAACGCACGCATAACATCTTGCACACGCGTAAAATGCCATTTACCAACTTTCGGAAGAGAAGGCAGTTTAGCCGTTGGTATGGATGACACGTTACATATAGCATGCACCTTCCCCAAAGTTTGGAGTATGGCTGCCTTAATGGAGGGATAAAAACGGACATACACACAAAACTCCACTCCCTTTGTTGGGTAGATGGGATTAATCCTTGCCTGTCTATACAAGGAGTGTCCGCAGGAGTATCAGCCTGCGTACGCAGAAGAAGAACAGCAACAACACCAACACTCTCAGAGAGGCATCTATTTAGAGGATGAAGCTCGACTATGTGATTTCAGTCTTGCTAACGGAGCCCATAGCAAACCCAACTCTGGATACATTCAGTCGGGGTGGAAAAATCCCACAATTAAATGACTCTAATGAGAATCGAACCTACGACCTCCCAGCACGGAATCTGGGACGATTACCACTGGGCCACAGTGGTTGGTAAACTGAACCTTATTTATTACTGCAACCCATATCGGTTCTCCTGCAGGGCGTCAACAAAGAGTCCAAAGTCTGCTTCAGACAGGCGTGGCGCATACTTTCAGTTTACCAGACAGAATTCAAATCCCTCCCTAGGATATCACCTGATTTCATTGACAGAATTCAAATCCCTCCCTAGGATATCACCTGATTTCATTGATTTCTCCATCCCTCTGTCCCTCCCGTCCCCTCCTTTACCCCCTCTCTACATCCCATCCTTCCCCTTTCCCCCCTTTCCCACATCCCTTCTCTCTCTCTCTCTCTCTCTCTCTCTCTCTCTCTCTCTCTCTCGCTCTCTCTCTTTCTGTCTCTCTCTCTAACTCTCCCTCTCTCTCAAAAAAAAAAAAAAAAGGAAAAAAATCTTTGTTAAGTCAATGTCGCAATGAAGGACGACTCTTCGCGCAGACTTATCTTTCCCTTCCAGCTAAACAACATTCAATGCACATGGCTGTTATGGTTAATGACCATGCACATGGTTGTTATGGTTAATGCACATGGCTGTTATGGTTAATGCACATGGCTGTTATGGTTAATGCACATGGCTGTTATGGTTAATGCACATGGTTGTCAATGCACATGGCTGTTATGGTTAATGTACATGACTGTTATGGTTAATGCACATGGCTGTTATGGTTAATTCACATGTCTGTTAGGGTAAAGGCACATATGGCTGTTAGGGGTAATGCACATATGGCAGTTATGGTTATTGTACATGGCTGTTATGGTTAATGCACATGGCTGTTAGGGTTAAGGCACATATGGCTGTTAGGGTTAATGTACATATGGCTGTTATGGTTAATGTACATGGCTGTTAGGGTTAAGGCACATGGCTGTTAGGGTTAAGGCACATATGGCTGTTAGGGTTAATGCACATATGGCTGTTATGGTTAATGTGCATATGGCTGTTATGGTTAATGCACATGGCTGTTATGGTTAATGCACATGGCTGTTATGGTTAATGCCACATGGCTGTTATGGTTAATGCACTGGCTGTTAGGGTTAAGGCACATATGGCTGTTAGGGTTAATGCACATATGGCTGTTATGGTTAATGCACATGGCTGTTAGGGTTAAGGCACATATGGCTGTTATGGTTAATGCACATGGCTGTTATGACTTGACAGCTTTGTTGACCAAGAGAGCTTGACATTCTTCATGTTCTTTCACGGTTATCACTTGCCCACGAGAACGAACATGAACAACCTTGTGTCTGTCTGTTCACCACAAAATACCACAAGAACGAACATGAACAACCTTGTGTCTGTCTGTTCACCACAAAATACCACAAGAACGAACATGAACAACCTTGTGTTTTGTCTGTTCACACAAAATACCACAAGAACGAACATGAACAACCTTGTGTCTGTCTGTTCACCACAAAAATACACAAGAACGAACATGAACAACCTTGTGTCTGTCTGTTCACCACAAAATACACAAGAACGAACATGAACAACCTTGTGTCTGTCTGTTCACCACAAAATACCACAAGAACGAACATGAACAACCTTGTGTCTGTCTGTTCACAGAAATTACACTCAAGAACGAACATGAGCAACTTGTGTCTGTCTGTTCACCACAAAAAATACCACAAGAACGAACATGAACAACCTGTGTCTGTCTGTTCACCCACAAAATACCACAAGAACGAACATGAACAACCTTGTGTCTGTCTGTTCACCACAAAATTACCACAGGAACGAACATGAACAACCTTGTGTCTGTCTGTTCACCACAAAATACACGAGAACGAACATGAGCAACCTTGTGTCTGTCTGTTCACCACAAATACCACAAGAACGAACATGAACAACCTTGTGTCTGTCTGTTCACACAAAAATACCACAAGAACGAACATGAACAACCTTGTGTCTGTCTGTTCACCACAAAATACCACAAGAACGAACATGAACAACCTTGTGTCTGTCTGTTCACCACAAATACCACAAGAACGAACATGAACAACCTTGTGTCTGTCTGTTCACCACAAAATACCACAAGAAACGAACATTGAGCAACCTTGTGTCTGTTGTTCACACACAAAATACCACAAGAACGAACATGAACAACCTTGTGTCTGTTCTGTTCACCACAAAATACACAAGAAACGAACATGAACAACCTTGTGTCTGTCTGTTCACACAAAATACACCAAGAACGAACATGAACAACCTTGTGTCTGTCTGTTCACCACAAAATACCACGAGAACGAACATGAGCAACCTTGTGTCTGTCTGTTCACCACAAAATACCACAAGAAACGAACATGAACAACCTTGTGTCTGTCTGTTCACCACAAAATACCACGAGAACGAACATGAGCAACCTTGTGTCTGTCTGTTCACCCACAAAATACCAAAGAACGAACATGAGCAACCTTGTGTCTGTCTGTTCACCACAAAATACCACAAGAACGAACATGAGCAACCTTGTGTCTGTCTGTTCACCACAAAATACCACAAGAACGAACATGAGCAACTTGTGTCTGTCTGTTCACCACAAAATACCACAAGAACGAACATGAGCAACCTTGTGTCTGTCTGTTCACCACAAAATTACCACAAGAACGAACATGAGCAACCTTGTGTCTGTCTGTTCACCACACAAAATACCACAAGAACGAACATGAACAACCTTGTGTCTGTCTGTTCACCACAAAATACCACAAGAACGAACATGAGCAACCTTGTGTCTGTCTGTTCACCACAAAATACCACGAGAACGAACATGAACAACCTTGTGTCTGTCTGTTCACCACAAAATACCACGAGAACGAACATGAACAACCTTGTGTCTGTCTGTTCACCACAAAATACCACAAGAACGAACATGAGCAACCTTGTGTCTGTCTGTTCACCAGAAAATACCCAAGAACGAACATGAGCAACCTTGTGTCTGTCTGTTCACCAGAAAATACCACAAGAACGAACATGAGCAACCTTGTGTCTGTCTGTTCACCAGAAAATACCACAAGAACGAACATGAGCAACCTTGTGTCTGTCTGTTCACCAGAAAATACCAAAAAATGGAAAGAGACACTAGTTTTCTACGGCATTGTCAGAAATGAATACTGACTTCCATAAAAAAACGCGAAAAATTGAAAGGCTATTTTTCGGGTGAAAAGGGGTGAATATACAATATTGAACCATTGTGGCAAGTTGTTTGGGTCCAAGACTCACGTGCAGTGAAAAAAATTGTGTGAGCAACACATCATTCCCGGCATTCGAGGGTCAACAAAAATGGCAAACTGGTTGCTGCATGTGAGGCACGTGACACCATGCAGAGCAAAGTTAACCAGCGACAAGTACGCAGGCATGCAGCCTTTATAAAGCCGCGCTACAAGGTTCAGATAACGACTTGCCGTCTGAGCGCTACAGAGATGCCAAGACTACGAGCAGAGGAACGCAATCGTGCCCTAGGCCATCTGGAGGCTGGTGTGGATGCCAGGCAGGTCGCCAACATCTTTAACGTCCACATCTCAACCATCTATCGTCTGCAGCACCGCATGAGAGTCACTGGTACCACTGATGATCGTCCCCGGCCAGCCCGTCCTCGGGTCACCACACCAAGAGAGGATCGCCATTTTGTTCGAACCCATCTGCGGGACAGGCGGCAAACAGCCGCTAACACTGCTCGACAGGTGCCTGGGAATCTCCAGCAACGAATCAGCCTCAACACTGTGCGGCGGCGTCTTCAGGAGAACGGGCTGGCATGTAGGCGTCCTCACAGAGGTCCGGTACTGACACCAAGACACCGGCAGGACAGGCTGCAGTGGGCACAAGCCCGAATCAACTGGCGCAGGCAGCAGTGGGGACGCATACTGTTCTCATATGAGAGCCGTTTTTGTATTGACATGGCTGACGGTCGTGTCAGAATATGGCGTCGACCTGGTGAACGCTATGCTGACTCCTGTGTGGTAGAGCAGAACTCCTGGGGAGGCCCGAACGTTATGATATGGGGTGCAATTGGCATTAACCACGCCATAGGACCAGTCATCTTTCAGAACATTGGTCCGGGTCGCGGAGAGGGTGTCAATGCACAGCGCTACATCCACCAGGTGCTCAGACCCCATGTCGTTCCTTTTTTTGCGCAACACCAAAACTGGACATTCCAACAGGACAATGCAAGACCACACACCGCCAGGGCCACCCAGCAATCTCTTCAGCATAACAACGTCAATGTGCTGCCCTGGCCAGCCCTCAGTCCCGATTTAAACCCAATAGAACATTTTTGGGATGAACTTGGCAGACGGTTGGACCTCCTGCGTCCACGACCAGCAACAGCGGCTCAACTTCACCAGGCCATCGTCCATGTGTGGGCTGGTGTGCCAAGGGGACGCATCAACCACCTGGTCCACTCAATGAGCCGCAGGTGTCAAGCAGTTGTCAACGCAAATGGTGGCCACACACGGTATTAGGACTTCAAGCTGGTTTGTCACGTGACCTTGGATTTTCCACACAAAGGCATATTGCTGATGACATTTTCACACATTACCGGTGTAATGAATCAAATCACGTTGAATTCTCGCTTCCACTCTGTACAATTGTGACCGATAAAATTCGCCCCTAACCTTCAGCTTGTTTTGCTTTCGCGTTTTTTATGGAAGTCAGTATATATGTTTCATTTTGTTGTACTGAAATCCGCACCGTGTAGAATAGACTGAAGTAAAAACCGTGTGTGTGTGTGTGTGTGTGTGTGTGTGTGTGTGTGTGTGTGTGTGTGTGTGTGTGTGTGTGTGTGTGTGTGTGTGTGTGTACATACATATATATTTAATTAGAAACAAAGCTTGCTCTTATGTCTTAGATTGAAGAAATAGGGGGAGATAAGCATTCATATCTGCAGTGGTAGATACTTCTGCCTACCTAACAGTATGTGCTTGAGTGGGTGAATGGGGAAAAATAAAATAAAGTAAATTCTTCTCAAAATGAGCCTTCAGCAAGCCTTCTAAGACATAAGAGCAAGCTTTGTTTATAATTCAATATTTATTGCAGTCATTGCAACACCAAGCTGCTCTGTAAGGTGTTGGAATGGTGCTCGGTACTTATCCTTGGAATTTATTAGTTTGTTGTATATATATATATATATATATATATATATATATATATATATATATATATATATATATATATATATATATATATATATATATTGTTAAAAATATTTTTT
>CM031608.1:33102774-33105442 GCA_018398815.1 Conus ventricosus
AGGGCTGTGATGGAGAACTTGGTCTGGGGTCAGGTGGAACTCACTGAAATCCTATCAAGAAAGTCTGAGTTTGTTTTGGCTTCACATTCTTTTCGTTGAGGTAATGGTGGGTGGTGATTTTATGCCCTCTCTTTTAGTTTCAATTTCATCAAGGAGGTGTCACTGCATCAAGGCTTGTCCATATGCGCTACACACATCCGTAAAGTTTCGCGACCACACTGCACATGATTTAAAACTGGTGAATAAATGAATTATTGACCAAGATGAAAGAATTTAAGAAGGTCTCATGGCTACAACTTAGCAGGTGTCTGACCTACGCGTTAGCCCAATGCGCTGGTCAGATCTTGAGGTTTTATCTAACATTGACTTTGCCATTATTATCATTGTACGGATGTGCGGTGAGTGTACATGTGTTAGTTGCCTGTGGTTGTGCGAATTGAAATGACTGCCATATAGTGGTTGTGCTTGCAGTGATTTTATAATGCCCTTTTGTTATGCAGCCTATTAAACGTGTTTTGGTTGGGAAATATTTTGTAAAGTGAATGCAGGAGCATGCAAGAGTGATTTTCAAATTAATGGTAATCCAGTAGATTGAAAAATGCAGTAACGGTAAAATGGTTGTCGGGCAAAGGGAGAGAAGTTTTGCTATATAGACGATCCACGGTTTTCATTGGCAATTGTCATTTGCGGAGGTCATGGCTATCTTATTTCGCATTCCTGGCCAGTAGTCTTCTTTTTCTGTTGCATTGCTCTCTTTTATTACCCGATGCCTGTCCGCATGGGTAGATAACAACTGGTCGTATTGCTCTCTTTTATTACCCGATGCCTGTCCGTATGGGTAGATAACAACTGGTCGGAGATTGGGGAACGTCCACAGATGGGTGATCTTGTGTCAAGAGATCTCAGACTTCGTCATCCAACGTTCTATCCATGCGATGGGGGTCTGGCGGTATAGCTGGTGCTCTGGCGAAGGGTTCGCTGTTCCATTCTGGCTTGGGGCTAGGAAGCACCAGGTACTGACGGGAAGCTAAACGTGCACCTGTAGCACTTCATTCAGTGAGGTCTGCTTCGTCAAGGACCGGCCACGCCCTAAGGACCGGCCACGCCCTAAGGACCGGCCACGCCCTAAGGACCGCCACTCCCTTGACGATGATGAGCCACGACAACTAATCTCTTGTAGCAGTGGCATTGCACGTTTTGAATATTTAACATAAATGTGACGTTGTAATACTAATGATCATAATAATAATAATGATGATGATGATGATAATAATAATAATAATAATAATAATAATAATAATAATAAATAATAATAATAATAATAATAATAATTAGCATTAACAACAACAACAACAACAACAACAACAAAATTATTGATAATAATAATAATAATAATAATAATAATAATAATAATAATAATAATATAATAATAATAATAATGATGATGATTATGATGATGATGATGATGATGAATACTTACATAGCACCTATTCTCGGCTAGAGACCAAGCTCTAAGCACTTTACAATCAACACTCGTTTACACAACGGGCTGCCTACCTGGGTAGTGCCGACTAAAGAGCTGCCAGCTGGCTCTTCATTCAGTCGTTTCCCGTGTCATCCAGTCAATATTGTCCAATATCATTCACTCAGTTTCCTTACTCCCTTCCTTTCTTTCCATTTCTCACGCAGGGTGCATGCTATGTGTAACGTGTCATCCATACCAACGGCCAAACTGGCCTACTCTTCCGAAAGTTGGTGATGGGATTTGACGTGTGGGCAAGATATTATGCGTGCGTTACACACGGAACATCAGTTTTTTAATCTCATTCGAAGGACTGTATGGGAAGTGGAGTCAGAACCAATGTTAACTCCGAGGGAAAAATCCCCCTGTACCGAAACGCCCGGCGGAGATGGTGTATATGTTTGGCTCCAGAAAGACTATTATTTCTTTTCCAATGTATTGATTGCATTGCTATCACAATCATAAGTATTTACTATTGTTGTCACTTTCATTGTCATGTGTTGTGCAGGCTAAAAGAGGAAAATAACAATAGTAAAAGACTAATACAGCCGAAGAATTTCTGCTTCCACTGTGATGTCTTTATTCGACTGAATGTAATACCTTTACCACAACCGTTCATCTGATTCTATGCCAACATTGCTACAGTATGATGTGGAAACCATCTACGTCTGTTTGTGCAGAACTATAGCACTCTGATGGACAGCGTTTGATCAATCCCTGTCTGTGGACAGTGTCTCTGTGGTCTTGCGGTCGACGAGTGATGGTCACTTGTCACGTTCTTCCTGCTCTCTGTACAGATGGCAGTCTGTGTGTATGTATAGGGCTGAGTGACAATGAACAGTTCATGAGGGATGACCAAATCACTATGCTGACCAGATTATGACGAGATGGACCGTTGATCTGATTGTGAGGGATGGACTGTTGATCTGGTTATGACACGGATGGACTGTTGATCTGATTATGAGGGGATGGACTGTTGATCTGATTATGACGGGATGGACTGTTGATCTGATTATGACACGGGATGACTGTTGATCTGATTATGACACGGTATGGACTGTTGATCTGATTATGACACGGGATGGACTGTTGATCTGATTATGACACGGGATGTGTTGATCTGATTACGACACGGGATGACCTGTT
>CM031608.1:33106665-33114165 GCA_018398815.1 Conus ventricosus
TTATGACACGGGATGGACTGTTGATAGTGATTATGATACGGGATGGACGTTGATCTGATTATGAACGGGATGGGGACTGTGATCTGATTATGACACGGGATGGACTGTTGATGTGATTATGACGGGATGGACTGTTGATGTGATTATGACACGGGATGGACTGTTGATTTGATTATGACACGGATGGACTGTTGATTTGATTATGACACGGTGTCACGACCGACCCCTGGAGGTCTGCCCTGACAGGATCAGTTTAGATGGGAGTGAAGGGAGTGACTGACCTCCACGCCTCGCAAGAGCCCACACAAGAAAGATTACGATACAACACCCCATTTATTCACACCAACACACACGTCATAAATAAGCATTCCAACACACACAACATGCGCAATCACAATCAAGCATTCCAACACACACAACATGCACAATTATAAATAAACATTTCACCATACGACGTACACAATCACAATCACAGCATTTCAACACATATGACATATACACAATTATAAATAAACATTTCCAGCATCCATCCCTTCCCACACCATGGAGTGCCTCCACACCCCCGCCTTTCCAAAGTCTACTGGGAGCACCCTGTCGCACTAGGTTGCTCCAAACCGGGTCGGTTCTTGAAAGAGTCGTTCAAGGCCGACACCCTTGACACGCACAAGCAGACAGTGAAGAGCGCGTCCTGGGGGGGGGGGGGGGGGGGAAACGTGGCGTTGTTACTGGAGGTCCTGGACGGGTGATCAGGCCGGCCATCAAGCCGGCGGGCTTTTCTACCAGTCCGCGGTCCCGACCAGAGCGTGGCCTCAACCAGCGCGTGGCAACCAACCAGTCCGCGGTCCCGACCAGAGCGTGGCCCCAACCAGCGCGTGGCACCAACCAGTCCGTGGTCCCGACCAGAGCGTGGCCCGAAACCAGCGCTGGCACCAACCAGTCCGTGGTCCCGACCAGAGCGTGGCCTCAACCAGCGCGTGGCACCAACCAGTCCGTGGTCCCGACCAAGCGTGGCCCCAACCAGCGCGTGGCCCCCAACCAGCGCATGGCACAACCAGTCCAAGCTCCGGGTGAAGCCCCCGGGAGGAGGGAAAAGGTAGTCTGGGAGAGAGAAGAAAGGGAGGGGAGGAAGGAAGAAGGGTACTGGAACCCCGCCGTTAGTACAGTCTGACCCATGCTGTTAAATCCTAACAGCCACTCGCATGATGGGCGAGGGGAGGTCTACTAAATACACCAACAACCCCAGCTCAACACAGACCTGAGCATAACACAGTAAACCAATCAAATCAGGAATGTTCGTTAAAGTCTTCTCACACGAAGCAGGTAAAAGACTGCATTAAATTACAGGCTATAAAACAAATATGAATCATCTTCGTCCTTCTCTCACTCATGCTTAACATTTTCCTTTCTTAGGAAATAAACCAACACAGCAACTATCGCTTTATAACTGCCACCACATTGCAAATAATAATTCAATGGCATAATTATCACACTTTATAGCCACATTCAAAATAACACAAATCTCCAACCACGCATCCGAACGACAAATCATGCGTACGCACGCTCGCGAACATAAAACTCGTTCTCCTTGCACACACAAACAGACGGTGGCCGAAGGATAAGAGTCCGGCGAATGTGACAGGGGCGGACGAGCGAGACCAAGCAAGTTCCAACCCTGAATCACCAGGTTCTCTCCCATCCCCACCGACTACGCATCACAAGATGCATAAACAGGAGAAAGAATTTTGGATATAATTTAGAATGTAAGTTAAAGATTGAATTAACCAGAGAAAAGGTCTCAACAATATTTCTTTAACAATTTTGAAAACAAAAGAAAATTGCGCAAAAGAGAAGAATAAGCCGGCTAACAACAACAAACCAAAACAAACCACGAAAAATGATGCTTACCAGCTACCCGTGGGTGACCCCGAAGAGGCGGGTCAAACGACTCTCTCTGCCCTCTGTCCAGTCGAGAGGACAGAAGCGCAGATGCGGAAAAAGAAGAAGTGATGTCCCTCTCCTACAGGCCGACTGTAGGAATTGAAGATACCGACGTACCTTCGACGATACGGTGAAGAACCAAGACCGGAGCAGGCGCTCCCAGAGACATCTTCCGCTCGAGTGAACAGCTAACCTCCCTCAGCGATGGCGGCCAACATGCCACGCTACGTCACAGAGTGAGCATACTTCAAACTAAAAGAAAATGAAGCACGTGCGACAGGTAAAAAGACAGGCGAGAGGCGATAGACAGCAAGTTCGAGAGAAAGGTACCAGCCACCCATGAACCTGCAGGATGAATAGCACGGGCAGTGGAATTAGAGAGAGAGAGAGAGAAAGCAAACGAAGTTGAGCTGAACTACACCAAGGTGCAACCGCACCACAAGCCACATTAAAGGACGGATACACGACAACAGCAACGACAATAAACAAATGAATAATTCCGCCACCCTAGAGGGTCAAACGTCGTAGGCCTCGTGACAAACTCGTGACAAACCCCCCTTCTAAAAGCATCTGTTTCTCTGAGATACAGTGCTCCTTGAACCTTGACGCATGTGCAAATTCACAACAATGGGACCGAACCCAACTCTCTGTGATCGACAGAGTACGATAACTCCAATACAAACATTCCATGATAGAATCACACAGGGAAATACATAATACTACATATATCAAACAACTAAGCAAAACCTTCCAACATGAAAGTTAACAATCCGAACCATTGGTGATTCACTATCATTAACATCACTGAAGTGAAAACTGTCACTACACCTGATACAGAAACAAAAAGGGAATATAACCCTGGTTGAGGGGAAGTGTCCCTCTGACTGATTTTCCAATGTGCTGACTACGGAGCTCGGCTAAGATAGTCAGCATCCGTATTACTGGAACCCTTGATATGACGGAAATGACTCTGCAGTTCCACTGCCTAACTCATGAGTCGACGACTGACTGGCCGGATCCGGTCCAGGCACTGGAGAGGATGATGATCGCTCTCCAGTACAAACTTCCGGCCGTACTTCTTCTTGGGCACGCCAGTGCGTGTCCAAATCTGCCGGAGAGCTTCAGCAATAGTAGGGGTATCGATAGTCCTAAGTGGGACAGCCTCTGGGTACCGAGTCGCGTAGTCCACCACTGCCAAGATGTAGCGGTGACCGCGATCGGATAGTGGCTTAATGGGTCCCACCAGGTCGACACCGACCTTGCTGAATGGCTCCCCAACCAGAGGCACTGACCCTAAGGGAACACGCTTCAAGCGACCCTTAGGCGTTGTCCGTTGCAGACATCGCAACTGCGGCAATACTGCCTAACCTGCGAGTTCATCCCTGGCCAGAAGAAGTCCTGTCTTACTCGCTCGAGAGTCCGCTTGGAGCCCATTGACCTGCCATGGGGGAATCGTGGGCCTGCCGGAGAACAGACTCTCTCAAGCTTTGGGGAACAACAAGCTGCTTGGCCACACGATCTGCCTGAGTGAAAACCCTAAAGAGGATCCCCTTGTGGAGCTTGAAGCTCACCTTGGCGTGTCGGGCAACTGAGCGGGGACGATCTACCAGTTGTCGCAGGCGTTGGACATCCAAGTCCCTGGCCTGAAGACGGACCATGGTAGCAGGATCGGCCCTGGCCAGAACCTCGTCAGAGATCGGCTGGAGAACGGGACGCAATTCCTGTTCCTGCTTCTTTGCTTTGGCGCGTGTGGTAACTCCCACACATGCCTGTACGGGCAGATCCGTAGACACGGACTGACTGCGTCCGTCAGCAAAGGTGACAGTATTCCCTATGAGAAGGGAATACATAGGTCGCTCCACCGCGATGGCCCATACTTCGCCACAGAAGTAGGGGGTGGAGATAGGAATAAGTACAGAAGGACGGTGGAGGTAAAACCACCTCCAACCCGCACACATATAACTAGCGCCTCGCTGAGCCTCAGGGGAAACTAATCCTTATCCACAAAGATCGTTGATGCTCCCGAATCCTGATGGTGTCGACCAAGGAGGAACCAACAACAGAGAGAAACACTGGGCACTCTGTACCACTAGAAGCTGGGACGGAACCCACGTTAGCCGAGGCACGAGGACGCGGGGAAGGACTAGCCCCATGACTACCGGCGGCTTTAGGCAATCTCTCCTAATGTGACCGGGACGACACAAAGAAAACAGAACCGGGGTGCGAAATCCCCGATGAATTGCCTGCCTTGTTCAACCCGCTAGCAGTCGTCGGCGCCTTATCGCCACTAAATCCTGTGGAGGCTTCCTCTCCGTATCTGGGCGATGCCCATAAGCCTGCGAGCTTCAGCAAACACCTCAGCGGTATGAATCGCAGCCGCGAAATCCTGAGGTGCTGTCTCGCCTATCCGATCCTCAACTCTGGGACACAGTGTTGGTGAGCTGTTCAATGAGGATCAGATCCTCCAGCTCCAACTTAGCCAACTGACCGCCAGTACCCTAGCGTTTTGCGCAGCCATCACCAAACTGCACGAAGGTCTCGTCGTTATTTTTCTTCATGGACCTGAACTTCCTCCTGTACGTCACTGGGTAAGGGGGAAACGCTTACGCAGAGCCAACTGCATGTCTGCATAAGACGCACCTTCATTTAGAGTGAGCACACACTCCCTTGCAGCACCAGATAATCCAGAAAAAAGGTGCATAGCCTTTTGTTCCTCAGACAATTGGTATGAACTAGCAACCTTGTCAAAATGCTCTAGGAACATATCAATGTCCTCACTAGGTCTGAACTCTGGAAGCTTTAACTTTGGGCCTCTAACTCTATCACCTGCCTGTGATTAACCCCCTGACTTACAGATGCGGAGACCGCGAAAGGAAAGTTAGTTCCATCTCCTCTACGCAGAGACCGTCCATCCTGTCTAGTTCTTCCTACGAGGGCAGCCGCTTCCTACGCTGACCTCCTGTCTGGCAGCCCTCCTCGTCTGCGCAGAGCAGCCTCTTTCCCTACGCTGATCCGCCTGTCTGGCAGCTTCTTCTGTACGAGGGCCGCCTGTCGGTAGCCTCTTCTCTGTCCCAGCATAGCCTCTTCCCTATGCAGAATCTTCCTGTCTGTCATCTCCTCTCTGCGCAAGCCCTCTATCCTAACCAACTCTTCCTACGCTGAGCAGACTCTTCCCTACGGAGATTTCCTGTCTGGCAGACTCCTCTCTGCGCCTTCTTCCCTACGCTGGGCTTCCTGCCTGGAAGCATCCTCTCGTCCTGCTGCTCTAGAAACATCAGGACAGAGGTGCTGTCCTGGAAGGATTCACCACTTTCCCCGACACGGGAGGATGACCCGTCTGACCCGTCCTTGGTCCTCGACTTTCCCATAAGGAAAGTCTTCTGGGCAGCTCCTTACGAGGAAGGGCCTGGAGGAGAGAAGGTTTCGGACTCTGCGACCCAACATAAGCCCACAGGTTGCTTCGATAATGCTCTGAACTCCGAGCGGAAGTGCCAGTCGGGTCTCAACAGGAAGACCCCCCAGCGAAGAGGTTGTAAATTACTCACTGGCTACCTGCTTTACAGCACTGAATAATTAGAAGTTACCGTAGTCGAAGTACTGGTACTAATATAGGGACTACAGTAACATTTTGAATACCCTTCTCTTCGACGCAGCGCGTCGCCATAACCACCAGCGCCGACGCGCCATGACAACAATATCCTAAATACGTTTTCAAATACGGGGAAAGACAATTCACGAGAAAAAAAAAAAATATTTTAGGGTGTGTGCATATGTGTGTATGTGTGTGTGTGTGTGTGTGTGCGGACAAGTTCCGGGCTGCCCCACTCTGCAACACCGCGGCTCCACAAGCACGAGCAACAGTGCGGTGGGGCTCACCGAAAAACAAAACAAAAACAAAACTACGTCCGGCTGCCCCCACATCTGGCAACAACAACCGCGCTCCACAGCACGACGCAAACAGAGCGGTGGGGCGGCCGGAAAAAAAAAACAAACAAACTGCAGACGGAATCCGGAGAGAGGAAAAAAGGGACACTACCGTCCGATACAACCCCCTGGACTCAATAACCACCCGGGAAAAAAAAAAAAAAAACTGGCTAGCTACAAAACAGGAAATGGCAGACTGAGCGGCAAGAGAAAGGCAGACTTACGGCCGCATCTGCGTGAGGTACCCACCCGGCGGAAGGTGAGTCTGTCGCGGTCGACTCCCCTGGTTCTCACCTTCGACTCCCCAGTCACACCGGATGTTCCCTCAGCCATCCAGAGACTTTCCCTACACACTAGAGTCTCCCACTAGCCAACCCACCCACAAACAAACACGACAAACTAACTAAACGTATACCAAACAGCCAGAACTAAACAGGTACTCTGCAACGAAGAGAGACAGTCCAGAGCCCCCCTCACCTCCCGGACGAGCCCCACAAATGTCACGACCGAGACCCCTGGAGGTCTGCCCTGACAAGGATCGGTCAAGGGGGGAGTGAAGGAGTGACTGACCTCACACGCCCCGCAAGAGACCACACAATAAAGATTACGATCCAACACCCCATTATTCACAACACACACAATCTGCAACATAAATATTTCAAACACACGCACCATCCTATCACAATCAATCATCCAACACACATAACTGCACAAACAACAATCAAGCATTTCACCATAACGACGTACAACAATCACAACCACAACATCATCGACATATAACATATACACAATTATAAATAAACATTTTCCAGCATCCCCATCCCCTCCCACACCATGAGTGCCACCACACCCTCCTCTGTCTAGTCTTCTGGGAGCACCCTGTCGCACTATGCTCCGAACCGGGTCCGGTATTCTTGAAGGGAGTCGCTCAAAGCCGACACCCCTCGACACACTAGGCAGCATGAAGAGCCCCGCTCCCGAGGGGGGGGGGGGGGGGTAACGGTGGCGATGTTCCTGGAGGTCCTGGACGGGGTACCGGCCGCCAGTCAAGCCGCGGGCTCCTCTACAGTCCGCGGACCCGACCAGAGCGTGCCTCAACCAGCGCGTGCACCAACCAGTTCTGCGGTCCCCCGCCAGAGGTGGCCTCAACCAGCACGTGGCACCATCCAGTCCGCGACCCACCAGAGCGAGGCCTCGAACACCACACGTGGCAACCACCAGTCCGCGTTCCCAGCCAGAGCGTTGCCTCAACCAGCACGTGGCACCAACATTCCAGACTCCGGTGAACCCCCGGGAAGGGGGGGGGGGGGGAAACGTAGCTGGAGGAGAGAAGAAAGGGAGGAAGGAAGAAGAAGGGTACTGAGAACCCCGCGTCAAGTACAGTCTGACCCATGCTGTTAAATCCTAACAGCCAACTCGTCCTGAATGGCGATGGGAGGTCGACTAAATATACCAACAACCCCAGCTCAACACCAGACCTGAGCATAACAACAAGTAAACCAATCAAATCATGGAAATGTTCATTAGAGTCTTCTCACACGAAGCAGGTAAAAGACTGCATTAAATTAACCAAGCTATAAAACAAATATGAATCATCTTCAGCCTCTCTCTCACTCGTGCTTAACATTTTCCTTCCTT
>CM031608.1:33141665-33149165 GCA_018398815.1 Conus ventricosus
TCCAAAAAGCAAAAACAGAAAAGAGAGACCTGGACGTAGTGTGGCTTGATCTGGCAAACGCATATGGATCTGTGCCCCATGAGATGATACAGTTGGCTCTTGAGATGTACCATGTGCCAAAGAACATCCGCGACATGCTCAAGAAGTACTTCAATGGCTTCTCAATGCGGTTCTCTACCAAGGAGTACACAACTGATTGGATCAACTTGGAAGTGGGCATTGCAATGGGCTGTGCAATTTCCCGATACTGTTCGTGCTGGCAATGGAACTCATCTTGAAAGCAGCAACAAACAACGCGAGACAAACAGACCTTGGCGATGGATACAAGATGCCTCCTCTCAAGGCCTTCATGGATGACACTACAGTGATTTCATCCAGAGAAGACGAGACACGTCATGTGCTGGAGAGGCTGGACGACATAGTTGCCTCATCCAGAATGAAGTTCAAGCCAAAGAAATCACGGAGTCTCTCATTGAGGAAAGGAAAAGTGGCCGAATCTGTGGTCTTCAGTGTTGCCAACCAGGCCATTCCAACAGTCACAGAAGAGCCAGTCAAGAGCCTTGGAAGATGGCATGATGATACGCTGAAAGACACCAAAGAGCAAAAAAACCAAGCAGATGGCGGAAGAAGGCTTGGAGACCATTGACCAGTGTGGGCTCCCTGGCAAATACAAGGTCTGGTGTCTGCAGTTCATGCTGATACCAAAGCTCCTATGGCCTCTGATGATATACGACATCTGCACCAGCACAGTGGAGGCAATGGAAGCCAAAATCAACAAGTTCACAAGGAAATGGCTTGGTGTCCCACCCTGTCTGACTGACATCGCGCTGTACTGTCGCCAAACAAAGCCCAAACTACCACTGAAATCCATCCTGGAGGAATACAAATGTGATGGTGTGGAGGGGTAAGGGGTGTGCAGGTGAAGACAGGCAGATGGTGATAAGTGCAGGAACCAAGGGACAGCAGCTGGTCAAGAAGACACAGTGGACGAAGCAGAGTTTTTCTCCTTTTATTTGCCTTCCATGATAAGCTCAAACCAGGAACGCAGCCCTGGGAGCAATCCCTCTCGTACAGCACTCAGCGCACTGAGCACTCTCTCTGCCTCTCACGCCAGTCGCTCACATCATGGAACACTCTGGGGAACTCTCTCTTCTCACACAACGCTCGACTTTTATAAGCATGTACCGAGCCGCAAAGCCAGCGACATAGTGCCGGAGCCGAAACGGCCCTCGCGAGGCCGGAACCAACATAAATTTGTGTTTTCTATCGCGGCTTCAGTGTTGTCTGGCTCGCTATCCGTTCAGACTATTAACACATATTTACTATCGATGAAAACCTCAGAACACAAGGAATAAAATGCAGTAAGTCACATTTGACAATTTTGTTCCTGTACTTAATCATTGCTGATTAATCTCCCAGAGTGAAGCCACTTTTAACAAGCTTACGTCATATTTTCCTTTATTTCGATGAAAAATACTAAACAGCGTGAAATAGTTTTGTAATGAATAAAAAGCTGGCATCTCGCTCTTTTTATACATATAAATTTCATTATCCAAGATGCCGTCCAAGCGGAGAACTTTGCGTTTAACGTTTGATAGAAAACACAGCTGACTTTTCACTTCGCCAGGCCGTCGGCACCTACTTTTGACACAATTTTCAACTGAAAAATACTCTGTTGAAACGGTCTGTTAAATAATAAATTCTACACATTTTCAGTTGTATTCATAACACAAATGGAGTCATAAGCAAGATTTCGATCGAGAAGTCCGAATTTCGTAGAATGATAATTTGGATCAAAACTCCGACAATGAACGAAGAAGGCGACTCGCTAAAGGACCGGCGCTGTCAGTCATTTCGTATAGTCGCAAGCTTGTACAGAAAAGATCATAGGCATGCGATATACGAAATGAAAGCTTATGGACTTTACTTTTAACATGCATCTTCAGATTCTTCGGTTTTTCCTCTTACTTTTTGTAAAATCAAGAATTATTCAATATTCATTCAGCAGACAATTGAAAATGGCGCCAAGATTGCTCGTGCAAAATACCAGTTTAGAGAAAATATGGGCTTCTCAGCCCAGTACGGTTGTAATGAATCAAATACATTAATTTTTGTGACTTTAGTGACGTACATACAACTATGTAGGTTCTGAGGTATTCATGATTTAAAGAATTTACACAATAAAAAAAATGAGATTCGACCAAGGGAGGTAAGGGGAAGATAACTCTTGAACAAACCATTTTCATCCACGAAAAGTAACCAAACGAAACACTGTTAGCACCCGGCTACATCCCCCCCTACTCTGTTACAACCAGCGTCCTCGCTGGCACAAAAATGACATAAAAATGGCAGAGTTATCAAGTAAGGGTGCAAAAATCAATCAATGAAAAAAAATGAAGCTTCAGCCATCAAGTCTTTAGAGGCATGACTACCCCAAAACAAAACACTTACATCAATGCATCAAAACATCAAAACATCTTGTTCTCCCTCTCATTCTTTGCATTCACATTATTCCGACTATCAAGGGCTTGCTCTTTTAAACAAGGCGTCTGAAAGCCAGGATTCACATTGACTAAAATGGACATGTATTTTAAACAAAAATTCCAAAAAGTCAAATACAAAATGACAACAAGGGATTCCTTTCATGAACAAAACCCGGACTTTGGGTACATAAGTGACTAAACTGGACTTGATATTTAAAACAAAGTTCCAAGTCGGACATCAGAAATCATTAGGAACATGTGTTAAAACCCAAAGCACTGGGTAGGTACCAAGTGACAATAATGGACTTGTTATGTAAACAAAATTCCAAGATGTCAGGTACTAAAAATGACTTTGCAAGGATTTGTTATTTTAAACATTCCAAGAAGGTCGGGTACAAAATATACTTTGAATGGATTTGTTAAATTCCAGGCATTGGGTACCAAACGACAACAATGGGCTTGTTATTTGAACAAGATTCCATAAAGTCCGGGTACAAAATGACAAAAACAGATTTTGCTATAAGATCCTTAGCCAGTAGGCCTACTGCTGGCTTCTGAAAAACCGTGGCATACATTATTATCCAACCTGAAGAACAATCAACATATATACTAGCTTGTGCATAAAAATAGAAAACATAATTGTTTAACAGTCTGCAACACCTCTTCCCAAACAGGTATTTAATTATCAATCAGCCTTGGAATATATTTACTGTCCCTTGCGACATCTGACCAGGTCAGTTATTTGTGAAAGTGTTCCTGGTCATCCAGGCAGTCACTAGCATACCTTTTCACAGGTTTCACCGCCAGACAGGCAGTTCGCCGTGGGGCTGGCGTGGGTGGATTAACACTACGTATCAGGGGCGGAACTGGAGTTGGCACAGGGTGGCTAGCAGTTCTGGGCTTGGGTTGTGGGAACACAACCCAGTCTGGCCTGGAGTCTGGTGATAGTTCCAGCTTGGGTCTCCTCCAGTCAGGTGGTTCAGGCAGTGCGTCACTTCGGCTGTCAGGCAGGGAAGTTGCCTGACAGGGCCAGACCCATGGTCTGGAGGCCACAGCAGCCTGTGGTGGCCTCGGTTCTGGCGCACGGTCTGATGGCATGGAGGCACTGGCAGTTTGGCTGACCTTTCTGCAGGGTCGGCAATCAGCCAGATGCTGCTCCAGGTCCCGGTACATACCGGGCCAGTAGACCTGGGGGCGTAACATCTCCGCAGCATTCTGGTAGCCCCGGTGACCCTGGCAGTTGTGGACCGATGACAGAACCTTGGGGCGGAGCAATCCGGGAAGGAGTAGCTGCTCACATGCCCCAAGTTTAGGGTCCACCATTCGCCGATACAGCATCCCCTGTCGGCAGGTGAGTCGGCTGTGCTGCTGAATGAGAGCCTGTAGCTCCCGGTTCTTGCCAGCTGCAGGCTTCTTTGGCCAGGAGGACAGAATTGGCCCAATGGATGGGTCCTCCTGCTGGAGTCGGTGCATCTCTCCCGGTGACAGCCGAGGCAAAATGGACTCTTCCTGTCGCCTGGGTGCTGCTGAACCATGTTGCCGAGACTTGTCTGCATTCTGGCTGCTGACAGTGGCAAAGGACTGGAGTTTGTCCCCAGTTTTCATAGGTGCCAGCTTCCGTCGTCGCCTTCGCCTGGGCCGTCGTCTTGAATGCTGCGCATTTGCCACGCAGCTGTGGATCTGCAGTGGTGGCCGTGCAGGTGGTGGCTGCTGGATTTCCTGCCTCAAACTGGCGACTGTAGCTGTGAGTGCCTCTAGCTGACTTTGAAGCGAGGCAACAGCAGCAGTGCCAGCCGTGTGGAGGATGTCGCCGTCGGCACTGCAGTCCTGCATCCACCTTTGGGCTTCCTTCCTAGCCTCTTCAAAGGTGGTGGTAGGATGGGTCCGGACGAAACACCGGACATCCTTGCGGAGTGCTGCCCGTCGTAGGCCACGGGTGAAGACGTCCCGTAGTATGGATGCCGGCAACATTCCATCCCCAGCCTGGTTCACCTTCCTCCATAGGTACTGGAGATGGGAGCCATACTCCCAGATGGTCTCGTCCTGGCCTTGCTGCCTGTTGAAGAATGCTGTGGCCAGGGTGACCACATCACGCTGCTCTCCCCAGTTCTCCTCCAAGATGGTAAAGATCTTGGCTGGGGAGTCCACCTCTGCTGCTGGCAGCCTGATCACCTCCTGGCGAGCTCGGCCATCTAGGGCGGCAATCAGCCAGAGGGCGGCTGTCCTTTCAACAAGGGGCTGCAGGTGTAGGGCAAGCCTGGCCTCCCGGATGAAGTCGTCCACTTCCCTGCTGCTCTCGTTACCCGTGAATTTCGGGAGCTGATGCAGGGGGTGCAGATGTAGGGGCAGGCTGGCCATGGCGTCCGGTCTTCTTGGGCTGTGTCTTCTTGGTCCCTTGTCTTCAATCCTGCTCGCAGCGCCAGTTGTGATGGTGTGGAGGGGTAAGGGGTGTGCAGGTGAAGACAGGCAGATGGTGATAAGTGCAGGAACCAAGGGACAGCAGCTGGTCAAGAAGACACAGTGGACGAAGCAGAGTTTTTCTCCTTTTATTTGCCTTCCATGATAAGCTCAAACCAGGAACGCAGCCCTGGGAGCAATCCCTCTCGTACAGCACTCAGCGCACTGAGCACTCTCTCTGCCTCTCACGCCAGTCGCTCACATCATGGAACACTCTGGGGGAACTCTCTCTTCTCACACAACGCTCGACTTTTATAAGCATGTACCGAGCCGCAAAGCCAGCGACATAGTGCCGGAGCCGAAACGGCCCTCGCGAGGCCGGAACCAACATAAATTTGTATTTTCTATCGCGGCTTCAGTGTTGTCTGGCTCGCTATCCGTTCAGACTATTAACACATATTTACTATCGATGAAAACCTCAGAACACAAGGAATAAAATGCAGTAAGTCACATTTGACAATTTTGTTCCTGTACTTAATCATTGCTGATTAATCTCCCAGAGTGAAGCCACTTTTAACAAGCTTACGTCATATTTTCCTTTATTTCGATGAAAAATACTAAACAGCGTGAAATAGTTTTGTAATGAATAAAAAGCTGGCATCTCGCTCTTTTTATACATATAAATTTCATTATCCAAGATGCCGTCCAAGCGGAGAACTTTGCGTTTAACGTTTGATAGAAAACACAGCTGACTTTTCACTTCGCCAGGCCGTCGGCACCTACTTTTGACACAATTTTCAACTGAAAAATACTCTGTTGAAACGGTCTGTTAAATAATAAATTCTACACATTTTCAGTTGTATTCATAACACAAATGGAGTCATAAGCAAGATTTCGATCGAGAAGTCCGAATTTCGTAGAATGATAATTTGGATCAAACTCCGACAATGAACGAAGAAGGCGACTCGCTAAAGGGACCGGCGCTGTCAGTCATTTCGTATAGTCGCAAGCTTGTACAGAAAAGATCATAGGCATGCGATATACGAAATGAAAGCTTATGGACTTTACTTTTAACATGCATCTTCAGATTCTTCGTTTTCCTCTTACTTTTTGTAAAATCAAGAATTATTCAATATTCATTCAGCAGACAATTGAAAATGGCGCCAAGATTGCTCGTGCAAAATACCAGTTTAGAGAAAATATGGGCTTCTCAGCCCAGTACGGTTGTAATGAATCAAATACATTAATTTTTGTGACTTTAGTGACGTACATACAACTATGTAGGTTCTGAGGTATTCATGATTTAAAGAATTTACACAATAAAAAAAATGAGATTCGACCAAGGGAGGTAAGGGGAAGATAACTCTTGAACAAACCATTTTCATCCACGAAAAGTAACCAACGAAACACTGTTAGCACCCGGCTACACAAAGCAGGGAAGATCAGACTTCAAAGCATGCTGGAGGACTCAGGAGACAAGGTGGTAGAAGCAATCAAGCCCAGCTGAAGACAGGCAGAAAATGGAAAGTTCAAGAGGCGATGGATTCTGCAAAAGAAAGTCTCAAGATCAGAGAAATAACAGGACACACACAGACCAACAGACAAGGACTGGGGTGACCAAAACTGAATGGTGGTCAAAGGCCAAAGGAAAAGCCAAAAGAGACATGCTGATTCAGGAGATGAGAAAAGAAGAAGACCAAAAAAGACTCCAAAAAGCAGTCCAGCAGAGCCAGCAAGGGCAATGGACAACGTGGGAGAATGCACTCCAAAGAAGTCTAACTTGGAATGACATTTGGCACATGGCCCCTCTCAGGATCAGCTTCATTCTCAGATCTGCATATGACCTTCTGCCCTCAAATGCAAACCTGGTGAAGTGGGGGAAAACAGATGATCCTGCATGCCCCCTCTGCCATGAAAAACAAACAGTGGAGCATGTTCTAAGCTCATGTAAAGTAGCCCTGGGTCAAGGAAGGTACAGATGGAGGCACAACCAAGTGCTCAAAGAAATTGTACAAGTAGTCTGGGCTAGTACCAACACCACAAAAGGGAGAATCAGGACTCCAAAAGCACCCGCAACATTCTCACGGCAGGAGGCAGCAAATCATGGCCAAGAACAACAGTGCCACTCGAAACAATGCAGGCAGAGTCTGCTGGATGGGGCAGATGACTGGGAGTGCACTGCAGACCTCCCAGAATGGAAGAGTCACCCAGAGATCATCAGCAAGTGTGGCATGAGACAGACATAGTAGTCCACTCTAAGTCAACCAAGCAGCTGATCATGATCGAGCTCACGGTGCCATATGAAACAGAATGGAGGCAGCTCAAATCTACAAGACTGAAAAGTATGCTGATCTGGCAAACAGCCTGAGAGAGAAGGCTATCAGGTCAAAGTCCTCACTGCAGAAATTGGAGCTAGGGGATTTGTAGGAACGTCTGCATACAGCCTCATGAAACAGCTCTCAGTTGCAGGGAAGGAAAAAACCAGAGCCCTGAAAGCAATGCAGAAGCGGCAGAGAGGTGTTTTAAGCTGGATCTGGTCAAGGAGGAACAAAAGTGAACTTCATAAGGCTTAATTTCCCTACAAATATCAGGTGTCCCTGTGGCTCAGTGGTTAAAGCGC
>CM031608.1:33166665-33177485 GCA_018398815.1 Conus ventricosus
CCGTGTGTGTGTGTTTTTTTTCTTCGTTTTCTTTTCGTGTGTTTTTTTTTTTTTTTTTTTGATTTCCATACGAATAAAGGTTACTTCCATTGGCAGAAAATATTGTCTGTTGTTATATAAGGCCTGTGCTCTTCCGAATTGCTTTCATAGATGATTTTATTGAGGTCTTCATTTATTATTATTTTGTTGTTGTTGTTGTAATTTTGTAGCTGTTCTCTTTTCAAGAACTGCGTTTGTCGTGACATGAACAAACAGATGAACAGGTTCTCTCCACCCCGTAGAGGACAGCCAGTCTCCCAACAGCGTCCTTGACCTGTAGCCCTCACGGCCACGTTGACATGACTGACCTGATTGTGGTCATATCCCAGCTGTATGCAACACAGCTGACCAGATGACCAATAATGAAAGAAGAATGGTCCCCCCATGACAACATCGAAGATTCCAGATCACAAGAGCTTGACCAAAATGCATAGACGTTACAGTCTCGAGGAACGGTCACGTGATATCGCCGGGATCATCTCTGAGCATGCGCGATGTGAGGACTCTTTGGCAGCAGAACGAAGCAGCATGGATGGGAAAACAAACACCGAGAGGTGAGAAGGTGGAGAAGGAGAGACCGGGGGATGGGGAGGGAGGAGGGGGGGGGGGGAGGGGGGGGGGGGGCGCATTATGTTGTGTAAGCGCATATTTTTTTCTGAATGAGAAAATTCATTTACATATGTATATTGATGGCAGAAAGGTGGATATCTGGTGCACAAGAGAATATTTGCTTTTACCTTGCACTTTTTAAACACTCTCTCTCTCTCTCTCTCCTCTCTCTCTCTCTCTCTATCTCTCTCTCTCTCTCTCTCTCTCTCTCTCTCTCTCTCTCTCTCTCTCTCTGTAAGGAAGAAGTGGCCGGTGTGGTAGAAGGAGTTTAATGTTTAATTGAGCCATTATTTAATCAGCCTATTTCCAGTGAAGAAGTTGTTGCTGGTATTGAACATTTAGAATTAGGAAAGAGTACAGGACCAGATAGAATCATAGCAGAAATGTTCAAGAATGCAAACACAACTGTAATCGATTTCCTTGTTCATTTATTTGCCTAACTTTTTGATAATGGTATCTTTCAATAACACTGGGCTAAATCTATTATTGTACCAATTTATAAACAAAGGAGACGTGAACAATCCCGACAACTATCATGGAGTATCACTTATCAGCATTTTAAGTAAAATCTACACTTACCTACTAAATACAAGATTAATTGAATGGGCTGAAACTGAAGAAAAAATAGTGGAAGAACAAGCAGGTTTTAGAACCAGTTACAGCACCATAGACAATATATTTACACTGTATTCTTG
This sequence comes from Conus ventricosus, assembly GCA_018398815.1. Classification (NCBI taxonomy): domain Eukaryota; kingdom Metazoa; phylum Mollusca; class Gastropoda; order Neogastropoda; family Conidae; genus Conus; species Conus ventricosus. The sequence goes on from CM031608.1 coordinate 33,168,009, forward strand.
ATTCAAAAACATCTACTATGTAAGTCGAAGCTCCACATTGCATCTGTAGATTTCGAGAAGACCTTTGACTCGGTAAATTGGAATGCTTTGTGGAATGTACTCCGTAAAAGTGGTGTTAATAGTAAATTGTACATGGCTATTAGAGGGGTCTACAACTCAGTGCTTCATGTGTGCGTGTGAAGAGTGAGTATTCAGATTAGTTTGATTGTCCAAATGGGTTAAAACAAGGATGCTTGGTGAGTCCACAGTTGTTTTCTTTTTTTTCTTTTTTTTTAAATAAACGAACTGGCTGTGGAATTGTCCCGCAAAGGAAGACATGGTAGCCAGATAATACCTGGAGCAGTTGAATTAATTTTATTACTATATGCTGATGATGTTGTTCTTCTGTCCGGAACAGTTGTAGGTTTGCAAAACCAACAAAATGTATTGAAAGAAGAAGGATGTCGCTTAGGTTTATCAGTTAACTTGGATAAGACGAATATAGTGGTCTTTAGAATGGGTGGCCACCTATCAGTGTATGAAAAATGGTCTTATGGAAATGCAGATGTTCAAGTAGTTAATTCATATAAATATCTTGGAATGATATTTTCAACAAACTTAATTTTCTGTTACGCATGGGAAGAATCTCTAAGAAAAAGGAAAGAAGGTATTATTGAAATTCCCCTGAAAGGTACTATTGAAAACCTTGAGAAAACTAAATTGTACAGACTGTGGTATCTTTTGGAAAATGTTTGATACACAGATAAAACCTCTTCTTACATATGCAGCTGAAATTTGGGGCTTACATGAAAATTCGCAGATGGAAAAAGTACATACGTATGCTATGAAGCGTTTCCTTTAAGTACCTATTCATTCATCCAACACCGTTTTATATGGAGAGAAGGGCAGACACCCTTTGTATATAAGTACATTTGTGAAATGCATTAAGTTGGTTCAAGATCTTGAAGCTACTCCAGTCCCGTTTCAGCAGGCAAGCCGATGATATGATGCTTTTAGAAATGGAAAAAGGTAAAGAAAACAGGGCTCATAAGGTAAAGAAAGTCCTTTCAGAACAGGTTTTGGAATACTGTGGATGACTCAGGAAGTAGGAAATGAGCAACATTTCATTGCGGAATCTAAAGACAGGCTTATTTGTTCTTTTAAACAGAACTGGCACTCAGATATGGAAAGTAAAGAAAAATATTGCTTGTGTTTCTCATTTAAAAATGTGTTTCATTCTGAAAAGCTTCTCAATGTCATAACATTAAATGGCACAGAATAAATTACGCAAGATTTAGGTTGAGAACTTTACGTTTTAATGCGAACAAATGATGGTTTGAATGTGAAACATCCACAGAATCTCCTTTTCCTGCATGTAGACACATTATTGATGATGAAGAACACTTTCTGTTCCACTGTACTGCTTATAATGAAGTGCGGACAAATTGTTCATTTTCCCAGTATCATAGCGGAAAGACAAAAAGTCGCTGTCGTGTTATCATCAGATGATGAACTTGTAATTAAATCAGTTGCGAAATTCATCGCGGAAGCATTGAAAATTAGACAGATGAAGGATAGTGAAATTTAAGATAATGCATTATAAGAGATATCTGAATGAATATTATCATTCATCGCATGTGGAAGAGATCAGTAAGGTACAACATGTCATCATTTGATTGAGTGGATGGTCGAGTCAGTCTTAAGATTTTTTTTTTGGTGTGTGTGTGTGTGTGTGTGTGTGTGTGTGTGTGTGTGTGTGTGTGTGTGTGTGTGTGTGTGTGTGTTTTGTTTAACCTTACTGCATTACTCCTGTGCGTGAGGACATAACGAAATGTTACGAATTTATTTGTTTTTGTTAACCTTTGATTTGATACACACTAGGAATGAATGTGTACAATTTGTTTGCAGGAAAGGAAGAGGGAAATATGATTGTTCTGTTACCTCCTCCACCCTTGTCAAAAGACCTCTATGGTAATGACAATAAAATATCAAAGTGTCAAAGTGTCAAAAGTGTCTCTGTCTGTCTCTCTCTGGGTGTGTTGTGTGTGTGTGTGTGTGTGTGTGTGTGTGTGTGTGTGTGTGCGTGCGTGCGTGCGTGCGTGCGTGCGTGCGTGCGTGCGTGCGTGCGTGCGTGCGAGCGTGCGTGCGTGCGTGCGTGTGTGTGTGTGTGTGTGTGTGTGTGTGTGTGTGTGTGTGTGTGTGTGTGTGTGTGTGTGTGTGTGCGTGTCTGTTTGTCTCTGTCTGTACGTGCGATACATGCTGTAGCTTTGAATATTGGTTCCTGTTATTGATTCATTGCAAGCTGCTAATGAAGTAATTTCTATTAAAAAAAAATGTTTTCAGAGACAGAGAGGGACACTATTACATGATGGTTTCTTCTTTGTGCACTAGAATAACAAAAACTGTACGAAACAGAAAAAGTGATAAAACAGAATAAAAGGCAACGACCATTGACAGATCGCCCTGTCTGCAAGAGTCCATTGTTGTGTGCCAAGAGTAGCGACATTCAGCGGGAAACTACCGACATAAACATCGTAGAGGTTCATAGAAAATCAAGGTAATAGATGTTCAGTGCGTCATTTGACCTCTGTGAAGTAATATCAACGCCTAGCAAGGAATAACAATGTGTGATACTGACCAAACAAAACAACAACAACAAAATCGATATTTTGTGTTTGTACGTTTTTTCCGCGTTAGAGTGAGTATGTTTGTTGTTTTGTTTTTGTTGTTTTGCTATAGCGCAAGTAATGCACTGCACGTCTAGACTCGTGCAACAGGAAGTTTTAGCACGAAATTTAGGTTTTGCTGGTATGTCTTCCCAGGTTCAATATCAAATACTGTAATGAAAAGTGTGTCAACAAACATCGATGAAAGTCAGACGTATATTAATTGTACATTGTATCTACTCCACTGCGACCAATGTAAAATGAAATAGGATAAAACGTGACCAAACTTTAAGCAGACACCACCATGTGCAAATTACTTATTACTATTTAGCATGTTTATTGGAGAGAGAGAGAGAGAGAGAGAGAGAGAGAGAGAGAGAGAGAGAGAGAGAGAGAGAAAACATATATCAAGTCTTGTTGTTTTCGTTTCTAATAATCTATCAGAATAAAAGTATTTAAACAATCTATTTAATGAATCATATTATTCATAATCATTTAATTATCAGTTTTATATGTCTTCTATTTATTGAAGACGTTCCAGGAGCTGATGTTTGCAGTCACCACGACCTTGACATGATAAACTTTTGAGTACGGGTAAAGGACAACGAGAACCTGAAGAAAATAACAAAAAAATACTGTCAGAAATTCAATCTTGACAAAGCCAGAGATCCTACCATTGCTGAACAATTCAAAGCGGCCATAGGAGGTAGATTCTTCCCACTGGTACTGTTGGAGAAGACCTGGAAGGCCTCACGAACCATTTCAACCAAGTGATGACTGAGACACCAAGAGAGGTCTTAGGAATCAGCCGATGGAAATCGAAGCCGTGGATCACAAGCAATATCCTGGAGATGCGTGCCACTAGAAGGACTCTAAAACTCGTCAGGCTCAATGGGGGAGGCAGCGGGGGTGGGGTGGGGGGGGGGATGGGGGGGGGGAGAAGGGGGCCGGAAGATAACGCGCCGTTAGTAGGAGGATCAATGAGAAAATGATGAATGCAAAGAAAAGCTTGATCGAACGACTGTACGATGACACTGAGAAAACCCCCTCGACAACAAGGACCCACAAGAAAAGCTTTTTAGGATTGTCAAAGGCTTGACCAAACGAGAGTATAGGGCTGTCGGCACCTTTCAGGACAGAGATGACAACGGTCTGACCGGGAAGACTGTATTATGAAAAAAAAGGTGGACTGGGTATTGATTTGAATTCTACAACAAACAGAGGAAAGAGGATCAGACTGTGTTATCGGAACAGAACTCATGTTGGCGATTTCTGCAGCCTCCTCACATTTTTGGCGACTTCACTGCTGCTATGAACTGACAAACACACACCAGAGAGAGCGAGAGAGAGAGAGAGAGAGAGAGAGAGAGAGAGAGAGAGAGAGAGAGAGAGAGAGAGAGAGAGAGAGAGAGAGACAGACAGAGACAGAGACAGAGACAGAGAGAGTCTTTCCCATACACACTCTGAGTATTCACCATATGGATACAAAAAAAAGTGTTCGCTCTAGCATCCACTGGTTACATTTTCCCCACATCCCATTGTTGTCACCAATATAGTTGAAGACGTCAAACAATGGTAAGTTCCGTGTAAAACAGCCAATAGAAACAGATGCAACAACACGCAAAACAAAAGGAAGGAATGCTTCTATGCACACGTGAAATATGAATCATAATACAAACACCAAAAAATTCAGAATGTCTGCTAATGATATTTACTGTCACAGTTGTTGCCGGCCGGCTACTGCTAGGAAAGTGAAAAACAAGGCCACCTTCTCTTTTTGAACAAGCGTTAGAAACCCAGCTGAACCAGTCATGGTGCGGACGAAATCTTGGACGAAGGTCTAGTTAACTTGTCACATTTTAATGATGTCAACACTTGGGGCTGTTTTCTCTCTCTCTTACTACAAAAATAATGTCGTGGAAGGAATGGCGGGTGCGATGTCGATGCCCGCTGCCTGCTCTGTGTGACATTGTCTGTATATGACCCATTTTTGTGTTAAACATTCCAGAAGAGAAGCTATATCAGATGGAGCTCGCTTTACACAGGGACCTTAGTGATAGACTAGGGATATGATCTACGGTGTTAAGGATGAGGAGATGGGAATTATTGCTTGATTCCACGGCAACGAAACTCTCACGAACCATACATAGGCGAGGAGAGATGATTTCTCTGTGCTAGAGTCCATCCCGTGCTTCTGCTTCTCTGTGTGTGTCTCTCTGCCTCTGTCTCTTTGTTGCTGTCTGTCTGTCTGTCTGTCTGTCTGTCTGTCTGTCTGTCTGTCTGTCTCTGTCTGTCTGTCTGTCTGTCTGTCTGTCTCTGTCTGTCTGTCTGTCTGTCTGTCTCTGTCTCTGTCTGTGCCTGTCTGTCTGCCTGTCTGTCTGTCTGTCTGTCTGTCTGTCTGTCTCTGTCTGTCTCTCTCTTTCTCTCTGTATTGTGTGTGTATACGTGCGTGCGTGCGTGCGTGCGTGCATGCATGCATGTATGCGTGCGCGTGCGTGTGTGTGTGTGTGTGTGTGTGTGTGTGTGTGTGTGTGTGTGTGTGTGTGTGTGTGTGTGTGTGTGTGTGTGTGTGTGTGTGTGTGGTGTGTGTGTGTGTGTGTGTGAGAGAGAGTGTGAGTGTGAGTGTGAGTGTGTGTGTGTGTGTGTGTGTGTGTGTGTGTGTGTGTGTGTGTGTGTGTGTGTGTGTGTGTGTGTGTTCGTAAATAATACGGATAGTGGCGTGTTTGGATGTATATGTTGTTGGATGCATAAATGATCACACACACACACACACACACACACACACACACACACACACACACACACACACACACACACACACACACACACACACACACACACACACACACACACACGAAAAATGGCAACTTTGTGAAATATTATTTTCTGGATTTCGGCTTTGTGTCCTCTACCTTAAATTCCCTTAGTGAAATCCCAAATGTCCTGGCTGTATTCCAAATGTCCTGGAGACATCCCAAGATGTCCTTTTAATGCCAGCATTTCCTGTTGATACCAAATGCGCAGCCACTACCCCCAAACGACAAGGATGAAGATGGGTACATGAACTGTCTATGGCTTCCACCAGTCGGAATGGAATTAGGTCGCGCACGTGTCGCAGAACAGCATGCCAGTTTTTCTTGGTGGTGATGGAATGGGGGTGACAGAGTTGACAGACGTTTCGTTCCTAACTCTGGAAGTATGTCCAACACGTGAGAAGCAGCTTCGTCTTGCTGATGCCTAGAAAATTGGGGGTGTATTGCTTTCTTTCGGCCGGTCTACAGGATGCCTCCTGGTTCATTTTTAGGTCTTCTATTACAAAGAAAGACAGACTGACAGACAGTTAGGAAGACCGAAAACCAACTGATGTGTGCATGTCAGATTTCTGTTTCCTTATTAAAAACTATTTTTTTTAGAAAAGCAGCGGAAAATGTATAGTGTCATACAAAGTTTCAGTCTGGTCGAATAAGAACGTTTGATGAACTCGATGAGAAATCCTTGCCGAGATAAAAACAAGCAACGTTTGGGTGCTTTACAGAAAACAATGAAATCATTTTTACAAGAAGGGGATGGATTGGAAGCGATTGAATCCATGTTAGATTTCAAACCTCAATCAAGAATCCCTGTTCTCCACCAGTGTCAAAGATGTGATCAAAGTTTCAAAGACACTGTATAAAAGTCGCACCCTTTAGCGTGGCAGGCTAGAGTTCGTTTTCAAAACTTGGCGTGCAGTTCACAAGCCAGATGAAGTGAGGACTCCTCTTGACTTCTGCACATGACATACATGACAGGCCAAAAAAGTCACTGAAGTCTCAGCTTTCAGCTTCAGTTTACTTTACCACAGACTTAGATACTAACAGGGCTCCACTCTACTGGCTATAGATTGACCTTTGTACAGGAGTACATGGGACTGTGGGACAGATCAGTGACGATATACGCAAAGAGCACTCATAAGGCTGACAGAAAATCTATGGGGTTAATTGCCAGCATCGTGGTCGGTCTGCCTGAACATGACAGCAGCTTGGGGTAAAGTTCAAGACAGAACGAGGACGCCTCCTGTGTGGAAAAAAAAAATCAATGGATGATTCATAGCGCGTGCTCGGTGCATGCTGGCGCGCACGCGTGCTCCTGTGTGTGTGTGTGTGTGTGTGTGTGTGTGTTTTGTGTGTGTGTGTGTGTGTGTGTGTGTGTGTGTGTGTGTGTGTGTGTGTGCTTCCGCGCGAATGTGCGCATGCTTGTATGTGTGGGTGTGTTTGTGTGTGTATGAATGAAATTAGGAGAAAAAAGAAGAATTGTTGTGTGAGAGGGAGTAATTGTATCAGAGAGAGAGAGAGAGAGAGAGAGAGAGAGAGAGAGAGAGAGAGAGAGAGAGAGAGAGAGAGAGAGAGAGTGGCTCGACATCTTAGATTGCAATATCTTTCTAAAAGATGGTTCACACGATTTCACCTTGAATTTGACATGTGCCAGTGGCAAGTTTCCAGATCCGTTTCATTATTGATCATTCCTAATGGCCCAAGAATTGTCTGTCATCACAGAGCGGGACGTTGTATGTTGAATGGCAGAGTTTCTGGCTCAGTGCATGAAGGGTCCTATTTCATCTTATTCCCAGGTTTTCCTTTTGCTCCCGAGCTTGATTAGCGTGTTGGTTTATTGTGTCAGTTGGACATTAGTCAACTTTGGTTCCTAATTCTCTCTCTCTCTCTCTCTCTCTCTCTCTCTCTCTCTCTCTCTCTCTCTCTCTCTCTCTCTCTCTCTCTCTCTCAACGAATCATTCGTTTACTTGCCTAGCTGTAAAACCTCCACGGCTTGCTCTCATGGTTTGACTGATGTGGTGTTATGCACGTGGGCTAATTCACATGTAGTAACGCCTTCTGATGACACTGAAGCTACGTGTGCCTTTTGTAATGTAGCTTATGCTTTCCTGGAGTGTGTGTGTGGCGGGGGGGCGTGGGGGGCGTGCATGCGTGTGTATGCGTGCGTGCGTGCGTGCGTGCGTGCGTGCGTGCGTCTGTGTGTGTGTGTGTGTGTGTGTGTGTGTGTGTGTGTGTGTGTGTGTGTGTGTGTGTGTGTGTGTGTGTGTGTTGTGTGTGTGTGTGATATTCTTGTGAGCACGTCCATGTGCCCACCTGTCTATATATTTATATGTATGTGTGTGTGTGGGAGGGGGAGGGGGGAGCGCGTACGGTGGGGTGTCGCGTTAGGGTGTGAGAGATGACTGACAATGAGGGGGGTTGGGACAGGGAAGGGGAAAAGAGAATACAAATGCATACGAATGTTTCTTTAAGGGTGAAATGGGTAAGCTAAAAGCTTCTTTGCGCCTTCTCTTCAGAAATGTAATTTCAGGATCATAAAAGCAAAAGGTAGAAACAAGAAGGGAACAGCGACAGCGTGAACATTAACAAAACAAATATGCGACGCTTTACGTATCATGCAAATAAGACTGATACCAAAGCATTTCCCCATATGAATATACGAGCAAGAAAGAAAAAGAAAACACAACACAACACACACACACACACACACACCACACACACACACACACACACACACAGAATGAGAAAAAGAGAGGGGGGGGGGGGGGGCTGCAGGGTGGTGTTTGGCTGACCCTTTTAATTCAGTGCGCAACAAAAATCAAAAAGAACGAACTCTCCACAAACGCTCCATTAAATACTTATGATTTGTTTGTAACTGACAGCTTACTGTAGGTTTCTCCAGATAATTTAATAAAGAAAAACGAAAGACAGGGGGGAAAAAAGGGAAAACAGGATATCTATGCAGACAAACCAGGGCCAGTCCATTCTTTATAAGAGACGAATGCCCGTCGGCATCACTCAAGACGAGTCCATGTCCCGTCCTGAAGAATGCATGTGCTTCCTCTCTCACGCCAGGGATGGACAACAGTTTTATAAAGATCAGACGTCACGTCATATTGCCACCGACATTATTGCGCACGTGCAGCTCTGCCGACATTCAGACGGTTGATGATGTTGGGGGTGAGAGCGTGTGGGTGGAAACATTTGGGGAGAGAAAAGTGATGTGGACTAGGGAATAGGGAGTAACACTGAGACTGCATAAGATCAGTTTCTTTCACTGTGTCACACAAAGAGAACAAGCATTGAATATTGTCCATCACAAAAATCGTTACACTATCTACAAAAAAGAGATAAATTCTATGGTAAAATGATTGAGATAAAAATTGCAAGACATTCATTAATGATAAGTTAATAGACATCTATAAAGCCGGAAAGGCAAGATATTGGTGATAAGTTAACAGACATCTGTGGAGCCTGAAAGGGGAAAGGGAAGGGGGGGGGGGGGGGGGGAGGAGAGCATGTCAGTGAGTTGGAATGTGGTGTCTTTGTTTTTGTAATTGCATGTACAATTTTTTTTTCATAACTTTGGTTTGAAATTCAAATTGCAAAATTGTATGCTTATTATGGAGAAATAAAAAAAAGTTTAACACAAAAAAGTAAAAGCAAAAACAAAAAACAAACAAACAAACAAAAAACACTGAGACTGCAGAACCCTAGTTTAGGTGAGATGATGCTGGTGGAACGGTTTGAGGTCGAAGAAAGAATGTGTATGGAGGGATATGGAAAGAACTGTTTTGAGCAATCACAACAGAGACCAAGACTGGGTTGAGTTAGAAAGACGTGTTCTTGTTTGTGTCGCACAATGTGTAGAATATAATTATGATACAGCAGTAGGTAGGTCGTTGATGAGTCTCTCTCTCTCTCTCTCTCTCTCTCTCTCTCTCTCTCTCTCTCTCTCTCTCTCTCTCTCTCTCTCTCTCTCTCTCTCTCTTGTATTATGTACCTCTCCTGTCTCTCTGTCT
>CM031608.1:33177585-33201687 GCA_018398815.1 Conus ventricosus
GAGCCTGATGGAAGTGTGAAGATCGTCAGAGCCTGATGGGAGTGTAAAGATCGTCAGAGCCTGATGGGAGTGTGAAGATCGTCAGAGCCTGATGGGAGTGTAAAGATCGTCAGAGCCTGATGGAGTGTAAAGATCGTCAGAGCCTGAAGGAGTGTGAAAGATCGTACAGAGCCTGATGGAGTGTAAAGATCGTCCAGAGCCTGATGGGAGTGTGAAGATCGTCAGAGCCTGATGGGAGTGTGAAGATCGTCAGAGCCTGATGGAAGTGTGAAGATCGACAGAGCCTGATGGGAGTGTAAAGATCGTCAGAGCCATGATGGGGTGTGAAGATCGTCAGAGCCTGATGGGATGTGAAGATCGTCAAGCCTGATGGAGTGTAAAGAACGTCAGAGCCTGATGGAGATGTAAAGATCGAACAATGTACTGAAGTGTGGGAGTGATGTGTTCCTCCTTCCCCCATAACTCACCAAATGAGGTTCTGTTTTGCGTTTAAACAACAAATTGTAGACTGGATCTCTTAGAAATTCAGGTCCAGGTGTGTTTTCACTTTGTGACGTTGACCGCTGCATATACGCTAGTTGAGGGAAAATGTTTTGATTTTGAAACAAGGGAGTCCCGCCCTTCCTGTCCACGTAGTAACTGTCTGCTCTGCACCCAGTTCAAATCCTAAACATGAGCCGCAAGATGTTGGCTCTTTTGCTTTCTTTCATTGTATAAAAAGTTTTTTTTTAACTGAATGCATTTTGTCATTATTTGTTAATTCATAGTGTTCTCATTTGAGGCACTTTGCATAATATATTGCAGTAGTATTATTTCTCGTCATATCTTCCTTTGCTAACCGTTCATCGACAGCTCTGGAGATGCAGATTAAAACGTAAGCAGTGGACTGTCTTATGGCATAACTAGTAGATAGTAACCCGTGGTAGTGTGTCCATATTTCAGATACAGTAGCCGTCATCCTATGACTCCGAGGAAGGGACTACAATCATCTTTTGACGGCCACTGTCTCGACTTGATCTCACTCTAGCTCTGCAATCACCTGTGATCTCACTCTAGCTCTGCATCCACCAACATGCCACGTTTACAATGTCCAGTTGAAGGGTGTGGACTGGGAATCTCAAGACCTTGGAGAGGCCTTTGCGGCGGCACTTAACACGGCTCTGCAGATGCACAACGCCACAGTGCCACCACCGTCCCAGACCCAACCCGACCAAATCCACAACCTAAGCTGAAGCTAGAACCGCCCTCAATAGCCGCCGGCTGTGATCCTGATCAGTGGTCTGCTTTCACCCGACAATGGAGTATGTACAAAGTTGGCATGGCTATCAGTGATGCCATGATTGCCACAGCGCTGTTCTACTGCGTGACTCGGATTTGCGCACTGACCTCATGCGTGATATCGTGGCAACGTCGCAGATATGGCAGAAGCTGACCTCTTGGCCGCAATCAAACGCTGCTGATGAAGGATGAGAGCACTCTAGTCCATCGCATACGTCATCAGTAAAATGACCCAGTCGCCAGCACAGGAATCCGGACATTCCTCGCCCGACTCAGAGGTCAAGCATCCCTGTGCCAGTACAACCGCACCATGTCGAGAACGGACTGCGACCAATGTCTATTGACTATAGCGATGAGATCACAAAGACCACCTCATCGCGGCATTGCTGATCCTGAAATCTTGTCTGACCTCCTTGGGACCCCAAAACTGATAGACTTTGGATGAGATTGTCAGCTATGTGGCGCAGAAAGAGGAAGGCAAAGCAGCGAGAAGCGCAGTTGGAGGTGCCATAGCAGCAATTGGTGACAAAGAACAGGCTGCCACCTCATCAAGACCATCACTCCCACCGACCATGTTGGGCATGTGGCGGTCCCGGACACGGGCCAAAAAATGATCCGCCACACGAGATCAAAACTCTGTGAGGCCTGGACATTCATATGCGGCAAAATGTCTGTAAAGGGTCACTTCACTAAATCCTCAGCAAATGCTCCAGCTGTGGCACCTGGGGTCATAAGAACAGAACCTCCAGAGTGTCCCTCGTGTGGGGGGGCAGAAAAGCCGGACTTCAAAATCACCACCTAAAGGACTCGAGGCCATCACAAGGGCCCGACTTCAATGACAACGCCTCAAGTTTGACCAGCTATGCATGGCCTCCAGCAACTGCGGCTCTTCAACAACGACATTGAACACATCGAGATCACGAACCCATCTGTCTAGATCATTACGTCTTCAATGCCAGTGGATACCCGTCCATCCAAACCCCACCCCATGCTGCCGGTGCAAATGTCCGTGCTGCCAGAAGAACATGCTGCGTTCGGGAGCCCCTTACAAACCCCCCAAAGACTCAAGTCTGCCAACATATCCATGTTTGCAGATACGGGTTGCCAGAGTACTGTCATCCCCTTGTCAGTTGCCTGCATACTAGGCATTGAGGACAGTGACCTGATCCCGTGACACTCAAGATGAAGGGTGCTAATGATCAGGATCTAGGAGTCCTGGGTGCTATTGTTGTCTCCATCACAGCTTGCGATGTGACGGCTCTGCTGTCGTCTCAAAACAATTATGCTATGTCTCCAAACAGATCTCCAAGGCATTCCTCTGTAGGGAAGCATTGTCCTGCGCTTGGCGTATAACTCCCTACATTCCCTGTTCCAGAGCCAAGCCCACGCTGCATGGCAACCTCACAGAGACAGTTGAGACAACATGCACCTGCCCGAAGCGCAGTATACACCACCACCCAAGCCCACACAGCTCCCCCCCCCCCCGGCCTGTCCGCCACGAAAGACGATGTAGAGGCCCTTAAACAGTGGCTCCTGATTATTATTGTAGGGTGGAGGAGAGTAGGAAGGTTGAGGTTGAGGTTGGTGCGTGCGGTGGAAAGGGGATAGGGAGGACATCCTTCTCAACACGCCAGCTTGCTACTCTCCATTCACCTTTTTTTATTATTTTATACCAATCGTGCCAACCATCCTGTAATATATCCAGAATCATCATCATCATCATCATTCTCTTGCCCATGATGGGCGTAGAGGAGAGATGAGAGACACTCTCGAAGCCAGGCAACCGCCATCCGGCCCTGTCCTCTGCCTGTCGCATCAGCGTAGGGCCATCCATCCTGGTCCATTCTTTGATGTTGTCCATCCAGCATTTGGCTTGTCGTCCCCTTCGCTGCCGCCTTCCAGCGTGCCCTGGATGACTGTTTTGGGCAGTGAATTGTGGCGTATGACATGCCCGAACCACGACAGCTTCCTCTTCTTGACTGTTGCCAAGAGGGGTTCTTGGGGCCTGCAAGTGATGTTAAATTTTGGGTCCTCACAAGGTCGTTTGTCTTCCGGTCTTGCCAAGAGATCCCGAGCAAGCGCCTGAAGCATTTAGTTTCAAACGTCTGGATCTCTTGGTGGTCTCTGCAGTCATGGTCCAGCTTTCGCAGCCATACAGCAGGATGGACAGCACCAGGACTGTACAGCTTCATCTTTGTAGGAAAGCTGATCTCCCTGCTCTTCCAGATCTTGTTTAGCTTTGCCATTGCTGCTGTTGCGATCGCTAGTCTGGTCTTGATTTCTGTTGTAGAGCGACCGTCTTTGGTGAGAGTGGCGCCAAGGTATTTGAAAGCGCCCACTCTTCAAGCTGTTGTCCGTTCATGTAGATTTCAGCATGGGTGTTGGTTGTGCTGTTGACCAGGACTTTGCTTTTTTCTGTGCTCACTTCCATTCCATATGCACCTGCCCTTTCTTCCAGTCTCTTTGTCAGGTCTTGTAGTTCATCGTTGCTGCCTCCCATCAGTCGATGTCATCTGCGAACCTCAGATTATTGATGAATCTTCCTCCGATGGAGACAGTGGAGTGGAAGTCATGGAGGGTTTCACGCATGAATATTTTCCAGGAAGAGATTGAACAGTACGGGAGATAGCAGGCAGCCTTGACGGACTCCAACATGTGGTCTTGAAGTAGTCCCCTATCTGGTTGTTGAGGAGGACTGCGCTGCTGCGGTGTTATACAGCGCCTGGATGTTTTGGACGAGACCCCTCCTCATATGCCAAACTTATCTGAGCACATTGCCACAGACCCTTGTGCCACACCCTGACAAACGCTTTCCTAAAGTCAATGAAGTTGTGGAACAGGTCTCTCTGATGTTGCAGATGTTTCTCCATCAGATCCGGCAGGTGAAGATCTGTTTCTACTGTGCTTCTGCCTGCCCTGAATCCAGCTTGTTCTTCCGCCAGGGTTCTTCCGCCTCTTTCTTCAGTCGATTCAAGATGACTCTGAGCATGATTTAACTGGGTGGCTAATGAGACTATTGTTCTGTAGTTCTGGCATTGCGTAGATTTCCCTTTTTGGGCAGGGGATGATGAGTGATTGAGTCCATTCTGTGGCCACTGTTTTGTCTCCCAGATCTTCTGACAAATCGATGTTACTAGAGTGACCAATTCCTTCCCTCCATGTTGAGCAGCTCTGCTGGAATATTGTCTGCTCCAGGTGATTTTCCCCCGCCGAAGGCTGCCGATGGCTTCTTCCACTTCTTCTCTCATCACTGGTAGTGGTGAGGATTCCCTTGATGGTGTTGAGTCCCCTTCAAACAGACTGTCGTCTGGCTGTATAGGGTAGTTGTAAAGTTCTTGCAGTACTGTGTCCATCTGTTCAAAACAGCGGAGCTTTCTGTCAGCAGCTCGCCTGAGGTATCCTCGATGACTGACGAATCTGTTTTGCTGCGTCTTGGTGAGGTTTTTCAGTGTGGTGAAGGCATGTTTGCTGTTTCCCTTTCCATGCCTTTCTCGATGTTCTCGCACTGAATATTGATCCATTGTTCTTTGGCTTCAATCATTTCCTCTTTACAAGTTGTTGGTTTTTCGATACTGTGCGGCTTGTTCAGGGCTGGAATTTTTCGTATTCTTCAGTGATCTTCTTTGTCGCAGAGGTCAAGGATGTCGTTTGAGATCCATGCTTGGTGTTTCTTCCTCTGTCGCCCAAGTACCTCCTCTGCTTTTCGCAGAGTAGGGAAAACCAATTACTAATATGCAATTACAGAAATACAGAAAAACAATTGTAATCGAATATGTGAATTTCATCTAAATAATAACAATATCGTAATACAAGAAGGTCATTATTATTAGTCCCAGTGAACCTGGAAATACAAAAAAAGACATTTTATACGAACAAACTGAAAAATCAATGAGAAAACAACAAGTCCACAAATAGTCAGCACTGTGCAACTCTCGAACCAAGGCTGAAAGGGGAAACATGAAAAAAAAAAATAACAAGAATTTGAGGGTTTACCATCTTCTTCTCCTCGAACGTCTGATCGGCATCTAGAAACCAACCTCAATCCAAGGGGACTTTAAATTCCCCTTTTCCCACATTTCGTCATCATTCTTAACAAATGAAACAAGATATAACAAAAAACCAAAGAGTATGTGTATTCCTCTTTTCACATTTCAACACTTCTTGATTAACGCAACAAGATATGACAAAGCCCAAGAATTGTGTGCTTGACCCCCCTTTCACATTTCAACACTTCTTAATTAGCGCAACAAGTATACCAAAACCAAAAAATGAGTGCGTATTCCCTTTTCACATTTCAACACTTCTACCTAATTAACGCCAAAATATATATGACAACAAAAAATTGTGTGTGCTCCGTACAAAAACAGTTAAAAAAAATACAATCATCAAATCATAATAAAACAACAATTAAGCAACAACCAAAAAATAGAGTGTGCACACACCTGGGCAGTGACTCTAGCCAGAGCGCATCTTCACTCATCGGTCATCTTCATACAGCATGATGCAACCCCAATGCCACTCTACTCCATCGTAACCAGGCACTTCCCCACTTAGTGTCTGAGTCATGTAAACAAAGGGAGATTTCAACCAGTGCACACATGCATATGTATCAGTATAAGGCCTTTCCCTTAGGGGAAATTTAGTAGGTTCTCAACTATATTAAAAAAGTATAGGAACAACCTACCAACGAAATCCAAACCTTTGACAAAAATTTAAAAGAAAATCTGCATTCAACAAATTGTCATCCTTGAATCAATCTACATGATACCAATAATATTACAGCAAAATGACGATTTAAACTAAGTAAAGTAACAACGCATTCCTCCCAAACCTAATAAAGAAATGGCATAACAATAAAAAAATAAAAGCGTTATCCAAACATATTTATAAAAAGTCATTTACCCGAATTATAGTACTATAGTAGAATTATATCCAAACAAAAATGAGAATCTTCATTAAATAAGTAATCAGCATTGTAAAAATTCATTGACACAAAGCTGTAGTATAAATATCAAAACGAGGGGAATCCTTAGAAAACGGGCAATTAGTGTACGGACTTAGAGACAGTGCTAGTAGTCCAGCCCAGTGACGGGTTTATTAGTTTCCCGGGCATGGCCTGTACAAGAAAAAAGGGAATTACTTCAAGCTGACTGCAAGAAAGATTCTCTGTCTTAAGTCTCTGATCCACAATCGAGTACCATTTTCACTTTAATTATGATTGCATTTGAATTCTGGAACCATACTGTGAACGTCCAACCCTGGATTATATTACCGTTGATAAGCCTATAAAAATCCCGGAAATAAACTTTAAATTACAATCCAAAACCCAAATTTCGTTCTTCAGTCTTATTTACAAACACCATTAACACTCTGGAATTATAGGCCTACTTTATGCCTCACAATACGTAAGTCATTTTAGCATTCAAAAATGGAATAAAACTCTGCAATATAATTTAAATTCCCGACACCCAACTATACCTCTCTGTTTATCATTAATATGAAGGTTATGAATTACATAAGACAATCAAGATGAGGACTACACAATATCTTCCAACACTGACTAACCACATGGGACTTTCATAATCTTATCTCTTCACACCTACTTCGTCATTCCATCCTAACAACAAAGTATATAATACTCATGTAATCTTTGTGTACCAGAAAACTTTAATAATACAAGAAAAATACATACCAATCTCAATCGTCTACATGCAATTATTAAAACAAAACAATCATCAGTAAACAATGAATAGAATTTCACATCAAAAGATACATTGTTCCCCCCCAAAAAAGGCAAAATGCTTACCAGTATTTTCACACAAATCATGGGAGAAATCTTGTTTTTCATTTTTCTTACATCTGTCTCAGTACATCTACAACTTCATTTTCACCACTTTCATAGAGGCTATCTTCTTTTTTTGGGGCACTCTCTTCGCACAAGTCGTTTCTACACGTCTGCCTTCTTCCAATTCCAGATGCAAAAGAAAGTATATCTCAACACTTGGGACTACTTCCCTCTCTGTCCCTACCCCACATATTCCTACATTGCCCTAGAATCATTGGCTGAAAGCCTATTTACAGTGTTATGGGGTCATTCCTCGTCCAACATAGTTCCCTAACCTGGGGGCAGAGAGTCCAAGACTGACCATGTGGTATCATTAGTCTCGCCGGCGAAAAGGGGCCCACTTCCAAGACAGTCTGTCAGGTTTAATTTATGAAAGCCAGAAGTTCAGCCGGGGAAGCTGTTTCCCCTTTGCTGGGAATCTGGCTGAAAGAATGTTGTCTCAACAAAGGATGAAAGGGGTTTAGGTGGAATTCGTTGAGTCTCACAGAAGAGGGAGAGAGAGAGAGAGAGAGAGAGAGAGAGAAGAGAGAGAGAGAGAGAGAGAGAGAGAGAGAGAAAAGAGAAGAGAGAACAGAGACAGACAGACAGCAGACAGACAAATAGTCTATAGGGGAAAACTATTCTGTCCTTCACAATCTTCCCCGCTAAGATTCATGGTCCCCATGAATATCAACGAAAGAATGTCACTAAGTAAAACTGAAAATTCGACAAAAAAAACATGGGCGAGCAAAAATGTTTTAAAACCACAAAAAGGAATTATCCGAAAAAACAAAAGGTAACACCATGGGACGAAAATATACAATGCCATAAAAAAGACCTATCAAAACCAAAAAAACATCAAAGTGAAGCTTCACCCGGGTGACACCACTGATCCTGAAAAAAGGACTCAAAAATACAAAAAGTTCCTGACCATGGGAGTCATACCAACTTTTTAAGCTTGGCAAACTGATCGTCCAAACAAACAACAACAACAAACACTTGGTCCGAACGGGGCCCATTCTTTCTGAACTCTCTTCAGTCCAGTTGGCGATCGTCCACTGCCACCCCCCTCCCATAAACAAAAGAAAAAGGGAAGCTACTCTCTTTGGGTTTAAGCCCACGACAGGAAGGACTTTTTTCAAGTTACCTCCTTATCATTGAAAGTAGACACCACTCGGGCCCTGCATGGTCAAAAGGTTACTGCATATACCAGTGCCGTTTTTCCCTTAGCTTTATGCCACTGACAACATGATGTGCGTTGAGGCCCAAAAATCATGTTTGTCTTATGAAGACACATCCACACCATCTCCTCTGTACCAATTTTCCCAAATATGAGGACAATAAAAACCGATACTGTTTCGGTAAATGTCCCCCTGTATAACCTTCTTTACATCAAAACATAATCACAAGAAAATCGATCCAGCATGACTAACGGGACCCAGCAAAAGAAATTATAAAAACCTGGAATACAAAAAAATGCAATCTGGAGCACACACACAAAAATACATGTATGGCAATTTGGAGCACACACACAAAAAATATGGAGCACACGCTAAAAAAAAACAGCTTCCCAGCAAAAATGAAACCCCAAGAAATGGTTTCATACATATGACATTGTTCTCTGGCGCCACCCGTCACTACTTTATCATGTATCTCACACCTTTTTTTACTCCGGCCAGATCGCGGAGTGCTACAGGTGTGCGTGTTAGAGACGCGGGAGCCTGACTGGGCACCCTGGCGTTGCTGTCACCGGGGGTCTGGACGGGACAGCCCGCGATCGGTATGCGGGACTGTGGTCTTTGTGGCCCAACTATGTGCCACTCAAGGTATTTGACCTCTGTCAATTCCGCTTCTGTTTCAGCGATGGGCTGAAGGTCCGTTTGTACCCATGGCCCTGGCTTTTGGGTGGGGCAAAGAATGTCGTATTTCCTTCGATTCACCTTTTCTGGGACCGTCCAGCCATCTCTGGGCAGATGGTGTATGGCCCAAACCATTGGTCCTGGTACCTCAGTGATATGAAGATCCTTTCCCCCCAAAAGTCTTGGATCTTGCACCGACTCCTGTAGTGCTGTTTGGTGACAACGCTTTTCCCGGGCCCTCAGATCTGACCCAGTATTACCCTGATCACTTTCTTTGCCTTTCTCTTGTCCGCCTCTTCCTTGCACGCTCCCCGCTGTGTCGTGGACCACCCGGGAGCGTTTCAGGTGATAAACTCAGCCACTCTACGGGTGGCACAGGAGTCCATCTGACGTCCCTTCTCCAAGAAAAGATCCAGGGAAGACGTGTTCTCTCCCAAACAGTAGATAGAATGGAGAGAATCCTGTGGGGGCATGTGGTGGGCAGTTGTACATGTACACTAGTCTCCAAGATGCTCTGTCCATCTCGTTTCGCTCTGCCGACATACACCTTAACAAGTTGTGCATGGTCCTGTTGAACCGTTCGCACTGTCCATTGCCTTCCGGAGGGTATGAAGTCTTTTCTGGACTTGCTGATCCCATAGTGGTGCAGACTGCACGATGAGGTCTGCCTCAAAGCAACGCCTTTGTCTGAGTGGATTCTCTGTGGCCTCCTAGTGCCAAACCATTCTTTGATCAGGTCTTAGCCACTGTCCTGCTGTTGATCAGGGGTGGGGATGACCATGTGTACTTCGTAAAGATATCTGTGATCAAAAGGGACATTCTCTTTTCCATTCCTGGCTGGTTCCAATACGGAAAAATCAACTGATATGACCTCGAGGGCTTGGTGGCGAGGAGGTGTTCCCATGGGAGTGTGTTCTTCATGGTGTCTTCTCGCGAGCTGGCATCTTACACTCTGGCACCACTCTTCCACTCCAGGTGCATGTGAGGCCAGAACACCCGGCGTCTGAGTAGTTGCAAGGTGCGCTCTGGGCCCGGTGCCCAACTGGTCGTGAACAGCTGGGGAAACGTGCCTTGTAGTGTTCCGGGCAACCACCTGCCCTATGGTCCATGAATGGGGTCTTTCATCTTTCTGTACAGGATGCCTTGTTGTCCTCTAAGTTTGCCAAGTTGACGAGACAAAGCACGAGCTCGAGGATCGAATCTTGCTGTTTCCGTCTTTGTCAGCTTCTTCTCCCCATCACATATTGCAGGATGGTGCTGATGATTTGGTCTTCACTCTGTGCCTGGCTCCATTCCTGGGGGGGATGGAAGGAAAAGGACTGGCTTCCCTGCTGGCATCAGATGGTTTTTGTCTTCTGCACCTGTGCTATGTCATTCAGCTCAGACACCCCCTGCTGGTGTACTGCCATCTTGAAGCTTCCTGTAGTCTGGGCCCTTTGTCCACATGAGACGGCCGTCCATTCTTCTTCTTTCCCTTGTGGTTTCTCCGTAGGAAATCTAGACAACGCACAGCGTTCTTGTTTTCTCTGCCAGACCTTATTTGATGGTAAAGTCAAAAACAAGCCAATTCTGCAGCCCATCTTTGTTCAACAGCTCCAGCTTGGCTGTTGGAGATGGCTGAGGGGATTGTTGTCAGGTACATCCAGTTTGGCTCCGTTCAGATAGTGACGGAACTTGTCATCATGCCCCACTTCACTGCTAGCAGCTCCAACTTCATGCTGCTGTAGTTCTTCATCGACCGTTCACCTGGGCGTAACGACCGACTTGCATACGCGATGACACGGCGCTTTTCCATCTTGCTCTTGGGAGAGAACAGCTCCCAAACCGTCCAGACTAGCGTCAGTCTCCAAATGAAGGGGGGACTAAAGTCCGCAATATCCCAACACTGGGGCTGTAGTGGGGCCTTTTCAGGTTCTGGAATGCCCCCTGGCATCGGCCCGTCCCAATCTGCTGAAATGGACGCATGTTTGCTCTTCCGATTCTTCCCTTGTCCTTCTGGGAGTGGTGGACACAAGCTTTGTTCAGAGGTTGGGCGATCTTGCTGAAACCTTCCACAAACGTCTGTAATAGCTGGCGAATCCCAAAACGATCTGAGCTCTCTCAGGGTGTGGGGAACTGGCCAACTAGCCACTGCCCTTGATCTTCCCGTCAGAGGTCGCGATGCCTGCTCCTGAGACCGTATACCCCCGGTACTCTACTTTGGGGGCGAGCGAAGACGCATTTCTTTTGGGGGTTTGTTTGAGGCCTACCCTCTCAAACCATCAAAACAATCTGTACGCTCCAGATGTTCATCAAGCTGCGACTGTATACCAACAGGTCGTCGAGGTATACGAGGAGGATCTGGAATGTAAGGTCGTTCATCGTAACTGCATGAGTCCTCTGAAATGTAGCTGGTGCCGTTTAGAGGCCCATGGGCATGCGCAGATACTCAACAGTCCAAACGGTGTGATAAACGCCGTCTTTTTCCCCGGTCCTCCTGACTCATAGCGACCCGATTGATATCCGCTGGCAAGGCCAGGGGGGAGAACAGCTTGGCTCCACCTAGAGCAAACAAAGGGGGTCAAACGATCCTGGGCAAAGGGGTATGCATCTGGGATGGTTTGGCATTCAGACGTCTGTAGTCCACGCACAGCCTGATGGATCCATCCTTCTTTCGGACTATCACCACTCCAGATGCATAAGAGCTGGAACTCTTCTGGATGATCTTCTTGTCCAGGAGGCTCTGAATGTGGTCTTTCACTTCCTGGACTGAGAAGGTGGGATCCTCCTGAAGGTGGTGCTGGGCTGGGAGGTCGTCCTTCAATCTTAGTTTGTGCGTGACCTGATCCGTGAAGCCCAAAACCTGATCGTCCTTTGAGAACGATCACATTGGGCCCTCACCAACCTTCTCAGTCTCTGCTCTCCTCAGCATTGCAGTCTACATCGTCCAGGTCTACTGGACAAGTCCGGGGTCATGTTTGGGGCTGACGGATTGTTTGACACGGATTCTGTTGCAGCTGGCCTCCACCGTACATGTCCTGACGGACCTCTCCTGTGGCAGCTGCACAGTCCCTATCCTCGTGCCCGGCCTTAGCATTATTCCTTCATCTGAGATGTTGGCCACCTGCAAAAAAGAAGCTGCTTCCTTTTACAGAGCTCAGTGTGCTGGCCACCATCAATCCCTTGCATGGCCGTCCGCCAGGACTCACCCGATTTCTGTTGGCTGTTGGGCTGCCTACCCTGTTCCCAAGCCCGTGGCCCTGACCGTGGCTATGGGGCGCGGGGGGATGTATGGCTGGGTCCCCGTTGGCCACTCTGGCAAATCCTCTGATGGGGGGCAGCGAACAGGTCCCCCGGCGCAATTCCTGGAGGACATTCATGCCCAGTAAACGCTGGAGCATGGTCCATTCCCGAGAAGTGTATGTCTGCATTCCTAATGAGAATGCCCCGGTCACTTACGACCTGCCCATACACCTCTACGTCGGCCTCAAAGTAAACCCAAAATAGGGCACCTCAATCCCATTAGCTGCTGTTACCCGGAGCAGAGCTGGGGCTTGCTAAGGCCAAGTCCACTGGCTCCAAACAGCTGATTAAATACATTCTCCGAAATCATGACACCTGTGAGCCTGTATCAATCAGTGCAGGGAGTTCCCTGCCATTAACCTTAATGGGAACCATTGGACTTGGTCCTACCAACTTTCCCATGAGTCCCTGTTCCCCTCCTCTCAGCTGGACTCATTTCTGCAGAGGGTCCCATTTTCCCCAGCGGTTCGGGCAATTCCGTCCGATGTGTCCCCTGTTTGGCATTTGTAGCAGATGGGCTTTCCGTCGGACCCTGAATTCCCATCTGGGCCTGGAGGTGTGGGCCCCGCTATCCGGTGTTGTTGTTGCTGCGGGGCCCTTGGGCTTTCATGGCCGCCATCTCATCCTTGAGGTTCTTCAACTCCTGGACTAGGATGCTCAGCTCTGCAGGGGAGGGGGTGGTTGCGGCAAACAGTCTGTACTGGACCTTCGGCCCTTTTCCTCTCGTCGGCCTGCCATCGGATGCTGCTTCCCGGGGATCAAGAAAAACAGCTCTATCCTCGAAGGTCTTCTCCCTTAGCTGCCTTACCAGGAACATCGTGGAGCTGGGCGATGAGTGGTCCCTTAGCACCTTGTCGCTCATGGGCTCCTGTCCACTTTTCTCTGTTTCTCCTGGAGCTCCTGGAAGGACCTATTCAAACCGGGTGGAGTAGGCCCTGACTGTCTCTCCCCCCGCTGGTGGATAGAATTGAAGATTGCCAGGGGTTGGCAGACCGATCTCTTGTCGCCATAAACCTCCTCCAAATTTTGGCCAGGATCTTGGGTTTGGGGGTTTCCCCCAGCGGCGGGCGGGTGACATGCCACTTCTTCCCGAACCGGTCGAAACATGGGACAGGGAAACTGGATCTTTTCCTCTTTCCTGGTGACATCTGCGCTTTCCAGGCTGCCTCGATCTGCTCTCTGAAGTCAGCCACCGTCACCTGTCGGGGATCTCCTGAGAACCTGTAATGGTGCGCTCTTTGGGTATTACCCCTACCCTCTGCTGCTGCTTTAGAGCCCGCAGCTCCTGTGCTAAGTCCTCGAGCCCCATACTGCCTTCTTCCGTCTCAGACTCTGACATGACCTTTTGATTCCATCATCAATAATAAACAATCGAAGAGGGTTTTCTAACACCTTTCACGCACACCATTCCAGTTCTACAAAAATTTTTTACATACACTAAAATCACTCTGAACTATTACATGGGCTAATTATCTTACCTTTCCATATAGGATATCGACAGTCTTTTTCACATGCCGTACTTCACCAGGGCTGGGCGCAGTCCCCATTCTTGTCCGTCGTGTCGAGGGGTTTTTCCCCCCGCCCCAGGGTTGGCTGTCCATCCTGTCGGGGACCCCCATCTTGTAGGTGGAGGAGAGGGAGGAAGGTGAGGTTGAGGTTGGTGCGTGCGGTGGAAGGGGGTAGGAGGACATCCTTCTCAACACGCCAGCTTGCTACTCTCCATTCACCTTTTTTTATTATTTTATACCAAATCGTGCCAACCACCTGTAATATATCCAGAATAGGGAAACCAATTACTAATATGCAATTACAGAAAAACAGAAAAACAAATTGGTAATCGAATAGTAATTTCATCTAAAATAATAACAATTATCGTAATACAAGAAAAAGGGCATTATTATTGTCCCAGTGAACCTGGAAATACAAAAAAGACATTTTATAAAGAACAAACTGAAAAATCAATGAGAAAACAACAAATTCCACAAAAAGTCAGCACTGGTGCAACTCCGAACCAAGCTGAAAGGGGGAAAAATGAGAATAAAAAATACAAGAATTGAGGTGTTTACCATCTTCTTCTCCTCGAACGTCTGATCGGCATCTAGAAACCAACCTCAATCCAAGGGGGACATTATTCCCCTTTTCACATTTCGTCATCATTTCTTAACTAATGAAACAAGATATAACAAAAAACCAAAGAGTATGTGTATTCCTCTTTTCACATTTCAACACTTCTTGATTAACGCAACAAGATATGACAAAAGCCCAAGAATGTGTGTGCTTGATCCCCCTTTCACATTTCAACACTTCTTAATTAGCGCAACAAGATATAACCAAATCCAAAAAATGAGTGCGTATTCCCTTTTCACATTTCAACACTTCTTAACTAATTAACGCCAAAATATATATGACAACAAAAAATTGTGTGTGCTCCGTACAAAAACAGTTACAAAAAATACAATCATCAAATCATAATAAAACAACAATTAAGCAACAACCAAAAAATAGAGTGTGCACACACCTGGGGCAGTGACTCTAGCCCAGAGCGCATCTTCACTCATCGGTCATCTTCATACAGCAGTGATGCAACCCAATGCCACGTCTACTCCATCTGTAACCAGGCACTTCCCCACTTAGTGTCTGAGTCATGTAAACAAAGGGAGGATTTCAACCAGTGCACACATGCATATGTATACATGTATAAGGGCCTTTCCCTTAGTGGAATTAGTAGGTTCTCAACTATATTAAAAAAGTATAGTGAACAACCTACCAACGTAATCCAAACCTTTGACTAAAAAGTAAGAAAATCTGCATTACAACAAATTGTCATCCTTGATCAATCTACATGATACCAATAATATTACAGCAAAATGACGATTTAAACTAAGTAAAGTAACAAACGCATTCCTCCCAAACCTATATAAAGAAATGGCAATAACAATAAACAAATGAAAAGCGTTCATCCAAAACATATTTATAAAAAAGTCATTTACCCAGAATTATAGTACTATAGTATGAATTATATCCAAACAAAAATGAGAATCTTCATTAAATAAGTAATCAGCATTGTAAAAATTCATTGACACAATGTCACGGACCAGTTTTTATAGTGTTGGTTCTTTCCTTATTCTGTTAATATTTATCTTTCTCTTTCGTAGCGCTTGTTCTGTTCCACCTCTTCTATTCTGTCTAAGTATATTTCCTTCTCTGCTTCCCCCCCCCCCCCCCCCCTTCCACTTGCATTTTACCTGTCGCTTGCCTTAAATGGACTAGCGTACAGAGCAGTCCATTATAAGGGCCACTGACCAATCAGCTTTGCCTTCACGTAGGCTGGCTGGCCGCGCGTTGCGCCTACTGCAACAGGGCAGTGCGAGCAGATCCGCTCAAGAGAGAGGGTGCGTGTGTTTCATTTAACATCCACCTGAGGAGGATTGTGAACTTCGTTTAGTTCCGTCTTGCAGTTTTTCACCTGCTGTACCTCGAATTCTCTCAATGGCAGCTCTGGCTGGAAGGTTCGTGATTTGTACATTGCTGTGGTTAAGGTTTGAGCGAATGTGCGTGTGTTTGAACGAGTATTATTTTATTCGTTTTGTTCAGTTCGTTATGATTTCCTTGAGTTTTTGGTCACAGGAGGATAGAGGGGAGGCACAGGGGGGTTAGTTCGTGTTGGGAGTTTTTATATTATTTTCATGTGTAAGGTATGAGCGAGTGTGAATCAGTTTTGCTTTGAATTTCGTTTCTGTTAGTTCTGCTTTGAGTTGAGGGGTTATATATTTCCTTGGTGTGTTTTTAAAAGCCAAATTTTATTATATTCTATGTATATAAAATGGCCGCCAATATTCATTCCAATGTGGCCGCCGTTGTGACGTAGAGGTCACTGGGTGACCTTCTTGGGTCAGCCGATGAATAGCAAGTTTGGGCCTGGCTCAAGGTCGTTATTTTTCATAAACGTTTTTGGTCATAAAATATAGTGGCCAAGAACGCCTTCTGTTCCCTGCTTTAGCCTGGGACTTTATTTATTATTTGTTATTAACTTGTGATCTGGGTGAACCCATCTTTGTTTTCTTTTCAATATGGCGTCTTGTTTACTTCCCCTTTTATTTTGTTTTGGGAAGTTTTTCCATGTTTTGGTTTTAGTTTGACTTTGATAGATTTTGATTAGAGAATTTATTTGATATTTTCTATGGAAGTGGGACTTAGCCATAGTTGGGCTCAGGTTCCTCATTTTTCCCCAAAAATTTCCATTGGTTAGAGGAAGTGTGACTTAGCCACATTTTTGCAAATAAATTATTATAATAATTTTCGTCAACGTTGGACTTAGTCGTTCATTGACTTTATTCCATTGTATTTTTAGCAAGAATTTCCGCGGTTGTAGTCCATTGTCGGACTTTGCAAATTTCTTCAACTTAATTATTATAATAATTTCCATTCAAATTTAACTAGCTGTCCAGGGCTAAGAATAGTATTGGTTTCTTAGGTTCTTGTTACACTTGTAAACATTTAATTTAATCGGTGCCTGTTAGGGTTCCTTCCCTTAAACCACTGGACTCTGGTATTCAGTGGTCGTGAACTTCATGTTCGGTTTGAGATTTATTCTCTCTATTCGGAGCAAGGTGGATCAACCTCATCCGCCGGGAATAGTCATTGTGTTTTAACTTGGAATGTTTTATCGTTTTGTCTCCTGTACTTCATCATCTGAATAAGCCTTTTTAGCTTCAACGTGGGTTGAAGATATTAGGATTAAGCCTAAGAGTTGGAGATTTGTAATCATTATATCTCAGTTAGCTGCTCTTGTGGAACTCATTCTCTGACGGGAGTGATTTGGCGACATTAGGTTGGTTGTGACTGATCACGACAGTAGGGACAATACTGCGCTCAGTCAGGTAGTGTCGTCGTCCTTAAGTTGAACTGTGCTCAGACAGGGCTTGGTATGTCTGTTTTCTTTAGAGCCAAGAACCCCGACGTGTAACTTCAGCTACACTCACCGGATCCGTTGGACAGTCTGGGACCGAAGTCCGGAGGGGCTTTTCACTGGTCCAGGCTGCCATCATCTGTCACTCCAGGAAGGTGACAGTGCACACCTACCCGCGCAGCGCTTTCACTGTTGACCTGAGCCAGCGCGCGCTGAGGGCTCGCCCTCCTGTACCCCAGGGACGCAGCCGGAAGTGCCCCTTGCTCTTTCACCTTGGGGGGGGGGGGGGGGGGGGGGGGGGGCGAGGGCTGTCCAGTCCATTGTTTTCCCCACTCTTCTCTCAGCGATCACCAGCATAGAGAGTGGGGGGAAGATGCTTCCAGCAACCCATCGGTTAACGTCGCTTCTGCTTCGCCACCGCTAGATGAGACCTCTGGGTCAGTTGCCGTCGTTTGGCCGTAGGGAATGGTGATCGTCGTCATTTAGCCGTCGAATGTGATAATTTCATTATTTAGTCGACGAGTGTGTTATCAACAGTGGTTAGTCGACGAGTGTGTTATCAACAGTGGTTAGTCGACGCGTGTGCTAACACCTTCGAATAGTTGGCGAGGAAGTAGTCGACATCATTTAGTCATCACTGAGGTGGACTGTGCGCGGTTTCTCCTTAACCTCTATAGTTGTTTTTTTTTTTGAGAGGTTCTTTCCTCTAGACTGAGTGCCAAGAGCCCCAATTTAGTTGGGCTTCAGTTTGTCAACAAAAGACAGAGTGTGTGGTTGAAAGAGTTCTATTGATACACCTTGGTTTTTTGTAGTGACTTTTGGTCATTTAAGAGGTGTGAGTGTATGCAATTTTGACCACAGGTCGGTTAACCCATCCATGGTTTTGGTTTCCATATTGTGGTTACTTTAGTGATTTTGGGGTCACGGTTGCACATGTGTTATAGTTCTCTTATGTACTCAACCCTTTCTCTTGTTCTTTCCATTTCTTAACTATCCTTCGGTTTCCCTTCCTTCTAGCTTTCTTCTCTGGAATTTGGTTTGTTTGAGAGAGTGTAGGTTGATTGTTGGTGTCAGTGTATTCGTGGAGCGATTGTAAATAAATAATCTAGAGTGAACCTTGTCTTTGTCATAGTGCGTGCGGCTGCGAGTTGGGGATCTAAAAGGGATCGCATTCCCTCTTCCACTAGGGAAGTTACACACAAAGCTGTAGTATAAATATCAAAACAGGAGGGGAATCCTTAGAAAACGGGCAATTAGTGTACGGACTTAGAGACAGTGCTAGTAGTCCAGCGCCAGTGACTGGTTAATTAGTTTCCCAGGCATGGCCTGTACAAGAAAGAAGGAATTACTTCAAGCTGACTGCAAGAAAGAGATCTCTGTCTTAAGTCTCTGATCCACAATCGTAGTACCATATTCAGCTTTAATTATGATTGCTATTTGAATTCTGGAACCATACTTTGAACGTCACAACCCTGGATTATATTACCGTTGATAAGCGCTATAAAAATCCCGGAAATATACTTTAAATTACAATCCATAACCATAATTTCGTTCTTCAGTCTTATTTACAACACCATTAACACTCTGGAATTATAGGCTTACTTTATGCCTCACAATACGTAAGTCATATTAGCATTCAAAAATGGAATTAAAACTCTGGCAATATAATTTAAATTCCCGACACACAACTATACCTCTCTGTTTATCATTAATATGAAGGTTATGAATTACCATAAGACAATCAAGATGAGGACTACACAATATCTTCCAACACTGACTAACCACATGGGACTTCATAATCTTATCTCTTCACACCATACTTCGTCATTCCATCCTAACAACAAAGTATATAATACTCATGTAATCATTGTGTACCAGAAAACATAAATAATACAAGCAAATACATAACCCAATCATCAATCGTCTAATGAATACATGCAATTATTAAAACAAAACAATCATCAGTAAACAAGTGAATATGAATTTTCAACATCAAAAGGATACATTGTTGCCCCCCCAAAAAAGGCAAAATGCTTACCAGTATTTTCACACAATTCATAGGAGCAGTCTTGTTTTCATTTTTCTTGACATCTGTCTCAGTACATCTACAACTTCACTTTCACCACATCATAGAGGCTATCTTCTTTTCTTTGGCACTCTCTTCAGCACAAGTCTTTCTACACGTCTGCCTTCATCCAATTCCAGATGCAAAAGAAAGTATATCTCAACACTTGGGACTACTTCCCTCTCTGTCCCTACGCCACATATTCCTACATTGCCCTAGAATCATTGGCTGAAAGCCTATTTACAGTGTTATGGGGTCATTCCTCAGTCCAACATAGTTCCCTAACCTGGAGGCAGAGAGTCCAAGACTGACCATGTGGTATCAATTAGTCTCGCCGGCCGAGAAGGCCACTTCCAAGACGAGTCTGTCAGGCTAATTTATGAAAGCCAGGAAGTGTCAGCGGAGGAAGCTGTTTCTCCTGCTGGGAATCTGGCTGAATAGAACTGTTGTCTCAGCAAAGGATGAAAGGGTTAGGTGGAATTCGTTGAGTCTCACAGAAGAGGGAGAGAGAGAGAGAGAGAGGAGAGAGAGGGAGAGAGAGAGAGAGGAGAGAGAGAGAGAGAAAGAGACAGACAGACAGACAGACAGACAGACAAATAGTCTATATGGGCAACTATTCTGTCCTGTCACATTATGCTGCAACGACCTTCAACACTTGTGAACATCAGCCCCTTCCCCTCATGTCAGGTGAACCCTTGGAGCTCCACGTCAATTCCGATGCCAAGCCTGTCGCCATCCACAAACCTGCTCTTGTCCCCATTCATTGGCAAGACCAGGTGAAGGCAGACCTGGAACGAGATGTGCGCTTAGGCGTCCTTGAACGTGTTGACCCCAATACCCCTGTTACTTGGTGCTCACGGATGGTTGTGACTGCCAAAGCGGATGGCTCTCCACGGCGCACAGTGGACCTCCAACCCCAAAACCGTCAGTCTGTTCGGCAAACGCATCATGTTCCTACCCCATTTAATCTCACCGACCGCGTCCCACAAGGCACCATAAAGACTGTCACAGATGCATGGAATGGGTACCACTCAATCCCCATTCGGGCAGAGGACCGCCATATCACCACCTTCATCACTCCATGGGGTCGTTTCCGTTACAAAGTTGCACCCCAAGGCTTCCTTGCCAGCGGCGATGGCTACACGCAGCGTTTTGATGCCATCATAGCCGACTTCCCTGACAAGGTCAAATGTGTGGATGATACCTGCATGTGGTCACCGGACATTGAGTCTGCTTTCATCCAAGCTTGCAGCTGGCTAGACCTGTGTGCTCGCAATGGGATCACACTCAATCCCAAGAAATTTCAGTTTGCCCAAGACACTGTGCAATTTTGCAGGGCTCACTATCACCTCCACAAACATCTGCCCAAGCCCCAAGTTCCTTGACGCCATTCGCAACTACCCCACCCCCTCAGACATTTCAGGCGCCAGAGGGTGGTTTGGCTTGGTGAACCAGGGAGCTTATGCCTTCTCGATGGCGAAACAGATGAAACCCTTTCGCCACTTGCTGAGGCCTTCAACCCCATTTCGATGGACAGGAGGAACTGGATCGGCTCTTCCAGCAGTCCAAGGATGTCATCATCAACGAGATGAAGGAAGGAGTGAGACTCTTTGACCCCTCACGCCCCACCTGCCTCGCCACAGACTGGTCCAATGATGGCATTGGCTTCTTCCTACTCCAAAAACACTGCTCTTGTGCGCCTACCACCCCGAAATGCTGTCGTGATGGATGGAAGCTGTGTCTGGTCGGCAGCAGATTCACCACACCTGCTGAGAGCCGCTATGCTCCCATTGAAGGCGAGGCGCTAGCAGTCGCATATGCCCTCCACCAGACACGTTACTACATCTTAGGGTGCACTGATCTCTTTGTTGCCACGGACCACAAACCGCTTCTACAAATCTTGAATGATCGATCTCTTGCAGACATCCACAACAGACGTCTCTTAAACCTTAAAGAGAAAACCTACCATACCGATTTGAAGTGGTGTACGTGTCAGGCAAGAAGAACCTGGGCCCCAATGCCGCTTCCAGACACCCAGCTGATCAGTCTGAGGCACCCGGCTTGGGCAGTGACCCTTCGGAGCTAAACTCGGTTTCCTTTCACCAGGAAGCCTGAAACACCTCAGAGACGGCGACAGCATGGATGAAGCAAATGACCCCTCCACAATCACAGCTGCAGCTGTCCCCCTGTGTGCCCTGGACAGTCGCCAAGTTGTTACATGGGACATGGTGCAGGAGGCCACAGCTTCCGACCCCACCTTCCGGCAGCTCGTCCAGCTCATTGAAGAGGGCTTTCCATCCAACTGCAGACAGGTCCCAGCTACTCTGCGCCCCTTCCACAGGTTCAGTAGCAGCCTCTGTGTTGTTGACGGTGTTGTTCTGATGGGCCAGAGGGTCGTCATTCCACCCTCTCTCCGCCCTACCATCCTGCAGTCCCTCCATGCGGCACACCAGGGCTATCAACACCATGTGTACCCGAGCACAGGACTCTGTTTATTGGCCGAACATCACTGTTGATATCACCCGTGTCCGAGAGGAGTGCACCCACTGTCACCGCATGGCAAAATCCAACCCCATGCAGCCACCATCAGACAACAGGCTACCAGATTACCCGTTCCAGATGGTTTGCAGTGACTACTTCACATACAACACACAGACTACGTTGTCATTGTGGACAGGTACTCCCATTGGCCAATGGTCTACAGGTCCGAATCGGGAGCTGATGGCCTCATCCGACGCCTTCGAGAAACATTTGCCCTTTTGGCATCCCAGAGGAACTCACCAGCGACGGAGGACCCCAGTTCACTTCAGGCAAAACACAGGAGTTCCTGAAGTCCTGGGGAGTCCATCACAGGATCACTTCTGTTGGCTTTCCTCATGCTAACTGCCGGGCTGAGTTGGCTGTTGAAAACTGTAAAACGCATGCTTGTGGACAACATCGGCCCAACTGGTTCTTTGGATGTGGACAAATTCCAAAGGGCCATTCTTATTTACAGGAACACTATCGATCCCGAGACCAGGACATCCCCGCAATGGTTCTTTTTGGCAGACCCATGCGTGATGCAATCCCCATCCCGCTGGGCATATACACACCCCATGAAGCCTGGAGGGACCTCATGACCCAGAGGGAAGCTGCCCTGGCGAAGAGACACTCTCAGGAGCATGAACGCTGGAGTGAACATACACATCGCCTCCCTCCTCTCATGGTAGGCGATCACGTATACCTGCAAAACCTGCGTGGCAACTACCCTAGACGGTGGGAACGCACTGGCATTGTGGTGGAAGTTCGCCAACACCATCAGTACGTTATCCGTGTTGATGGGTCAGGGCGAGTCACCATCCGGAATCGCCAACACCTGCGGAAGTTCATCCTTTTCACCACAACGTGCATCCATTCCCCCACACCCCTTACACCCCACCAGTCACCTCACCTGATGTCCGACCCACATCCCCGAGCACCCATTGCCACCGCCTGTGGCACCTCCACGTGTGGCCTCCGCTCCGGACGCCCTGCCAACATCCGACACACGGCAGCCACCGACACCTGCTCCGGCCTCACCTGTCCCAGCCTCTCCCGATCCACACACCCTGCAGCCTTGGACTGGGACATCCCCAACAGATGGCAGCCTGACCCCTAAGGACTCTGGTGTGGCACCATCTTCAACCGACAAAGAGACGAGTACCCCGGGCCCTCGCCCGACTATTACCCTTCAACCAGCCAGGCATGAAGGAGCTCTCTGCACCTGGTACCTCCAGGCGTGGGGTGCCTCTCGCAGAATAACATTTTCCAAGACGCTGGAACACTGGGCGACAGTGACATTACTCTTTTAGTCTTTCTGCGCCATTACACTTGCCCCTAGGGAAGGGGGAGAGACAGTGGACAGTATTATTAATGTGTTTTCGTTGGCACAGAGTTATATATTCAGTTTTCATAGAAGTTATAAGAAGGTTGGACAAGCATAGATTTTGTTTCAGTTTTAATCGTACCCGTTAAAACTTACCCCTGGGGGAGGGAGATAGATAGTAACCCTGTGGTAGTGTGTCCATATTTCAGATACAGTAGCTGTCATCCTATGACTCCGAGGAAGGTGACTACAATCATCTTTTAACTAGGCCCATTTTGCACCGAATTCGAGGAGATAATTGATTGCTCGTTCTTCGATTTCGTTGTCCTGAACGTTGTTTATCTTGCTTGAAGAGGACCTAAGAGGTCGAAACGCGTCATATTATGTCTTGTAATTTTGTATGTTCATGTTAACAGGCGGAGGTACGTAAAATTACTTTAAAAAATTGTTTGAATGTCCGCCGGCAGTCACCTCACCTTGAAACTGTCTCATGGAAGTTAATTCTGGCAACTGCAGCGTGCATTATTTTTTTGAATCTTTGGTCTCACGACTTAACACATGTTGTGTAGCGCGTATAGAACAAGGCACGCGCGGCGTCATTGATTAACTGAACGCAAAACTGTGCATTGTCCTAGCTATCAATCATGGGGCAAAATAGAGACCAAACTCCAAATCTGCTGTCAAAAGAATCTGCTCTGTTTTACATATTTCCATTTAGTTCCTCAATTTCTTTTCTCCGCTTTTTTTTTTTTTTCGTTTGTCTTGGCAATAAATCATTTCAAACGTAACATTGTGTGTTTCTGTGCTTTCGCCTTATTAAGACATTCGTGCGCTTGTAGGGGACACTGGCGAAACCTGCATCACATCTCTTCCCTTTTCCAGTCCCTGTTGCTCACACAAACAGGTTTTATTTGTGCAGGTTGGCGTGACCAGAGGGCATCCGTTTGAGGCTACGCTCCCAAAAGTCGGGCTACAGGTTGTTTGAAGACCTCCACCTTCCACCGCCGTCCACACGACAAAAGAGAGAACCACACGCCACCA
>CM031608.1:33202687-33205187 GCA_018398815.1 Conus ventricosus
ACCTGCACCTTCTTTGCTGTTTGTCTTGGGGGGATTCATGTAGGGCCTGATGTTGAGGGTGGTTTTTGGGGGTGGGGAGTTTCAGTGTGAGGGTTTTGTGATGGAATAGCTGATGGCTTGATGTTTTTGGTAGTTGTGTCATTGTGTGTCATTGTCACGAGGTATTCACTGATGATCTGGTATTGGGGGTGTTATTTCTTTTTTTGTGTGTGGTAGTGTTTCAGTGCGTCAGTTTAATATGGATCAATTGATGGTCTGGTGATCATGATAGTGGTGGTGGTGATGGTAGTTGTGGTAGTGATGTGTGTGTGTGTGTGTGTGTGTGTGTGCGTGCGTGCGTGCGTGCGTGCGTGCGTGCGTGCGTGCGTGCGTGCGTGTATGTGTGTGTGTTTATTGTGAGAGTGCTATCATGTGCTGCTTTCTGGTGTAATGTGGTGATGTTCTGTAGCGTCGTATAGTAATGTGGTGTGGCGTGGTGTTGCCCTGCTGTGTCGTATAGTAATGTCGTGTGGTGTGGTCTTGCTCTATAGTGTGGTATAGTAGTGTGGTGAGGTGAGGTGTTCTGTAGTGTGGTATAGTAATGTGGTGTAGTTCTGCACTGTGGTGTGGCATGCTAATGTGATGTGGTGTGGCATTGCCCTGTAGTGTGGTGTAGTAATCTGATGTGGTGTTACCCTGTGGTGTGGTATAGTAATGTGACGTTGTGTGGCATTGCCCTGTGGTGTGGTATAGTAATGTGACGTGGTGTGGCATTGCCCTGTGGTGTTGTATAGTAATGTGACGTGGTGTGGCATTGCCCTGTGGTGTGGTATAGTAATGTGACGTGGTGTGGCATTGCCCTGTGGTGTGGTATAGTAATGTGACGTGGTTTGGCATTGCCCTGTGGTGTGGTATAGTAATGTGACGTGGTGTGGCATTGCCCTGTGGTGTGGTATGCTAATGTGGTGTGGTGTAGTATTGCCTTTTGGTGTGGTATAGTAACGTGATGCAGTGTGGCATTGCCCTGTGGTGTGGTATAGTAATGTGTGTGGTGTGGCATTGCCTGTGGTGTGGTATAGTAATGTGTGTGGTGTGGCATTACCCTGTAGTGTGGTATAGTAATGTGTGTGGTGTGGCATTGCCCTGTGGTGTGGTATAGTAATGTTATGTGGCATTACCCTGTAGTGTGGTATAGTAATGTGTGTGGCGTGGCATTGCCCTGTGGTGTGGTATAGTAATGTTATGTGGCATTGCCCTGTAGTGTGGTATAGTAATGTGTGTGGTGTGGCATTGCCCTGTGGTGTGGTATAGTAATATTATGTGGCATTGCCCTGTAGTAGGGTATACTAATGTGATGTGGTGTGGTATTGCCTTGTGGTGTGGTATAGTAATATGTGTGGTGTGGCATTGCCCTGTAGTACGGTATACTAATGTGATGTGGTGTGGTATTGCCTTGTGGTGTGGTATAGTAATGTGATGTGGTGTGGTGGTGTTCTGCAGTGTGGTATAGTAATATGGTGTGGTGTTACGTTGTCCTATAGTGTGATACAGTAATGTGATGTGATGTGATGTTACTCTGTAGTGTAGTGTAGTGTGGTTTGATGTTGTGTTGTTCTGTAGAGTGGCATAGTAATTCGGTGCCGTAGGAAATTCCGTTGTTTCATATAGTTCAGTCTGGTGTCATGTTTTGTATGCTGTGGTGTACTGTTGTGTCGTGTTCTATCGTCTGCTTTGTAATTCAACGCCATGTTGTGGTATGCCATAATGTTACATGATGTGGCATGGTTTGGCATACTCCACTGTAGTATGGTGTGGTGTTGTGTCGTGTTGTGTGGTGTGATGTGGTTTGGTGCTATCATGTGTCGTGTGTTGAATTCTGCTGCAAAAAAAAATGTGTGATGTGGTGTCATGTCATGTATTCTGATACGGAGTAGTATGACGCTGAATTTAATGTCTGTGGTTGTCATGTAGTAGCTTGTGATGTCGTAGTTTGTTATGTGGTGTGGTACCTGATCATGTAGTGTGGTGCGTTGTCGTGTGGTGTCATGACTGTGGTAGAACACATTGTCTGTGTATTGTCATGTGATGTGGTACTTTGTTATGTGGTGTCGTGTGGTGTGGTACTTTGTCATATGGGGTAGTGCTTTGCTGTGTGGTGTCATGTGGTGTGGTATGTTGTCATATGGTGTGATACATGGCCATGTGGTGTGGTAGTTTATCGTGTGATGTCATGTGGTGTGGAATTTTGGCATATTGTGTGATGCGTTGCCATGTAGTATTATACTTTGCTGTGTGGTGTCATGTGATGTGGTAGTTTGTTATACAGTCAGATATGTTGCTATGTGGTGTAGTACTTTGTCATGTGGTGTTATGTGGTGTGGTATTTTGTCGTATGGTGTAATACGTTGCTATGTGACGTGGTAGTTTGTCGTGTGGTGTCATGAGGTGTAGTATTTTGTCATATAGTCCAAAGTGTAGCCATGTGGTGTAGTACTTTGTCGTGTGGTGCTATGTGGTGTGG
>CM031608.1:33215187-33225187 GCA_018398815.1 Conus ventricosus
TTCGCCACTGGGGTTTTCCCTGCCTTGACCAAATCCTGGAGGGACTCGTGATTGCTGCTTTTTTTGGGGAAAACAAACTCCCTATAGCCCCAAAAAAACCCTAGCGTCCTGACTTTCTGTTTTGGGGCTTTGGTCTCTCGGGTTTTCATCTCTTTCCCCTTTCCCTTTTTCCCGGCTGTTTTGGTCGCCCCCGACAACAAAACCTAGGAACCCCAGGTTTGGGAAACCCAAACCTGGCACTTTGTTGGTTGGCTGTGAGTTTGGCTTTGTAAAACCCTTTCCCCAAAAAAGTCCTAGCTGCCTCATATGTCTCCCATGTTCGGAGGCTTCAAAATGTCATCCATGAAATTCAAAACCCCTTTCCCTTTTTTTTTTTCCCCCCCGTCAATAGCTTCCTCATCTTTTCGAGAAAAAGCCCGCGGGGGTTTTTTGGCCACCCAAAAAGGGAAAGAAACCGCCATGGTATACCCCCATTGGAGTGGAAAATGTTTGTGACTTCCTTTGAGCCCTCACTCAAGGCTTTTTGCCGAAACCCCTTTGCTAAAGTCTTTCCCTGGTAAAAAATTATGGCTTTGCTTGGGGCGATCTGAGCGATCGGTTTTCCATTTTGGGTATGCCCTCTGCATCGCCTTGGGGGAACTTTTTCGAGGGTCTATAGTCGACACAGAACCCGGGATCCCTCACCTGACTTTTTTCCTCACTAAGACGACGGGTGCACTTTTAGGGATGATTTGGAGGGTTAAAATTCACCCCAAAGGTCCAACATTCTTTTCTCCCTCCCCCTGGGAAAATTGCTTGGTGGCATTTGGGATGGGGTTGGCTTTCACGGGTTGGGTTTTTGTGTGTTAATCCACCGTACATGTTTAGAGTTGCCCCTCCCTGGTTTATCAGTCGGGGAGGGCCCTTTTCTGTTCTAGGACCCCACTAATTTCCCCCTGTCTTTTCCTGTCTACCCCTTCATACGTGACAAACCCCCTGTATGATCTTCTCCTGGAAACTAAGGCAACAAAAATCTCTCCTTTTCTGCGGGTTTCCCCCTAACCTCCATCGGGGTTGTGCGCCCCTATGTGTGACTCTCACGCTAAAATTTATTTGGGAGTAAATTTCCCAGGGAAAATTTTTTGTTTCCCATTAAACATCGATTGGGTTTAGTCCGGTTTCTACCTTTTTCAGGATGGTGAATGGCCCCTTTCCTGCATCAGCGGGTTTTTTGGGGATCCTTTTGGGAAGCAGTAAACAGGACTTGGTCCCCCACCTTGGGAATTGTTTTCCTCACCTCCCTGTCATATGTTTTCTTCTGGACGCCCCTTTGCCCCCTTTGCAATCCCCCCTTTGCGCCCTTTACATGTCTCCTCGAGCCTATTGCGTAAGTTTCCCAAATATTTGAATGTGGTTTTGCCCTTCTTGGACTCCTGTTCTCCGGCCACAGCTCTTTGGGGAATGCCCACGGTCCCCAAAATGTCCGCCCATACAGCAGCTCAAATGGGGGAAATGCCTGTGCTTTCCGGAGGGGTTTCCCCTTTGTAGGAAAAACAGTCCCGCTGGAATGTAGGGCCCCAATTGCGGGCCCTTTTCCCTCACGAGTTTTCTTTAAGTTCCCCTTCGGGCCACCCCTTTAAATCTTTCCACCAAGCCATTGCATTGTGGTTTGGAATGGGGTAGGGGAGCAGCGTTGTGACCCCTAGAGTGTTGCCCCCTTCATCCCCCTGAGGTAAAACTGGGGTCCCCTTTTAACTGAGAATTTGTGGGGCCACCCCACCCCGAGAAAAAAATGTCTCCCGGGCCCTTCAGCGACCTGTTGGTATCTCCCCTTTTCCCAATGAAACCGTTCTGGGTATCTGGTGCGTAGCCCACAAGGTCAACACTTTACCTGGGCCCCCTTTTGGGAAAAAGGGCCGCGTTTGGGGCCCAAATCAGTCAACACCCCATTTCCCCTGAACGGTGTGTAAAATTAAAGGGGGTTGTTTAAGAGGCGCCTTCCTCTTCACCCCTTTTTGGGTGGCTGCCCCTTTGGGACCACTCACATGCATGCGGGAACCGCTTTTAGTTTTGCCATTGCTCCTGGCCAATAAAAGTCATAAAAGACTGGGTTTTGCTGTTTTGCTGGTCCCGAGTTGCCCGCCTGGCGACTCGGGACCCAACTGACATGCCCAAGTGTCAGGGGAAAACCGCGGGTCCCTTTAAAAGATTTGGGGTTTCCCCTTTAAACCCGGGGTTTTCCCCCTTTGGTGAACACTGTACAACAGCCCCTTAAACAAGAAATTCGGGTCTACCCCCTCTAACCCCCGTTTCTCTCCACCTTTTCCCCCAAACTCCCAAGATTTTCCGGCGTTGGGTCTTTTTCCTGTCCCACCCCTAAATCATCAGGCGCAGCTATCCCCGTTCCTTTCCGGGGGAAAAACCCAAAGGGTTTTAAAACACCTTTCCTCCTTTTTTGCTCCGTTTTTGGGAAATGCTCCCCCTTTTGCAGCCAACTCGGGAACCCCCTGGATCCCTTGCCCCCCTTGGAATTTTTTCCAATGATCAAATCGTGAGGGGTTTCTAAATCACCAACGCAGAAATCCCCCTGAGAAGTAAGGGGTACGTACTTCTATCTTGCAAGGGGAAACCCCCTCCCCCCCGTCCCTTGATTAGATTTACGGTTGGTTTTTCCCGGGTTAAAACCCCCTTTTTATCGCCAGCGTTGTTCGTACTCCCCGAAGAAAAACCCCAAGTGTCTCGTAAAAATTTAAAACCCTTTTTGGGGCCCAATCCACCCTTTTTTTTTTTCCCTTTCTGGAAAACCGAACCCACTCACCCTTGTGCCCCCCAAATCCCGGGAAAATGATGCTGCCCCAGTGTTTACCCATAGGCTCCCCTTCTCCCCTCTTCCGTTAAACCCCTTTTTGGGTTTTCCACGGGTCTTTTCCCCTTAAAGACCTTATCCCCTTTGCAAGGCTGCTGCCTTCTGGCCCTCATGCGAAAACCCCCTCGCCAATGCCCCCTTCTTGGGACAAAAAAAAAACACCAAATGCCCTTTTGCCCTTCCTTCTGCCCACCGGGGGTTTGCGATTTTGCAAAAAAACTTTTCCTAGTTCCTTGCATCTTCTCACTGGGGCCGGAAACCTGTTTCTCCTGAACCTTAGTCCCCAAAAAACGTGCCTCTCTATAAACCTTGCAAATTTCAACAAATTTTCCTGCTGTCTCTGGCGTTCTTTTTTCAAATGTATGGTTAATCGGGGGCCGCAACCTGACAAAATCTGTTTTTCTTAACTAGTTTTTTAAATTTCCCCACCCGGAACCCCTTCTTCGTACCATAAACTCAAACCCTTTTCTAAAATTTAGTGATCTAGACGGGAAAAAAAACTGATTGTTTTTTTCACCTGCTTGTAATCAGCGGAAGGGAAAAATTTTTTCCCTGAACCCTTTTCCTCGTGGGGTCAAATCCTTCATTAAAAAATCCTTCACAGCCCCAAAAATTTTTTCAGGACTGTTGTTTGCTGGTAACGCAGTAAAAATCTGAAATTTGCCTTCCCCGCCCTAACCCCGACAAAATGACTCCCCTTTCTTCTGGGGCCCAACCCGGGAACTGGTCGCAAACTTTTTCAAAAAACGATTGATGTATGCATCAATGGGAATGGGTTTCCCCCTTCCCGGGAAAATTTTTGGGCCAACTTGGGTGGGGGGGGGGCATAGTTGCGCCAGGGGTCCTTGGGAAAATGAACTACCATCCTCGGTGGGCCCCTTTTTTATTCTCCTTTCTTTTAATTCAAATGAACCCTTTTAAACTTTCTGTTTCCTGCGCTTCCCTTTTTCTTTTTGTCTCCCGCTTCATTTTTTGTTTCTTCCTTAGGCCCGGGTTATCCTTTGCCTTTAATCCCTTTTAAACTTTTTTTTCCTGCGGGCCCCTTTGGCGAGACGGGGGTCCCTTTTCCCCACGTTATTCTTTCCCTTTTTTTGCTGGTTTTTAACGAAAGCACGCAAACCCTCTCCTGGGGTAACCTTTGATCCAAAGAGCGGGCGTTTAAAAAGTTTTTTCAATAGGGGGGTTCTTTTTTTTTCGCCCCTTTGTCTCCTTTTTTTTTTTTTTTTTTAAAAAGATTTTAAAACTACGACAGCCAAACTGGGGGTTACCCCACACGAGTGACCCTAATTCACCCAAAATTTTGAATGATAATTTAAACTTGGGACAACGTAGTTAGTTTTTTTTAAGGGCGCCCCCGGCCTGAACCCCCTATTTTGGGGGAATTTTAGGCAATCTGGCGAAATGGTATCTGGGGTGAAATTTCCCAAACCTTGATTAAAATCTTGGAAGCAAAGGCCAAGCCTTGTATTTTAAATCTTTGGGAAAAATTTCGTAAGACACCCTTGTCTTTGGATTACAAAACTTGAATCCCACCCCGCTTCCCCTCGAGAAGTTGAACAAATTTATAATAAAAGGGCCAGAATATCCTGGGCAAGCTCGCCAAAAAATTGTCAACCCCGGTGTAATGTCAGTGGAGGGAAAGGGCTAGCGCACAGCCCCAAAAACACTCACAGTTTCTTTTAATTTTCATTCTTAAAATCATGCATTCGTCCCCATCAAAAAACCCCTAGTAAAATCTATAAAATTTACTACACATGATCATAGAACGAAACTTTAATGAAAATTTGGAAAAAACAAAAGAAATAAAAAAATTCTCTTCTTTCCCGACTTCACAAAAAAAAATTTTTCTAAAACATCATTAAAATAACCCGGGGATAAAAAAGATTTTACTTTTTCCCGGCCCGGTGATTTAAAATTTTTCACGAATCCCCTGTCTTTTTTTTTTCTTTTCTTTTTTTTTTTCACTGTTTATTTCACAAAAACGACCAAACCCCCGGCATGGGGTTGGTCTGATGGCGCCTGGTCCCCGGTGAGACGTTGGCGTTTTGGGCGGGTTTGCTTGGCGAAAGTGCCTGCCAGGTATGAGGTTTGAACCCCCGGTTTTGGTTAGAAAAAGTGACTTTCAACATCGATCGGGTTTTCCTTTCTTTCTTCCTGCATTAACGATTGCACTCTCTCTCTTTCTCTCTCTTTTTTAGGGCTGCTCTTATCAAATTTGGCATGGTTGCTTTTTTTTTCTTTTTCTTTTCTTTCTTTTTTCTTCTAATTAGCAACTCTCTCTCTCTCTCCCCAAACTCCCCCCCCCCCAGTCCTTCCTCTGCAGACTATCCCCATGCTAAACTTCAACTTGGTTTCTTTTTTCTCCCCTCATCTCTCTCTTCTTGCCTTCTCCCTGCAGGCTCCCCTCAGAACCTCTTCCCCTCTCTCTCTCTGTTCGTTTTTTTCCCCCGTTCTGCCCTTCTCTCCCCCTCACATTTTCCTTTCCCTTCCCTTTCCCCAAACTGTCCGAAAAGGGCGAAATACCATTGGTCAGTTTTTTTACCGCCCCCGGCACCCGAAGTTATCCCCCCCCTAATTCCCTTGGAAAGTTCAAAAACAGCAGTTACGCCTACAACCTTTCTCTCTTTTGGGGGTCAAAGGTTTATTTAATTTTATTAAGGGTAGAAAATTTTACCCCCAAAACACATACCTTCCCCTTTTTTCCCCTTAATTGGGGGCCCTGTGGGCTTAAGTCGGGGACCCTGGTCAATCTAAAGTGGGTAGCTGAGTCTGGGGAGGCTCCACCGTCTGAGTAACAATGACGCGGGGGTTTCCCCAAAGTGGCCGATGAGCCTGAGGCGGGTCTACATCGTCTCGCTAGACACCCAGGCGTCGGTCCCCCAAAGGGGCCCTTTGTCAGTCTGGGTGGGGGCGGACCGTCTCGGTGAAAAACCCCTTTCCCCTAAGCTTAATTGGCGGATTCCCCAACCCCGGGGCCCCGGGCTTCGTGGCGCCTTTGGGAAAGTTTGAGTTTTTGGGTTATTTTCCGAAAAAAATTGACTGGCGACTCCCCCAAAAATTTGGTTTTTTTCATTTTTTTTTTTCCGTGACACGCACCCACTTAACTTCCCTAAAATCAGAGAGAGAGGGAGGAGAGAGGAGAGGGAGAGAGAGGAGGGGGAGAGAGGGGAGGAGAGAGAGAGATAGGGAGAGAGATTGAGAGGCTAACAAACCCTAACACTTGTGTGTGTGTGTGTGTTTTTGTGTGGGGTGTGTGTGTGTGGGGTGTGTGTGGGTTTGTGTGTGTGTGGGGTATGTGTGTGTGTGTGTGTGTGGGGGTGTGTGGTGGGGTGGTGTGTGTTGGTTGTGGTGTGTTTGTGTGTGGGGTGTTTGTGTGCGTTTGTTTGCCCTGCGCGCGGGGGTGTGTGTGTGGTGTTTTTGTGTGTGTGTGTTGTGTGTGTTGTGTGTGTGCGTGGTGTGTGTATGTGTGTGTGTTGTGTGTGGTTGTGTGTGTGTGTGTGTGTGTGTTTGGGGGGGGTTGTTTTGTGTGTGTAACAAAAAATTGGGGAAAAATCCAAGTAAAACAAGGGGCAAAAAAAAACAAAACAAAGAAATCACAACAAAGGTCGCGGGCCCCGAGGATATGTCACTAAATTTGGGGGCTCTTTAAATGCAGATGGCATGCACTGAGGCGTTTTTCTTTTATTTTATTGAAAGGAAACCTGGCTGCAACCCCTATACATTCCCGAGAAACCCTTTCAAAAATTAAAAAAAGTAGGGGTAAATCTTGTTCCCCTGGGGAAAAAAACATGCATGCCCAGAACCCCAAAGAAAAAATGCCTACGGGGGGAGAAGGGGGGAATACCAAAATCTGTTTCAATTTTTGGTACAAAATCCCCCCCGGAATGTAAGTGGTGTGTGTGTTGGGGGGTGTGTGTGTGTGTGTGTGTGTGTTTGGTTTTGGGGTGTTGTGTGTGTGTGTGTGTGTGTGTGTGGGGTGTGTTCTGTGTGCCTCTGTTTGTCTTCAGCAAAGCGATTCGGTGCAGTGTCAAAAAATTCGTTTGGAGTTACAGCAAGTAATTTTTTTTTCACCATGG
Source organism: Conus ventricosus (assembly GCA_018398815.1). Taxonomy (NCBI): domain Eukaryota; kingdom Metazoa; phylum Mollusca; class Gastropoda; order Neogastropoda; family Conidae; genus Conus; species Conus ventricosus. The sequence goes on from CM031608.1 coordinate 33,222,109, forward strand.
GCGGGAAAAAGGGCACCCTAATTGTTTTTCCCGTTTACCGTTTCCTGTGGGCCCGCCTCATTTTAGATTTTCCTTTTTAGGGGCAGCCCCCGACGGGCTGTCTTTTTTAACTTTTATTTCCCCATCAAAAGTTAGTGGGATCCCCGCCCCACAATTTTTTGGCAGTTTGGTTAATTTTTCTTCGAAATCTTTTTTGTTTGTTTGTTTGTTTTTTTGTTTTAAATCCTGGGGGATTTTTTTCACTGGCACACGATTCTGCTCCCTGCGCACCGGGTCACATGTGTGAGCCACTACCGGCCTCTCGGCTGGCGCACTGGTGGTCTCGCTTGGCTTGAGGAGAGTGATCGCCATTAGGTCCGGGGTCGTTTCCTGCCCGAGAGGAGAGCAATTAGCCACTGCTGGGGTGTGACGAACGAGCGCGTGCTGTGGACGTGTGGTGCCTACTGACCTACATAGGCCCGGAAGGGGTGGAAGGAGGGGAATGATGAGGGGTTGGGAGGTGGGGTGGAGGACAGAGAGAGAGAGAGAGAGAGAGAGAGAGAGAGAGAGAGAGAGAGAGAGAGAGAGAGAGAGAGAGAGGAGAACGAACAAACAAACAAACGAACGAATCTTATTTCAAAAGGATAGTGGACTGGGCAAAAAAACGTTTTTCTTTTTACATCCAGCCCTCTGGAAAGAGGAGAGAGAGAGAGAGAGAGAGAGAGAGAGAGAGAGATTCAGATTCAGATGTTTTAATCATATATAGGCCATTGCCCCTCATGATGTGGAGTAACTGAACCATCATTTCACACAATGTTTTTGATATACAAAATAATAAGCTTAAAGATAACGTTTTACGAGATAGCAACTTGACGCAGCTGAAACGCTTTATACAAGGAAATTGATCAGTTTCTGACGATCATTTCGTGTTTATATGCCAAAAGTAAACTTAGTTGAAACAGGTTTGGAAATTTATGAAATTTTGCCGGAATATATTACTGTCTTAAGCTACTTAGTACTGAGCAACACAAAGCAATATGGACCTCATCCTCTTTACTGTTTTTACACAATGGGCAGATTGAATCAGTGTGTGTGTGTGTGTTTGTGTGTGTGAGTGTGTGTGTGTGTGTGTGTGTGTGTGTGTGTGTGTGTGTGTGTGTGTGTGTGTGTGTGTGTGTGTGTGTGTGTGTACGTGTGTGTGTGTGTGTGTGTGTGGGGGGGGGGGGGGGGGGGGTCCATGCCAAGGAATGGTCTCCAGGAGCATGTCTACTGCCTGCGGTCCAACATCAGTGACTTTATGCACACCTCCTCTACACTCTACACAGCATTCTTTGACATCAAGGATGCTTTTGGCAGCATTGATCACGACTTCATGATCAATGAGTTGATGTCCTCCGGCTACCCGAGGTGTTTGTAGACATCACCCGGGACATCTACAGCGCCTCTACATTCCAGGTGAAGACAGCAGCGGGGCTGACCAAATCCATCCAGCGTGGGAAAGGCATCATCCAAGGCTGCCCATGGAGCGTCATTGTCTTTGAACAAGGCATTGACAAGTGGCTCCGCTGGATCGAACAGCCCTATCCTCCGACGTGTAACCCGACCCGGTGCAGGGATACGTGGATGATGTGTGTGCCTCAGGAACAACGGAGGCTGCCATCAGCGAGGCAGTAAGGAAGACGGACCAGTTCATGGCCACATCAGGGATGGAGGTTAAACACCGCAAGTGTGCCATCCTGCACGGCAAGAGGTCTGGCAACCGCTGGTGCAGGAACGACCGCACTGGCGACACCTTCCTCTCCATCCAAGATCAGCCTCTGCCCATGTTCCATCGAGAGCAGGCCTACTCCTACCTGGGCCACGACTTCAACATCTGTAACACCGCCCCATTACAGCAGGCAGCTGATGTTGTGGGTGACTTTTCCACAGTGCTGGACAAGATTGACGCTTCCCCCCTCCCTACCACTGCAAAGTTACAAGCTATAAACATCATGGCTTGCTCGAAGCTGAACTTTTATTTTTCAAACTTAACTTTCACAGTGAAACAGTTGAAGCAGATGGAGGACTGTATAGTTGGCCATGTCCGGGGCTGGCTGAAAATGAACACATCCTCTACCAGGAGCTACCTGTTCACTTCGAGGGCTCAGGGTGGCCTCGGCATCCTGAACCCCGCAGCACTCTACAGCGCCAAGCACCTGTCCTTCCGGCTGTCTGTGCTCAACAGTGATGATGAGCGGGTTCGTGAGACAGCCCGCTCCTCGTTCGCGCTCCACATGTCAAAGAGGAGAGTGCCGGAAACAGCAGCGCTTGACAGAGCCTTTGGCGGTTTCCAGACCAACGAGAAGGGCGCCTTCAACAAGACTTCTCGTGTGACATGGCCGCGGTCTGAATGGGTGCATTTCAATGGAATGTGCGTGCGTGAGGGTGTGGTGTGTGAGAAATGTGCGGATGAGAGCTATGTGTTAACATTCAAAGCAGACGATGATGTGTGTCTCTCCACGGCTGACAGCAAGGCTGCATACTTCCTATGCAAAAAGCAGAATATGCAGAAGTTTTCAAAAGAGTGGAGAGAAAAAGACTGGCAGGGGCGCATTGTGAGAGAGAGTGAGCAGATTGATCATGTTATGTCTAACGCTATATTGCAAAATGTAAAATTGAAAGATAGCATAATCAGTTTTGTGGTGCGAGGGAGACTCCAACTGCTGCAGTGCAATAGTCTCATGGCACTGTACTATCCTCACGAGTGTGCCAGGCAATGCAATCTCTGCAATCACCCAACTGAAACCGAGTCGCATGTGCTAAATGGTTGCACAAGATACCAAGCCATGTACCAGGCAAGGCATAATCGGTTGGTTGAGGTGACAGCCAGACACATCCCTCAGACAGACACTGCTCGTGTCATTAAAGACACCCCCCTGACACCCGCATGTTTGGCATTAACTCTGATGCCTTCGCTCCAGTGCCAGTAGGCCGGACATCACCATCATTGACCGCGATAGCCGCGAGGCCTTTCTTGTTGAAGTAGCGGTGCCTTTCGATGCCTTCATTGACGTTTGCTATGCTGCCAAATTTGACAAGTACCTCCCACTGTGCATGGAAG
>CM031608.1:33230187-33250187 GCA_018398815.1 Conus ventricosus
GAGTTTTCCTCCCTATTGGAGGATGTCTCCCCCTTGGAGAATATAAGCTTGTGAAGGCTCATTTTGAGAAGCATTTATTTTACTTTTCCCCATTCACCCACTCAAGCACATACTGTTAGTTAGGCAGAATCATCTACCACTGCAGATATGAATGCGTATCTCCCCCTTTTCTTTTAATCTAAGACATAAGAGCAAGCTTTGTTTTATAATTCAATATTTCTTGCAGTCATTGCAACACCAAGCTGCTCTGTAAGTTGCTGGAACGGTTGCGGTACTTATCCTTGGAATTTATTAGTTTGTTTATTATATATATATTATATATATATATTTATATATAGAGAGATGAGAGAGAGAGAGAGAGAGAGAGAGAGAGAGGAGAGAGAGAGAGAGAGAGAGATCACAACACAACACAATACGTGAAAGAGCCATTAAAAAAAGAGCGATCCAGAAGAGTACCAACCCAGCAGCTCAGTCTTTCAAATATTGCATGCCCCTTCCAAAATAAGTCGCAAAAGTCCAAAATTTCTCTTGGCGATGATTTATTTTTAACAAAGCCTCGACAATCACTTCGCCGTTGACAAGTTTTTGGCAGGTGACTATTTAGGGTGTCACATGCCAGCCTCTGCTTGTCTCCCTTGATTACGTAATGCGTCGTTCACCTGAAGCAGGTGCTGCTGGCGGGCAGTTGTCCTAGGGTGAGGCATGTGGGAGAGCTTCAGGTGGTGTCCAGTGTCACTGATCAAATATCCCACCGGCTCCTGGCTGGCTGTCAATCACACAACGTTTATTTCCAGCAAAACGATGAAATGCCATGTCTGTCTTCAGAAGAATCACTGGCTGTCCGAAACGGGCGAGTGTGGTACGGTGGTATGGTGTCAGCGTGACAGCCAAGGGGACGTTCAAAGCGAAAGGCCGTGGGTTCAGTTCTGTGGAGACAGAACGGATCTCAATATTCAACCAGTGGAGGGTCGATTGAACACCGTGATAAGATAAAGCAACATTTTAGGACAATGAAAACTGACAAAGAGCCTTCTCATAGTCAGCGCCCACGTTGCCCGGAATGTTTTGTTTTGTTTTATCTTGCCCGAAGAAGACCTAAACGGTCGAAACGCGTCGTGTTTTGTCTTGTTACTTATTTGTCCTTTTTTGTTTTAGCGGATTCACTCAGGTTATTCTTAAAGTTTGTATGATATGAATCGATCAAAAGAACGTATACAATATACCAACAAGTAGGTTTCTCCCTACGATATGTGAATCATTCGACAGAAAGCCTTGGATGAGAGAAATGAGAGATGAAGAGGTTTTTGTGGTAGTATGTGATTCAGTCAAGAGGCAGGCTGAGGAAGACTAAACAGATTTTTGCAGTGAATACGACGGTTCCTAGTGTTGATCCACCTATTCTCCAAGCACTAGTAGCCATCGATCGACTTTCATAGTTCTTTATGTCTCACCTGAGGGAAAAAGTTACAATGTATCACCAGCAGTTATACAATAGTTCCAAGACGACATTTCTTACAAATTCATAACCTTCGTCTCAGTTCAATACTTTTATTGACAATACTGGAATTATTTTCTGTATAACAAGTATACTGTGGCACAAATCAACACACTCATGGATGTAGTATATAGGGACAGAAACAATCAGTCAGTGAGATTATAATCTGTGTTACTCATTTCCTCAATATGCACTTAAGATACCCCTTCCATTGTAGCATTAAAATAAATAAATGAATAAACAATGAATAAAATGAATAGATACATAAGCAAATAAAGAAACAAATGAATCAAGTAAAGGGTATACCACACAACTTGTATTATGTTCAAAACAACCTACTTTACACCCACCCTTCCTCTTCTACACCCCTCACCCCCCCCCCCCCCCCTCCAACTAACGCTCTATCATTTTCTCTTATTTAAAAACAAACACACACACATAAATGAAAGAATATTGTTACATGTTATTGACATCGAATGAACTCCCACTCAGGACAACGAAACAAGCTCTGACGTTACAGCAGTGTGTATCCATTTCACCCTCTGTGCATCCTTTCCCTACTCCGCCCCTTTCTGCATTCTGTCCTTTTTCCTTCCAACTCAGTGAAAACAAAACAAAGGCACACTCCAGGGAACACAGCCACACACAAAGCATCCTCAACAGTTGAAGATAATTGTTACAGATGATGAGTAAACATAAACGCCTTCCCATTCAACCTGTTTCGTGGACTTTTTTTTTTCAATGTACGGTCAGGATGCAGAGTCCTGCCAGCGGGAATCATTGTATTTGCTGAGAGAGAGAGAGAGAGATGATGATGATGATGATGATGATGATGATGATGATGATGATGATGATCTTTATTTCCAAGGGCAACAGATAAGCAAACACATGCTTTTTTTTTTTTTCGAGAGAGAGAGAGAGGGAGGGAGGGAGAGAGAGAAACAGACAGACAGACAGACAGACAGACAGACAAATACAGACACAGAGAGACAGGGAAAGAGAGAGAGACTGGGGCGGGAGAGATACCGTCCTATCTTTGATGTTATACAACCAAGACGGCTTTGCCTCACTGGTTCATATTTGGCTTCCAAGAGCCGCCCTCCTTCTTTCCCACCCTCAGCTCCCTACTTAAAGTGATGAAGACAAAGGGAAAGGGTAGCATCGTCATGAATTCATACAACGGTACCCAGTAAGCAGCGCATCAGGCTCTGCGGATGTGGTCTGAGAAGACAGCTTTGAAGCCTCTAGTGTCTGCTCTGTGGATATCACCTGAAAAGATTGCTGTTAAGCCTTTATTGTCTGATCTGTGGATATCACCTGAAAAGATTGCTGTTAAGCCTTTATTGTCTGATCTGTGGATATCACCTGAAAAGATTGCTGTTAAGCCTTTATTGTCTGATCTGTGGATATCACCTGAAAAGATTGCTGTTAAACCTTTATTGTCTGCTCTGTGGATATCACCTGAAAAGATTGCTGCTAAGCCTTTATTGTCTGTTCTGTGGATATCATCTGAAAAGATTGCTGTTAAGCCTTTATTGTCTGCTCTGTGGATATCATCTGAAAGATTGCTGTTAAGCCTTTGTTGTCTGCTCTGTGGATATCACCTGAAAAGATTGCTGTTAAGCCTTTATTGTCTGTTCTGTGGGTATCACCTGAAAAGATTGCTGTTACGCCTCTTGTGTCTGCTCTGTGGACATCACCTGAAAAGATTGCTGCTAAGCCTTTATTGTCTGCTCTGTGTATATCACCTGAAAGATTGCTGTTAAGTCTTTATTGTCTGCTCTGTGGATATTACCTGAAAAGATTTCTATTAAGCCTTTATTGTCTGCTCTGTGGATATAACTGAAAAAATTGCTGTTAAGCCTTTATTGTCTGCTCTGTGGATGTCACCTGAAAAGATTGCTGTTAAGCCTTTATTGTCTGATCTGTGGATATCACCTGAAAAGATTGCTGTTAAGCCTTTATTGTCTGATCTGTGGATATTACCTGAAAAGATTGCTGTTAAGCCTTTGTTGTCTGATCTGTGGATATTACTGAAAAGATTGCTGTTATGCCTTTATTGTCTGCTCTGTGGATATAACTGAAAAAATTGCTGTTAAGCCTTTATTGTCTGCTCTGTGGATGTCACCTGAAAAGATTGCTGTTAAGCCTTTCTTGTCTGATCTGTGGATAGTACCTGAAAAGATTGCTGTTAAGCCTTTATTGTCTGATCTGTGGAAATCATCTGAAAATATTGCTGTTACACCTTTATTGTCTGTTCTGTGGATATCACCTGAAAAGATTGCTGTTAAGCCTTTATTGTCTGATCTGTGGATATCACCTTAAAAGATTGCTGTTACGCCTTTGTTGTCTGATCTGTGGATATAACTGAAAAGATTGCTGTTAAGCCTTTATTGTCTGCTCTGTGGATATAACTGAAAAGATTGCTGTTAAGCCTTTGTTGTCTGATCTGTGGATATCACCTGGAAAGATTGCTGTTAAGCCTTTATTGTCTGATCTGTGGGTATGGTCCAAAAGCGTTGCTTTGCAGCACGTAGTAATTGCTTTGTAGATGTGTACTGTTGATGTGTCTTCGGTGGATGTAACACGAGAGCTTTGCTTTGAAGCATTATGGTTTCCTCTGTATATGTGACCTGAAAAGATTGCTTTGAAGCCTTGATTTCCAGCAATGTGGGTGTGACCTTAAAAGATTGCTTTGAAGCCTTCATTGTCTGCTCTGTGGATGTCGCCTGAAAACATTGCTTTGAAGCCTTTATTTCCTACAATGTTGGTGTGACCTGAAAATTTTGCTTTGAAGCCTTTATTTCCTGCAACATGGATGTGACCTGAAAACATTGCTTTTAAGCTGTAATTTCCTGCAATGTGAATGTGACCTGAAAAGACTGGTTTGAAGCTTTTTGCCTGTAATGTGAGTTTGACTTGAACAGATCGCTGTAAAGCCTTTTCTGTCTGCAATGTGGATGTGACCTGAAAAGGTTGCTTTGAAGCCTTTTTTGCCTGTGATATGAGTTTGACCTGAAAAGATTGCTTGAAGCCTTTTCTGCCTCTAATGTGAATGCAACCTGAAAAGATTGCTTTGAAGCCCTTTTGCCTCTAATGTGGATGTGACCTGAAAAGATTGCTTTGAAGCCTTTTTTGCCTGCAATGTGAGTTTGACTTGAAAAGACTGCTTTAAACCCTTCTTTTTGCCTACAATGTAGGTGTCTGCTTTGAGAGCTTGGTTCGTTGCTTTGCAGATGTTACTGTCTATTCTGTTGACGTGATTTCCATGTAAGGGGGTCGCTGAAGAAAAAGAATAAATATAAAGTAACTGGATCGCCAAATGAATGAAACAAACACGTAACAAAACAGACACAATGCATGTTAACTTGTTGGTCTTCACCAGGCTGAACAAACAACACTCGAAGACGGAAACAGCAAGAATCACTTAACTCTGATCGATCTCAGTGGAAGTGTATTCGTAATGTGCATGCGCACAGCACGTCCTTTGTGTGTGTGTGCGCGCGCGCGTGTGGTGCGTGTGTGTGTGTGTGCGTGTGTGTGTGTGTGTGTGTGTGTGTGTGTGTGTGTGTGTGTGTGTGTGTGTGTGTGTGTGTGCGTGCGTGCGTGCGCGCATGCGCGCGCGCGTGCATGTGTGTGTGCTTGCGATTTTGCACATTTAGGAATGACTTTTGTAGAATTTACCACTTAATGCAACATATATTTGTTATTCTCTCTCACCCTATTTGTGTCTGTCTGTCGGTCTGTCTGTTTGCCTGCCTACTTGTCTGTCTGTTTGTCTGTCTCTCTCTCACTCTCTCTCTCTCTCTCTCTTCTCTTCTCTCTCTCTCTCTCTCTCTCTCTCTCTCTCTCTCTCTCTCTCTCTCTCTCTCTCTCTCTCTCTCTGCATGCTTATCTGTGTGTGTGTTCGCGAGCGCGCCCACGAGCGTGCATGCGTGCGTGCGTGCGCCTTTATATGTGTGTGCGTGTGAGTGTGCGAGTGTGTTTGAGCCCTTGCCCATCTCTCTCTCTCTCTCTCTCTCTCTCTCTCTCTCTCTCTCTCTCTCTCTTTGTGTGTGTGTGTGTGTGTGTGTGTGTGTGTGTGTGTGTGTGTGTGTGTGTGTGTGTGTGTGTGTGTGTGTGTGTGTGTGTCAAGATGCAGTCCAATGCGGGATGAGAGGAGGAGGACAATTGGGCCAGTGCCATCCATGATGCAGCCCAGCCCTACACAACTGACAGGAAGAGCAAGAGAAGGCCAAGGTAGGTCACCTATGACGCGATTTAGGGCAGGAAATGCTTGAGGGAATCTCCGTCAGATGAAAGTCTGCTCTCCCTCATTCTCTTCTTTTTCTGCCTCCTTCAATCCCCCATCTACCATCTTGTCACAATCCTTCATCCTTTTGCCCATCAGGTTTACTTAGTCTAGAACTAGGGGTTAAGTTCATCTTTGCCAATGCAACTGCTAAGATGTGCCTCCTTCTTCGACGAGAACTTGGAGACAAGGTCACTAACAAAAACTGTTAATGCGCTGGTGTATTTCTTTGTGTATTGTGTTCAATTGTATCGAGGAGGCTTCACTACTTGCAGCCAGGAACATATATCCTATACCACCTCTACCCAGCCATGATATAACAGTAAACAAGTACTACAACTATACAAATAATAAGCAATAAATAACAAAGAAAGAAAAAGAGAAAGAGGGCATCATGTACGGTATTGTACTTAGTATAGTCGTCAGTGAGTGTTTGACAGTTGTAGACTTGTGTTGCGACATCAGCAGAACCTGGTTTGATGCATATCTATAGCGGAGCCAAAGAGAAATCATGCTTGCAGTCACAACACTCCTACAGACAAATCTGAACGGGGAAGTAGTGGTAAACGTGGCACCGGAACATGTTCGTTAACCGCGAACAGCCAAATTGAATATAATGTTCTCTGCTGATGTGATTTGCTGGGCGAATTCTGTCAGCCTTTGGGGGGAGGGGGGGGGGGGGGGGGGGGGTGGGGGGGGGGGGGCTGAAAGGCAACGGAGGAAGGAGGAAGTGGGGGAGGACGTAGAGGCAGTGAAGGCAAAGTAGGCGAGGGCCATCTGTTTTGCTTTCCCCATCTCCATTGTTGACAGTAACAAATAGAATTGACGTCCGCCTCACCACTCCTCTTCAGCCAGCTCCGGCGTTCTTCTTCTGTGAAGGACCAACGTGGTCATTGAAAGAAGGTGGTACTGACAGCTGCAGAAAATGATTGCTTGGAATGGTTCTGTGGACAGGCGGGTACCTCAGCGGGCTGATCAGCGGCCGCTTGGTTGACTGGTTAGCTGGGGCTGGTTGACTGGTATATTGATCAGTGTGCATACATACGTAACTTCGCCAGCGGCTCGCCTGTTTCTGTGAATTAGTGTGCGCACATTACAACATACATTGACAAAGCCGGTGCTGCAGGGTTCTCAGGACTCACTGCATTGTGCACACACACACACAATTCAATTCAATTCAATTCAATTCAATTCAAATTTAATCCTTGACCCCTGTTGGGGCATGGAGGATACAAATGTAACAAAGAGAAATACGAAACTCACTCAGAACCATGTGTGAACATAGTTGCGAAATGCTGAATTCTGGTGAACTGTAATGATCTCATTAAACAATCTTCCCATTTTTAGAAACTTACTAATATTCAAACAAATGCGTCTTCCTTTTTGAAATAAATTACAAAAGTTGAAAACAGACTTTGGTGTTAGATATTTTTAGGGATGAATTTTTCACGAAGTTCATTATATTTTGGACATTCCATGATGCAATGAAATTCATCTCCAATTTAACCCATTTGACAGTTACGACAAATACGCAATTCTCTTGGAACATTATGGTGTCTTTCCAATTTCAATTTGCAATTTATGGTTACTACATCTAAATTTGAATAAAGATATAACATAAATATCTGGTAAGGTAGAAATATAATGTTCTTTTCCAAAGACAGTCTTTATACTTTTATAGAATACACACTTGTTACTGTTTTCAAGAGAACTGCGCCAATCACGAGCATAATTATTTTGCAACTCCTTTTTAACACACTTACAAAAGTTATTTCTGTTTGTGAATGAATGAGATTCCCAAACACAATCAAAACCAGTTTCAAATAAAATGCTTTTAACATAACTAAGCCATGGTGAAACGAAAATTCCTTTTGTAAATAGTTCATGTAAGATATCACACACACACACACACACACACACACACACACACACACACACACACACACACACACGCACGCACGCACGCACGCACGCACGCACGCACGCACGCACGCACGCACGCACGCACGCACGCACGCACACACACACACACACACACACACACACACTTCACACTGACTCCGGCATCTCAACTCAAGGATTCAGGCAAGAGACTTGTGTCACAAAGAAGTCTTTCTCATTAACGCCTGTACCACACGGCCTATGCAAAGGCAAGCTAACAAATCTGAAGACTAGTCCATCAGCGGACACATGCCCATAGTGGGATTTCAGGGGGAGAGTAAGGCAGTTCAGGTGGCCTGAAAAAAGGAACAAGACCAGAAAGTCTGAGACAAAGAAGAGGATTATCAGTGCACTTGTGAGCTGTGAACACAAACGACGCCTACCATCTCGGTTATGGTGTTGATGGTGTTGGTGTTGATTTTGGTGGTCTGTGTGCCTGTGTGTGTGCGTGTGTGTGCGTGTGTCTGCATACGTGTGTGTGTGTGTGTGTGTGTGTGTGTGTGTGTGTGTGTGTGTGTGTGTGTGTGTGTGTGTGTGTGTGTGTGTGTGTTGTAAGAGAGAGAGAGAGAGAGAGAGAGAGAGAGAGAGAGAGAGAGAGAGAGAGAGAGAGAGAGAGAGAGAGAGAATGAAGAAATATCACGTGCAGTGTCATGCTGTCCTCTTCTTATCTATGTTAATTTCTAACCATCATCTCACCTAAACCAAAGAGAAAAAACAACAACACACAAAAAAAGTTTACATCTGGAGTTTGAAGAACTGATATCAGCACCAAACCTAAATCTATTATATGTCCAATTTGAAACATGACTATGATGAATGAAATCATTGATGTTGAACCCTGCATGCTGAAACAGTGTTCACATTGTTCCCTTCCATTACTGGAACTTTATATCCAAAGATTTCAAGTGCTCTCGCCTTATTCAGTGCATGTGACACAGTATGCTTGTCTCAGAGCTGTTCTTCCAGTTTTCTTAAACGTACATTCTTGCACTTGCCATATCTGGGAGAAAATATCCCTATCTTGATTATGAAAGTTACAGTTGAGAGCTTGTGTTGTGTGTAAATGAATTGATGCTTTTTTCACCTGTTGCTCCTGATACAAATAGTACTGAGAATTACGAAGTACATCTATCATTATGATTCATATTTGTTGTTACATTACTTACTAATTAATTATTTACTGTCTTTTTTAACTGGTACAGCTGCGTGTTGTCTGATGTTTATTTATCTGTGATTAAAATGGCTTTCTTGTTAGTCTTCTACTGAGTCGTCTGATATTTCATGCCAGGAATAGTAATATTGCCATGGTTAAATCCTGTAGTATTCACAGCGTATATTTGCTACGATGCTCAACTATACCGTTTAAATTTGGGCACTTTCTGTCTTTTTTCTCTTCTCTTTAATTCTAGGTCGTAAGAAAGGAAAATCAAGCTAATTGGGGTCCACTTGCATATTGCTGGCTGGCTGCATGTGTGTGTGTGTGTGTGTGTGTGTGTGTGTGTGTGTGTGTGTGTGTGTGTGTGTGTGTGTGTGTGTGTGTGTGTGTGTGTGTGTGTGTGTGTGTGTGTGTGAGTGTGTGTGTGTGTGTGTGTGTGTGTGTGTGTGAGCGTGCGTGCGTGCGTGCGTGCGTGCGTGAGTGCGTGCGTGCGTGCGTGCGTGCGTGCGTGTATGTGTGTGTGTGTGTGTGTGTGTGTGTGTGTGTGTGTGTGTGTGTGTGTGTGTGTGTGTGTTGTGTGTGTGTGTGTGTGTGTGCCTTTATGTCTGTCTGTCTTTCTCTATTTTCATTCTCCTCCCAAATCTCACTAAAGGTGTAGAAATAAAATAAAAAATCTTTTCATGGCTGATACGTCGTCTGGCTGTAGCAGACCATCCCTAGCGGCACTGTGCAGCTACTGGGAAGAGGGAGAATGGGGCAAGGTTACCCAAGATGTAGCTGCATGCAGACAACAGGAAGAGGAAGAATGGGCCAAGGTTGTTTATTATGCAACCGCATGCAGGAAGAAGAAAAGTGGACCAAGGTCATCCATGATGCAACTGCATGCAGACAACACAAAGAGGAAGAGTGGACCAAGGTCATCCATGACGCAACTGCATGCTGACAACAGGAAGAGGAAGAATGGGCCAAGGTCAGCCATGATGTAGCTGCATATAGACAACAGGAAGAGGGAGAATGGGCCAAGGTCAGCCATGATGTAGCTGCATATAGACAACAGGAAGAGGGAGAATGGGCCAAGGTCAGCCATGATGTAGCTGCATATAGACAACAGGAAGAGGGAGAATGGGCCAAGGTCAGCCATGATGTAGCTGCATATAGACAACAGGAAGAGGAAGAATGGGCCAAGGTCAGCCATGATGTAGCTGCATATAGACAACAGGAAGAGGGAGAATGGGCCAAGGTCAGCCATGATGTAGCTGTGTGCAGACAACAGGAAGAGGAAGAATGGGCCATGAGCACATTTGATGCAAATACATGCAGCTGAGCGGAAGAGAAGAGAAGGCTAAGGTCATCTATGATCCAGTCCTGTGCAGCTAACAGGAAGTTCAAGAACGGGCCAAGGTCCCTGATGCAGCCAATGGCAGGAAATTCCTGTCTGTCTTCCCCCTCCCCCTCCCCCTCCCCCTCCCCCTCTCCTCACACCGCATTCCTCATTTCCCCCACCTCCCATTTCACGTCACATCTTGTTGCCATCCTTCATTCCTCAGGCCAACGTATTTACCGAGTCTAAAAGCTGTGGTCAAATCCATTTTTGTAGGTGCTACTAGTATAATATCTTCCCTGTACATATACTAAACCAGAGGATACATTTCTAAAATGTTTTTAAGTGTTCGTTTGCTCCTTTGTGTATGTTTTCTTTTTGTGTGTCAGTTATAACTTCATAGTAAAAGTGTCAATGCTAATTAATCAATACTTACTGCCTCAAATCCGTCAAGTTTTGACGGCAGTGTACACGGCCAGTTAAACGTATAATGGCATGAATAAATACAAATAATAAATAACAAAAAGAAAAAAGAATGAGAGGAGAAATTCATGGAGGGGAATATATACATTATGATAAGTCAATGGGTACTAAATAGTAGAATTTAATTCTTGTAACAACAACCCTTTGGCTCGTTTTTGCGCTTATTGATATCAGACCCCACAAGAAATCTGGTTTTCGGTCATTTACCACTCCCTCAGACATATTTAAATGGGGCACAAATGAAACATAGCATCAGAACATGTTCGTCACCTTACAGCATCGGAATTGAATGTAATCTTCTCCGCTGATGTGATTTGCTGGGCGAACTTTGTCAGCTTCTACGAGGTGGGGAGAAAAGCGAAGGAAGAAGGGGGGACTGGGGAGAGGGTAAAGTCAGCGAAGACAAAACGGGCGAGGGCCATCTGATTTGCTTCCCCGTCTTCATTGTTGACAGTGGCAAATAGAATTGACCTCCGCCTTACGGCTCCTCTTTGGCCTGCTCCAGGCGTTCTTCTGTGGAGGACCAATCTGAACACTGACAAATGGATGGCTGGGAATGATGGTATGGCAAACGTTTGTTTTAAACGTCCCTGTGGATAGGTGGGTACGTTGATGATTTGGTCTGTGGCTGCTTAGTTGACTAGTTAGGTTGGCTGGTTGATTGATTGGTGAGGGGAATGATTCTTTGTTGTTTGGTAAATATTACACGCGTTATGATTGAAAGAACCTGAGGGTAAGATAATAGAGCTTAAATATGTCATAATATGGATCAGTAAACACAGCTACACAGCAGTAACAGGGGCACTCCATTAGGCTTTTCTTTAATACCCAAGCGTCGCATGACTCATGACGCCAGCCAGTTTTCTCAATGATGCCATTTCTCAGGAATCGATTCTGGTAAGGCTCTGTACTGACCATAACCTGATCAATGTGCAGGTGACTTGTAAGTTCAAGCTAGCAGTTTGACCAACCTGTCGCTGTGGTCAGGAAAATGAGGGACAGCTGGCAGTCTCATGAATGTCCTTCTATGGTCCAGAGCACCTGAAGACTGGCAGCTTCAGCCCCCTGTCCTGTAGTCAGGAGGACCAGAGAACAGAGCACATCTTTCAGAAATGTCTACTTCAAGAGAAGTGACAGGAGGTGTGGCCAACAGTAAGCCAATGACCATCAAGCTGTTTGACAGTGGGTAGGACTGAGGTACATGTGATAGCATTCATCAGTAAATGTCCACTGACTGAGGAAACATCCACCATCAAGACGAAGAGCAAGTTTCGACATTGCACAATTTTCTTCCTGTGAGAAATGGGCACTCCATACCAAATTCCATCCAGGGAGGTTTGGGGCAACTGTCTTTTGAGTCTTTTAGTTACGAAAATCAAAAGTCAACAGGAATGCATGGATTGTTCTCTGTTTCTCATCTCCTAGCATTCCAAACCAGGATATTTATGCTGATATTGCTGAGTTGCTTCTGCAATATGTTCCCACCAAGTCACCTTAATAACTAGACCTAGTCATGTTTGTTATTGTTGCTTTGGATGGTAAAGGCGATGGTGTGTGTGTGTGTGTGTGTGTGTGTGTGTGTGTGTGTGTGTGTGTGTGTGTGTGTGTGTGTGTGTGTGTGTGTGTGTGAGTGCGTGCGTGCATGCGTGCGTGTGTGCGTGCGTGCGCGCGCGTGCGCGCGCGCGTGCGCGTGTGTGTGTGTGTGTGTGTGTGTGTGTGTGTGTGTGTGTGTGTGTTGAGTGCTTATTGTGCGTGCATGTGTTTGTGCTGAGAGAGAGAGAGAGAGAGAGAGAGAGAGAGAGAGAGAGAGAGAGAGAGAGAGAGAGAGAGAGAGAGAGACTTTTGACACTTTGATATTTTATTGTCATTACCAAAGAGGTCTTTTGACAAGAGGGGAGAGGTAACAGAACAAAAACATTTCCCTCTTCCTTTCCTGCAAACATATAGTACACTTTGATTCCTAGTGTGTATCAAATCCAAAGTTAACAAAAACAAATAAATTCGTAACTTTTCCTTGTCCTCACCTCACGCACAGGAGTAATGCAGTAAGGTTTAAAAAAAATCCCTTCAGACTGACTCGACCATCCACTCAATCAAATGAAGACATTGTATTTTACTGATCTCTTCAACATGAAAAAGAGAGAGAGAGAGAGAGAGAGAGAGAGAGAGAGAGAGAGAGAGAGAGAGAGAGAGAGAGAGAGAGAGAATGAAGAAACTTCTCTTACAGTATCGTTCTGTCCTATACAGAACTATATAAAATTGCCACCAGCATCTCACCTCGGATCTAAAAACAAAAACAAAACAAAACAAACAAACAAAATACGCTAGCAGGTATATTTGGAATACTTACGTCTAGAGTTTGAAGAAGTGATACCAGCACCAGCCACAAAGCTACCATATGTACATTTTGAAATGTCACCGGAAGACTAAAATCTCTGGTATGTAATCATTTGAATTATTCCCATCCATCACTGAAGCTCTGTTTTCAGAAAGTTTACGAGCTCTAGCCTTGTCTAGTTCTTGTGCCAGTGTGGAGTTGTCTTTTACATCTTTTCTTCAAATTCTCTTGTGCACATACGTTCTTACATTTTAAGTATATGTAACGCATATATTTATCACTGTGATGAACTTCAGACGTACTTATCAGCTTTTAGATAGACCGGTGTTTTCCCGGAAAGACTCGGAAGCTTTACACAATTTTAATACTTTTAAGGTGTGTGTGTGTGTGTGTGTGTGTGTGTGTGTGTGTGTGTGTGTGTGTGTGTGTGTGTGTGTGTGTGTGTGTGTTGAAAATTTCAGTAAGCACGTTTTAAGTTGTATTAAGCTAATAAGTTTTCTTCATTAACGACTTCGACAACATCTGTACCCTTTGGTAAAGCAGGAAATCTGTCAGAAATATGCGTTTCTTCCCCAGCATAGTTTAAGTACACGTTATCCTTTCGCTTGTCATCGTTGATGTTAATGCACACAATAACTTGTGAAATAGTCGACCCATTTTTTTTTTCTTCTGGATCCTGAATGCCAAACGTAGTTTCTTTGTAATTAAAGTTGTCTCACAACAGGAATATACGCGCAAAAATTTATTCATAACAGAACATTTACTGCGTGGCCTGCCAACAGAAAATAATTGATCGATTCCAACCTTTGTTGATATGGTCTTCGGTGCATGACGTTTGCATATGACAGAGTAATATTTCCTTTATATGTTGTATGCCCACAAGAGGATGGGGACCCTACACACACACACAAACAACAACGACAACAATAATAACAACAACAACAACAACAACAGCACCCACAACACACATGCAGTTGCAATAGAGAAATAAAGAGTCTGAGAATTTCAGTCTATGATCTTTCCTGACAAGATTTAATCATCTGTATTGTATTCAATTTTGTGCTGCAACGAGCAGATATCATTTGGTGATTTTATATCTTGTGTTTAATCCTTTTGTCGTAATGTTACATATTTGTATTGAGTGCATTTCTTTACAGACTGATGGACGATTATGTCACTAATTGTCTATGACGTTAAGTCGGAAGTATATTTTGTAATGGTTGTTTAAACTGTTTCAGATTATCCATCTATGTCTTACGGTGAGACTGTGTGCCTGCCAATCAGTCTCCAGCTCAGGGGCCAAGCTGTCTGCGGTGCTATTGTGCCAGAATCTTAGCTGGATCAGCCCATGCAGCATTTACATTCAATCTCAGTCAAGCCATAGAACATGCCATTCATTCCTATGATCATTTATTCTCCTTGTGCTATAGATTCATGACGTGGCATGTGGTATGGTGGCTGTTGTTTATCAGATGTGTATTTTCTTATGATGTCTAATTGTTGGTGCTGCCACTGAGCATGTTGGGCTGCAATGTATTGGTGTTAATCGATGCTCAGGTGGCCACATGGGAGAAAGACAAAGAGGTTTTAACCGTAATGTGCTGACTGAGGCCAAATAAGAAAATGAAAAGAAAAAGAAGGATGTTTTCACCATAACATGCGGAACAGAGAACAATCAGCCTTAGGTAAGAGAGACAAAGAAGATATTTTTTGGGCCGTGATACGTGAATCAATACTCATGTAGCCATATGGCAGAAAGACAAACAGGTTTCTATCGTAATGTGTCAATCAACGAGCGGTTCATTGTTATGATCATTTACTCTTCTAGTGTTGTTGTTTTATGACAGGGATGTGGTATGGTAGCTGTTGTTTATTTGATGTGTGATCTCCTCATGATGTCTAACTGCTGGGGCTGCCCATCGCTATCACGCCTCTATCTGCCCATCTATCCTTATCACTCCTGTTGGCCGTCACGTATCATTCATAGCACATCACTCTCAATCTTCCCCTACAACTTTTCCCTTAACACATCAGGTGTCCATCACACATCATTTATGGCATATCGAGCGAGTGAAGCAGCAAGAAAAAAACACACTAAATTCTTCTTATCCAATATGGCAATCACACCATTATGTCATCAAAGCCACAGTCAAAGTACACTTCAAACAAGACATAACGTCACGTTTGACAACAGACTGACTCAGTGAAGAACTTTTTGACTGGAACTCTTATCTCCACTCCCCATCTCCTACACTCCAGACACATGAACGGTAAGATGGATGCTGAACCATTTCTCTGTCCAACAGTTTCCAAGCTCATTCAATAATTGCATCGAGGAGATATGACTGCATCAGGGAGATACCTTGCCTTGGGTACTTCAATCTTTTCTAGCAAATACGTCCATCACAACAACACACAAGACTCAGCCACCAGTTTGAACAGGACGGCAGACAGATATTGATTCTAGTCCACAGAATGAATCAGATGCAGTTTAGGCACATTTGTAGCTGTCCACGCATGCGAATGGACACAACACAAAACTCTCAGAGAGAGAGAGAGAGAGAGAGAGAGAGAGAGAGAGAGAGAGAGAGAGAGAGAGAGAGAGAGAGAGAGAGAGAGAGAGAGAGAGTCTTCTAAAGCTTACACCGAACGGATTCACCTGATCAGGAAGTGTTGGATTATCAGCACACACACACACACACACACACACACACACACACACAACACACACACACACACACACACACACACACACACACACACACACACACAGGGTGTTATTGTTGTTCTTCAGTTTAACGTCTTCCCACTCAAAGTGATTTCAGACGGACACACAGAGGGTGTGTGCGCACGTGCATGCGTGCGTCGAGCGTGTGTGTGTCTGAATCTGTGCGCGCTCGAGTCTGTAGACAGACAGATAGATAGATAGATAGATAGATAGATAGATAGATAGATAGATAGATAGATAGATAGATAGATTAGATAGATAGATAGATAGACAGACAGACAGATAGATGTGTGCGTTTGTGCGTGCGTTTGTACGTGCGCGTGTGTGTGTGTGCGCGCGCGCGCGCGCGCGCGCGCGCGTGTGTGTATGTGTGTGTGTAAGTGCGCGCGCTACATATGAGAGTCAGTTCAGTCAAAAGAATGAGTGACAGGGGCCAGAAAAGAAGAAAAAAAAAAAGAAAAAGAAGGATGTTTTCACTATAATATGCGAAAAAGGGAACAATCAACCTTGGGTTAGAGAGACAAAGAAGGGATGTTTTTGCCATGGTACGTGAATCAATACTCAGGCAGCCATGTAGGAGAAAGACAAAAAGGTTTTTACCGTAATGTGTCAGTCAGTTAGTGGTTCGTGGTTTCTTTTTTGTCCCCCCCCCCCCCCCCCCCCACACACACACCGCTTTGTTCATTGTCACTGCAGTAGCATCAATCAAATGGCGTTCATGTTGTTTATCCCAGTGATGAAAAAAACAAAGTTTGTAAACAATCACCCGGTAATAGTCCAAATTACCTTGCTGTGCATTTGTAAATGTACTCGAAGTTAAGCAGTCCCATGCAATATATCAAAATCATTCTATGTAAGAAGTGCACTGCAGCACAAATCATCATTTACAGCTTCAGTATACAGTGCTGTGAAAACAAGCAATTGTCGCACCATGATCTCCAAGTTGCCCATAATCGTTTCAAAGACTGACTGACAACATCCCAAGCATTTTAGAAATTAACAAACAAACAAACAAACTAACAAACAAACAAACAAAAAACCACTCATGTTACAAAATGTGTAATATGTTTAAAACAGCATACTTCACACTTTCCTTTCCCCTCTCTGATTTCATCCTCCTAACACCCAGTCGTGTTACAAATTGACCAAATGAATGCCTGTGTTTTAACTGATGTCTAACCCACACATAACATGCATGGGTAGTGTAGCAGCCCATATTCACTTTATCCTCTACCAAATCCTACCCACCCTGCCTCTCCTACCTTTCCACGCTTCCCCTCTCAGACAAAAAAGCAAACTTTTCGCTTCAGGGAGCACAAGCTCACAAAGCATCCTCAATAGTGAAACAGTGAACACAGCAAGTGATGATTAAACATAAACAACCCCATCTAATCTGCTCCACAGATGTTTCTCTCCGTGTTCAGGATCCATCCTCTTCCCAGTAGGAATTATTATGACATTTGATGAGAGAGAGAGAGAGAGAGAGAGAGAGAGAGAGAGAGAGAGAGAGAGAGAGAGAGAGAGAGAGAGAGAGGCCGTTTTAAATGAGATATACTTTTTGTAGGAATAGAAACAAACACTGTCGGCACCAGTCCGGTTTGTCACGTCGTTCACCCAGGACTACATGTTTCTCACTGGTTCCATTTTGCCTCCCCTTGAGTTATTCCCCTTCTAACCTTACCGCCACCTCCCTCTCGGATGGTGAAGAATAGGTAGGAATCAGAGAAGGGAGAGGACAGGTAAAAACTGGCAGAACGGAGGACACTGTTTGCTGTAGTGCAGCATCGTCACGCTTTGTGGAGCTGATCTGAGGCCGTTGCCTTGAAGGCTTTCCTTTATTGTGTGTGGATGTGGTGTGAGAGAGTTGGTTTAAAAGCTCAGTGTCTGCTCTGTGAATGTGGTCTGCAACAGTTGCTTTGAATCCTTTATTGTCTGCTCTGTAGATGTGGTCTGCAATAGTTGCTTTGAAGCCTTTATTGTCTGCTCTGTAGATGTGGTCTGAGAAGATTGCTTTGAAGCCTTCATGTTTTTTATTGTTCTGCGAATGTGGTCTACGAAGGCTGCTACAAGACCTTCAATGTCTGCTGTGTGGACCTGGTTTAAGAGGGTTGCTTCAAATCCTAAAACGTCTGTTCTGTGGATGTGTTTTGAAAGCGTTTCTTCAAATCTTGTGGTGTCTGCTCAGTTGATGTGGTCTAAGTGGTTTGTTTTGAAGGCTGTATTGCCTGCTTTGTGAATGTGATCTGATTGTTTGAAAGCCTTAGTTATCTGGCTTATATAAGATTGGCCAGGTCTGATGTCACGGAGGTCAGTAGCGCCTGGATGCTTCCGTCTGCCTTGACTCTTTGGGTGGTCCACGTGTGTGTGTGTGTGTGTGTGTGTGTGTGTGTGTGTGTGTGTGCGTGCGTGCGTGCGTGCGTGCGTGCGTGCGTGCGTGCGTGCGTGTGTGTGTGTGCACTCATGTGTATATATATATATATATGTGTGTGTGTGTGTGTGTGTGTGTGTGTGTGTGTGTGTGTGTGTGTGTGTGCTTGCGCGCGCGCGCGCGCGCGCGCGCGCGTGTGTGTGTGTGTGTGTGTGTGTGTGTGTGTGTGTGTGTGTGTGTGTGTGTGCGTGCGCGCGCGCGCGAGCGCGTGCCTATTTTATCTTGAAGAGTTCACTACTAAATACAAAAGGCATTTTGTCCTGTCTGTCTGTCTGTCTGTCTGTCTGTCTCTCTCTCTCTCTCTCTCTCTCTTTCTCTCTCTCTCTCTCTCTCTCTCTCTCTCTCTCTCCTCTCTCTCTTCTCTCTCTCTTCTCTCTCTCT
This sequence comes from Conus ventricosus, assembly GCA_018398815.1. NCBI lineage: Eukaryota > Metazoa > Mollusca > Gastropoda > Neogastropoda > Conidae > Conus > Conus ventricosus. Next base: position 33,248,750 of record CM031608.1, read on the forward strand.
CCTACTAATACACGCTACCCATGCTACAGAAAAAGACTGCCCATCTTTTTCAAGAAGGTTGATCATCTGGATGTAACAGGGCCTCTCTAGCTCACCCAGTGCAGTTGACAGGAAAAAGAGGACTAGGCCAGGGTCACCAATGACGCAGTCCTATGGAGCCGACAGGTAAGGGAGGTGGGATCAAGGTGACCTATGATGCAGCCCTGAGCAGCTGACAGGAAGAGGGAGTGGGGCACAAGGTCACCCATGAGTCAATCAATGGCAGAACACGCTTGAGCAAACCTGCGTCACATGACCGACGACCGCACCTGTTTTCTCTCCCTCACGCACCTGTCTTTTTTATTTTATTTTTTTATTTTTTTTTTTAGGGCATCAGTTGTCGGATCAATGGAGCACCTAAGGCAGTGCTTTTTTTTTTTTTTTTTTTTTTCCTAAGGCCAAAATCCACCTCTTCATTTTTTGGTGCTTCACACTGTCCTCTTCATCTGCCAAAAAAAAAAAAACAAAAAGCGAAAAAAAAAGCCCAAACAATTTCCACTACTATCTCTTTTTTTTTCTTTTTTTTTCTTTTTTTTTCTCCTTTTTTTCCCCTCTTTCTCCAATCAATCCCTTACGCACCATGCATTGTATGTATGTCTTCTCATAAATGGACACATTTAGCTGATTTTAGTGTTTTGGGACGCTTGATACAAAATGTCTGGGTTTGTTTGTGTTCTAATGTGTGGTGTACTGGCACTCTCACTCGAATAATGCGCTGCTTATACAAAGAAAATATAAATGAAACAAAAGACTTCATCATTTTCTTTTCTTACAGTTTTTCCAGGAGAGAGAGAGAAGGAAAGAGAGAGAGAGAGAGAGAGAGAGAGAGAGAGATAGGGAAAGGGAGAGAGGGAGAGAGAGAGCCTCACGCACCTGTCTTCTCTCCCTCCTTGTGCCCTCTGTGCCTCCCTCTCTTCTCCCGCCTTTATCTCTCTCTAAATCTTGTCACCACGCTTCCTCCTCATACCCAACAGGAGCACCAGGTCTACAATCTCCATTTTTACCGGTGTTGCAGGTATCCCGTTCCTGTTCTTCGACCAATCTGAGAAATAATACTTCGAAAAAAGTTCTCAAATGTCCATATTTTCCCTATGTGTATTTTTTCATTTCATTTATACTTTCAGTTTCATGGTGTCACTGCTTACAGAATAGTCAACGCACACTACACCATCATTGTTATCGCTTTGGGGCTGCAATGTGTAGGTGTTACAGCTGCACATGCAAATAAGGTAAATATACTGAGAGGCAAAGAAAACGCAATTCCATTGTCAACTGACAATTTTATTGAAATGAAACAAACACACATCAAAGCAAATACGTGTGACAAAAGTGCGACCACTGTACATTAGTTTGCCTATAACAGGTGCACATTCGCCTGAAGTGAAGCCCATTTAGGCGC
>CM031608.1:33255187-33260187 GCA_018398815.1 Conus ventricosus
TGCTCTCCTCAGGTTGTACAATCAGGGCACGCCACCAGTATTATATAGTGTGTTGTGTGGGTGGGTGATTGATTCTTCCAATAAAACCAAAAATAATACAACCAAAGAGGGTGACGAAAGGAAATCTTGTAATTGCACAAAAAAAGACCAGTGCCCTCTGAATAACAAATGCCTCTACAACAACATTGTGTACCAAGCTACGGTAACAACAGACAGTGATAAAGAAACATACATAGGGATTACAGCAAACCACTTTAAAACCAGATATGCAAACCATAAACAGTCCTTCAAAAATGAAAAAATAAAAAACCAAACAGAATTAAGTAAACATATTTGGAAGCTTAAAGATAAGAAAATAGATTACAACATATCATGGAAAATTATAAAAAGAGCAACACCATACAACAACATTTCTAAAAAATGCAACTTATGTACTACAGAAAAGTGGCTGATATTATGTAAACCCCATCTAGCATCCCTGAACTCTAAGTAGAAATGGTAAACAATTGCAGGCATAAATGGAAATCTTTGTCAATGCACCATTCCTTGGCACGTCTCCCCTGAACGCGCCCCAAAAAAGAAAAATCTACAGGCCACGTGCCACACGCGCAGAGCTCACCCACCCACACAACACACTATATAATACTGGTGGCGTGCCCTGATTGTACAACCTGAGGAGAGCATCCCGCTCGAAACAATTTTGTCGTTTTTACTTTTTCCATTTTAAAACCTTGTTTTAAACTGGTATGTCGCTCCCTGCTTGGTTGAGCACTTTTGGAATTCTGAGTGGCGTTTTGGCTCTAACTTTATATATATATATATATATATATATATATATATATATATATATATATATATATATATATATATATATATAACAACAAACACAGCCCTGATGTGGCCCTTTGCGGTCGGCTGGGCTATAAGCAACATTACCTTATCTTATACAACAAACTAATAAATTCCAAGGATAAGTACCGAGCACCGTTCCAGCAACTTACAGAACAGCTTGGTGATGCAATGAGACTATAAGCTTGCTGAAGGCTCATTTTGAGAAGCATTTATTTTTTTTTTTTCCCCATTCACCCACTCAAGCGCATACTGTTACTTAGGCAGAATCATCTACCACTGCAGATATGAATGCGTATCTCCCCCTATTTCTTCAATCTAAGACATAAGAGCAAGCTTTGTTTATAATTCAATATATATATATATATATACAAGCCTAATAACAAAAAAGCTCCACCAAAAACCATCACCACGCAGACAAAGCAACACACAGCAAAAAAGAAATGAAATGCACCAGACGAAAACAAAAACAAAGAAAACAAAGAAAAGAAATGAAACGAAATAATATCAAAAGAAACTACCACCACCAGCGAGGCAAATCAATACACATCCACCACCGACTCGGAATAAAGAAATGAGCAAACATGCATAAGAAAACAATGGAAACAAACAAACGAACATACAATAAAACACAGCAAAAGTTAAAACATAAAAAAAATCACACACACACACACACACACACACACACACACACACACACACACACACACACACACACACACACACACACACCGTGAATGAGAGAGAGAGAGAGAGAGAGAGAGAGAGAGAGAGAGAGAGAGAGAGAGAGAGAGAGAGAGAGAGAGAGAGAGAGAGAGAGAGAGAGAGAGCACAAATCAACCAGTGTCAGGATTTTAAAAAAAAAGCATAGAAAACCGAATAAAGCAAACAAACTAAGACAACAAACATAAAGCAACAGAAACAGAATAAAGAACTAATATATGCAAAGGTACTCGAACTAACAACTCCATAGACATAATAAGAAATATTTCAAGTACAACATACACCCTTTGGGAGGGGACAAGACAAGACAAGACAAGACGGGAGGGGCGAGAGAGAGAGAGAGAGAGAGAGAGAGAGAGAGAGAGAGAGAGAGAGAGAGAGAGAGAGAGAGAGAGAGAGAGAGACAGAGACAGAGACAGAGACAGAGAGAGAGAGAGAGAGAGAGAGAGAGACAGAGAGACAGACAGAGAGACAGAGAGAGAGAGAGAGAGAGAGAGAAAGAGAGAGAGAGAGAGAGAGAGAGAGAGAGAGAGAGAGAGAGAAGGGTGGAAGGTGGAAGCTGGGTTGATGGAGGAGAAATAGAGTGATAGAGGCAGAGATGAAGAAACTGGAGATACATGCAGGGACAGACAGGCAGACAGACAGATAGTAACAGAGAGTACTATGTTTGTTTGTTTTTTTTAAATTGTACACAACAGAAACTGTTGCATTGTGTCCGAACGCTAACGTCGTGAAGCTAAAGTGGACAGTCTTATATATTTCCTCACTGCTCTGCGCTCTGAAAAAGTTGCTTTGAAGCCTTTATTGTCTGCTCTGTGGATGCGGTTTGGGAGGGTTGCTTTGAAGCCTTTATTGTCTGCTCTGTGGATGTGGTCTGGGAGGGTAGCTTTGAAGCCTTTATTGTCTGCTCTGTGGATGCGGTCTGGGAGGGTAGCTTTGAAGCCTTTATTGTCTGCTCTGTGGATGCGGTCTGAGAGGGTAGCTTTGAAGCCTTTATTGTCTGCTCTGTGGATGTGGTCTGAGAGGTAGCTTCGAAACTTTTATTGTCTGCTCTGTGGATGTGGTCTGAGAGGTAGCTTCGATGCCTTTATTGTCTGCTCTGTGGATGTGGTCTGAGATGTTCCTTTGAAGCCTTTATTGTCTGCTCTGTGGATGTGGTCTGAGAGGTTGCTTTAAAGCCTTTATTGTCTGCTCTGTGGATGTGGTCTAAGAGGTTGTTTTGAAGCCTTTATTGTCTGCTCTGTGGATGTGGTCTGAGATGTTCCTTTGAAGCCTTTATTGTCTGCTCTGTGGATGTGGTCTGAGAGGTTGCTTTGAAGCCTTTATTGTCTGCTCTGTGGATGTGGTCTAAGAGGTTGTTTTGAAGCCTTTGTTGTCTGCTCTGTGGATGTGGTCTGGGAAGGTTGCTTTGAAGCCTTTATTGTCTGCTCTGTGGATGTGGTCTGGGAGGGTTGCTTTGAAGCATTTATTGTCTGCTCTGTGGATGTGGTCTAAGAGGGTAGCTTTGAAGCCTTTATTGTCTGCTCTGTGGATGTGGTCTGGGAAGGTTGCTTTGAAGCCTTTAATGTCTGCTCTGTGGATGTGGTCTGAGAGGTTGTTCTGAAACCTTTATTGTCTGCTCTGTGGATGTGGTCTGGGAAGGTTGCTTTGAAGCCTTTGTTGTCTGGTTTGTGGATGTGGTCTGGGAGGGTCATTTGAAGCCTTTGTTGTCTGGTTTGTGGATGTGGTCTGGGAGGGTCATTTTGAAGCCTTTGTTGTCTGCTCTGTGGATGTGGTCTGGGAGGGTAGCTTTGAAGCCTTTATTGTCTGCTCTGTGGATATGGTCTCCAAGTTTTGCTTTGAAGCCTTTGTTGTCTGCTCTGTGGATGTGGTCTGGGATGGTTGTTTTGAAGCCTTTGTTGTCTGCTCTGTGGATGTGGTCTGGTAGGGTTGTTTTGAAGCCTTTGTTGCCTGCTCTGTGGATGTGATCTGGGGGGGTAGCTTTGAAGCCTTTGTTGTCTGCTCTGTGGATGTGGTCTGAGAGGTTGTTCTGAAGTCTTTATTGTCTGCTCTGTGGATGTGGTCTGGGAAGGCTGCTTTGAAGCCTATATTGTCCGCGCTGTGGATGTGGTCTGGGAGGGTTGTTTTGAAGCCTTTGGTGTCTGCTCTGTGGATGTGGTCTGGGAGGGTAGCTTTGAAGCCTTTGTTGTCTGCTCTGTGGATGTGGTCTGGTAGGGTTGTTTTGAAGCCTTTATTGTCTGCTCTGTGGATGTGATCTGGGAGGGTAGCTTTGAAGCCTTTATTGTCTGCTCTGTGGATGTGGCCTAAGAGGGTTGCTTTGAAGCCTATGTTGTCTGCTCTGTGGATGTGGTCTCCAAGGCTTGGTTTGAAGCCTTTGTTGTCTGCTCTGTGGATGTGGTCTGTGAGGTTGTTTTGAAGCCTTTATTTGTCTGCTCTGTGGATGTGGTTTTAAGAGGTTGTTTTGAAGCCTTTGTTGTCTGCTCTGTGGATGTGGTCTGGGAGAGTTGCTTTGAAGCCTTTGTTGTCTGCACTGTGGATGTGGTATGAGAGGTTGTTTTGAAGCCTTTGTTGTCTGCTCTGTGAATGTGGTCTCTAAGGGTTGCTTTGAAGCCTTTATTGTCCGCATTGTGGATGTGCTCTGAGAGGTTGTTTTGAAGCCTTTATTGTCTGCTATGTGGATGTGGTCTAAGAGGGTAGCTTTGAAGCCTTTATTGTCTACTCTGTGGATGTGGTCTGAGATGTTGTTTTGAAGCCTTTATTGTCTGCTCTGTGGATGTGGTCTAAGAGGGTAACTTTGAAGCCTTTATTGTCTGCTCTGTGGATGTGGTCTGAGAGGTTGTTTTGAAGCCTTTATTGTCTGCTCTGTGGATGTGGTCTGAGAGGTCGCTTTGAAGCCTTTATTGTCTGCTCTGTGGATGTGCTCTGAGAGGTTGTTTTGAAGCCTTTATTGTCTGCTCTGTGATGTGTTAGAGGTTTTTGTCCTTGTTGTCTGCTCTGTGATGTGTCTGGGAGGGTAGCTTGCCTTTATGTCTGCTCTGTGGTGTGGTCAGAGGTTGTTTTGAAGCCTTTGTTGTTGCTCTTGGATGTGGTCTGGGAGGGTTGCTTTGAAGCCTTTATTGTCTGCTCTGTGGATGTGGTCTAAGGGTTGTTTTGAAGCCTTTGTTGTCTGTCTGTGGATGTGGTCTGGGAGGGTAGCTTTGAAGCCTTTATTGTCTGCTCTGTGGATGTGGTCTAAGAGGTTGTTTTGAAGCCTTTGCTGTCTGCTCTGTGGATGTGGTCTGGGAGGGTAGCTTTGAAGCCTTTATTGTCTGCTCTGTGGATGTGGTCTGGGAGGGTGTTTGAAGCCTTTATTGTCTGCTCTGTGGATGTGGTCTCCGAGGGGTTGCTTTGAAGCCTTTTTGTCTGCTCTGTGAATGTGGTCTGGGAGG
>CM031608.1:33262687-33267687 GCA_018398815.1 Conus ventricosus
CAGCATGCCACAACAATAGCATACTACTACAGCTACATACCAGTATCGCAGCATTTGATCATTGCGAGACACCCTCGCAACGAAAAGCTGGTTTCTGCTATGAACAGGCAATGTGATAGTTATTACTCGCTCATTACGCTCTCTTATTCTCCTCTCTCTCTCTCTCTCTCTCTCTCTCTCTCTCTCTCTCTCTCTCTCTCTCTCTCTCTCCTCTCTCTCTCTCTCTCTCTCTCTCTCTCTCTCTCTCTCTCTCTCTCTGATCGAGCAGGTTACCGAACACCGTGTCTTAGGCGGGATTATTGATGATAATTTTAAATGGCAATCACATATAAATCATGTTTGCAAACAGTTGGCTCGCAATTTGTTTTTGCTCAATAAACTCAGTTATTATGTTGAACCACACATCCGGAAATTATTTTTTGAAGCCCATTGCCTTTCTCACATCAACTATGCGTCCACTGTCTGGAGTGGTGCCGGTGAAAATCACATAAAAAAGATCAACTCTATGCATAGACGGGGAATTAAGCTGATTCTTCCCGACAAGTTTCTATCAACCACGGGCAAATTCGCAAAACTAATGATGCTACCACTGCAGAGCCAACTGATCTATAATAAGGCAGTACTAATGTTTAAAGTCCATGCAAACATGGCGCCAATATTCTTTTTTTTTTTTTTTTTTTTTTTTTTTTTTTTTTTTTTTTTGCTGTCCCAACCTCTGCGCCACCTCCGAGGCAGTGCACCCACGCCGCTCATTCCGACACCCCGTCCACAGCCACACCCCGGTCGGCCCCGCCGCAGCCCCGGTACCGGCAATCCACAGGGAGCAGTCAATGTCAAGTCGTCAAGAGGCAACCCACCGGAGGAGACACTGCACTGCTGCCGAGTCACTTCGGTGGTGTTCAGTGGCGCCTGTTCTGATCTAACATACGCAGGACACCACCTACTAAGCCCCCTACTGACGACAATAATTGCTTAGTCGCGGAGCCGGCGTGAGTGAGCTCTCCCTCCGGAGGGCGCCACCACGTCCGTCCAACGACAGCCCCCATGGACTCGCCGATACGGTGACCCCGACGGAACCAAACCAAGGCCACAGACGTGGAGAAGACATCGAAACTGAGGTCACCATGAGAGCAGGGCATGAAGAGCCACAGAATTTGAGACTTTTTATTTTTTTTTTTAATGCTGATTGATGAGAATGAGGATGATTAAGATGATGCTACGGATTTCCATTTCGGTCTGAGACTACTTGACAGGGCTGTACTCTACGCTTCCTTTCATAATATATCCCGGCGTCAACCAGGCCCGAGAGATACAGGCACCTGCAGTGTTGGTCAGGAAATTTGAGCAACACTCTCAGAAACGCATCCATTAAGTGGATGAAACTCGACTGTGTGGTCCCAGTCTTCCCAACTGAGTCCGCAGCAAACTCAACTCTGGGTAGGAGCCGGTCGGGGCAGAAAAACCCACATGACTTCTGATGGGATTCGAACCCACGACCTCCCAGCCGGGAGTCCGCGACGCTAACCACTTCGCCACGGCGGCTGGTGCGCCAACATATCTTGCTGAGTTTATCCAAATGGCAACAACGTGATATGATTCAAATAATTACATTTTACCACGTGTCCGCATTGATTTGTTCAAATCTAGTTTTGCATTTTTTGGTCCATCTGTGTGGAACTCTCTTCCTCCATCTGCCAAAACATGTCAATCACTGCCGTCCTTCAAATCAGCAATACATAAACATTTACTTGAACAATAAATCTAACCTTTTGATCATAGTCTCAACGCCCAACTTTTATGTTTGCTTCTATATTAGCTGATGAAAATGTGTATGTATGTATGTGTGGGTGGGTGGGTGGGTGTGTGGTGTGTGGGTGTGGGTGTACGCGTGCGTGCGTGCATGTGTGGGCGTGTGCGTGCATGTGAGCGCGCACGTACGTCTCTGATTATGTTTGTGTAATTTTGTAATGGAATTTTTTTTTTTTATCATTATTATTCTTATTACTATTGTTATTGTTATTATTATAATGTTGCTATATTCTTCATTGTTTCTACCATTATTAATATGTGCAGTGTGTTTAGTTGAATGTTGTAGAATAGCAAGGACAGATTGGAAGAATAGGCACTGCCTAAAATCTCTATCCTTGAGTAATAAAGTTTTTGAGTCTTGAGTCTTGAGTCTTGAGTCTTGAGTCTCTCTCTCTCTCTCTCTCTCTCTCTCTCTCTCTCTCTCTCTCTCTCTCTCTCTCTCTCTCTCTCTCTCTCTCTCTCTCCACACACGCGCGCGCGCCTGCGAAATGAGTGTGTGTGTGTGTGTGTGTGTGTGTGTGTGTGTGTGTGTGTGTGTGTGTGTGTGTGTGTGTGTGTGTGTGTGTGTGTGTGTGTGTGTGTGTGTGTGTGTGTGTGTGTGTGTGTGTGTGTGTCCTTTCCCTCATCCCACACATGCCTGAAAATGTGAAGTGTATTTGCTCACATTTCATTGGTTATCTCACTATCTTTATTCATCAGAGCAGTTTCAAGAGCTTCAAATACAGATCACAGGAACAGGAACTGTACGCGTGGGTCAAGGTGACCCATGATGCAATCAAGGGCAGGAAACGCTGGTGCTAACCTGAATCGGATGTTCGTCAACACGTCCACCTGTCATCTCCCCCTTCATCTCCCCTATCTCTACTTCCTTCACTTTCCCTCCCTCCCATCTCACCCCGTGTCCTCACAATCCTTCCTCTTTTTTGCCCAAAAGGTTTACCCAATCAAGAACAAGTAGTCAAAGGCATTCATGTCAGTGCTACGGATATCCTTGCCCTACCCCCATCCCATCATCGGAGCAAGACTAGAAGGTAAGTCTTATATAATTTGAACTTTTAAAAAGTCTACTTTATTCCCTCCCATATTTACTATTTTAGTTTTGCTTTTACTTTATTCCCTCCCATATTTACTATTTTAGTTTTGCTTTATATTTCCCCTAGGTGATGGCACTGCATGCGGATTAGTCAATATACTCTACACTCCATCTGCCAAGCAAAGAGAGTACAGTGCGCAGGAGTTATTGCTAGGTAAATAGATAAACAATCAAATGAAAAAAAGCCAAGAACTGGAATGAGAACATTTGTGTATTTACTTGGAAAACGGTGGAGTTGTAATAACAATCGCCAGACTCAGTTTGGTGTATTATTTGTATCAGACCCGTATCAGAATAATGCTGTGTAGTAATAAAATTCCCTCAGACAAATTTGAACAGGGTAGAAGTCCAACGTGGCACCGGAACATATTAGCTAACTGAGAACAGCCCAAACTGAATACAATCTTCTCCGCTGATGTGATTTGCTGGGCGAACTCTGTCAGCCACGGGTGGGGGGAAAAAACGAGCGAGGAAGAAGGGAGTGGGAAGGGACCAGGCGCAGTGAAGACAAAATGTGCGAGAGCCGTCTGTTTTGCTTCCCCCATCTCAGTTGTTGACATTGGCAAATAGAATTGACCCCCACCTCAACACTCCTCCCCTGCCAGTTCTTTAAATGGAGGACCATCTCGAACGGTGACAAATGGATGGAACGGACTGTTGACGAACCAACGTGAACACTGACAAATAAATGGAACTGACGGCTAGCGCCCGGCGCCCGTTCTGTTAACCCGTCCCGCCATTCTGCTGGTGATTTAGGATGTCAGTCTCGCAGTTTTGCTCAGTCTACATCGTATATAAACTGATTCTCAGTTGAGCAAGGCCAGTGTGGTCTTGCATCATTATAATCATTCACTACTGTTGTCATACTCTATAATGACAGCAATGTGGTATAAGAAAAAAAACTGTTATTTGTCTGACGTGTACTTACTAACTGACCACATTTGATTGTGCTGCCTTTATTAGTACTGGCCGTTAGGAAGATTAACTCTTGATATTGTTATTGAATTATAGCCTCATTCTGCTGCTAAAATGTTGGTTCTTAGCTATTTATTCACATCCATGTTCAACATGGTTTTATTGCTAGACTTCAGCCGAGTCTTCTAGCATTTAATGCCCTCGAGAAACAGTGTATTGCAATCCTTTGCTACTGACAACATTTCAATAATTTGCTACTAATAAACAGAGTATTCACATTAGACTGATCATGAATAGCACTACAGCTGTTGCTTGCATTGGTAACATGTGAACAAGTCATTATCAAAGTCGTAATTTTGTTATGAAAAAATTCCTTTGTGTATGTGAAGAAAAATTTGGGTATCAGCAGCGAATGTTTTGGTGAAACAAAATAGAAATGCTCATGGAGAATCTAGAAGCATAAACCTTGATGCTGAACGAAAAAGTAATGAGTCTGCTGAAACAGGTACTAACCATCCTGGAATTTGAACCAAATGTTGATTTGTCTGCTTGAAGAGGTAATCATCACTTCTCTAGAAATGTTGCATTCAGACCAGAACCGGGTACTTTTGCAAATGGCAAACACAAATAGTTTTGCCAAAAATGCGTTCAATATTTCCTTAAATAATCTAAGACTTTATGCTTCACTCCCATTTTTGTGGTTTCTAAAAATGCATCAGAAAAACAGAAGTTTAAAAAAAGCGCAAGGTGTTAGTGTAGGCCCGTACTGGCTAAGCCAGCCTTGGTTCCCGAAAACAGCAAACACGCTCACAGACAAACCGGCACTCTTATCAGCAAGGGGAAATCTGCTACAAGAACCAAGCGAAAGTATTCAACACAGGCTAAGAAAGTTTCCTCAGATAGTCGTCTGTGAAGTCTTCGGAAAAATAAAGAAACTAATGAATTTAACAACAGCAGCTGGCATCATCTGCTTATTTTGTAGACCAGGAGCATCCAAAATATATGCACAGCATATCATACGGTGAAAACGTTATGCTGGTAAAATGAACATTGATATCATTGATCTGCATTTAAACGAGGCAATAAGTTTCCTAACTGTACTGTTCTAGTCAGGTATAAGGTGTAGTAGTATTAAGTAGTAAAGGCAGCTCTTTCGTGTCAAGTGGCTGACTCAAACTGTGAC
>CM031608.1:33272687-33275187 GCA_018398815.1 Conus ventricosus
CTGCGTTGATACTGGATCCCTGCTGCTCTGCGTTGATACTGGATCCCTGCTGCTCTGCGTTAATACTGGATCCCTGCTGCTCTGGGTTGATACTGGATCCCTGCTGCTCTGCGTTGATACTGGATCCCTGCTGCTCTGCAATGATACTGGATCTCTGCTGTTCTCCGTTGATACTGGATCCCTGCTGCTCTGTGTTGATACTGGATCCCTGCATCTTTGTTTTGATACTGGATCCCTGCTGCTCTGCGTTGATACTGGATCCCTGGTGCTCTGCGTTGATACTGGATCCCTGCTGCTCTGCGTTAATACTGGATCCCTGCTGCTCTCCGTTGATACTGGATCCCTGCTGCTCTGGGTTGATACTGGATCCCTGCTGCTCTGCGTTGATACTGGATCCCTGCTGCTCTGCAATGATACTGGATCCTGCTGCTCTCCGTTGATACTGGATCCCTGCTGCTCTGTGTTGATATTGGATCCCTGCTGCTCTCCGTTGATACTGGATCCCTGCTGCTCTGCGTTGATACTGGATCCCTGCTGCTCTGCGTTGATACTGGATCCCTGCTGCTCTGCGTTATTACTGGATCCCTGCTGCTCTCCGTTGATACTGGATCCCTGCTGCTCTGGGTTGATACTGGATCCCTGCTGCTCTGCGTTGATACTGGATCCCTGCTGCTCTGCAATGATACTGGATCCTGCTGCTCTCCGTTGATACTGGATCCCTGCTGCTCTGCGTTGATACTGGATCCCTGCTGCTCTGTGTTGATACTGGATCCCTGCTGCTCTGTGTTGATACTGGATCCCTGCTGCTCTGCGTTGATACTGGATCCCTGCTGCTCTGGGTTGATACTGGATCCCTGCTGCTTTGTGTTGATACTGGATCCCTGCTGCTCTGCAATGATACTGGATCCCTGCTGCTCTGTGTTGATACTGGATCCCTGCTGCTTTGTGTTGATACTGGATCCCTGCTGCTCTGCAATGATACTGGATCCCGGCTGCTCTGTGTTGATACTGGATCCCTGCTGCTTTGTGTTGATACTGGATCCCTGCTGCTTTGTGTTGATACTGGATCCCTGCTGCTCTGCGTTGATACTGGATCCCTGCTGCTCTGTGTTGATACTGGATCCCTGCTGCTCTGTGTTGATACTGGATCCCTGCTGCGCTGTGTTGATACTGGATCCCTGCTGCGCTGTGTTGATACTGGATCCCTGCTGCTCTGTGTTGATACTGGATCCCTGCTGCTCTGTGTTGATACTGGATCCCTGCTGCTCTGTGTTGATTCTGGATCCCTGCTGCTCTGTGTTAATACTGGATCACTGCTGCTCTGTGTTGATATTGGATCCCTGCTGCTCTCCGTTGATACTGGATCCCTGCTGCTCTGTGTTGATACTGGATCCCTGCTGCTCTGCGTTGATACTGGATCCCTGCTGCTCTCCGTTGATACTGGATCCCTGCTGCTCTGTGTTGATACTGGATCCCTGCTGCTCTGCGTTGATACTGGATCCCTGCTGCTCTGTGTTGATACTGGATCCCTGCTGCTCTGCGTTGATACTGGATCCCTGCTGCTCTGCGTTGATACTGGATCCCTGCTGCTTTGTTTTGATATTGGATCCCTGCTGCTCTGCGTTGATACTGGATCCCTGCTGCTCTGCGTTGATACTGGATCCCTGCTGCTCTGCGTTAATACTGGATCCCTGCTGCTCTGGGTTGATACTGGATCCCTGCTGCTCTGCGTTGATACTGGATCCCTGCTGCTCTGCAATGATACTGGATCTCTGCTGTTCTCCGTTGATACTGGATCCCTGCTGCTCTGTGTTGATACTGGATCCCTGCACCTTTGTTTTGATACTGGATCCCTGCTGCTCTGCGTTGATACTGGATCCCTGCTGCTCTGCGTTGATACTGGATCCCTGCTGCTCTGCGTTAATACTGGATCCCTGCTGCTCTCCGTTGATACTGGATCCCTGCTGCTCTGGGTTGATACTGGATCCCTGCTGCTCTGCGTTGATACTGGATCCCTGCTGCTCTGCAATGATACTGGATCCTGCTGCTCTCCGTTGATACTGGATCCCTGCTGCTCTGCGTTGATACTGGATCCCTGCTGCTCTGCGTTAATACTGGATCCCTGCTGCTCTCCGTTGATACTGGATCCCTGCTGCTCTGGGTTGATACTGGATCCCTGCTGCTCTGCGTTGATACTGGATCCCTGCTGCTCTGCAATGATACTGGATCCTGCTGCTCTCCGTTGATACTGGATCCCTGCTGCTCTGCGTTGATACTGGATCCCTGCTGCTCTGTGTTGATACTGGATCCCTGCTGCTCTGCGTTGATACTGGATCCCTGCTGCTCTGTGTTGATTCTGGATCCCTGCTGCTCTGCGTTGATACTGGATCCCTGCTGCTCTGCAATGATACTGGATCCCTGCTGCTCTGTGTTGATACTGGATCCCTGCTGCTCTGCAATGATACTGGATCCCTGCTGCTCTGGGTTGATACTGGATCCC
>CM031608.1:33285187-33297687 GCA_018398815.1 Conus ventricosus
ACGAGCGGTGTGGGAGCACTGCCACTGAGGTGGCACAGAAGACGGGACAGCAAAAAAGAAAAAAGAAGAAAAGAACATACACTCTCTGATATTAGATAAACGCGATCAAGCAAACAGTCTTAGAACTACGCTTTGGTAGAAAAGAAACCTGTCCACAGTCACACAGTGCCTGTGCTGGAGTCTGTTTATAAAACAAAGGCTACTATCTCCAGCAATAAGAGAATAAATCGATGTACTTAACACCAAACGAATGGAACAAGCAACTTCCAACACAGAAGTAATGAGCCACCACGCATTAGTCTTGTTCAGGTTGGAAGTAGGGAGGAGAAGATAATTCTATGGAGAAGACACAATCAAACTGACTCCCTAACAAGACCAGCGACTGACTTTTATCCTTAATTGTGCTGCCTTTTGTTTCGTGTCAGTTAACTAGTGGTGGATTACTGCTGGCACCTCGTTGCCTCCTTGTGTTGGTTTTGGATCATGAAGCACAGACCTTGATATTTCTGTTTATATTTTATCATCGGTCATGTTTTAAAACTTTTTGTTTTCTTAAGACTTTTTTTCTGTTTCCTTATTTTGTGCTTTTCTGGTCTGTTGGAATTCGGTTGTGACGTCTTAGCTATACAACTTGACTTTATTTATGAAGAAAACTTGCATAGTGATAATGTTTATTTTATAAAAATTGAAATGAAGGAAGGTTTCTGTAAAGCATACACCAGACCTTTTGAGAGAAAAAAACTAAATGAAATAAGTAAATATAAAACATAAATAGGTAGCCGCCTGACAAGGGAAAAAACGTGTAGATGTAGAACCATCTATCACATGATCCTCACTTCTTTGCAACCATTGGGAGACCATACCCATGGCAACCAAATCCTACAACTGTCTTTTATCTATCTTTTCTATTTTCGTTTGCCCATCTTTTTATATCGCTGTCACAACAATAGTGAGGAACGGACGAACAGAAGAAAATGGTCGGCTGATACTGTTCGATTCCCCCAACCCCTAGAAAAATTAACTGAAAAAGAAATGAATGTCTTTTTTTTTTCGTAGAAAGCGAAAAGGTCACAACGTCAATTTCCATCCAGTTAGACCAGCTCCACTGTTGTTTCTTTTCAGAAAGTGGACAGTCTGGCTGATTTGAAACTCCAAGACTTTGTCAATCGATAGAGAAGAGGAGCATTACAGGTCCAACAGAATGGGATTCGTCGTGTAATCAAGCCAGTTGTCTGGCACATAAGGGGAGGAGAACAAGAAGAATGTAGAGTTGAAGTCCTTTCCATCAGAGAAGGGGGGGGGTGTCATAATAGTTCTTTCTATCTGTCTTGAAGGGAACACAGGAGAGTGCGTTGTAAGACCCCTTTCTATCCGTCTTTGAGGGAACTAGGAAAATATATTGCAGACCTTCCCAACAGTATTTCGTGTAGCAAGTTCTTCACATCTTGTGCTCAACAGTACCAAAGGTTTCTAACAACAACAACAACAACAACAACAACAACAACAACAACAACAACAACAACAATTTGACTGTAAGGCACTGCTTTTAAACGACACATAATTTTGTAAAAAAAATTATCGACAGATGACTTTTCACACACACACACACACACGCACGCACACACACACACACACACACACACACACACACACACACACACACACACACACACACACACACACACACACACACACACACACACACACACACACACACACACACACACATCATCATCATCATCATCATCATCTTAATCTCTGGTTCATCTAAATACATGATGAATGTGTCTTTGACTGGTATGGGTCTTTCTTGCCCTAAGAAAAACTATTTAGAAAATCAGAGCTCATTTCATGCCAGAAACACATGTCTGTACATGATATGAATGTTTCATGTTTGTTTTAGCCCTTTGTATTTTCTTGACACTACTTTGTTTTTCTTATTTACTTACTAGTTTAACAGTTAGAGTCTATGTATGTGATCAGCCTATTTTGATTGTCTTTGAGTGTTGTGAGTGCGTCCAAAACTTGATTCCGAATACTGTCCATAACCAATGTCAGTTTGAAGAAAACAGTTTTATTCTTCCGTTTAATCTGTTCAATGTCTTAGTTAAGGTCAGCCACACAGGTGCAGTTTCTGAAAGGAACTAGTCTATCTGTCTGTCTATCTGTCTGTCTATCTGTCTGTCTATCTGTCTGTCTATCTGTCTGTCTATCTGTCTGTCTATCTGTCTGTCTTCTTCTTCTCTCTCTCTCTCTCTCTCTCTCTCTCTCTCTCTCTCTCTCCTCTCTCACACACACACACACACACACACACACACACACACACACACACACACACACACACACACACACACACACACACACACACACACTCACACACACATTCATATGGTATACATAGAATTGTGCATCTCTCTGTACCTTTTGTATTGTAATTCTTTTGATTTTGACTGATGTATCTTTGTCTCTCTGGCTGTCTCCCTGCCTCCCTGTCTGCCTGTTTGTCTGTCTGTCTGTCTGTCTGTCTATCTGTCTGTCTGTCTCTCTCTCTCTCTCTCTCTCTCTCTCTCTCTCTCTCTCTCTCTCTCTCTCTCTCTCTCTCAGACCTGTAATGGGGAGGATGTCTAATCTGGAGCCTTTGCACGCCCGTTCATTGTTGTCTTCTCCTTCAGTGTTATGTTTTCTTTCTTCCCTCCCCCCTTCCCACCTCCTCCAAAATATCCATTGTGGGTAGAGTTATGACCCCAGCTCACCTCAATCCCCGACCACTCTTCCACTCGGAATCCCAGCAGACAATAGCTTTCGATGTTCATCCCCGACACTTGTTTGCTTATTTGATCCACAAACTGAAGAGGGATTCAAATACTTGTTTTTGTTGCGTTCATTTTCTTTCTGTTTTGCTTTGTTTTGTTTGTCTGTTTTCCTGTATATTCGTTTCTACTCCGTCTCGTTCATTTTAGTTTGATGTGAATTGTTTTTGCCTGCTGTTTGTTTGCTCAAGAAAATTGCTGTTGATTCAATTCTTTCCAGCTTCATTTCTCAAGTAATATTTTTCTTCCCATTTGAAACTAGTCTTCCTCTGTCTTTTTCTCCCTTCCACAGTTTCTTTGTTTCTCTGTTTGTTCTTTGTTCTCAACGTCTTCCTCCCTTCCTTCTTCACCCGTCCTCTCTCTCTATGTCTGTCTGTTTGTCTGTCTGTCCCTATGTCTCTCCCTCCCTCCCTCCCTCTCTCTCTCTCACCGCTCTCTCTCTCTCTCTCTCTCTCTCTCTCTCTCTCTCTCTCTCTCTCTCCTTCCTTCCCCTTTTTAAAAGCTGTGTTTCTCTTATTTACTTAGTTTGTTTTTATTTCTTTCGAATTGTTTTCAAAGCATTCCCTACATTATGTTGTAGGTCTGTCGTTTGGTGTTGCATCTGTGGCATCGATCATACCGCCAAATTATAGGCTGTGCTCTGTCTCAGATACTGTAGATTGACTGCTACATCCGCAAGCGTATCTACTGAAAAGTACTCATTCAGAAGACGATAGTCGGTCTTAGACAGTCACGAGCAAATGGTTCTGTTTGCAATGCAGCTGCCATTGTTCCCATTGCTTTCATTGAAAGATTTAAGCTGACATTTAAATTGACATTCATCCCGTCTCACCTCATCTTCCTCCTCTATCCTGCTGATTCATTCTTTTTGAAATCCCTGTTATATCATAATGATTGTGGATCTTTTTTAAAACCTGCATTTGTTTTCCCAACAATTTGCTTATTTTCGTTGTTTGTTTCACTGTTTGTATGTCCTGTCCGACGGAGACCAACAGGACGACGCTCGTTGCTTTAGTGTTTGTTTATGTTTAGTTGGTGTCTCAGCACTTCATCATTCATTTTCATATCATTTCTGCATTTACATTAATGGAGGAAAGTCACCTTTGTGTCCACACTAACAGGTAAACATATCACTTGTGTTTTCACACGATTCTAGCATCCCCACTGTCCTAACACTGTCCTGAAGTATCACTATCATGCTCACACTGGTCTAGGTTAGAAAAGGATTCTCACTGTTTTCACAGATCTTTAATAGAACAAAATATCACTGCTATGTTCACACACTGTTCTAGCAGGGAAAAGTTTCATTGCTGCGCTCAAATATTTGTCTAGCAGAGAAAAAGTATTGCCGCTGTCTTAACACACCATGCCAACAGGGGAACATCACTCTTGTCTTTCCAACACTGTGCTAGCAGTGAAAAACAGAAAGGTCTCACTGCTATATTTATACACTGTTTCAACAGAAACAAGTTGGGTTTCCCTGTCCACATCGTTCTTGCAATGAAAAGTGTCAGTACTGGTTCACAGTGTACCGAAGAGGGAAGGTACTACTGCCTTCACATTGGTCTCACAGTGGAAAGGGTCACTATCATGTCCACACTTAGTTTTGATACCAAAAACATCTGTTCTGTGTTCATGCTGCTGTGCCATGAAAAGTCTTACCAATGTATTCACGCCGTTCCCTGCATGATCACTGTGTTCACACTGTTTTATAGCGGAGATGTTTTGCTATTGTGTTCACCCTGTTTCCACAAGGAAAAGAATCGTTACTGTGTTCTCACATATTCATCAGGGCAAAGTATCGTCGCCATCACAACGTTCGTACAGGGAAAAATCTTCTTCGTTCACATACTATTTTAAACAGGGAAAAGTATCTCGTTTGTATTTCCAAACCGCCTAAATGAGGAAAATACTGGTTTGTGTCCGCATTGTAATAACAGGGAAAGTATTACTACTATACCTACACTATTCTAAAGCAAGAAAAGTATCACTACTGTGTCGCACTGCTCAGACAGGGAAAAATATCAATATTGTGTTCAAAGAAAATATATTATAGGAAGTTATAGGAAAAAGTATCACTACCATTTGCACAATGACCTAGCATGAGTTCGCAATATTCTGTCAGGGAAAAATATTGCGACTCTCTTTGAACTGAGCTAAAGGGGAACAATGTCATTGCTGTGATCACATTGTTGTGAGCGTACTGTGCTCACACAATTTTAACGGGGGAAAATATTACTCTTGTTGTTGCTTTTTTTACACTGTTGCAGTAGACAGTAACACCTATTCACTGTGATAGTTCTTGAAGAAAATCAATAGAGAACACTTAACTGTTATGCTCAAGCTGACATTAGTTCTCCTTGCTCTCCCATCTGTTCCTATTTTGTCTTCTAATCTTTCCTTAATGTCTTCGCCCCTACCCCCCAACGCCTCCCACCCCCTCCTTACCCCCTAGCGTTCTCTGTCTATGACTCCCCCTTCTTCCTCCACCATTCTCTCTTTCTCTCTCCCTATCCCTCCCCCTGTGTATGTCTGCATGCATGCCTCCTTATCTGTCTGTCTGTCTGTCTGTCTGCCTGTCTGTGTGTCTGTGTGTCTGACTCTCTGTCTGTCTGTCTGTCTGTCTCTCTCTCTCTCTCTCTCTCTCTCTCTCTCTCTCTCTCTCATTCTCTTTTTTTCACCATTCAATGGGAGGGCAGCTCAAAGAGACGCCATAGTCGCTGTCATCATTTCTAGTCAGGCGAATCCTAACAAAAGCGGAAAGATACTCCAAACATTAGTCCCGGTGTGGGGTCTCCTGTCATAGCAACCCTCCCTCCGTCACAGTGCCCACACATCATTTCATCTTAGACAAACCTCTGTGTGGTGCCCCGTGTCTTCAAACAACAAACAATGGACAACACGCAGCGGCAAACGCATTCTTCACAACTAAAAGTTTCAATTGGCGTGTGGGGAAAAACAGCCGGGCACAGGCACACCTCACAGCCCCTGTCACCAGTGGGCTTGTGTCGTCTTGTTGTGTGTGGTGGCCAACTGCAGGGGGTGAAGTGCTCTTCTGTCCTCAGTATCTCAGCAGCCCACCACACGAGTTGGACACAGAGGACACACTGCAGTGTAGCATTAGGGACTTTCACAAAAGAGGATAGTAACGGAAACAGCTGACGTGTACACCTGTTGCGCAGTGCTACGTTGGAGAGAGTGGGTGGGTAGGAAAACCCATTCAGTTATGTCAGTGTGTGTGTGTGTGTGTGTGTGTGTGTGTGTGTGTGTGTGTGTGTGTGTGTGTGTGTGTGCATGGGTGTGTGTGTGTGTGTGTGTGTGTGTGTGTGTGTGTGTGTGTGTGTGCATGCATGCGTGTGTGTGTGTGTGTGTGTGTGTGTGTGTGTGTGTGTGTGTGTGTGTGTGTGTGTGTGTGTTTGTGTGTGTGTGTGTGTGTGTGTGTGTGTGTGTGTGTGTGTGTGTGTGTGTGTGTGTGTGTGTGTGTGTGTGTGAGTGCTCGCGCGTGGATGCGTGCGTGGGTGAGTAGATGTATGCGTATGAGTGCGTACGTGCGTGCGTGCGTGCGTGCGTGCGTGCGTGCGTGCGTGTGTGTGTGTGTGTGTGTGTGTGTGTGTGTGTGTGTGGTGTGTGTGTGTGTGTGTGTGTGTGTGTGTGTGTGTGTAGACATATGTGTACATGTGCACGTCCACACCAACAGACGTGCGCACATACAACTCATACACATAAGCGCACAAAAGCACACACACACGCACATGTGTACACGCCCACATACAAAAACACACACATACACACAGATATGTACACATATAGCCTACGTGCAGATACGTGTGCCCACACAAACCCACAAATTACACACTGTCAACCTCGGGTGATGTCAGTGGAGGAAGGACTAGCGCACAGCCAAACACACTCACAGCTTGCTTACGATCTCATTCATATATCATGCATTCGTCACATCAAACCACTAGTAAAGTCTATAACTTTACTACACATGTTCATAGAACGAAACATCAATGCATATGGAATCAAACAAATAAAACATTCTCTCTTTCCTGAACTTCACAAAATCATTTATCTAAAACATCATTAACTAACCCGGGTATAAACAGATTTCTACTTTACCTGGCCAGGTGATCTTAACTATTCACGAATCACTGTCTTTTCTTTTCTTTTCTTTTTCTTTTCACTGTCACTTTCACAACACGACACAACTGCTGGCACTGGTTTTGGTCTGATGGCGCCTGGTCAGGTGAGACTGTTGGCGTTGGTCTGTGGTTCTGCTTGGCGAAGTGACGCTGCCAGGTATGAGGTCGAACCCCCCCCGGTTAGGATAGAACAGTGACTATTAACATCGATCTGTTCTCCTTTCTTTCTTCCTGCATTAACGCATTGCACTCTCTCTCTCTCTCTTCTAGTCTGCTCTTATCAAATGGACATGGTTGCTTTTTTTTCTTTTTTCTTTTCTTTCTTTTCTTCTTCATAAATTAGCAACTCTCTCTCTCTCTCCACATCTCTCCTCAGTCCTTCCTCTGCAGACTATCTCATGCTAATCTCTCAACTTGGTTCTCTTCTCTCCTCCCCTCATCTCTCTCCTCTCTGCCCTTCTCTCCTGCAGAGCTCCACCCATAACCTCCTCTCTCTCTCCTCTCTGTTCGTTCTCCCCCCTCGTTCTCCGTTCCTCTCACTCTCACATCTTTCTTATTCGTTTCCGATCTGTCCGAAAAGGGCGAGTACCATTGGTCAGTATTTTTACCGCCCTGACACCCGAAGTTATCCCCCTCTAATTCCATTGGATGTTCAAATCATGACAGTCACGCCTACACACCTTACTCTCTGTGGTGGTCAATTGGTCATTTAATTGATTAGCTAGATTTCATCCCCACCACACACTACCTTCCCCCCTTCCTACTTAACTGGCCCCGTGGACTTAAGTCGTGGACACTGGTCAATCTAAAGTGGCTAGCTGAGTCTGGGTAGGCGCCACGACGTCTGAGTAACAATGACGCTGGTTCACAAAGTGGCTAGATGAGCCTGAGCCCGGCGCTACGACTCGTCTCGCTAGACATCGAGGCGTCGGTCAAAACGGCTTAGTCAGTCTGGGTGGATCGCACCGTCCCTGTGAAGCCTCTCCACTAAGCTTAATTGGCCGATCCGAACCATGGGCCCGGTCTACGTGGCGCCTAGAATGTTTGAGTTTGGACTAATGTCCGAACAAATTGGCTGGCGACTCCCCAAGTTGGGTTGTTTCTTTTTTGTCCGTGACAATTTCCCCCTGCAAAAGACCATGCTCCGCATTGTCTCAAAACAACGGTACAAAAAAACAACAACCGAATTTGCTGACACACAGCTACACGTGCAAAGTTTTTAAAATACTTTACCACCAACGGTTTTATAAGTTATAAAATACATCATTAGTGAATACCACTCCAATGAGTTATCAGTGACTGCGCTCTTGCGTTATTTCAACTCATTTTATAACGACCTCTGTGCGCACTTATGCGATTCCCCCTACCTGCGGATTTTGCCATATCTTCTCTTCACATTCTTATGAAAGCACAATATAATATGATCACGATCCATGACACTTCACTGAGGAATCTCCATCCTCACTTATTGCAAATAATGCATCACACTACACAAGCGACTGTATGCTCCAAGCATAACTACATCCACATGAACAAGTCTCACAAATAAAATATGAACAAGTCTCACACACAAAAAAAATAGAACCATAGCCAACTGGGAATGAACCCATATCCAATCAACATAACTGGAATCAACACATATTATCAACAATGCCCCCGGATATGACTGACTTCCTCTGAGTTGCAGCTGCTAGACTACACGGCTTAAATAGTCAGCTCCGACATTCTGTCGACCGGAATGTACTGCACTCGGTACCTGTAGGGCTGCAGTGCCATTGCCCAACGCAGAACCCTGCTGTTTTTCAACTGCGCCTCCTGCAGGAATTTGAGTGGTTGATGATCCGTCTCGATCACGAACTCTTCCATACAAGTATTTGTGGAACTTCTGCACGGCCCACACAACAGCTAAACACTCCTTCTCCACCGTTGCGTACCCTTCTTCACACTTTGTCAACTTCCTGCTAGCGTATCTCACAGGAAACTCGACCCCTTCATGCTCCTGTAACAATTACTGCACACCTATTACCACCACCTGATGCATCTGTCCGCAACAAAAATGGTTTGGACATATCTGGTAGCTTCAAGATGGGACGGGAACCTAGTCTTTCCAACACCGTCTGCAGTGCTTGCTCTGCAGCGTCTGACCATTCGACCACTGCCGGTTTCCCTGCCTTGACCAATCACTGAGAGGACTCGTGATTGCAGCAAAATTTGGGACAAACTCCCTATAGAACCCATAAAACCTAGCAGACTCCTGACTTCTGTTTTGGTCTTTGGTCTCTCTGAATTCATCATCTTCTCCACCTTTCCTCTTTCCCGGCTGCTTTGTGTCGCCTCCGACAACAAAACCTAGGAACTCCTACTGTCTAGCCCTTCATACAGTGACACATCCCTGTATGACTCTTCTGGAAACTTAGGTAACAAAATCTCCCCTTCTTCTGCTGAGTCTCTTTCACCTCATCAATGATTGCTGCTGCGCCTATGTGCTGAGTCTCACGCTGAATATATTGGGCGGAGGAAATATTGCATGGAAAAGTTTTGTTTCCCATTCACATCAATCCGGTAATCTCGACCGACCTTTTCAGTGATGGTGAATGGTCCTTTCCAATGCATCAGCAGCTTGTTGTGACCCGTGGGAAGCAGTACCAGGACTTGATCTCCCGCCTTGAGGGATTGCTTCCTCACCTTCCTGTCATATTGCTTCTTCTGAACGACCCTAGCCTTCTGCAAACTTTCCTTTGCAACCTTACATGTCTCATCCTGTGCCCACCTTTGGAACAGGGCGCGATTGGGCCAATCAGGTCAACGGCCACTCTCCTGAACGGTGTGTCAATTAAAGGGGGATGTTTAAGAGGCGCCTTCCTCTTCACCCTCTTGTGGCTGACCTTTGACAACACGTCACATGACATGCAGAAACGCTTTGATGTCTGCCATTGCTCCTGGCCAATGAAAGTCATCAAAGATTCGGTCAGCTGTTTTGCTGGTGCCGAGATGACCCGCCATGAGCGACTCGTGACCCACTGACATGACAGTGTCACGATAACCTGCTGGTACCTCTAACGAGTGGTCACCTTACCTGTCTTCCCCTTGGTGAACACTCGGTACAACAGCCCGCCTTTCACGAGAAATTCTGTCTCACCTCCTCTAACCTCCTGTTTCTCTCCACCTCTTGCCAACTCCCAAGACTTCACGAGCGAAGGGTCTTGTTCCTGTGCTGCCCTAAACTCATCAGGCGACACATCTATGCCCGACTTCCTTCCTGGAACAACTAAACGGTTTTAACAACCTTTTCCTCCTTCTTGCTCCGTGTTTGAACTGCTGCCCCTGTAGCAGTCAACAACTCAGGATCCCCTGGATCCCTTGCACCTGGAATATTTCCAATGATCAAATCGTGAAGGGGTTTCTCCATCACCAACGCAGACAACTCGCCTGAGAAGTAAAGGGGTACGTACTTCTATCTTAGCAACTGGAAACTCCCTCACAGTGCCATCGATTAGAGTACAGGTCTGGATTTGCCCTGTCAAATCCCCTTTATCGACCAGCGTTGTTCGTACTACCCCGCATGAACAACCAGTGTCTCGTAACACTTTCACCCTCTGCTGGCCAATCCACCCTTTCTTCCACTGGTAACGACCACTCAGCCTAGTGCCCTCCATCCCTGACACTGACTGCTGCCCAGTGCTAGCCATAGGCTGCACTCCACCCTCTTCAGACTGAATCCCTTTGGTTCCACTGCAGGTCGTTTCCCTTGACGACCCTTATCCACCTCTTGCAAGGCTGCTGCCTTCTGGAACCTCATGCGACAATCCCTCGCCACATGTCCCTTCTTGTGACAAATGAAACACCTAATGTCCCGTTGCCCTTCCTTCTGCCCCACCACTGGTTTGCAGACTTTGCAGAAAACTCCCCTAGTCTCCTTGCACTCTTCTCCACCTGTGCCTAGCACCTGTTTCTCCTGCACCTTAGTGCCCAAACGTGCCTCTCTATACACCTCTGCGAACTTCAACAACTCCCCTGCTGTCTCTGGCTGTCTCTCTTTCAAATGTATAGTTAACTCAGGGCCGCAACCTGACAAAATCTGTTCTTTCATAACTAGCTCTTTCAATTCAGCGAACATCCTTCTTCGTACCATCAACTCTAACCATTTCTCAAATAGTGATCTAGACGTGCACCAAACTGAGTGTACGTTTCCCCTGCTTGCAATTTAGCTGAACGAAATTTCTTCCTGAACCCCTCCTCTGTGAGGTCAAATCCCTTCATTAAAGACTCCTTCACAGCACCAAAATCGGACTGTTGTTCTGCTGGTAAACGCAGTGAAAATCTGCAATGCCTTACCCGTCATAGCGCTGACAAAATGACTGCCCACTCTTCTGGAGGCCAACCCTGACTGGTCGCAAACGTTTCGAAACGACTGATGTATGCATCAATCGAATCGGTTCCTTCCGAGAATTTTGGCAACTTGGGTCGGGGGGCATAGCTGCTGCGCACAGAGTCACTGGAAAGTGAACTACCATCATCGGTGGTCTCCCTTTGTATTCTCACTTTCTCTAGCTCTAATTGAACCTTTATCTTTCCGTTCCTGCTTCAATCTTTCTGTTTCCTCCCTAGCCTGATTATCATAGCCTGAATCCTTAATTTTCTATTTCTTGCGCTTCTACTGCAACGCGTCGTCTTTCCGCGCGTTCAATCCCTTTCCACTTTGCTGGTTTTCGACGAATGCTCGCAACTCTTCTCCCGAGTAACCTAGAACACGAGCGACGCTCACAAGTTGTTCAATAGGGGTGTTCTTTCTTCCCATATATCTCTTTTTTTTTTTGAACAATTTATAACACGCAGCCAAACGGTGGTTCCGACACGATGACGTGATGCACAATCCATGAATGATAATATTAGCTTGGGACAACGTATTTATTTTTATAAGACCCCAGCCCTGACCCAACATGAGAGCGAATTTTAGGCAATCCGTGCAAAATGAGTACCTGGGCGAAAGCCAAGCCTATATTACTTTTTTGGGAAGCAATCCCAACCTAGTATTTAACTATCTGGGAAAACATACAGTAAGAAAACCCCTTTGTTTTAGGTTTTTACAATACTTAAATCCCACCCAGCTTCCTCTCTGAGAAGTTGAAAATTAAAATAAATGGGCCAGAATCCCGGCAACTCCCCAATAAATTGTCAACCTCGGTTGATGTCTGGGGGAAGATAGCGCACACCCCAAAACACACTCACACTTGTTTACACCATTATAATCATGCATTCGCACATAAAACCCCCTGTAAAGTCTAAAACTTTTACCATTTTCATAAACGAAACATCATCCCCATGGGGGAATCAAACAAATAAAACATTTTTTTCCCAAAAATTCACAAAATCTTTTATCTAAAAATCATTAACTAACCCGGGGTATAAACAGATTTTATTTTAAAAGCCAGGTGATCTTAACTATTCACGAATCACTTCTTTTTTTCTTTTCTTTTTCTTTTCACTGTCACTTTCACAAAAGACACAACGCTGGCACGGGTTTTGGGGCTGATGGCGCCTGGCA
>CM031608.1:33312687-33315187 GCA_018398815.1 Conus ventricosus
TACAGTGGAACTGTCAATTGTTTGTTTATGCTGGAACTATCTGATCATCTGTCCACTGTGGAACTATCTGATCGTCTGTCTACAGAGTGACTAATTGTCTGCAGAGGAACTATCTGATTGTCTGTCTCCAGTTGAACTACCTGATTGCATAGAGAGGAAATGTTTGATTGTGTATTGTAGAATTGTCTGAGTTTCCACTCTGGAACTGTCTAACAGTCTGAGAGAGGTGGAGGAAGGCGAGGGACGGAGGAGGGAGAGAGACGGAGGAGGCAGGGGACTTTAGAGAGAGAGAGGGGGGGGGGATGAACAAAGGAGAGGAATAGAGGAGGAAAAGGGGTGGAGGGGTGAGCAGGGTTGAGGGGAAAAGGGATGGACAATGGAGAAGGGTCGGAGAGGGGGCTGAGATTGAGGGTTGGAGTAGGAGAGGGTTTGAAAACGGAGGGGGGTGGAGGACGTGAGGGGAGAGGGAAACAAAGGAGTTGATATGTGAGACGGGTTAGTAATGGAGATGGATTGAGGAAGAAGAAAAGTAGAAGAGGGAGATGGGTGGAAGAGGGAATGGGGTGAATGAGGGAATAGGGTGGTGGGAAAAATAGGGTTAAGATGGCATAGGGGTGGAGGGGGAAATGAGTTGAGGAGGGAGAGCGGTTGATGTTGGGGTGGCGTTGAGATGGGAAGGGGTAAAGGAGGAAGAGGGGGGTTAGACATTTTGGAAGGTAAGGGGTGCATGAAAGAGGGAAGGGTGGATGCTGGAGATGGGTTTAAGAAGGAGATGGGATGAAGACGAGAGGGGTGGATAATGGAGAGGGGGTGAGGAGAGAGAGAGAGAGAGAGAGAGAAGTGAAGGAGGAATAGAAGAATGGTTTGAGGAAGGACAGAAGCTGAGGAAAAGGAAGGACTGAGAAAGTAGAGAAGAAGGTGAAGAATGGGTTGTTGATGAAGAAGATGGGATGACGAAGGCGAGCGTTTATTGTGGGAGAAGATTTGAGGATTGAGAAGGTTTGATAAAGAAGAAGGGCTGGTGAGGGAGGGCTGTTGTTGAGGTACAATTGTGGAGAAGGCATAAGCGATGAAGGAGGAAGGAGAGGGGGTTATGAGGGGTAAAAGGTGGGGAGGGACAGGGTTTGATGGGCGACAGGAGTGGAGGAGCAAGAATGAGGTAGGACAGAAAAGAGAGAGAGAGAGAGAGGGTTCCATGACCGCTTGTTATCAGAATTCTGTGATCTATATTTTGCCAGACGTTACAGTTAGGAATGTTGTGTTGCCGTTGACACAAACGATCCGCAGCACGTGTCATTGGAACATCAGACTGCTTCACTCTTCTGGCTGACTGGATAGAAGCAGCGATAACCCTGATATTGCTTAGTTAGTTAGTTTGTTAGTTGTGTCTAATATCATCTGGCGATGAAAAGACGTTAAATAAACCACTGAACTGAACTGAACTGAACTGAGTAGTTTGTTAGTTAGCTAGTTAGGTAGCCAGTTATTTAGTTAGTTCGTTCGTCAGTTCGGTAGGTAGTTAGCTCGGTAGTTTGTTAGTTATATGATTAGCTGGTCAGCCGGTTGGCTGGCTAGTTAGTTCGTTAAGTCATTTGGTCGTTAGTTCGTTATTCAGTTAGTTAGTCAGTTAGATTGTTCGTTAGTTCGTTATTCAGTTAGTTGGTTAGTTAGTGAGTGAGAGAGATGGTTTGTTAGCTAGCTAGCTAGCTAGCTAGTTGATAAGTTTATTTTTATTAGGTACTTAGCTGGTTAAGTTAGTTCCTGGTTAAGTTAGATCCTTTGTTGATCAACTTGCTGCTTGATTGATTCATCGCTGGCATGATTGATTCGCAGCTTTTTGTTTTAATTATCATATTTGTTGATCAACTTGCTGCTTGATTGATTCATCGCTGGCATGATTGATTCGCAGCTTTTTGTTTTAATTATCATACTTCGCTTGCTTTATTTCATTTATACATTCATTTCCTTCGATGATCAGCATGAGCCCCATATCCTTTCTTATTCATTCACCTGTTGTTGGGTCATTCCCTCAAATGGTAAACATTCACCAACATCCCTTTTCTCTGTTTACCTTTTGTTCTATATTTCTTAAGTTACTCGTCAGCATCGAACCATTATCATTCCTTTCTTCATTTTACCTGTTGTTGGTTGATTCCATCAGATGTCGAAGTGACTCGGCAACAGTGCAGTGTCTCCTCTGGTGGGTTGCCTCTTGACGACTTGACATTGCCGGAGCTGCGGCGGGCTGGGCCGGGCTGTGGCTGTGGACAGGGGGTCGGAATGAGCGGTGTGGGTGCAATGCCACTGAGGTGGCACAGAAGATGGGACAGCAAAACATAAAAATAAAAGAAGAAAGAGAAATAAAGAAGAAAAGAAAAGAGAAAAAATAAAGGAAAAGAAATATCCATCAGATGCTCATCGTCAAACTAGTAACCTTTTTCTTTTGTCTTCCTGTACCCATTGTTCGTTCATTTCTTAATTTAATTCCCTTCATTAATCT
>CM031608.1:33327687-33330187 GCA_018398815.1 Conus ventricosus
GCAAATTGCTTCTGTATTAAAGCCATGAGCGTGAACATGTGGTCAGTTGTGGAGTAACCCTTTTTAAATCCTGCTTGTATATCTCCGGTAATGTCGTTTTCTGTTACCCACGCTTGAATTCTACTATTGATGACAGTACCATAAAGTTTGCTGCTGATGTCACTTAAAGCAATGCCTCTATAATTACTAGGGTCATTTGCGTCTCCTTTTTTGTACAGTGGTAGGATATGAGACTCGCACCAGTTATACGGAAAAACACCTTTGTCAAACAAAACATTGAAAAATTTAACAAAAAAATCAATAATGTCATCGCATGCATATTTAAGGAGCTCGCCAATTATTTTATCTGGTCCGGCAGATTTACCAAGTTTCAATTTCTTAAATGCTAGAAGGATTTCCTCTTTAGAGATGGGACGATTGAAAACATAGTTATCCTCATTATCATCTACCTCTACGGTATCACTTAAGGCATCAATTGAATCAAAGCTTTCGACTTCCTTTTCAAGTAATGTTTTAAAATGTTGAAACCAGTCATCGATTGTAACATCATTCCTTGTGTACCTACGTTTAGGAGAAATTCTGTTGACATTACTCCAAAATTCCTGCTGATTTTGTACAGAATCGATTAAAGATTTAACGACAGTATTATTAAAAATCTTTTCCTTCATTTTCAGTAGGTTTTTGTACTCTCGTCTACTTACACAATATTCAGCACGATCACTTGCATCCAGTGTGCACCTCCATTTTTTATGTAACATCAGCACTGTTCTTTTCTTTACACAACATTCCTTATCATACCAATCTTGTGATTTAAACCTGCCGTTTACCACAATACGTTTTCTCATACATGTTGCTGCATCTTTAATGCATTCATTAAACATGGAAAGCGCTTCGTTAACATCGACATCAACTAAATCAATGGCGGCATTCAGACGTAAATTTGTATACTCAGATTTGATTGAATTCAAGTTTAACCCTGCATTTTCTGCATTCCAGATAAACTTGTCAAAAGCATATCTTTCTATACCGTATACTTCTTTTTTCGGAACAGGAGTGTTTTCGGTTGGTAAACGCAAGGACATCCTTACAGGCATATGATCGGAGTCAATTCTTTCCAAAACAGACATACGACAAAAATCACAAAGAATTGAAAACAAATCGTATGACATCACGAAATAATCAACAACACTACTGCCAACGTCGGAAATGTACGTGCAGCAACCCTGGAGGTCACCATCACACATACCGTTCAATATACATAAATTTAAAGCAGTACATAAATCTAGTAAACATTTACCGTAAGGATTTAAAACCCTGTCTTGTGATTGTCTTCCGACATTTACGGAAGCACTTTTGTAAAGTGATGTAGTCTCGCTGGAAATGAAGTTCGGCGAAATATTCGACGTTCTGCTGTTAAGATCCCCTGACAGCACAATATACACATCCTCTAATGTCACAATGCAGTCGATGAGACAATCTTCCAAATTAACAATACCGTTATCAACATCAAAAAACGTATAAAATGGTGAACCTTCTGGTTGCACATAAGCACAAACATATATCATGTCTTTAGGCAGGTCAAACAATGATTTATCTACTCTAAGTAAAAGAATATTTGAATGATTTGAATCAATCTTTGTCACATATGTTCTAACTCTTTCCTTATTAAACACAGAACACCACCAGAACGTCTTCCTTGTCTTGATAACTTAACGGCAGGTTCACTGAATAACGTGTAACCTGGAAACTTGTCAGGTGTAACATACTCATGGAATGTTTCCACAAGACAAACAAAATCGTAAGCACACACGAAAGAAAGAAAATCTACGTCATACAGTTTTGACATTAATCCCTGAATATTCCAGTGTAAGAATGAAAATGTTTTAAATGTAACACCTGTATTAGCATCATCAATAGCATTCACATTATCAAAAACTGTATTTGCAATGTTAACAGTGACGGCATCATCAACATTGTCATTTACATTTTTATTGACTGAAAAATTGGAACCGGATGTACAGATAGCGTCAACGTCGACACTGTCACTGTCACTGTCACTGCGACGACCCGAGCACATCCTGTCAGCATGCACGGTGCCCCTCACCTCTGTCACTGCACGTGAAAGTTGAGTCGCCACTGACACTGACTCCAACCCAGCGATACGGTCACCGACGCCACAACGGCCTGGTTGAACGCTGTCAACCTGTTCAGAAACCCCCACCCCCATCACAGCACGTGCAACATGGGTCCCTGTTGACGGTGATGTACGCTCGCTTGTTTGCACTCGCAGAACAGAAGACAGGCTAGAAAACGGTGTAATGTTAATTTGAGCCTCCGAGCTTGACAGATGCACAGGGTTAATTTCGTGAACAATTGGACTAATATGATATGTACATTTTCCAGAAGGCCGGCCTGACCGCTATTTTAATTGTACCAGATTATCATGATGGTCAAGACCGAACTTCTGACCATCAACAATCAAATGGTCAAAAACCATTGA
>CM031608.1:33335187-33357687 GCA_018398815.1 Conus ventricosus
TCCTCCCACCCCACCCCACTCCCTCCTCCCAACCCCCTCCTTTTCAAATCCATGCTCTCAGTCATTTTCGCATTAACTAATGATCTGTTTATATATATATATATATATATATTTTTTTTTTTTTTTTTTTTTTTTTTGCTGTCTCAGCCTCTGCGCCACCTCAGAGGCAGTGCACCCACGCCGCTCATTCCGACACCCCGTCCACAGCCACAGCCCGGTCGGCCCCGCCGCAGCCCCGGCACCGAAAATCCACAGGGAGCAGTCAATGTCAAGTGGTCAAGAGGCAACCCACCAGAGGAGACTGCACTGCTGCCGAGTCACTTCGGTGGTGTTCAGTGGCGCCTGTTCTGATCTAACATACGCAGGACGCCACCTACTAAGCCCCCTACTGACGACAATAATTGCTTAGTCGCGGAGCCGGCGTGAGTGAGCTCTCCCTCCGGAGGGCGCCACCACGTCCGTCCAACGACAGCCCCCATGGACTCGCCGATACCGGTGACCCCGACGGAACCAAACCAAGGCCACAGACGTGGAGAGGACATCGAAATTGAGGTCACTATGAGAGCAGGGCATAAAGGGCCACAGAATTTGAGACTTTTTTTTTATGCTGATCGATGAGAATGAGGATGATTAAGATGATGCTACGGATTTCCATTTCGGTCTGAGACTACATGCCAGGGCTGTACTCTACGCTTCCTTTCATAATATATCCCGGCGTCAACCAGGCCCGAGAGATACAGGCACCTGCAGTGTTGGTCAGGAAATTTGAGCAACACTCTCAGAAACGCATCCATTAAGTGGATGAAACTCGACTGTGTGGTCCCAGTCTTCCCAACTGAGTCCGCAGCAAACTCAACTCTGGGTAGGAGCCGGTCGGGGCAGAAAAAACCCACATAACTCTGATGGGATTCGAACCCACGACCTCCCAGCCGGGAGTCCGCGACTCTAACCACTTCGCTACGGCGGCTGGTTATATATATATTTAGTTTTTGTTTTTTCCCATAATGTATTCATCTACTTTGTTCATGTCCTGCCTGAGAAAAAATCCAAGAGGCTGAGGTTGGGGATTTTAGTGTTTGTAATATTTCCTTGCGGTTCAGGATTTCAACATTTACTTTCCAGGTAAAAAGACTCTTTGCTTAGAAGGGCTGATAAGCTGACCTATATCAAAGATGGCAAATGTAGCAAACACAGTTACCACGGCGCCAACAGCTAGCCCCCAAATGAAATGTTATATTCTAAGTCTATACATGTATGGCATCTTCATATCACGCCGAGTTTCTTCAAACGGCAACAAAAGCGTTATAATTGTACTAACGCCATTTTGCTAAAACGACGCAATGATGTATTCGAGTTGAATCTAGCATAATTTGGAATGTCTGTTTGAAACTCTTCATGTGTCCTCCCAGACACGTCAACATTTTAGTCTTAGAATCAAGCATTCGACCGCAACTGCTTTTGGGTGAACGTCACCAGAAGAGTGACACCGATCCTAAATACGCTATTATATCTTCTCTCTCTCTCTCTCTCTCGCTCTCGCTCTCTCTGTCTCTCTGTCTCTCTCTCTCTCTTCTCTCTCTCCTCTCTCTCTCTCTCTCTCTCTCTCTCTCTCTCTCATAAGATTCTACAGCAATACTTTACCGCCCCCATTATACTTTTTTGCCTTGAACTTGATTTAACTGGAATCTGTTACCTGTTGCACCAGTTTGTTCAGGGTTGGCAGAAAATCGATGACACAAGCCACAAGCCTTCACAAGCCAAGTCAGACACGTACGCTGCCAGGACGGGAGATGTTCAAGGCATCCAGGGAGCAGACAGGCAGACCTAATCAGGCCAAGTTGTCATGACATTGCAGTATGTAATAGTCCAAAATTAAACATGGAGAGTTGATAGGTCAACCTGCCATGAAGAGGATGGAAGAGAAAGCCAATACATGCACAGATCTGATAAGCCAGGTTGTCATGACCGAGACGTTAAAAGCAGCCCGCAATTAAATATGAGAGCTGCTAAGCCAGGCCGCCAGATAGCCAATACACGTTCGGGCAGATCTGATACGCCAAGCTGTTATAGACAAGTTGTCAAAGGTAGCCAATACATGCACAGGTAGATCAACTAGGCCAAGCTGTTTCAAAGGAACCGTTGAAGCCAATACATTTTCGGGTAGATCTGATGGCCAAGTTGCCATGAAAGAAGCGTTAACGAAAGTCAGTATATGCACAGGTAGATACAAGATACAAAAGACCAATCTGTCTTGAAGGAAATACAAAATGGGGTCAGTGTATGCAGAGGTTGATCTGATAGGCTAAGCTGCCAAATAGGAGCTCTTAGATATAATACTTACACAGGTATATCTGATAAACTAAACTGCCAAAAAAGGAGCTCTTAGATATAGCCAATATTTACACAGGTACATCAGATAAGCTAACCTGCCAAAAAGGAGCTCTTAGATATAGTCAGTACTGACACAGGTGTATCTGATAAGCTAAACTGCAAAAAAGGAGCTCTTGAACATAGCCAATACTTTCACAGGTATAGCTAATATGCCAAGCTGCCATGAGGTTGCCGTTAAAAACAGCCAGTGATGAGATATATTTGCAAAGGTGATACAGCCACTGAATAGACCTGCAGAGCTAGCAGGTCAATTCATCCGAAGGAAGCTTTTAAAGCAATCAATGAATAGACAGATTTACAAAGTGATAGATCAATCTAACATAAGAGAACTGTTGAAGGCAGCCTGTCAATGGACAGATCAGCGGAGCCAATGGGTGAGTCTGTCATAAAAGAGATGCTGAGAAAAGCCAACTGATAGACAGATCAGCGGAGCCGATGGGTGAGTCTGTCATAAAAGAGATGCTGAGAACAGCCAACTGATGGACAGATCTGCTAAGCTGATAGCTGAGCATGTCGTAAGGGAACCGTTAAAACTCATTAAGAGACGGATCTGCAAAGTTAATGGGTCAGTCAGTCTTAAGAGTGTTGTTAAAGGCAGCCAATTAAGAGCAGATCCGCAAAGCTGATAGGTCAATTGGTCATAAGACAGCTGTTCCATGTAGCCAATGAATAGTCAGACCAGCAGATCAGATAGATTAACCTGTCCATCTTGTGCCGAATTCGACAAATATGAATGATTGCTCGTCGTTCATTTTCGTTGTCCTGAGTGTTGTTTCTCTCGCCTGATGAAGACCTATGAGGTGGAAACGCAGCGTGGTTTGTCTTGTGATTCGTTTGCCCACGCCATTTGTTGGAATCATAATAATCACTTTTTAAATTGGTTTGGCTCTCTGCCTGCAGTCGCCTTACTTTGCTCTGTCCTCAAAGTTTGTTAAAAGCATCCAGTCAATAGACAGATTCACAATGCCAGTAGACCCATCTGTCATAAAGAAGCTCTTAAAGGCAGAAAACGAATAGACAGATCTGCAAAGTGAATAAGTCAGTCTGTTCTAAGAGAGTTGTTAAAGGCAGCTAATCATCAGGCAGATCTGCAAAGCTGGGTCGGTCACTTGGTTATAAAAGAACTGTTAAAGATAGCCAATACATAGACAGATCAGCAAAGCCAACAGATCAATCTGTCATACGAGAACTGTTAAAGACAACCAACAAATTAACAGAACTACAAAGTTGTTAGGTCAATCTGCCCTAAGGGACCTGTTCAACGCAGCCGATGAACAGACAGACCAGCAGATCGGATAGCTCAACCTGTCATAAGAAAAAAAGTTTGTTAAAGGCACCCAGTCAATAGACATATCTGCAATGTCATTAGGTTCATCTGTCACATCGAAGCAGTAAAAGGCAACCAATTAATCAACAGATCTGCAAAAGTAATAGGTAAGCTGTGAAAGGCAGAAAACCGACAGACAGATCTGGAAAGCTGATACCTCAATATGTCATGGGAGAGATGCTTAAGGCTGTATGCATTAGTGGACCCGGACCCGGCCGTGCAGCGCAAGACCGTGCGCCAACCGTCCGGGGAAGAAGAAAAAAACATGCTCCGGGTTCTTTTTGTACTCCGAGTTCTTATAGACCAGAGAATACTTTAGAATGGGAACGAAGAAAATGTTGTCTATGTGTCTGTCTGCCCGTGGTCAAAATGTGATCCACTCGCTCCAGACAAACCTTCTGGCCGATTTTTCTGAAAATTTATAGGTATGTTCATTATGGGTCACGGATTATGCCCGATGTTTTATTTTACCAGAATAGCCGTTACTAACGGCTATAACGGCCCAAAACGGTTTTTCGTCTTTATGGAATATCTCAGAAAGTACCTGGCCGAAGATAAGCTGGGAGTACGTTTATATGCTTTGCATCTTGTTTACAACTTACTGGCGACGGCCAGAGCGGTTCATAGTGCACCTGGCCCGACCCGTGTGATGAGAGCCGTGATTTTGCCGGTTGTGCAAACCGTACTTTCTCCAGCTGTCCAGGTGAAGGGACCGAAGTCTTCCTCTGATTTTTTTTAAAACATATTTATCTTTGTTTCCAACTTGGGCGACGAAAAACTCATTGCCTCCGTGGGGCTCAGCTCATTTATGTACAGAAAAAGTGGCAAGATTCTCTCTGCTGCTTGGGATCACTTGGCGCGAGAAATGGGAGAATATGGTAAATAGTAAAAATAGTTATCTCCTTTTTTTTTACCACCAAATGAACAAAGTAAACAAATCTTCAACTTTAGATCCAATACTGCTTATATCAACACAAAAAGTGGCAGTCACGGATATATTTTCTACAAAAAACTAAGAAACATCCACATTGATACAAAAGTCATTGAAGGTTTTTTTATGACTGTTTTATTCAATCCATTTTGACGTTTTCTTTTACGTTTTATCAACAAAAAGAGCCAGTAACCGTCCGGGTCTACTATGCGCGCTTCCAAGAATCCGGACACCCGGATGGAAAACAGCCTTGTAAAGCACGGCCGGGTCCGGATCCACTATGCCTAAGACAGTTAAGACATAGAGAGATCCACAGAGCTAATAGGTCATAAGAGAGCTGTTAAAGGCAGCCAATAAACAGACAGACAGATCTGCAGGCCTGACTGTCTGTCAATTTTGTTGATTTACCCATTGTTGCACGGTGAGTCGTTCGGGCGGCTGGTCAGCCTAGGACTCACTCAGCCATTTTGAAGGTCCTTAACTTACTGGGTTTTATTTTTATTTAAAAAACAAACAAACAAACTTACTGGGTTAATCGGCAAATCAGGAATGAGTCAGTCAGTGACTAAAACACTTGGTTCAGTGAGTCACTGAGCTGGTCAGTGAGTTAGCGAATAAGTCAGCTTGTGAGTCAGTCAGGTAGTCAGCCACACAACCAGGCACTGGGTCTGTGAGTAAGTAAGTAAATCAACCAGCCAGATAGTGGGTCGATGTATCAGTCAGTGAAAGTCAGTAGGTAAGGTACTCAGCCAGAAGGTCAGTCAGTGGGTTAGTGAGTTAACGAATTATAGGACAGGCGAGTGAGCCGATTAGACAGTCGAAGACAGAGGGTCAAAGACTTACCCAAACTGATAGTCACTAAGGTCGTTATTTTAGGTACTTGGTGAATGAGTGAGTGAGAGAGTAAACCTATTACCCAGGACCGCGGCTTTTTGTTTATTTGTTTCCTATTGGTTTGTTTTTTTGTTTTGTTTGGGTGTGTGTGTGCACGTGTATGTATGTATGTGTGGTGTGTGTGTGTGGGGTTTGTGTGTGTGTGTGTGTGTGTGTGTGTGTGTGTGTGTTGTGGTGTGTGTGTGCACCTGTATGTATGAAATGTGTGTGTGTGTGTGTGTGTGTGTGTGTGTGTGTGTGTGTGGTTGTGTGTGTGTGTGTGTGTGTGTGTGTAGTCAGTCAGGCGGCCTTCAACCAGGCACTGGGTGATCTGTGGGTAAGTAAGTCAATCAGCCAAAAGTGAGTCGATGAATCAGTCAGTGAGAGCCAGTGGGTAAGTATCTAAACCAAAAGATCAGTCAGTGGGTTAGTTAGTTAACGAATTATAGGACAGCCGATGAGCCAGTCAGTACGCGATTAGACAGTCGGAAGACAAAGGGTCAAAGGACTTGCCCAACTGTTTATCACAAAGGGTGTTATGTTTAGCACTTGGCAAATTATTTGAGTGAGAGAGTAAACAATTCTCCAAGGATCGTGTTCTTTTTTCTGTTGGTTGTATGTGTGTGTTTGTTTTGTGTGTTGTGTGGTGTGTGTGTGTTTTGTGTGTGTGTGTGTGTTTTGTGTGTGTGTGTGTGTGTGGCGGTGTGTGGTGGGTGTGTAGTTTATATTTTCCAGTTGTGCTTCATTTGCTTCCTCTCTCTCTCTCCTCTCTCTCTCTCTCTCTCTCCTCCTCTCTCTCTCTCTTCTCGCTCCCCCTCTCTTCTCTCTCTCTTCTCCTCCTCTCTCTCTCTCTCTCTCTCTCTCTCTTTCTTTCTTCCCCCCCCCCCCTCTTTCTCTCCCTCTCTTTGCTCGTCGTTTTGTCTGTGTGACATCTTTCTTCACCTTGATCAGACCGTGAAAAAGGGTAACCATTTGAAATACGGTATTGCTTTTTTTACGTCGTTCCACTGTTTCAGTGTGTCTCTTTGTTATCATGATATCAGCACAAACCGATGTGTGCCGACGCACCTGATCGACCTGTTGGGGGGTACGTAAGGGACTCTCATTGGCTGCATCACCGATCGTTGTTGTCACCCTTTTGGGCATGCCGTCTTCTACGTGATAAACGATCTGGAGGGAAACCAAGCTTTTTAAGTATGTCGATACATGCCATGCTCCCCTCTCTCTCTCTCTCTCTCTTCTCTCTCTCATCTCCTCTCCTCTCTCTCATCATCATCATCATGATGTGTGTTCATACTCTCTCTCTCTCGCTCTCTCTCTCTCTCTCTCTCTCTTCTCTCTTTTCTCTCTCTCTCTCTCTCTCTCTCCTCTCTTTTCTCTCTCTCTCTCTCTCCTCTCAGCATCATGTGTGTTTATTCTCTCTCTCTCTCTCTCTCTCTCCTCTCTCTCTCTCTCTCTCTTCTCTCTCTTTCTTCATCTTTATATTTTTAGAATTTTTTTTTTTTGTCTTTTTGTCTTGTTTGTCTCATAGAGACATTTGAAGAATTTTATATGTTGTTTTTTGCTTTACTTTTTCCCTTTTTGTTTTTTTTTTTTTTTTTTCATTTGCATTAATTGTTTTGTCGTGCTTTAAACGCTTTTTTCATTTGCTTACATTCACTGACGTTGTCAATACTTGCTTCTTGGTGGTGGTTGTAATAGTTGATTTCAAATTTATTGATGTTTTTGCCTGTATAATCATGTTTTTATGCATACGTGGTATCGTTTCGTACCAGCTGCGTAAATAGTAACGGCAGGTATGAAAGAGGGTAATTAAGCCAATAATTTTACCGTTATGTATACTGACTTCCATATAAAACGCGAAAAATTGAAAGGCTATTTTTTGGGTGAAAAGGGGTGAATAACAATATTGAACCATTGTGGGAAGTTGTTTGGGTCCAAGACTCCGTGCAGTGAAAATATTGTGTGAGCAACACATCATTCCGGCATTGGAGGGTCAACAAAAATGGGAAACTGGTTGCTGCATGTGAGGCACGTGCACACCATGCAGAGCAAAGTTAACCAGCGACAAGTACGCAGGCATGCAGCCTTTATAAAGCCGCGCTACAAGGTTCAGATAACGACTTGCCGTCTGAGCGCTACAGAGATGCCAAGACTACGAGCAGAGGAACGCAATCGTGCCCTAGGCCAT
This sequence comes from Conus ventricosus, assembly GCA_018398815.1. Taxonomy (NCBI): domain Eukaryota; kingdom Metazoa; phylum Mollusca; class Gastropoda; order Neogastropoda; family Conidae; genus Conus; species Conus ventricosus. The sequence goes on from CM031608.1 coordinate 33,342,901, forward strand.
CTGGAGGCTGGTGTGGATGCCAGGCAGGTCGCCAACATCTTTAACGTCCACATCTCAACCATCTATCGTCTGCAGCACCGCATGCGAGTCACTGGTACCACTGATGATCGTCCCCGGCCAGGCCATCCTCGGGTCACCACACCAAGAGAGGATCGCCATTTTGTTCGAACCCATCTGCGGGACAGGCGGCAAACAGCCGCTAACACTGCTCGACAGTGCCTGGGAATCTCCAGCAACGAATCAGCCTCAACACTGTGCAGCGGCGTCTTCAGGAGAACGGGCTGGCATGTAGGCGTCCTCACAGAGGTCCGGTACTGACACCAAGACACCGGCAGGACAGGCTGCAGTGGGCACAAGCCCGAATCAACTGGTGCAGGCAGCAGTGGGGACGCATACTGTTCTCAGATGAGAGCCGTTTTTGTATTGACATGGCTGACGGTCGTGTCAGAATATGGCGTCGACCTGGTGAACGCTATGCTGACTCCTGTGTGGTAGAGCGGAACCCCTGGGGAGGCCCGAACGTTATGATATGGGGTGCAATTGGCATTAACCACGCCATAGGACCAGTCATCTTTCAGAACATTGGTCCTGGTCGCAGACAGGGTGTCAATACACAGCGCTACATCCACCAGGTGCTCAGACCCCATGTCGTTCCTTGTTTTGCGCAACACCCAAACTGGACATTCCAACATGACAATGCAAGACCACACACAACCAGGGCCACCCAGCAATTTCTTCAGCATAACAACGTCAATGTGCTGCCCTGGCCAGCCCTCAGTCCGATTTAAACCCAATACAACATTTTTGGGATGAACTTGGCAGACGGTTGGACCTCCTGCGTCCACGACCAGCAACAGCGGCTCAACTTCACCAGGCCATCGTCCATGTGTGGGCTGGTGTGCCAAGGGGACGCATCAACCACCTGGTCCACTCAATGAGCCGCAGGTGTCAAGCAGTTGTCCATGCAAATGGTGGCCACACACGGTATTAGGACTTCAAGCTGGTTTGTCACGTGACCTTGGATTTTCCACACAAAGACATATTGCTGATGACATTTTCACACATTACCGGTGTAATGAATCAAATCACGCGTTGAATTCTCGCTTCCACTCTGTACAATTGTGACCAATAAAATTCGCCCCTAACCTTCAGCTTGTTTTGCTTTCGCGTTTTTTATGGAAGTCAGTATAATAAAATATCATTGTCATTGTCATTGTCTCTATCTATCTATCTCTCTGTCAAATTATGTATGTCAGCACGCACACACACACACACACACACACACACACACACACACAACACACACACACACACACACACTCACTCACTCACACACACACACCACACACACACACACACATATACAAACACACACACACACACACACTCTCTCTCTCATCTCTCTTCTCTCTCTCTCTCTCTCGCACTCGCTCTCTAATTAAGTGAGTCAATATTTGCCATCTCTCTCTCTCTCTCTGCCTGTCTGCCTCTGTCTCTGTTTCTGTTTGTCACTGCCTGTCTCGCTGTGTCTCTGTCTATCTGTCCGTTTGTCTGTTTGTCTGCCTCTCTCTCTCTCTCTCTCTCTCTCTCTCTCTCTCTCTCTCTCTCTCTCTCTCTCTCTCTCTCTGACTCTCTCCTCTCTCTTCTCTCTCTCTCTCTCTCTCTCTCTCTCTCTCTCTCTCTCAGTCTGTCTGTCCGCCTATCTGCCTCTGTCTCTGTCTCTGTGCGTGTCCCTCTCTCTCTGTGTCTCCTTTCATGACTGCCTCTGTCTCGCTGTGTCTCTGTTTGTCTGTCTGCCTGTCTGTCTGTCTCACTGTCTGTCTGTCCGTTTGTCTGTCTGCCCCTCCTCTCTCTCTCTCTCTCTCTCTCTCTCTCTCTCTCTCTCTCTCTCTCTCTCTCTCTCTCTCTCTCTCTCGGCGAAACATTCATACCGAAGCCACATAACCTGTGGTTAACCATTCTTTACCGCGTCATCAGGACCCATATCTTACATTTATTAGTAACAATTTCAGACGCCAGCCCCCCCCCCCCCCCCCCACCCCACTTTCCCCTTTCCCACACACATTCGTTTTACCTCTTCCCTTTGTATCCCCATCCCTACTGTCTTCTGCGCTGTAGTAACCACGCTACAGTGTCTGCTATTTTCCTTTATTAACAGAATACTTACCCCCCTCCCCCTCCCTCCTCCGCCGCACCATCCTCCTCCCAAACAGAAGAACTACTTTTATATCCTGCAACTAGACCAACCATCACCACTAACCTAACGAATCTATACACACCTTCTATCATTTAACCAGCAACAGAAAGCAGACAAACAAAGGAGAAAAAACTGTCACTATCTACTCTCTAGATTAAAAAAATGATGGCCAGTATTACATGTATTTCCTGGACACCATGAGACGATTAGGAATCTTTCGAGGTGTGGGAAGAGGGAGACAGACCATTTTCAAGATGGCCAGTATTGGCATTAATTTGTTTCTGGACACCACGAGACGATTAGGAATCTTTTGAGCTGTGGGAAGAGGGAGACAAACCATTTCCTAACCATCTCCCGGGGTAAAACCAAAGGGGGCGGGTGGGGGGGGGGGGGGGTGAGATGTAAATATTGACGTTAATAGGTGTACTGCTGGCGGTAGTTTTATGGCCACGACTATTGACTTCCTTTGTTGACAGCATTCTGGCGTTCCCTTGCTGGTGTGACGAGGGGGAACGCCTGTAAACAGGAGGAAAACCCATCGACGACCCCCCCCCCTCTCTCTCTCTCTCTCTCTCTCTCTCTCTCTCTCTCAGCTTAGCCTGTGGTCATTGATCGGCTGTATAGAGCTGCACGTTATTTACTGCCGCCCGTTTGTAATTTATTGTTGAAAAATCGACCGGCAATTACACAGCAACATTAATGTCCTTCTAACCTTTACTACTCTGCGGTTTTTTCTCAGAAAATGTCGATCCTCTCTCTCTCTCTCTCTCTCTCTCTCTCTCTCTCACCTCCATCGATGGAAAACAAGGTGGCCCACCTTAATGTGTAGAGTGAAAGGCTTGAGTCAACAGACGCTGCTTTAAACCAATCAAGGCTGACGTCCCCTGCCTCAGGGCTTGCCATGGCAGCGTTCACACTGCTTTAACCCAATCACAGCTGACTCGCTTGCCTTGAGGCTTGCTATCCAATGTTCACACTAGTTCTTTTCCTTTCACGCCAACGGGGGGTTAAAAGAAAGCAAAACAAGAAAGAAACGAAGAAGAAAGCACAGAAATGTCATTTCACAGTTTGAAAAAGTTGGAATATCTCCGACGGGGGTAAATATTTTGACAAATCTGAAGACAAGTTCTGAATATCCGGACTGTCTTTCTTTTCTTTCTTTCTTTTTTTTTTCTCTCTTCGTTTTCTTGTTCTGTTTTTCTTTCTCTGTTGTGTTTACCTTTCACTTTTTCTGTCCTTCATTTTTCTTCTTTTTTTTTTTTTCCTCCCCTGTTCTTTGTAGTCTCTGGCTGGACTGCCAACAGGCAGAACGATGGTTTTTTTTAATTCTGTATTTCAGTTGTTTTCTTTTTTCGTATTTTTTTTTATTCACATATTTGTTCTCCCCATCCTTCCTTCCTTCCTTCCTTCCTTGCTTCCTTCCTTCCTTCCTTCCTTCCTTCCTTCCTTCCTTCTATCCTTCGATCATTTCTTTGTGTTTTTGTAGCCTGCCTGTATCTCGACAGCTTCGCTCGTCAGATAGTGTTGCATTCGTTCTGCTTCTTGATCATAATTACTCTGAAACATTACATTTTTTTTGTGTTCCTTTTTACCACGGATATACAAAAGATAGCGGACATTGTGTGTGTGTGTGTGTGTGTGTGTGTGTGTGTGTGTGTGTGTGTGTGTGTGTGTGTTTGTGTGTGTGTGTGTGTGTTTTCATGCAAACTGACTCTGCATTACTATTTGTCAAACATAAATTTATATGAGAAAACTTTGAGTTGCATCACCCCTCACTTTGAACACTTACACGCACTCACAAATACAAACGAACACACACACACACACACACACACACACACACACACACACACACACACACACACACACACACCGCGCGCGCACGCACACACACACACACACACACACCACACACACACACACACACACACACACACACACACACAGAGAGAGAGAGAGAGAGAGAGAGAGAGAGAGAGAGAGAGAGAGAGAGAGAGAGAGAGAGAGAGAGAGAGAGAGAGATGCTCACGTTCGAACACACACGCACGCACGCTCAATGCGTCTTTCCTTTCCAAACGGACGTATGACAATTCACGTCATTCTTCGTCTTCCCCTCACACAGACCATCTCCCTCTCTCTGTCTCTGTCTCTGTCTCCTCTCTCTCTCTCTCTCTCCTCTCTCTCTCTCTCTCTCTCTCTCTCTCTCTCTCTCTCTCAATGAGGGGGAGTTTAAACTTTCTTTATAATTCATTATTCCACGAATATTATCTTTCTTTTGACATGAGACAAAATCTGCGAACTCTTCAGACACACGTTTAAACAGAGAACAATGGTAGGATAGGAGAAGCCTATTCCTGGTGTGTTCGAAAAAAAAAAGCCCACGGTGGGCGTTGACCTGGGGGGAATTTTCATACCTAACGCCGTTCAGTTTCAGTAGCCACCAGTCATTCAAGAAGACATCGATTTCCATGGCCTGCGGTCACCTATCAGACCAACACCTCCCACACCAAAGAGGGAGGAGGAGGAGGAAATCAATGGGCAGTCACTGGTACTTAGCCCGGATGCACGCGACCCGCACGTGACCGTCGTGACTTTGATTGACGGGACAGAAACCACCCCAGTCCGTTTCCTGTCTCGCGGAGGTGCTGCTCTGGGCTTCAGCAGGTTGAGGGGTGAGGGGTTGGGGTGAGGGGTAAGTAGGGGTGTGTGTGAGCTGCGATGGACTGGCTAGGAAAGAGGTGTGTGTGTGTATGTGTGTGTGGGGGGGGGGGGGGGGGGGAGGGGGGGAGGGGGCGGATAAAGAGATGGGAGTTCGGGGGAGTCTGGCAGACTGTGAGTTTGCTGCTCCCGAAGCGGCATGGGAGAGGTAAGGTGGATGTTGGTGGGAAAGACGTGTATAAGGTTGTCTGATATGCATTTTATTTTTCATGGTTGCCTGATCTTCATTCCGTTGATTTGCTGTCCCTCCATTCCGTTGTATATGGTCGGCTGATCTGCTTATCTTTCATCACATTTGGCATGGTTGTCTGATCTGTTATCTTTCATTGTATTGCGCATGATCGTCGGATCTGTTATGTTTCGTTATATTGTGAATGATTGTCTAATCTGTTATCTATATAATCCACTGTACATGGTTATCTCTTCAGTCATCCCCCATTCCATTTCCATTGTATTTGTTCTCTTACCCCTCCATTCCATTATGCAAGGCCATCCTATCTGTTATCTCTGAATTCCGTTTGCATAGTTTCTTATCCATTATTATTCCATTCCATTGTGCTTTTTTTTTTATTTGTTACCCCTCCATTCCACTGTGCATGGTTATCTGATCTGTTATCCCTGTATTCCACTGTGCACGGTTATCTGATCTGTTATCACCCTTATTCCACTGTGCATGGTTATCTGATCTGTTATCACCCTTATTCCACTGTGCATGGCTATCTGATCTGTTATCACCCTTATTCCACTGTGCATGGTTATCTGATCTGTTATCCCTCTATTCCACTGTGCATGGTTATCTGATCTGTTATCCTTCTATTCCACTGTGCATGGTTATCTGATCTGTTATCACCCTTATTCCACTGTGCATGGTTATCTGATCTGTTATCCCTCTATTCCACTGTGCATGGTTATCTGATCTGTTATCACCCTTATTCCACTGTGCATGGTTATCTGACCTGTTATCCCTCTATTCCACTGTGCATGATTATCTGATCTGTTATCACCCTTATTCCACTGTGCATGGCTATCTGATCTGTTATCCCTCCATTCCACTGTGCATGGTTATCTGATCTGTTATCACCCTTATTCCACTGTGCATGGTTATCTGATTTCTTGTCCCTCCATTCCACTGTGCATGGTTATCTGATCTGTTGTCCCCCTTATTCCACTGTGCATGGTTATCTGATCTGTTATCCCCCTTATTCCACTGTGCATGGTTATCTGATCTGTTACCCCTCCATTCCACTGTGCATGGTTATCTGATCTGGTATCCCTCCATTCCACTGTGCATGGTTATCTGATCTGTTATCCCCCTATTCCACTGTGCATGGTTATCTGATCTGTTATCCCTCTATTCCACTGTGCATGGTTATCTGATCTGTTATCCCTCTATTCCACTGTGCATGGTTATCTGATCTGTTATCCCCCTATTCCACTGTGCATGGTTATCTGATCTGTTATCCCTCCATTCCACTGTGCATGGTTATCTGATCTGTTATCCTGTATTCCACTGTGCATGGTTATATGATCTGTTATCCTTCCATTCCACTGTGCATGGTTATCTGATCTCTTGTCCCTCCATTCCACTGTGCATGGTTATCTGATCTGTTATCCCTCCATTTCACTGTGCATGGTTATCTGATCTGTTATCCCTCCATTTCACTGTGCATGGTTATCTGATCTGTTATCCCTCCATTTCACTGTGCATGGTTATCTGATCTGTTATCCCTCCATTTCACTGTGCATGGTTATCTGATCTGTTATCCCTCCATTTCACTGTGCATGGTTATCTGATCTGTTATCCCTCCATTTCACTGTGCATGGTTATCTGATCTGTTACCCCTCCACCCCATTGGCTTCTTTCAACACTGTCTCATCTTCCCTGACTTCTCAGCAGCTCTACTCCCACGCTGCACGTTCTGACTCCTCCACACAAAACCACACCCAGGGTCGTCATTCCGCGACCTCACCACCAGCATCCTACAGCGAACAACCGATATCATGTCGTCATAGGTCATGCAACCCACCAGAGGAGGCATGGCACTGTACTTACTGTGGCTGTCATTCTGATGGTGTGCAGTGATGACTGTTCTCATCCAACGTACTGAAGAGGACTACTGCATCTGCGAGGTGCCAGTGTGAGTAACCGTTACCCTTCGGGGAGCACCCGCCGTAGCTTCCATCGAACGACAGTCCCCGCAGACTGGTCAATACTGACGACAGTGACGCAAATTCTAACAGGGCCATGAGTGGACGTGGGTCGGAAATGAAAGCTGAAGTCACCGAGAGAGCAAGGCATGAAGGGCAATAAAACGTAGAACTTCTTTTCGTGTTGTTCAATGAGGATGTCGAAGGTGATGCTAAGGAGTCTCATGTTGGTGTGAGACTGCATGGCAGGGTTGTACTCAATGTTTCATTTCGAAATATACATATGCCGGTGAGTCCCTCTATTGCCATTGGATCCAAGTATTTGGTTTTGCCAAGGAACAATCTCTAGCAGGTCTGGGGTTAATCTGTTTTCAGATCGGTGTGTGTGTGTGTGTGTGTGTGTGTGTGTGTGTGTGTGTGTGTGTGTGTGTGTGTGGTGTGTGGAACGATTCTAAACTATTGTACACAACATTGCACAATCCTTAATTTCTCTTCAATACACTACACGGCTTTAAACAGTTTTAAACGTTAACCTGCTTTTCTCTATACAACACAGCTCTATTGTACACTACACATCTGAAACGGCTCCATGCTACACTTCACAGCTCTAAACTGTTCCACAGTGCACTGCATAGCTCTAAACTGCTCTACGCTGCACTTTGTAGCTCTAAACTGTTGTACATAACATTACACTAAAGTACACTACACTTTGTAGCTCTAAACTGTTGTACATAACATTACACTAAAGTACACTACACTGCACAGCTCTAAACTGTTGTACATAACATTACACTAAAGTACACTACACTTTGTAGCTCTAAACTGTTGTACATAACATTACACTAAAGTACACTACACTGCACAGCTCTAAGGCGTTTTACACAACACCACGCAAAAATACTCTACACTGTGCAGCTCCAAACTACCCAGCAGAATACTACACATCTTTAAACTGCTGCACACCACGCTGCATAACACTAAACTGTATACACCTTACTGCACAGCTCTCAACGTCTCTGCATTACACTACACAGTTTAACACTACAATACACAGCACTGAATTAGTTTACTCTTCACTACTCGCCTCTAAATTGTTTAAAACTACACTGCTCTACTCGAAACTACACTGCACAGCTTGGAACTGCTCTACACTACACTACACTACACTACACTACACTACACTACACTACACTACACTACACTACACTACACTACACTACACTACACTACGCTAACTTGGTTTACAAAGTACTCCATGGCACTGTAGTATTCTACATTTTAGTACCTTACATTACGCTGCTCTATAGTACACTATACTGCTGTACACTACAAAAGATAACGCACTACATTATTGTACACATTTCAGAACAATCTAATGCAATCGGTTACCTGATAACCTCCATCTCAGCAACCCAGACCCACCTTTCTTACCGCAAAGCTCCGTATAATGTCATTCAAAACAAAACAAAACTTAAGAGCCAGTAACGTGACCGTGTAACTAGTCATAAATACTCTGACTCAAAGGCCACGTCAAAGGCAAAAATGTTACAAATTAAATTGATATTGATTTGGAGGAATATCGGTAAAAAGATTTCTGAGCACGCAACGTCTTTTGCTGCTTGATGTACATAGGTCTATGTCTAGTGACTTCGTCTTAAGGGAAAAGAAATTACCATTCAAAGATTTTCTTCCACAGTTTAGAGATTGAAGGGTCTCTTTGTTTTTTTAAAAGTCAGCTCTGACAGAGACAAGACACGCATGGCCCCTATTACGTTGTTTGAAATGGCTACAGCAAGCAGTGTGACTGTATGATGTTGATAAGAATCATCATAGCAACCAATGTGGACTTTGTGACGTTGACTAGAATGACGACAGCAAGCAAAGTGTACTGTGTGACGATACCTGGAATGACGACAGCAACCGAGAGGGACTTATGATGTTGACTGGGATGACGCCAGCAACCAACGTGGACTGTATGACGTTGACTGGAATGACGACAGAAACCCAAGTGGACAGTATGACGTTGACTGGGATGACGCCAGCAACCAATGTGGACTGTATGACGTTGACTAGAATGACGACAGTAGTCAAGGAGGACTGTATGACGTTGACTGGAATGACGACAACAACAAAGGGGGACTGTATGACGTTGACTGGAATGACGACAGAAACCCAAGTGGACAGCTTGACGTTGACTGGGATGACGCCAGCAACAAAGGGGACTGTATGACGTTGACTGGAATGACGACAACAACAAAGGAGGACTGTATGACGTTGACTGGGATGACGCCAGCAACAAATGGGGACTGTATGACGTTGACTGGAATGACGACAACAACCAAGGGGGACTGTTTGACGTTGACTGGAATGACGACAACAACAAAGGAGGACTGTATGACGTTGACTGGAATGACGACAGAAACCCAAGTGGACAGTATGATGTTGACTGGGATGACGACAGCAGTCAAGGAGGACTGCATGACGTTGACTAGAATGACGACAACAACAAAGGGGGACTGTATGACGTTGACTGGAATGACGACAGCAGTCAAGGAGGACTGCATGACGTTGACTAGAATGACGACAACAACAAAGGGGGACTGTATGACGTTGACTGGAATGACGACAACAACAAAGGGGACTGTATGACGTTGATTGGAATGACGACAGAAACCAACGTGGACTGTATGACGTTGACTGGGATGACGACAACAACAAAGGGGGACTGTATGACGTTGACTGGAATGACGACAGAAACCCAAGTGGACAGCTTGACGTTGACTAGTATGACGACAACAACGAAGGGGGACTGTATGACGTTGACTGGAATGACGACAACAACAAAGGAGGACTGTAAGACGTTGACAGGAATGACGACAGCAACGAAGGTGGACTGTATGACCTCGACTGGTATCACGACAGCAACCAAGGGGGACTGTATGACGTTGACTGGAATGACGACAGGAACCAACGTGGACTGTATGACGTTGACTGAAATGACGACAGCAACCAAGGTGGACTGTATGACGTTGACTGGAATAAGGGCGGCAAACCATGTCGACTGAATGATGTTGACTGGAATAAGGACGGCAAACAATGTGGACTCTATGACGTTGACTGGAATAAGGACAGCAAACAATGTCAACTGAATGACGTTGACTGTAATAAGGACGGCAAACAATGTCAACCGAATGACGTTGACTGTAATAAGGACGGCAAACAATGTCGACTGAATGACGTTGACTGGAATGATCACAGTAACCAATGTGGACCTAATGACCTTTTCTCTGTCCCATGTTCTTTGCCACCTCAGTGTCATAGCATCCACACAGCTCATTCCGACCTCACACATCACCTCCACAGCCACAGCCCAGCCTAGTCTACCACAGCACCGGCACCGGCAGTCCACAGGGAGCAGTCACTGTCAAGTCGTCAAGGGGCAACTCACCGGAGGAAACACAGCACTGCTGCCGAGTCACTTCTTCGGTGGTGTTTAGTGGTGCTTGTTCTGATCCAACATACGCAGGACACCACCTACTGAGCAAGCAACGTAGGCAGCAAAACTTCGACTAGAATGACTAAAGCAGTTAAGGTAGAGTGTACATGGTGACTAGAATGACTGAAGCAGTTAAGGTAGAGTGTACGATGGTGACTAGAATGACTAAAGCAGTTAAGGTAGAGTGTACGATGGTGACTTGAATGACTAAAGCAGTTAAGGTAGAGTGTACATGGTGACTAGAATGACTGAAGCAGTTAAGGTAGAGTGTACATGGTGACTAGAATGACTGAAGCAGTTAAGGTAGTGTGTACGATGGTGACTTGAATGACTAAAGCAGTTAAGGTAGAGTGTACATGGTGACTTGAATGACTAAAGCAGTTAAAGTAGAGTGTACGATGGTGACTTGAATCACTAAAGCAGTTAAAGTAGAGTGTACGATGGTGACTTGAATGACTAAAGCAGTTAAGGTAGAGTGTACATGGTGACTAGAATGACTGAAGCAGTTAAGGTAGAGTGTACGATGGTGACTTGAATGACTAAAGCAGTTAAAGTAGAGTGTACATGGTGATTTGAATGACCACTGCAAACAATGGAACACGTGTATTACGGACATCGCACACGTTATTGCCCAGTCAGAGTCGGGCTGACAGACTGCTGTTCCAGTCTGTACTAGCAATGATTTGATGCTATTTCTTTGTCATGATCTGAAATCTCGTCAGTTATTCTATTAAGAATTTAGCGCCAATTTTGCCCACATACTCTGAGACCGCCGTGCAATCTGCACTAGCAATGATTTAGTGCAATGTTATTGTCACGATCTCACACCACTGTGCAGTCTGTACTAACAAGTGTGTAGTGTCATTTCTCCGTATGACCTAAAATCGCCATGGAAAGATTCAATGCTATTTTGCTGTCACGATCGCTGAGGGTTTAACATGTTGAACATCATGTCATAAATCTGTCGCTAAAAATCATGGCAGAAACCGGATGGTTAAACCCCCAATTAGAAGACTCGGGAAAGGGACAGCCGGGATATGAGATGAATGTACCACTAGTCAGTCATAGTCATGATGATACTTCGTTTCTTTTTTTTTTTTCTTTTTAAAATTGGAAATGAAATGAGGCAGGGAACAGTAAACAATTAACAGTAAACAAGTGGGGTAACATTTGCTCCCATAAGAAAACCTAACACAGAGTAACTTTTATTCAAGACTGGCACAGCCTTTTAAACTTGAATAAAGTCAGTCAAATACATAGACGAACAATCTGATAGTGGGATGGCGAACTGACACAGGCTGGATGGCGAGCTGTTACAAGCTGTGCGGCAAGCTGACATAAAGCGACGCTTTCCTCTTCCAAATAGCATCTCTGGGCTGTGTACAAGGATACGGCGGCTTGAAAAACAGCAGATAGGTACGGTACCTACCGTCAGAAGGCTGAAAGCTTTCCCACGATGCAATGGGAAGGTAGGGGAGGAGAAGGGGGGAGGACTTGGCACAGCGTGACAAACAGGCGAAGGGCGGGCACGAGCACGGATTGGTGACGAAGAGTCATCCACTGCAACATCCACGATTTCAGGTCTCGCACCCACTGCTGGGGTTATTGTTCGTAGCGGCATTTTTTCCACGCACACACGTAAAGATGTCCAACAGTGGAAATATGTTGGTAATTCATGGTGGAATTTAGATTGTGCGATAGTTGTAGCTCTTAAAAAAGAAGCCTATAAAGCTTGGCTGAAAGTGAGAACAGATGAAAATTTCCTAGCGATGAAACATGCCAAAAATAACAGTAACAGGGTTGTTGCCCGAGCGAAAAGAATACATTTCTCAGAATTTTGTAGATCCAAAATATCGGAATCAAAAGATATCCATAAGGTTTGGAAAATGGTTAAAAAATTGAAAAATGGTTATTGCTTGCAACAGTACCCAATTAAGTTAGATAATAATGCTCTTCCATCCTCACAGGAGAAAGCTGAGGCATTCGTCAAAATATTTTCAGAAAATAACTTGCTGTCTAGTCTCAGTCCATCTATCAGGTGTTTTAGAGAGGAGGAAGAAAAACGAACTATATCAGGATCCACCACCAAATCATTTCCATTATTTAAACGCTCCTGTTACATATGATGAATTTTGGGAGACGTTAGAATCTTTTTCTTCAAATTCAAGTGCTGTTGGCCTAGATGGTATATCCTATCAACTGTTATACCACTTGCCTTCACATTGGAAACGATTACTGCATTCATTTTACCAAAAATGTTGGTTTAATGGAACTCTGCCTAGTATCTGGAAGAGATCTGTTGCAGTCCCAGTTCCAAAACAAGGTAAGCCCAGGTCTGACATCGGTAGCTACAGGCCAATAGCACTAACCTCTCACGTTGGAAAGTTGTTAGAAAAGATTATCCAAAGACGTCTTTTATATTTTTGTGAAAAAGAAAGTATAATCCCAGTGAATCAAGCGGGATTTCGCAAAGGTCGATGTACAATAGATCATTTGGTGAAACTTACAAGTCAAATTAAAAAGCAGTTTGCTAGACGAAAAAGTACTCTTGCTACCTTTTTTTATATCAGAAAAGCGTATGATAGTATCTGGCACGCAAGACTACTTTACAAATTGAAAGAAATAGGAATTAATGGAACGATGTTTCAATACTTTAAAAGTTTTTTTTATCGCAGAGATCCATATGTACAAGAATAGGGAAAGTTTACTCGTCTTTTCAGAGCATTGATATCGGAATTCCACAGGGCTCTATTATAGCCCCCATGTTGGTTTAACATTCTTATTTATGATCTTCCACAGATATTATCAAAAAGTGTGAGTTTAGTACAATATGCCGATGACATTGCTATGTGGATAAATACAAATATCCGAAAGCATACTGGCAAGAGAATTACGAATCATATACAGAAAATATATCAGTTAGAGATAGATAAATTAAACAATTTTATGGAAAATAACGGGCTTATTCTCTCAGGTGAAAAAACACAGTTAATGTTTTTCAATAATGGAGACAATCCAATGTATTTGCCACGCTTTAAATTGAATGGTTCTGAATTGCAGTACTCACAAAACATAAAATTTCTGGGTGTGAATTTAACCCTAAACTTAACTGGCGTTTTTACATTGAAAGTTTGATAGCTAAAACAAGGAAACGTTTAAACTTATTGAAAAATATTTGTATTCAACCGTGGGCTCAGGATACAAAAACCCTCCTGCACCTAGCTGTTTCCCTAATAAGATCAAAACTAGTGTACGGACAAGAAGTTTATTTTTCAGCTCCTCAAAGTCTACTGAAAAAATTGCAAAGTATAGACAGCAAAGCTGTCAAATTAGTGCTTGGTGTCCCAGTGCACACAAACACACTGAAGGTGTACAAAGAAATTAATATGCTATCACTGTCAGATCAACGTAGATTAGCTGTGGCCAAATATGTCGCAAGAAGTCTTTCAGTACCTAATTCAGTCCAAAACGAAGTGTTGATGGATTCAAATGTTGAATATCCCAAAAGAGCTCGACAGCTAGGATATCTTTGTCCCGTTCGAAATTACACGAAAGATTCTTTTGAAAATGCAATATTGATGTCACTTCACTCTCACCTGCTCCTGTTGTTCCCCCGGTGCCTCCATGGGAACATAGACAAGCTATCTTTGATGTAGATTACACTGATGTCCGGAAAAATGATAACATTAACATTTTAACTTCTAAAGTGAGAGAAAACTTAGAAAACAAATATTCAGATCATTTAAAAATTTTCACGGATGGTTCCGTTTGCCAGTTAAATGCAGGTTCAGGTTTTGTTATTCCGGCTTTAAAAGTTCAGAAAGCATACAGCCTGGGAAAAGGATTTTCTATTTTTACGGCAGAATTGTATGCTATTCTTATGGCATTACTCTTTATTGGTGATAGTAATCATTCTTTCTGTAACATTATATTTTGTGTAGATTCAAAGGCAGTGTTAGATAGTTTGAAAGTTTGGGATGTTAAAACAAGGAAAGATGTAATCTTTGAAATAAAGCATCTAATTAATTACATTATTTACACAGGAATAAATATAGTCTTCTGCTGGGTCCCTTCACACTGCGGTATTTATTGGAATGAAATAGCAGATAAACTAGCCAGACGCGGGTAATGGGCAATGCTGAAAAAAATAATTTGAAGTTAGATATATATGAAATACATTCGTTATTGGAAAGCTGTTTCCGAATTGAGAAGTCTCAAGATAAATGTG
>CM031608.1:33366556-33381556 GCA_018398815.1 Conus ventricosus
GTGTGTGTGTGTGTGTGTGTGTGTGTGTGTTGTGTGTGTGTGTGTGTGTGTGTGTGTGTGTGTGTGTGTGTGTGTGTTAGTTCTTTAGTTTAACGTCTATTCACTATAAGTGTTATTAGACGGAAAAAAAACAACAAAAAACAACAACAAAACAAAAACAAAAAACAAACAAAAAAAAACATATGATTATGTGTGTGCGTGTACGTGTACGTGTACGTGTGTGTGTGTGTGTGTGTGTGTGTGTGTGTGTGTGTGTGTGTGTGTGTGTGTGTGTGTGTGTGTGTGTGTGTGTGTGTGTGTGTGTGTGTGTGTGTGTGTGTGTGTGTGTGTGTGGTGTGTGTGTGTGCCTGTGTGTGTAAGGGGGGGGGGGAGAGGGTGCAAGAGAGAGAGAGAGGACTGTGTTAGGGACAAGAGGGGAAGGTTGGGATGGGTGGTAAGATAGGTAGATATTTACTTATCTAGCCTTTAGTGTATGTTGATCAGGGGAATTAAAGTATATCAAATGAAACAAATTTAGTAGAATTGGAGCATAATGCAGGGGGATGGGTGGGGGAGGAGAAAATTTGCGGGTGGGGATGGGGGTCATCAGGGTGGAAAGGAAGACGGAATAGAGGGAGTGGGAGGGTGGGGGTGGGGGGATGACCATATATATCATATAATCGTAACTCTTTTATATCAATGTCGTACAACACAACAGTTTTAGTTTAAAGTACATCAGAGATAGATACCAAGTGGACCGGAATTAAAGATTTCAGAGAACACGCAAAGTAATGAGTGATTATTTAAAATATTTTCAGTGGATACTGGTGCACTGGCTGACAACTGGTCTGTTAACTTTATCTTAGGAACAAAGTGCCTAACTCCTAGGCAGTTAAGAAGTAGGTGGTTTACACTTATTTGTTTGCCACATACGCAATGTATATTTTTAGAGTACTTTGTTCTAAAAGCATTTAATCGGAACCTATACATCAAACTAATAACATGTCTGGAATGCATTACAGATAAATTGTTTAAAAAGGATTTCGGATTCGCTGCATTCTTTACTTGTACACAGTGCTGGTAATACTGACTATTTGTTTTCTTGTGCAGTTCAGCAACCTGATTTTGAGACAGTTTTTCTATGCGCTGATTAAATTCATGCAGATCTAGTCGAATGTCGAGATGCTGTGACCCTTCTTTATTTTTTGCTGCACTTTTAGCCGCATGATCTGTCCACTCGTTTGGGGTGATTCCAGAGTGAGAGGGAATCCAGCAAAAGGTAATACTGGTACCCTTTAGAGACAACTCATGAATAATATGTTTTATTTCAATAGTCATTTCTAGTCGTTTTTTTATGCCTCGGGATTTAATGGCTTGTAAAACAGACTTTGAGTCCACACAGAAAAAGATTTTGCATGTATCCGTCGAAAGATCTACAATGTAATTTAATGCCATAAGTATGGCTACAAGTTCAGCAGTAAAAATGGAATAATGTTTACCAATGTAGTATCGTTTTTCTGTTTTTAATGAGGGTATTACAAAAGCTGCACCAGTATTTCCATCATCAAGAACTGATCCATCGGTGTATATCTTTAGATAGTCTGTATACTTACTTTCCAAGTGGGAATCAACTAAACATTTTAATAGGTTAGGGGAATGGTTTTTGAATAATCTGTGTGATCAATCTCAAATATTGGTTGATTTTGTTCCCATTCTGGAAGTGGAGAAAAAGAAGGTTTAATTGCAACATTTTTCCCGTTCAGCTCTGTATTACAGATAATATCTGAGGCAAATGTATTGATGGACTTCAACGACTGTATTGTTCTAGCTCTTTTTGCAAAGTCAGTTTCTGAATTAAGATTTGTTTCTTTTTGTGAAAATGTTTCATAAGCAGAAGTTTTAAGGATAAATTTCGCAGCTGAGGCGTTAGAGAACAGGAAAATGTTCATTCTAGCTTTTACTGCCCTCAATAAATTTCGGGCAGTAAAAGCTAGAATAAACATTTTCCTGTTCTCTGACAAGTAAGACTTCAACAATGAATTAAAAATGATAATCCATCACACATTTTTTCAATAAACCAAAAAATAACGATTTTTTTACAATCATACATACTGTGTAGGATTATCCGTTTTCAATACTAACTTACTAAACTTTTCAGATTTTAATTTTTGTTTCATCCTGCGAGTGGAAATCCTGCTTAAATCTTGAAATCATGTAGGCTTGACCGAGACACTGTGAGCACAGACTTAATTACTGGGTTCGTGGATTGTGGCAGGGGCGTATCAGGCGGTGTACATGTGGCTCATGTGATACTTGTAATTAGCTGACTGCAACTGCCATAAGGCGGGCCTGCGGCGCGCCAGATCTTATTATGCTAAAACAGTTCCAGACATGTTTACTGCGCGCAGCCTCTTATCGAATCAAGTGCTGAGCTTAAATCACGTGACACTTTGTGTTGTGGCAACTAGACACAGCCGCCGCCATTTTACATTTGACAGGCGGTCTGTGTGGTTGTATGCTGGTGTGGCGAGCATTCTTTAGAATCAGAGAGAGAACTTGTGTGTGTTAAAAACATGGCGAGTCAGGGAAGTGATGTTTCAATGCCTTCTGCCAGTGCTGGAAGTGACTCTATTTCTGAAGAAATGGCTGAAGTGTTGTTATCTTCGCAAGGAAAACTTTCTGATCAACAGACTAATCTTGTGAAAAAACATATTGTTTATCATGAGGCCATGGCAAAGTTTTTGAGAAATAAATTGAGTGGCGAGCCTTGTTCTCCTCCCTCAAAGCCAAAAGGAAGCATTTCGTTTTTGTTTCCTCAACAAAAACGGAACTATCAGTTGAAGATCTTGATAAATATTTGAAAAAACAGCTTTGTGAGCTACCTTCCGAACCATTTGATAAAACTAAAACCTTTGAAAGTGTTCAAGAAATGACCCCCATCTTACACCGAGCTTGTTACTCAGTGAAAGATAGTGAAAAGGAATCTCTTTCTCAGGCTCTTTTTTTTAGGGCATTGGCTTCAGAAAGCAAAGACAATTTTGAAACAGTCAAAAACAAAAAACTGGGAGTCCTATCTGAAAGAAGATTTGCTGGTTGAGCCAACTCGTGTAAGAAGACTAATTGAAGTGTCATTTTGTTTCTATTCTTATCCAAAATTTCACAAACTCGCGATTTCTTTCAATGAGTTATCAGCAAACGAAAACTCATTCTGAAATAACATACAATCCAACCCCAACTTTAAAGCATTCTGGCATGATACACATGACGTGCTTGAACCTGCGTGGCAGGAGTAATTGAGCCACTTCCACAGCAGTAGTTTTACTAGCCTGGCTGCCAGAAAGCGCCCAACAAAACTAGGCCAATCGGCAGAAGCTGCCGATTGACCACAAAGCCCTCTACCCCACTTGCTGGAGCGTGCCAACACTCCCTTCACCACAAAGAGAGGGGAACAGCCACGTGAACCACCCAGCAAGGGGAAATGACATGATTCTAAAAATAACGGGTATGCATAACCGGGGCTCTGCTTCAACGCCCTGCTACCTGCTTCAACGCCCTGCTACCTGCTCCAGGCTGCCTATTCAGGCGGCCACAGAGTGTACTTTATTCAACTGTCTTGTTTATTAAATCAAGCTTTTGATAAATGCACTTGGTGGCTGCTTTGAATAATCTTCAGTTGGCAGAGAGACCGACAGCCGTCTTGAATTTACGGCGCTCAAGCGCGAACCAAAAAAATCCTTTCACATTTCTCCATGCAAGCACCTCCCTATCTTGTGTGTGTGTGTGTGTGTGTGTGTGCGTGCAATCGTGTTTGTATATATGCTGTTATTGTTGTTGTTGTCGCTGCTGTCATTGTTGTTGTTTTGTTTGTTTTACTGATAATAACTATATTATATTCTGAACATCCATTTCTTATAAATAATCAAAGGTGCGCGCACACACACACACACGCATGCACACCCCACCCCACCCCGCCCGCCCCCACCCCACGCATGCACACACTCAAGTCACTTCTAAGTTCTTAACTCAAGTTACCCCAAGTCACCTCCAAGTTCTTACTCAAGTTATCCTTAAGTCGCCCTCAAGTCATCCTCAAGTTCTTACTCAAGTCACTTCTAAGTTTTTACTTAAGTCACTTCTAAGTTCTTAATAAGTTCTTGATCAAGTCACCTCAAGTTCTTAACTTAAGTCACCTCAAGATTGTAATTAAGTCATCCTCTAAGTACAACCAAGTTCTTATTCAAGTCAACTTATAATTATTTATTAAGTTCTTAAAGTATTATTGCATCTGAAATGGATCAAAATGCTCTTTTGTTGTTGGTGGTTCTGGCATGCTTTTGTGTTCGGCTTCTGTATTTAGTGGTTGAGATTTTTTTTGGCTGCTTTGGTTTTGGCGTCTTTGTTTATATATTTTATAACCGTAAATAACCACCCCCAGCAGCAATACCGCCAAAAATGACAATTGCTTTAAGTAACAATATTCCATGAAGACTTTGGCGGTGTAGGCCTTGAATCAGCTTGTTCTTGTTCTGGTGTTTTTATAGCTGGCATTGAAACAACTGGCTGCGGCTCTGGCACTTTTTCATTCTGTGCTTGTGCCTTTAATTTTTTTTGTTTGTTCCACTCTGCTAATCTTTTTCCTGCTGCAACGCGCCCAGGCTTTTTACTGGTTGCTTTCTCCACCGGATTCAATGTTTTCTGATTCTGCTGATTTTCTGGCTCGGTCATTTTTAAGGGAAACAAAATCTATATGATTAAAAGTAATTAATCCCATGATTAGCGGCGACAATAATGTTCCAAATCTGTAATACAGATCACATCCTAGAGACTCTAATGACTTTGCTAAAACTGGATCCTGCGTTAAATCATACATAAAGTCTTGTTCAGAATCAATAGGCGCAAATCTACTAACTAGTTTAGTGTACAAACTAAGAGCCGTTTGTCCTATGCTTTTTACCATTCTTGAGCCCAGTTGCGCTTCATACCTTTTATGATACTTTACAATGTCTTGTGGCGACATCTGTTGAATCTGTTCTATGCTGAATTCAATTTCCGAGGAACTGTTTTGTTTTCCCACATGCTGCCAAAGAATACAGCCTCTCCTTTTTGGGCATAATAGCTTGGTCATCAACCTGGTCATTTGTAATCATAAGTTCAGGAAGGTTTAGGCTGCCCTGTAGCTGTAGCAGATCGTCGCCGTTCATGTTTTTTATTAATTATAATTATTTTATTTTTTAAAAATGAGCACCGAAAAAACTATTACCAACCTTGTATACCATTCTGCTGTTATTGGAGGCCTAAGTGTAGGATACACAATGCTTGGTAAAAGCCTGTTAAAAATAAAACCGGCAGATCTTGGCAAACTAGACTTTGAAGACTCAGCAAAGCTAATTGCTGTTATTGCAGCTTCGTTTGCTACGAAAGATTTTTTAGTTAAGCAAGGAATAATTCCTGACAGTATTAATATGTAAATTTTAAAAAATGCATTTATAAAAATGGCTTCATTCGTAATGATGATAGGCGGCGCTGTGGTTAATGCGCTTGCTTTTAGCGGAAGTAATTACGCATTTAGTAAACTGCAGGATGACGGCGAGAGAAAAAGACATAACAAAGCTATGGAGCAACTAGCCGCAGCACAAGATTACTATGAAAAGCAGAGAATTGAGCAGTTAGATTTTATTAACGACACACTGAAAAAACAGGGACATGCAGCTTACACATTTAAAGACGTTGACCAGGCAATAAAAGAATATTATCTTGTAACAGGCAAACCAATCGAGAACATTGCCCCACCAAAATTCAGCGATTTTTATCATCCATCAGAAAAACAAAAGATGCAAGAAATCGTGTTTATCGTCTTTGGTATGACCGTTGTGTATTTTGTTGCACATAATATTGGCTGAATAAAAATGAACAAAATCTATTATTCGCCAAAAGGATATTGGAAGGGATTCACGGCAATAAAAAAGCTAAGCCAAGCAGCGGGAGTCAGTGAACAAACAGCAAAGGAATGGTTATCTAAACAAGCGATTTGGCAAATTTATTTACCTGCACCTAAACGAATACAGAGACCACACTTTGTGAATACAATACCGAATGACACCCATCAAATGGACCTTCTATATTTACCCCATGATACGATTAGACGAAAAAGATTTAAGTACGCACTTACAGTCATTGATGTAGCTTCAAGATACAAAGATGCGGAACCATTAACACAAAGAGTGCTTCTGCTGTTGCTGTTGCCATACAACTGATATATCAACGAGGCCCGCTAACTTATCCTCGCATGATTCAAGTCGATGATGGAAAAGAATTTAAAGGCCAAGTGAATCAGTTATTGTTAAAACATAGAGTTACCATTAAAAGAGGCATTCCAGGAGTTCACAGATAACAGGCTTTAGTTGAAAACTTTAACACAAACAGTTATCTGAAAGACTTTTTTCCTACCAGTATCACAGAGAGCTGATTGACAATTCTCGCAACACAGAATGGGTTAGAGACTGCCCTCAGTTCTACGCGCAATGAATAATGAAGAATTTAAATTAACAGGTCTAAAACCAGTACAAGCAATCAAAAAACAAACAATAAATGTTGAAGGAGACTCCCGTACACCCAGCAAACTATTACCATTTGGTTTGAAAGTAAGGTACCTTTATTTGCCGGGAGAAGCAGAAGGGGACACTCGCTTCAGGGCAACAGATCCAGTTTGGAGTGTTGATCCGTATGAAATAAAAAGAATTGTAAAAATGAATCCGCCCGTGTATTATTTACGAGAAACTGACACAACAAAACAACCAGCTCCTCAAAGATCTTTTGTGAAGGAAGAACTCCAAATAATCCCACCAGACACAGTTCCAGTTGCTTAATTAATTTTTAATTTACGTAAATATATTTAAGTCTAAAATGGAGAAGGAAGCTCAGAATGAAGCAAGAATGATAAATGAAAAGACCTTGGAATTAATACGAGAATCATATGATATGTGTTCTGCTATTAAGGAAACATTTGCGAGGATTCATTGGTACAGGGCAATGCATCCAGATCACCTACAACCCAAAATCCTAAATTTTGACTATCAAAAATGGGATAAAGAAATATCTTGAAATAATAAAAAAATTCGAGCACGTCAAGCAAACATGAGAAAAATTTTGTCTGAATTGGATAATGATGCGATTGAGCTTATAGATAAAGTTGGGGAAAAATATGAACCCGAATAAAACCCGTGGACGAAGAAGATATATAATTATGCTGTTCTCCAATGCCCGATTGCATATGAAAACTCTGGATTAACAAATACTCGTTTTGTGTTTGTTCTATCTAATGACTTCTTTGCTACAACAGTTGTGTTGATCTCATGTAGATTAGATCGCAGTTTTACGTTGCCATGATGAAAAGTATGTTTATTGAACAATGCTTCTTTGTAGTTGTCGTGTGATATGCTTGACTGCACGACACTGCGAGATATCCCCTTTGCTTTTTTGATAGTTTTCTCCTGGCTCGAAATACTGTACATTTTTTACCTTAACCCAACAAACTCCTTGATCACCCCTCCAGATAATTCATCCTTCATCTTTCCTAAAACCTTCTTGTTAGTAATTGAATGCAAAGGCGAATCTTTAGGATAATCAGATGTGTCGTACCATCCCGCATGTCCTTTAGCTACTTCTAATTCCATGTCTTTATAGATGTCTTGAGTAGGAATATCTATAACAAAACTGTCTGTATCTGTGTAAAGTACTCTGGACTCAGGATACGAGGGCTTAAAGTAGTCGTAAAGAAATTCTAACATCAAAAGCTTTGATAATTCTAAAACAGTAAACCCAATAAAAAAAGGGGCTTATCCAATTTGACTTTCTTTTTTATCATCATTATACCAAAAAGCTGATCATGAAATCTTCTGAAGTCCTGATAATTAGGTTTTGAAGTCAGCTTAATTGCTTCGTTCTCTCTGGTGACCAATCTAACATCTTTACGCATGTGCGGATTCTCCATAGTCTTTCCGAAACAGCTGTTGTTCATCAGCTTGAAAAAGTCTTTTTCTGAAGCATCTGTGGATTTAGTTCTGAGATCAGTGTTCTTCATGATGTATGGTTTCATGAACTGTTCTTGATCAAAAGCAATTATACGATGAACAGCTGTCAACTTCAAACCATGTCTTAAATAAAATTGTAGAAGTCTGTAATGACAGACATAATTTTTTTTGCTTCGAAGATTAGGTACAAGTTTAGGCGGCTCTGTTTTTGCCATCTTTAGACTTTCTGCTGCTAACGGATAGTCATTATGTAGGTCATGGAGTTCCTGAGGATATTCTAAGTCAACTTCTAGAATGTATCCACGCTGCTGACCCAGCGTTAAACTGCTCAACCACTTTAATGCTCTTTGAATATTATTCGGATCGCCGTCTGTGTACATTTTAAAGTTGCGTAATGGAAGCGATTGCGCCATTGCCCATCCATACAGATTGTTTGCATCTAAATACATGAGATAGTTAGACCTTTTACTTGGATCATAGTCGTCCAAGTATTTGTTGTTTGCTTTACAGTAATGATGCGACGCCATACTAATTCCTCCACGCAATCCGTTTTCAATCATCTGAATCATTGGTAGGTCAGACAATAAATCAATCTGTACTTTAGTAAACTTTAAGAAGCGTCCCAGCTCATCCCGGGCGCAGAAATATAATGCGCAGGATCCAAACTGTAATGTTTCATGCAGGTCTTCCTATAATTTTCAAAGACGTCCGCCAACAAACATACATCAGCCATCAAGTATGAATCATGATTCTGAGCTTCCTTCTCCATTTTAGACTTAAATATATTTACGTAAATTAAAAATTAATTAAGCAACTGGAACTGTGTCTGGTGGGATTATTTGCAGTTCTTCCTTCACAAAAGATCTTTGAGGAGCTGGTTGTTTTGTTGTGTCAGTTTCTCGTAAATAATACACGGGCGGATTCATTTTTACAATTCTTTTTATTTCATACAGATCAACACTCCAAACTGGATCTGTTGCCCTGAAGCGAGTGTCCCCTTCTGCTTCTCCCGGCAAATAAAGGTACCTTACTTTCAAACCAAATGGTGATAGTTTGCTGGGTGTACTGGAGTCTCCTTCAACATTTATTGTTTGTTTTTGATTGCTTGTACTGGTTTTAGACCTGTTAATTTAAATTCTTCATTATTCATTGTGCGTAGAACTGAGGGCAGTCTTCTAACCCATTCTGTGTTGCGAGAATTGTCAATCAGCTCTCTGTGATACTGGTAGGAAAAAAGTCTTTCAGATAACTGTTTGTTAAAGTTTTCAACTAAAGCCTGTGATCTGTGAACTCCTGGAATGCCTCTTTTAATGGTAACTCTATGTTTTAACAATAACTGATTCACTTGGCCTTTAAATTCTTTTCCATCATCGACTTGAATCATGCGAGGATAAGTTAGCGGGCCTCGTTGATATATCAGTTGTATGGCAACAGCAACAGCAGAAGCACTCTTTTGTGTTAATGGTTCCGCATCTTTGTATCTTGAAGCACGTCAATGACTGTAAGTGCGTACTTAAATCTTTTTCGTCTAATCGTATCATGGGGTAAATATAGAAGGTCCATTTGATGGGTGTCGTTCGGTATTGTATTCACAAAGTGTGGTCTCTGTATTCGTCTAGGCGCAGGTAAATAAATTTGCCAAATCGCTTGTTTAGAATAACCATTCCTTTGCTGTTTGTTCACTGACTCCCGCTGCTTGGCTTAGCTTTTTATTGCCGTGATTCCCTTCCAATATCCTTTTGGCGAAAAATAGATTTTGTTCATTTTTATTCAGCCAATATTATGTGCAACAAAATACACAATGGTCATACCAAAGACGATAAACACGATTTCTTGCATCTTTTGTTTTTCTGATGGATGATAAAAATCGCTGACTATTTGGTGGGGGCAATGTCTCGATTGGTTTGCCTGTTACAAGATAATATTCTTTTATTGCCTGGTCAACGTCTTTAAATGTGTAAGCTGCATGTCCCTGTTTTTTCAGTGTGTCGTTAATAAAATCTAACTGCTCAATTCTCTGCTTTTCATAGTAATCTGTGCTGCGGCTAGTTGCTCCATAGCTTTGTTATGTCTTTTTCTCTCGCCGTCATCCTGCAGTTTACTAAATGCGTAATTACTTCCGCTAAAAGCAAGCGCATTAACCACAGCGCCGCCTATCATCATTACGAATGAAGCCATTTTTATAAATGCATTTTTTAAAATTTACATATTAATACTGTCAGGAATTATTCCTTGCTTAACTAAAAAATCTTTCGTAGCAAACGAAGCTGCAATAACAGCAATTAGCTTTGCTGAGTCTTCAAAGTCTAGTTTGCCAAGATCTGCCGGTTTATTTTTAACAGGCTTTTACCAAGCATTGTGTATCCTACACTTAGGCCTCCAATAACAGCAGAATGGTATACAAGGTTGGTAATAGTTTTTTTCGGTGCTCATTTTTAAAAAATAAAATAATTATAATTAATAAAAAACATGAACGGCGACGATCTGCTACAGCTACAGGGCAGCCTAAACCTTCCTGAACTTATGATTACAAATGACCAGGTTGATGACCAAGCTATTATGCCCAAAAAGGAGAGGCTGTATTCTTTGGCAGCATGTGGGAAAACAAAACAGTTCCTCGGAAATGAATACAGCATAGAACAGATTCAACAGATGTCGCCACAAGACATTGTAAAGTATCATAACAGGTATGAAGCGCAACTGGGCTCAAGAATGGTAAAAAGCGTAGGACAAACGGCTCTTAGTTTGTACACTAAACTAGTTAGTAGATTTGCGCCTATTGATTCTGAACAAGACTTTATGTATGAATTTAACGCAGGATCCAGTTTTAGCAAAGTCATTAGAGTCTCTAGGATGTGATCTGTATTACAGATTTGGAACATTATTGTCGCCGCTAATCATGGGATTAATTACTTTTAATCATATAGATTTTTTTTCCCCTTTAAAAATGACCAAGCCAGAAAATCAGCAGAAATCAGAAACATTGAATCCGGTGGAGAAAGCAACCAGTAAAAAGCCTGGCGCGTTGCAGCAGGAAAAAGATTAGCAGAGTGGAACAAACAAAAAAAAATTAAAGGCACAAGCACAGAATGAAAAAGTGCCAGAGCCGCAGCCAGTTGTTTCAATGCCAGCTATAAAAACACCAGAACAAGAACAAGCTGATTCAAGGCCTACACCGCCAAAGTCTTCATGGAATATTGTACTTAAAGCAATTGTCATTTTTGGCGGTATTGCTGCTGGGGTGGTTATTACGGTTATAAAATATATAAACAAAGACGCCAAAAACCAAAGCAGCCAAAAAAATCTCAACCACTAAATACAGAAGCCGAACACAAAAGCATGCCAGAACCACCAACAACAAAAGAGCATTTTGATCCATTTCAGATGCAATAATACTTTAAGAACTTAATAAATAATTATAAGTTGACTTGAATAAGAACTTGGTTGTACTTAGAGGATGACTTAATTACAATCTTGAGGTGACTTAAGTTAAGAACTTGAGTGACTTGATCAAGAACTTATTAAGAACTTAGAAGTGACTTAAGTAAAAACTTAGAAGTGACTTGAGTAAGAACTTGAGGATGACTTGAGGGCGACTTAAGGACAACTTGCGTAAGAAATTAGAGGTGACTTGGGGTAACTTGAGTTAAGAACTTAGAAGTGACTTGAGTGTGTGCATGCGTGGGGTGGGGGGGGGCGGGGTGGGGTGGGGTGTGCATGCGTGTGTGTGTGTGTGCGCGCACCTTTGAATTATTTATAAGAAACGGATTGTTCAGAATATAATATAGTTATTATCAGTAAAACAACAAAACAAACAACAATGACAGCAGCGACAACAACAACAATAACAGCATATATACAAACACGATTGCACGCACACACACACACCACACACACACACAAGATAGGAGGTGCTTGCATGGAGAAATGTGAAAGGATTTTTTGGTTCGCGCTTGAGCGCCGTAATTCAAGATGGCTGTCGGTCATCTGCCAACTGAAGATTATTCAAAGCAGCCACCAAGTGCATTTATCAAAGCTTGATTTAATAAACAAGACAGTTGAATAAAGTACACTCTGTGGCCGCCTGAATAGGCAGCCTGGAGCAGTAGCAGGGCGTTGAAGCAGGTAGCAGGGCGTTGAAGCAGAGCCCCGGGTTTTGCATAACCGTTATTTTAGAATCATGTCATTTCCCTTGCTGGTGGTTCACGTGGCTGTTCCCCTCTCTTTGTGGTGAAGGGAGTGTTGGCACAGCTCCAGCAAGTGGGTAGAGGAGCTTTGTGGGTCAATCGGCAGCTTCTGCCGATTGGCCTAGTTTTGTTGGGCGCTTTCTGGCAGCCAGGCTAGTAAAACTACCGCTGTGGAAGTGGCTCAATTACTCCTGCCACGCAGGTTCAAGCACTCATGTGTATCATACCAGAATGCTTTAAAGTTGGGGATGGATTGTATGTATTTCAGAATGAGTTTTCGTTTGCTGTATAACTCATTGAAAGAAATCGCGAGTTTGTGAAAATTTTGGATAAGAATAGAAACAAAATGACACTTCAATTAGTCATCTTACACGAGTTGGCTCAACCAGCAAATCTTCTTTCAGATAGGACTCCCAGTTTTTTGTTTTTGGGCTGTTTCAAAATTGTCTTTGCTTTCTGAAAGCCAATGCCCTAAAAAAAGAGCCTGAGAAAGAGATTCCTTTTCACTATCTTTCACTGAGTAACAAGCTCGGTGTAAGATGGGGGTCATTTCTTGAACACTTTCAAATGGTTTTAGTTTTATCAAATGGTTCGGAAGGTAGCTCACAAAGCTGTTTTTTTCAAAATATTATCAAGATCTTCAACTGATAGTTTCGTTTTTTGTTGAGGAAACAAAAACGAAATGCTTCCTTTTGGCTTTGAAGGAGGAGAACAAGGCTCGCCACTCAATTTATTTCTCAAAAACTTTGCCATGGCCTCATGATAAACAATATGTTTTTTCACAAGATTAGTCTGTTGATCAGAAAGTTTTCCTTGCGAAGATAACAACACTTCAGCCATTTCTTCAGAAAAAGAGTCACTTCCAGCACTGGCAGAAGGCATTGAAACATCACTTCCCTGACTCGCCATGTTTTTAACACACACAAGTTACTCTCTCTGATTCTAAAGAATGCTCGCCACACCAGCATACAACCGCACAGACCGCCTGTCAAATGTAAAATGGCGGCGGCTGTGTCTAGTTGCCACAACACAAAGTGTCACGTGATTTAAGCTCAGCACTTGATTCGATAAGAGGCTGCGCGCAGTAAAACATGTCTGGAACTGTTTTAGCATAATAAGATCTGGCGCGCCGCAGGCCCGCCTTATGGCAGTTGCAGTCAGCTAATTACAAGTATCACATGAGCCACATGTACACCGCCTGATACGCCCCTGCCACAATCCACGAACCCAGTAATTAAGTCTGTGCTCACATGTCTTGGTCAAGCCATACATGATTTCAAGATTTAAGCAGGATTTCCGCTCGCAGGATTAAACAAAAATTAAAATCTGAAAAGTTTAGTAAGTTATATTGAAAACGGATAATCCTACACAGTATGTATGTTTGTAAAAAAATCGTTATTTTTTGGTTTATTGAAAAAATGTTGATGGATTATCATTTTTAATTCATTGTTGAAGTCTTACTTGTCAGAGAACAGGAAAATGTTTATTCTAGCTTTACTGCCCGAAATTTATTGAGGGCAGTAAAAGCTAGAATGAACATTTTCCTGTTCTCTGCTT
This sequence comes from Conus ventricosus, assembly GCA_018398815.1. Lineage (NCBI taxonomy): Eukaryota > Metazoa > Mollusca > Gastropoda > Neogastropoda > Conidae > Conus > Conus ventricosus. The sequence goes on from CM031608.1 coordinate 33,380,310, forward strand.
TTCTTTGTTCATCGAGGGTAGAATACCTGCTTCTGTGTAAGTTCCTAAAATTGACGCGTGTATTGGTACACCCAGAGCAAGTTTGTAAGCTTTGGAATCTATGCTCTGCAGTTTCTTTAACAAGTGTGTGTGTGTGTGTGTGTGTGTGTGTGTGTGTGTGTGTGGTGTGTGTGTGTGTGTGTGTGTGTGGTGTGTGTGTGTGTGTGTGTTGTGTGTGTGTGTGTGTGTGTGTGTGTGTGTGTGTGTGTGTGTGTGTGTGTGTGTGTGTGTGTGTGTGTGTGAACACATTCGATCTCGATTGACAGACAAGAATACCCTCGTGAAAAAGCTCCTTGCTAAACAGTCTGTGTTCTCTTTTAAAGACATAAATATATCACGAAAGGTTCTCTGTCAACAGTATGGGGTCCTGTTTAACAGACATAAAAGCCCTGAAGAAAAGATCCATCATTGTCAACTGTCTTGGTCCTGTTAAACAGACTTAAGTAGCCTGGAGAAAAGATCCCGTCAAAATCTTATGGGTCCCAAAATCTTGTAGGAGCTGTTCATTAGACGTATTCACCTTAGTGGAGAGTTCCCAGTGCATAGTCAGGTCCTGAAAACAGGCATAAATAATCTGAATGGACAGTTCCCTGTAATCACTGTCAGTCTTGTTTAACAGACATGAACAGTCTGGGGCAGTTCCATGTCAACAATTCGCTTCTGTTTTAAGAGCATGAATATTCTTGGAAAGTTCCCTGTCAACAGTATAGGTCCTGGTTCATGCGCATAACAATATACTCTAGGGAAAGTTCCCTTTCAACAATGTGGGCCCTGTTTCATGCACATTATACACTCTACGGAAAATTCTCTGTCAACAATGAGTCCTGTTTAACAGGCATGAATACCCTTTGATATGTTCCTGGTCAACAATGTGGATCATGTGTTATGGACATATATGTACTCTAAACAAAAGTTACCTGTCAACGTATGGGTCCTGTTTAACATCTATAAACATCCTGGGGGAAGTCTATTCAACATTGCAGGGTTGTTGTATTTTTTTTTCGAACGTCAGAGCCCATGGGAAAAGTTTTCTGTCAACAGTGTGTATTCTCTTTATCAGACATACCTACCATGGGGAAAGTTCTCTGACAAGTCTGCGTTCTGCTTAACAGACATAAATTCCCCGGGGAAAGAACCACTAACATTAACCAGTCGCGAATTCCTGTCAACAGTCTGGACTCTGTTTACCAGATGTAAAAACCCTGGGG
>CM031608.1:33386556-33389056 GCA_018398815.1 Conus ventricosus
TACTACTACTACTACTACTACTACTACTACTACTACTACTACTACTACTACTTCAACTTCAACAAATGATAATAATGGATACTTACGTAGTACGCTTTCCAGAAAACTGCTTTCAGTGCTTTATTACCACAATGATATTAATGGTTGCAACAACGACAATAATAACATTAAAAACAACAATAACGATAATAAAGATGATGATGATGTTATGAGGAAATGGAGACGGAAGAGAAGGAGGAGGAGCAGGATAGCTGATGATGATAATGATGATGATGATAATGATAATGATGATGATCATCATCATCATGAGAAGAAGAAGAGGAAGAAGAAGAAGAACAGTAATAATGATATTAATGATGATAATAATAATGATAATAAAAGTAATGATGATATTAATTATAATAATGATAATAATGATGAAGATAATGACAATACCAACAATGACAATAATAATAATAATAATAATAATAATAATAATAATAATAATAATATAATAAAAAAAACAACTACAACAAGAAAAACAATGACAACAAGAAGAATGATGACAATAATTATGGTGATAATGAAAACCTCAAAAACAATAACAATAATGATGATGATGATGATGATTATGATGATGATGATGATGATGATGATGACGACGACGACGACGACGACGACGACGACGACGACGACGACGACGACGACGACGACGACGACGACAACAGCATCAACAACAACACCACCAACAACACAATAAGAAAACTAATGATGGTAATAACAACATGACAACAATAGTAGTAGTAATAATAATGACAATAATGAAATAGTAATAATAATAATAATAATAATAATAATAATAATAATAACAATAGTAATAATAATAATAATAACAATAATAATAATAATAAAAAAATAATGATAATAATAATAATAATAACGATGATGGTGATAATGATTATTATTATACTACTACTAATAATAATGATAGCAATAATGATAATAATGATACAATACTTATAATACTAATAATTGTAATAACGATGATAATACTGATTATGATGGCGTGTACGATGCACAAACAATTCAGCACAACACTTTGTCAATAATACACATTTGTAATACATTATACACACAAACATGCATTTAACAAATATACATGCAAAATCAAAAAACCAAACAAGTATACCGTATGCACATTTCTTTACAATAGGGCATACCTAAATACACACACGCTTGTCAAACATATCACACATGTTCAGAGTTATGTACTGTTCGAATGGACCACAACCAGACCTGCTGCCCAGAGAAGATATGAATCTTGAGGCCAGACTTTAAAGGGGCAAGGGAGGCAGAGTGCTGGAGGTTGTCAGGGAGTCTATTCCATATCGTTGGGGCTTGTAAAGAAAAAGGTTTTTGTCGTAGTTCTGTTCTAAGGTACCCTAAGATGCGGTACCAAACGAAGGCCGGAATTGTCCAGACGACGTACACATTTGGAGAAGATCAGAAATACGCCCTGGTTCACTGCCTCTGATAGCAGAGAAAAGTTATAATTGATGGCTTGTAGTTCACTCGATTCGTTGAAGTTCAACAGATAGTGGGGATGGCCAGCCAAAAGAGATTTACAGGTATCCAAAGGCGCACACGAGTGGGTTTTTTTTGTTTGTTTGGTAGGTTGTTTGGTTGGTTGGTTAGTTTTTTTGTTTGTTTGTTTTACATTAGGAGAGTGATAGTGGCCGATAGAACTGATCCTATGCAATTTCTGACAGCAACTTTACAGACATTTGAAATGTGCAGATAAAAGAAAAGAGTTTGTGAAGAGTAACACCAGGAGAGTGAACAGCAAAAAAAAAAGAAACAATTGTATCATTAAACTGGAGCAGAATCAGCAAGAGAAGGATGTCGAAGACATTTTGGGAGACATGTCAGCATTAGTTCAGTCTCATCATTTTTCAGTTGCTTATTGAGAGTCTACCAGTCCTGTAAATCAGCAATGCACTCCCATGTCCGATACAGTAGTACACTTAGTTCAGCTATGGAGGTCGACTGATGATACTGAATGTCATCAGCAGATCTCTCATGCAACATACGTGAAAACTGATGAAATCAGACACAAGAGCTGCGTACAGCACAAAAAGAGCAGGACCCAGAACGGATCCTTGTGGGATACCATACTTCACGGAAGATACATCCAAATGTATACTATTAACACATATTTTCTGAGTACGTTCTGCCAAGTAAGAAGTGATTCCTGCCAGTGCTGTGGCAAGAATGCCAAAGGAGGTTTAAGTCTGGTAAGTGCATGGGATTCTCAACGGCGTCGAAGGCTGCTGACAGGTCCAACAGAGCAAGAACAAATACTTAGACATTTCCAAATCCGGAAAGCAATATACTGGCTGTTCTATGAAGCGGAGTTTCGCAACTAGGGCCGACTGATCAGAATTAAGAAGATCATTCTCTTCTAAGTGAGAAAAGAAGTAAAACAACACAATCTTTTCGAGCAAAATTTTATAAGAAATAC
>CM031608.1:33394056-33411556 GCA_018398815.1 Conus ventricosus
AAATTGTAGGCCGGAATACCCAAGAAAAACCAGAACTTGTAAAACTAAACAAATAGTCTGTCAAAATGAGTAAACTGTCCATATTTGAATAATTTGTGACTATTCAAAAGGAATAAATTTTCCCATATTTGATTACTTTGTGTTTATTATTGGGGATTTGTTTTCTATCTTTTAACCAAGTAAGACAGGCTTGAAATTGATACCTTCAATATATTAATGCAAGCAGTGGTAGAGATACGATCGAGATGAGTATTAAAGGTGGCTGTTACTCGTCAGACACATTAACCAAATGGGTGAGTTGAAACGATTCTTAGGTCAGTTAATCAATATTGAATTTCCCTGGCAGTATGATCTCGTCACGGGATACACAAACATCGTTTTACTAAAAAAAACAAAGCTATCAAACAAGTTCGTGTGTTCTGCCGGTCTTTTGTTAAATGAAACCTAGAACAGTTTGTCTGTATCTTTTTAAATCAACTTGAATCCATATGGATTCAATGTTGTGAGAGTCACGTGATTGAGTTTATTTGAAACTGACGCTTTTGTGAATGTAACAGGGCATAAAGTCGTCTATAGAACATTTAGCGTCTTTATGAATATAATCGCGTTTCTGGATAGATATTTGTGGATTAGACATAAATTATCTCAAATGCGATTCGCCAAGTCTAAAAGTGCGAGCATTACCAGAATGTTTTTTGTTTTTTTTAAGAACATATGAGACATAAAAGGTCTTGTTGTACAATTGTCAATATTAAGAAATCGTACCATTGAACCATCTCTCAATGGCAAAGCTTTGACAATATCAGGCAATCTTTACATCAACGAGAAAGAGAAGTCAGTAACAGTCAAGTAAAGGCATGTATCATATACTAGTGCCCAGTGAAAACTATGAGACATGTGTAGTTGCAAAGTGAGACGACTGCAGGCGGAAATCTAAGCAAATCTTAAATAAATGTTAGCGAACCGCCCAGAGAAACGTGGACAAACGAGTCACAAGACAAACCACTACGCGTTTCGGCCTCTTAGGTCTTCTTCAGGCACGATACAAACAAATAGGACAACGAAACCTCACTTAGCTTTGATCGCTTCGGAGTTCAGCGCAAGGAAGGCGCTGAATCCAAAAAAAACGAGAAAAAAAACAACCCGTGTAAATGTTCTTTATAGAAAGTCAACAAATCCTAGAGAAAGACCAATAAATACAGTTTTACCACATTGAATGTAGGACTCACTTATGTCAGGACTTGAACATTACTGGCTTTGAACTAAACAGATAAAATGTCCGCCGCAGAGAGAGAGAGAGAGAGAGAGAGAGAGGAGAGAGAGAGAGAGAGAGAGAGAGAGAGAGAGAGAGAGAGAGAGAGAGAGAGAGAGAGAGAGAAAGAAGGGAAAAAATAAGTCAGCTCACACAGAAAAAAAAAGAAAAAGAAAAAAACCTATGAAATCATGAAAACTACACAACAGAATCTTTGTTGCAATACTACATCAGAATGATGTTAAATGAGCATGTAGAAGGTAAGAAGAGAGAGAGAGAGAGAGAGAGAGAGAGAGAGAGAGAGAGAGAGAGAAGACAGAGAGACAGAGAGATAGACAGACAGACAGACAGACAGACAGACAGGCAGGCAGGCAGGCAGACAGACAGACAACAGCCACAGAAACAGACAGACAGGCAGACAGATCGAGAAAGAAGGGGAAATGAGGGAAAGGAGTGGGGGGGGGGGGAGGGCAATGCATCTTGTTTTAAAAGCATGATGAGCGACAAGGGTATTATCGTGACTGAAGACATCAATGAATGTGAATAGACTGAACTCGGCCATCAGAAGTTCATTAAAAATTGCCAGATTTCAATTCCACACACGTAATAGCTCAGACGACTCGAAGACGGGGGAATCGAAAAACAAACAATCAACAACAACAAAAATGAGTGGCATGTTGACTCACCTATCGAACTCATTTACATGCGCCAGATTCATCTTTTTCAGCTTGTGTTCATTTCATTTTTGTCTACATAATTTTCAAGTGTTTGTTTCAGTTTAGATTTTGCAAATTCCCTCGTTTCATATCGCATTCAGTATTACTTTAAACTAAGCAACACTTATCTTCACTTCTGTTATAGTTCCTTGTTAGGTCAACTTGAAAACAACTGCTGATTTTTATATGTGTTCTTGTTCGATGAGTTCTTTCATTTGAACTCAGTGTTCAAATGAATGTTAAATCAGTGTTCCATTGTACTAATTACAACATAACGAACCATTGGTAATTACGACCAACCGTCTGCTTGTTCTGCAACTGCTGTTAATCTAAGTTAATTTTGCGAGGCAGCCACACTGCTACGAACAGTTGAAAACGTGCAGGAAACAAAAGAACTGACCAGCCACAAGTAATCGAAATGAAGAATTGCTCATGAAAAGATCATGCATCAATGAAGTCATCACACCTGCGCACTTGCCAAAGATGAAAACACACTGGGTTTCCTATTGCTGGTTTGACAGAAGTAAAGTGAAACTTAGTGTCACAAATGGCACGAACTAACAGGGGATCAAGTAAGTGCAATGAGAGACAGACACTCAACGTCACCTTATGGAGAACTGCTTGTGCTACACGTGATAACCGGATTGCCTGACAAATATGTCGTGCAACGTCGAGGTCATAGCTGCAGCGAGTGTCTGCACTGCGCGTGCAAATGTTTTGTTGATGCCTGTGAGATTAACTTTAGGGGAAAAAAGGGATATCATTTAGCTGCTTTCAGGAAAGAAAATAAACACGTATTCCATTACCAGGTGATTGTGAGATTTTCTCTCTCTCTCTCTCTCTCTCTCTCTCTCTCTCCTCTCTCTCTCTCTCTCTCTCTCTCTCTCTCTCTCTCTCTCTCTCTCTCTCCTCTCTCTCTCTCTCTCTCTCTCTCTGTATGTATGTGTGGCTGTGAAGCTCTCTCTGTGTGTCTGATTGTGAGACTCTCTCTCTCTCTCTCTTTCTCTCTCTGTCTGATTGTGAGACTCTCTCTCTCTCTCTCTCTCTCTCTCTCTCTCTCTCTCTCTCTCTCTCTCTCTCTCTCCCTCTCTCTCTCTCTCTCTTTCTCTCTCTCTCTCTGTATCTCTGTGTGTCTGTCTGTCTCCCTCTCTCTCTCTCTCTCTCTCTCTCTCTCTCTCTCTCTCTCTCTCCTCTCTCTTCTCTCTCTTGTGTGTGTGTGTGTGTGTGTGTGTGTGTGTGTGTGTGTGTGTGTGTGTGTGTGTGTGTGATTTTGAGACTCTCTGTCGGATGACACTATTCTTGGCAAAAAATGATTCTGACAGTAACGTAGATTTTTAAAAACTATTTTATGGCACGTACCACTTATTTCAAGTTAATGCTGCCTGTCCCTTTAAGAAAGGTGATTCAGCAAAAACAAGAGAGGCATTTTTGCCCTTTTCTGCCTGCATACCACGAAGAGAGGGAGAAGCGGTGTGAAAGAGAGGATAGTGAACAAGGGATCGGTAGAGGATGGGTAGGCGGTCTGTAGCTCACTTCAGTTCCCCTCAGATGGGGAAAGGCCATGTGCATGCTGATGAGTCCGAGTGACCCGGTTCAGAAGAAAGCAGGCCATGCTTTTCTTCACAGAAATCTGCCTTTTATCACCGACTAGTCTTAGCCCAAATCCAAACTTTCATCGTTATTTTGTGTTGACGTAAAAACGTTACTTCTCCAGTGCACTCGTAGTCTTCCCATCCACCCAGTTTCAGCTGCAAGTGCACTCCTCCCCATGATTGAAAAAAGTGTACTTTTGTTTTGTACTTCCTAATGAGCTTAAGGATTGTTTCATTGTCCTGAATGATTGTTGGTAGGATGGTTAATTATATTGCGTAGTAATGATTGCTAGGCCAGACTATTTCCTTGTGCAGCATGATTATTGTTGCACTTGTTATGCTCTATTGCTGAGTGGATGAGGCTGGACAGGTGATTCCCCTGTACTGAATGATTTTCGCTGGGTTGATTAGTGTCTGCTGCTGAGGAGTTATTGGTGGGCTACTTATTTTCGTGTGCTTTATGATTATGGCTGCGGTGGTCATTTTTTATCATTGATTTTTATTACTTGGCTGATTATTTTCTTATTCTGAGTGGTTCCGGCTTGGCTAATGCATTCTATTTAATTTGTCAATGCTGGCTGATTATGTTCGTGTGCTTAATGATTATTGCTGGGGGTGATTATTTTCCATTGCTGAGCTATTATTTCTTAGCTGATTTCTTTTTGGTTCTAGTGGTTAATGATGGATGATAAGGTTCTACTGCTGTTGCGTGAGCTGATTCGTTATTGGTAAGCTGATTTATTTCTTCTGCTGGATGGTTGTTGCTGGACGGTTATTGTCTACTGTTGAGAGGTTATTGTTATTCCAACCTGATATTTCTCAATTATAACACTGTCACGACCGACCCCTGGGGTCTGCCCTGACAGGATCGGTCTAGGTGGGAGTGAAGGGAGTGACTGACCTCACACGCTCCGCAAGAGACCACACAATAAAGATTACGATACAACACCCATTTTATTCACACCAGCAAAATAAACATTCCAACACACGCACCATGCACGATCACAATAAGCACTCCAACGCACACAACATGCACAATCACGATCAAGCACTCCAACGCACACAACATGCACAATCACAATCAAGCACTCCCACACCCACAACATGCACGATTATAAATAAATATTTCACCATACGACGTACACAATCACAATTACAGCATTCCAGCACATATGACATGTACACAAATTATAAAGAATATTTCCAGTATTGACCCTTTCTCACACCACGGAGTGCGTCCACATCCCTGCCCTGTCAAGTCGCAGGGAGCACCCTGTCGCACTAGGTGCTCCGAGCCGGGTTGGTTCTCGCAGGGAGTCGCCCAAAGCCGACACCCTCGACTCCCAAGCGGGCAGTGAAGAGCGTGTCCCGGGGGGGGGGGGGGGGGGGACGTAGCTGTTACTGGAGGTCCTGGACGGGGGTCCAGGCGGCCAGTCGAGACGGCGGGCTCCCCTAGCAGTCCACGGTCCCGACCAAGGCGTGGCCTCGACCAGCGCGTAGGCACCATCTCGTCCGTGGTCTCAGCCAGAACGTGGCCTCGACCAGCACGTGGCACCATCCAGTTCGTGCTCCAGGTGAAGCCCCGGGAGGGGGGGAGGACGTAGCTGGGAGGAGAGTCGGAGAGGAGGAAAAGAAGAAGGAAGGAGGAAGGAAGAGGGTACTGGAACCCTGCCGTCAGTATCGTCTGACCATTGCTGTCAAGTCTTAACAGCCACTCGCATGATGGGCGAGGGGAAGTGTATTCAATGCACACAGTAAACCATTGAATCAAGTCTTCTCACACGATGCAGGTAAAAGACTGCATTAAATCAACAGGTTATAAAACAAATATGAATTATCTTCACCCTTCTCTCACTCACGCTTAACGTTTTCCTTCCTTAGGAAATAAATCAACACAGCGACCATCGCTTAATAACTGCCACCACATTTGCAATAATAATTCAATGGCATAACTGTCACATTTTATAAACACATTTCAAAATATAACACAATCTTCAACCACGCATCCGAACGACAAATCATGCGTACGCACGCTCGTGAACATAAAACTCGTTCTCCTTGCACACACAAACAGACGGTGGCCGAAGGATAAAAGTCCGGCGATGTGACAGGGGCGGACGAGCGAGACCAAGCAAGTTCCAACCTGAATCACCAGGTTCTCTCCTTCCCCACCGACTACCGCATCACCAGATACATAAACAGGAGAAAGAATTTTGGAATATAATTTAGAATGGCCAGGTTAAAGATGGAATTAACCAGAGAGAAAGGTCTCACACAATATTTCTCTTACAATTTCGAAAACAAAGAAAATTGGCAAAAGTGAAGACTAAGCCGGCTACAACAACAAATCAAAACAAACAGACCACGAAACTGATTGCTTACCAGCTACCCGTGGGTGACCCCGAAGAGGCGGGTCAAAGGACTCTCTCTACCTCTGTCCAGTCGAGAGGACAGAGGCGAAGATGCGGAAACAGAAGAAATGATGTCCCTCTCCTACAGGCCGACTGCAGGAATTGAAAGTACTGACTGTACTCTCGACGATAAGGTAAAGAACCAGGACTGGAGCAGGCGCCCCAGAGACATCTTCGCTCGAGTGAAGAGCTAACCTCCTCAGCAATGGCGGCCAACATGCCATGCTGCGTCACAGAGTGAGCATACTTCAAACTAAAAGAAACGAAGCACGTGCGACAGGTAAAAAGACAGGCGAGAGGCCGACAGACAGAAAGTTCGAGAGAAGGTACCGGCCACCCCGTGAACTTGCAGGATGAATAGCACGGCGGTGGAATTAGAGAGAGAGAGAGAGAAAGCAAACCGAAGTTGAGCTGACCACACCAAGGTGCAACTGCACCACAAGCCACCCTAAGGGACGGCTACACGACAACAGCAACGACAATAAACAAATATAGTAATTCCGCCACCCTAGGTGGGTCGAACGTCGTAGGCCTCGTGACAAACTCGTGACAAACCCCCTTCCAAAAGAATCTGTTTCTCTGAGATACAGTGCTCCTTTGAACCTTGTCGCATGTGCAACTTCACAACATGGGACCGAACCCAACTCTCTGTGATCGACAGAGTACGAAAAATCCATATACAAACATTCCACGATAGAATCACACCGAGAGGAATACATAATACTACATTTATCAAACAACTAAGCAAACCTTCCAACCATGAAAGTAACAATACGAACCATTGGTGATTCACTACCGTTAACCTCACTGAAGTGACAACTGTCACTACACCTGATACAGAGACCAAAAAGGGGATATAACCCTGGTTGAGGGGAGGTGTCCCTCTGACTGATTTTCCAATATGCTAACTACGGAGCTCGGCTAAGATAGTCAGCATCCGTATTACAGGAACCCTTGATATGACGGAAAGTGAACGCATGACTCTGCAGCTCCACTGCCCAACCCATGAGTCGACGACTGACTGGCGGATCCGGTCCAGGTACTGGAGAGGATGATGATCGCTCTCCAGCACAAACTCACGGCCGTACAAGTAGGGATAAAACTTCCGGATGCCCCACACGACTGCTAAACACTCTTGTTCAATCGTGTGGTACTAGTCTCGGCGTCAGTGAGTTTTTTGCTGCATAAGCAGCGGTTGGAGTCCCTTCCCCTGATCTTGAAGCAACACAGCCCCAATCCCCACCGCAGAAGCATCAGTCCGCAGGACAAAAGGGAGACTAGGATCGGGGAGAGCCAGGACTGGGCGAGTAGTGAGAGCCGTTTTCAAGGCGTCAAAAGCCTGTTGGCAACTTCTCATCCCAAATCAGACGTTCTGGCTTTTTCCTTTGGTCAGGTCAGTGAGGGGCAAGGCAACCTTTGCGAAGTCATGGATGAACTTGCGGTAGTATCCCGCAAGTTCAAGGAATGACGCAATTCCCTTTTGGTACCAGGAGGTTTGGCACTTGCAACTTTGGTCACCTTGTCCTCCTAGGAGCAATCAAACCCGCCGCAAATGATGCCCCAGAAAGGAAATCTCGTCCTGACCAGCTGACATTTGGAAGGACGAGCCGACATCTGAACCTCGCGCAGACGAAGGAACAGACGACGGAGGAGCGAAACGTGCGAGCTCCAATCCACCGAGCTGAGTAGCAGTCGTCCATGAAATTGTTCAAATCTGGCGTATCGAGCGGGAGAAGCAACTGTCGCATGACGCGATCTGAAAATTGCTCCAGCAGTTTTGAGGCCAAAAGGCATCAACGTTCCACTGGAACTGTCCTTCAGGCGTCGTGAATGCCGTTTTGGGTTTGTCCTCTCTGCGCATGGGAATCTGCCAGTATCCCTTCGCGAGATCGAACTTGGAGAAATAGTTGGCCCGACTCAGCTGAGCGAAGATTTGGTCGACATCCGGCATAGGTTCAGCATCGAACCGGAGAACCTTATTCAGTCGACGAAAATCGACGCAGAAACCTCATTTTGCCATCCTTCTTCTTTACCAGAAGGATGGGGGATGAGTACGGAGAACTCGCACGTTCAATGACCCCCAACCTCAACATGGCCTGCACCTCCTGCTGGTGACAGACGCCTGGGAGTGGGGCAGAGGGTACTGTTTTGACCCTAACTGGGGTCTCGGTGGTCAATGCCAGTGTACATTCGCCCAGGGTACTGTGCAGGGGCCGATCTGTAAGTACGTCCTGGAACTCCTGGCACAAGCCGTGCAGTTGGTCAGTCTGTGCTGAGGAGAGGTTAGACCCGAAGCAAACATCCTGCCACGACTCTTCCTCAACGAGAGGAACGGTGGGGTTGTCCTGAGCCACCGACACGGCGTGCTCATCGCCATCTCCACAACGACAGGGGTGAGCCTGCCTGGCACTGAGTTCGTCGTACGTATGCCTTCATGAGGTTGGCATGATACAGGCGTTCTTTGCCTCGCACGCGAATCCTATAGTCCCAGTCACCCACCCGACTGCAGACTACAAAGGGCCCTGCCAAGCAAGTGCAACTTGTTCTTCTTTTGTGGAAGGAGAAGCAACACCTCATCACCCGGCTCAAACCAGCGTTCAACACTGCGTCGGTCGTACAAAGCCTTGTACTTGGTTTTGGCCGACTGCAAGTGTTGCTGAGCAAGCTGGCAAGTGTCAGCGATGCGGTTGCGCAGATCGACCACGTAACGACTTTCTTCCTTAACCACCGGTTCCACATCGTCATGGGTCCACATCTGCTTCAGGATGCTGGTGGGTCCTCGTACTGTTCTGCCATACAGGAGGTTCAAACGGGGAAAACCGCATGCTTTCCTGCGGAACCTCCCTGTAGGCGAACAGTCAGCAGGAACAAAAGCGATCCCACTCACGAGGTTGCTCTGCACAGAGGCGACGCAACATCTGCTTCAACGTCCCATTGAAACGCTCGACAAGGCCATTGGCCTGCGCATGATAGGGCGACGTTGTCTCCTTATGAACATTAAGCAGAGTGTTCACCTCCTTCATGATATCGGACAGAAACTGGGTCCCCTGGTCCGACAGGATCTTCTTGGGCACGCCAGTGCGCGTCCAAATCTGCCAGAGAGCCTCAGCAACCGTAGGGGCATCGATAGTCCTAAGTGGACGGCCTCTGGATACCGACTCGCGTAGTCCACCACTACCAAGATGTAGCGGTGACCGCGATCGGATGGTGGGCTTAATGGGCCCCACCAGGTCGACCCCAACCTTGCTGAATGGTTCCCCAACCAGTGGCACTGATCCAGGGGAACACGCCTCAAGCGCCCCTTAGGCGTTGTCCGTTGGCAGGTTATCGCAACTGCGGCAGTACTGCCTAACCTGTGAGTTCCATCCCTGGCCAGAAGAAATCCTGCCTAACTCGCTCGAGAGTCCGCTTGGAGCCCATATGACCTGCCATGGGGGAATCGTGGGCCTGCCGGAGGACAGACTCTCTCAGGCTTTGGGGAACCACGAGCTGCTTGGCCACACGATCTGCCTGGGTTAAAAACCCTAAAAAGGATCCCTTGTGGAGCTTGAAGTCACCTTGGCGTGTCGGGCAGACTGAGCAGGACGACCTACCAGTTGTCGCAGGCGTTGGACATCCAAGTCCTGGCCTGAAGACGGACCATGGTAGCAGGATCGGCCCTGGCCAGAACCTCGTCAGAGATCGGCTGGAGGACGGGACGCAATTCCTGTTCCTGCTTCTTAGCTTTGGCGCGTGTGGTGACTCCCACACACGCCTGTACGGGCAGATCCGTAGACACGGACTGACTGCGTCCGTCAGCAAAGGTGACAGTATTCCCTATGAGAAGGGAATACATAGGTCGCTCCACCGCAATGGCCCATACTTCGCCACAGAAGTAGGGGGTGGAGATAGGAATAAGTACAGAAGGACGGGTGGAGGTAAAACCAGCCTCCAACCCGCACACATCATACTAGCGCCCCGCCGGGCCTCAGGGGAAACCAAATTCTTATCCACAAAGATCGTTGATGCTCCCGAATCCCTGATGGTGTCAACCAAGGAGGAACCAACAACAGAGAGAAACACTGGGCACTCTGAATCACCCGAAGCTGGGATGGAACCCACGTTAGCCGAGGCACGAGACGTTGGAAAGGACCAGCCCACGACTACCAGCGGCTTTAGGACAATCTTTCCTAATGTGGCCAGGACGACCACAAAGAAAACACAGTCGGGCGCTGAAATCCCCGATGAACTGCCTGCCTTGTTCGCCCCACTAGCAGTCGTCGGCACCTTATTGCTACTAAATCCTGTGGTAAGGCTTCCTCCGTATCCGGGCGATGCCCATAAGCCCTGCGAGCTTCAGCAAACACCTCAGCTGTGTGAATCGCAGCCGCGAAATCCTGAGGTGCTGTCTCGCCTATCCGGATCCTCAACTCTGGGGACACAGTGTTGGTGAGCTGTTCAATGAGGATCAGATCCTCCAGCTCCAACTTAGCTAATGACGCCAGTACCCTAGCGTCTTGCGCAGCTATCACCAAACTGTACGAGGTCTCATCATTATTCTTCTTCATGGACCTAAACTTCTCCTGTAGGTCTCTGGGGTAAGGTGGAAACGCTTACGCAGAGCCAACTGCATGTCTGCATAAGACGCACCTTCATTTAGAGTGAGCACACACTCCCTTGCAGCACCAGATAATCCAGAAAAAGGTGCATAGCCTTTTGCTCCTCAGACAATTGGTATGAACAAGCAACCTTGTCGAAATGCTCTAAGAACATATCAATGTCCTCACTAGGTCTGAACTCTGGAAGCTTTAACTTTGGGCCTCTAACTCTATCACCTGCCTGGTGATTAACCCCCTGGTTTACAGATGCGGGAACCTGCGAAAGAAGTTGTTCCATCTCTTCCCTGCGCAGAGCCTCCTGTCTGGCAGCCCCTCTCTAGTTGATCCAACTCTTCCCGACGGAGGGCAGCCTCCTCCCTACGCTGAGCAGCCTCCTCCCTACGCTGAGCCTCCTGTCTAGCAGCCTCCTCCCTACGCTGAGCAGCTCCTCCCTACGCTGAGCAGCCTCCTCCCTACGCTGAGCCTCCTGTCTAGCAGCTTCTTCCTTACGAAGGGCCTCCTGTCTAGCAGCTTCTTCCTTACGAGGGCCTCCTGTCGGCAGCCTCTTCTCTGCGCAGCATAGCCTCTTCCCTATGCATAATCTCCTGTCATGTCAGTCTCCTCTCTGCGCAGAGCCTCCTGTCTAGCAGCCTCCTCTCTACGCTCTTCCCTACGGAGGGCTTCCTGCCTGACTAACCTCTTCCCTACGTTGGGCCTCATCCTCCCATCGCTGTCGCTCTAGAAACATCAGGACGGAAAGTGATGTCCTGGGCGGGGTTCACCACTCCTGACACGGGAGGATGACCCGTCTGACCCGTCCCTTGGGTCTCGACCTTCCCATAAGGAAAGTCTCTGGGGCATGCCCCTTACGAGGGGAAGCCTGGAGAGGAGAAGGTTTCGGTCTCTGCGACTCAACAGAAGCCCACGTTGCTTCGCTATACTCTGACGCTTCCGAGCGGAAGTGCCAGTCGGGGTCTCGACAGGGAGACCCCCCAGCGAAGAGGTAGTAAAAGTACTCACTGGGCTACCTGCTACAGCACTGGAATAGGTAGAAGTTACCGTAGTCGAAGTACTAGTACTAATAGTAGGGACTACAGTAAAATTTTGAATACCCTTCTTCTTCGACGCCGCGTGCCATACCACCAGCGCCGGACGTCGCCATGACAACAATATCCTACAGTTTTCCAAATACAGGGGAAAAAACAATTCCACTAGAAAAAAAAAAAAAACAAATATTTTAGGGGCATGTGTATATGTGTGTATGTGTGTGTGTGCGTGTGTGCGGACAAGTTCCGGCTGCTCCCACTCTGGCAACACCGCGCTCTACAAGCACGAGCAACAGTGCGGTGGGGCTCACCGAAAAAAAAACGAAACAAAAACTATGTCCGGCTGCCCCCACTCTGCAACACCGCGCTCTACAGCACGAGCAACAGTGCGGTGGGGCTGGCCGGAAAAAAAAAAAAAAAAAACCTAGCAGACGGAATCCGGAGAGAGGAAAAAAAAAAAACACTAGCGTCCGATGCAACCCCCTGTACTCAACAACCCGGAGAGAAAAAAAAACAAGAATTGGCTAAATACAAAACAGGAATGGAAGACTGAGCGGCAACAGAAGGCAAGACTTACGGCCCGTACCTGCGTGAGGTACCCGGCGGAAGGAGGTCTGGACGCGGTTTGACTCCCCTCGGTCTCACCTCGACTCCCGAGTCACGCCGGATGTTCCCTCAGGCCACCAAAAAGACTCCCTTCACTCTAGAGTCACCCAGCCAACCACCCACGAACAAACACGACAAACTGACTAAACATATACAAAACAGACAAAACTAAACAGGTACTCTGCGAAACGAGAGAGAGACAGCCAGAGCCCTTCACATCCGGACGAGCCCCACAATTGTCACGACCGACCCCTGGAGGTCTGCCCTGACAGATCGGTCTAGGTGGGAGTGAAGGGAGTGACTGACCTCACACGCTCCGCAAGAGACCACACAATAAAGATTACGATAAACACCCATTTATTCACACCAGCAAAATAAACATTCCAACACACGCACCATGCACGATCACAATAAAGCACTCCAACGCACACAACATGCACAATCACGATCAAGCACTCCAACGCACACAACATGCACAATCACAATCAAGCACTCCCACACCCACAACATGCACGATTATAAATAAATATTTCACCATACGACGTACACAATCACAATTACAGCATTCCAGCACATATGCATGTACACATTTATAAAGAAATATTTCCAGTATTGACCCTTTCTCACACCACGGAGTGCGTCCACATCCCTGCCCCTGTCAAGTCCGCAGGGAGCACCCTGTCGCACTAGGTGCTCCGAGCCGGGTTTGGTTCTCGCAGGGAGTCGCCCAAAGCCGACACCCTCGACTCCCAAGCGGGCAGTGAAGAGCGTGTCCGGGGGGGGGGGGGGGGGACGTAGCTGTTACTGGAGGTCCTGGACGGGGGTCCAGGCCGGCCAGTCGAGACGGCGGGCTCCCCTAGCAGTCCACGGTCCCGACCAAGGCGTGGCCTCGACCAGCGCGTGGCACCATCTCGTCCGTGGTCTCAGCCAGAACGTGGCCTCGACCAGCACGTGGCACCATCCAGTTCGTGCTCCAGGTGAAGCCCCCGGGAGGGGGGAGGACGTAGCTGGGGAGGAGAGTCGGAGAGGAGGAAAAGAAGAAGGAAGGAGGAAGGAAGAAGGGTACTGGAACCCTGCCGTCAGTATCGTCTGACCATTGCTGTCAAGTCTTAACAGCCACTCGCATGATGGGCGAGGGGAAGTGTATTCAATGCACACAGTAAACCCATTGAATCAAGTCTTCTCACACGATGCAGGTAAAAGACTGCATTAAATCAACAGGTTATAAAACAAATATGAATTATCTTCACCCTTCTCTCACTCACGCTTAAACGTTTTCCTTCCTTAGGAAATAAATCAACACAGCGACCATCGCTTAATAACTGCCACCACATTTGCAAATAATAATTCAATGGCATAACTGTCACATTTTATAAACACATTTCAAAATAACCACAAATCTTCAACCACGCATCCGAACGACAAATCATGCGTACGCACGCTCGTGAACATAAAACTCGTTCTCCTTGCACACACAAACAGACGGTGGCCGAAGGATAAAAGTCGGCGAATGTGACAGGGGCGGACGAGCGAGACCAAGCAAGTTCCAACCCTGAATCACCAGGTTCTCTCCCTTCCCCACCGACTACCGCATCACCAGATACATAAACAGGAGAAAGAATTTTGGAAATAATTTAGAATGGCCAGGTTAAAGATGGAATTAACCAGAGAAAAGGTCTCACACAATATTTCTCTTACAATTTCGAAAAAAAAAAGAAAATTGCGCAAAAGTGAAGACTAAGCCGGCTAACAACAACAAATCAAAACAAAACAGACCACGAAACTGATGCTTACCAGCTACCCGTGGGTGACCCCGAAGAGGCGGGTCAAAGGACTCTCTCTACCCTCTGTCCAGTCGAGAGGACAGAGGCGAAGATGCGGGAAACAGAAGAAATGATGTCCCTCTCCTACAGGCCGACTGCAGGAATTGAAAGTACTGACTGTACTCTCGACGATAAGGTAAAGAACCAGGACTGGAGCAGGCGCCCCAGAGAATCTTCCGCTCGAGTGAAGAGCTAACCTCCCTCAGCATGGCGGCCAACATGCCATGCTGCGTCACAGAGTGAGCATACTTCAAACTAAAGAAACGAAGCACGTGCGACAGGTAAAAAGACAGGCGAGAGGCGACAGACAGAAAGTTCGAGAGAAAGGTTACCGGCCACCCGTGAACTTGCAGGATGAATAGCACGGGCGGTGGAATTAGAGAGAGAGAGAGAGAAAGCAAACCGAAGTTGAGCTGAACCACACCAAGGTGCAACTGCACCACAAGCCACCCTAAGGGACGGCTACACGACAACAGCAACGACAATAAACAAAATAATAGAATTCCGCCACCCTAGGTGGGTCGAACGTCGTAGGCCTCGTGACAAAACTCGTGACAAACACTACACTTACTTTGTAACAGCTCTAGGGATTTACACCATAAACCAGATGTCCATGTTCTAATCATTTCTAATTTCACTATACATTACCACAGAATGTACAGCTAGTCACTGTTCCGGCTTTTGAAGTCCCTAGATCGCTGCAGTATCAAGTCGCCGTAAGGCCGTCGTGGCAAACTCGAGGTGGCATAGCAGCGAACACCAAGGGAGAGGTGGCAGCTCTCCTTTGAGGGACACTGATGTAAGAGGTCAGTGTCAGGCGGCGCAGCGATCCTTCCAGCCATATGGGTGACGGCAGGTCTAGTCTGTGTCGCCGGGGGACGGCTCCTGGAGACCCGATGACCGTGGCCTGGTATACCACGCTCTGAGCCAGGCAGGCTTGGGGGCTCTATTTAAGGGGTAGGCCTGAAACATTTTCCTCTCGGCCGTAGTCTGCGTGGCTCATCGAAGGGAACTCTTGCAGCGCTCCAGCGACTTTCGTCCTGTTCCCTCTTTGAGGCGGCCTCACGCGGTACAGGGCCATCGCCACCTGAGCACGAAGAAGGCCGCCTGATGGTCCTGAAGACAGCCTTTGTGGTGGGGGAAAGAGGACGAAATACACCGACGCCCATCGTCGGCCGACCAACACCCGAATTTGAACAAAAGTTCAAAAGGAACAGAGTTCAGTCAGCGATATACGACGGCCCCCACACGAAACTCACCCACTACTGCCAGCGACAACAGTTGCCGCAGAATAAGCGAGTGTACCTTGTCCTTAAGGGCTTCCGGCCAATGGGATGCTAACCTCTTTCACCAATCAGTCAAACTATCAGTGGATGACACTCTTCATGCCTTTGAGTCACTCTTGTGGTGATGAGTTGTGCCTGTTCTGATTGATCACATGTAAGTCGCTGCTGAAAGCTCCCGTACTGAGCATGCACAGTATTTGTTTCCTTGTAGACTCATACCGACAGAGCATGTCCCTTTGAAACAAACATGATTGACCAGGTCGAGGAGTCCTAGTGGTGTGATCGTCTCGTTGAGCCTGAAACATCCTCAACAAATCTTGCTGCCAGAATCCCCAAATGATCTCACTGGCCATCAAAGCCTGGAACACGCAAACTCCATGAGGCACAGCACAATTGTCAGTATTATTGTTTCTTACCAGCAGCAGCAGCAGCAGCAGCATTGTCGCGGTTATTGCTATTATTGACTTTAACGCTAATCAAGCTCTCATTGAGCCCAAGAACAGCAATAATCACGACAAATACCTACACCTGGAGCACAGGTGTATGCTGTGGTGGACAAAAAGTTAAACGTTGGTAAAGAGGGCGGGTTTGAAGGCTGGGATAGCAAAGCTCCAAGTCGAGGGATAGGGATCAGGAATACGCACAGAAAAGGGCAGACAAAGCATTCGTAGTTCCGGTGATGAAACCCTAACAGAGGAACATAGTGGAGATAAGACTGGGGAGAGTTTCAACGCCCTCGACATTCACATCAACCTGAAGGAAATACTTTCCTTGGGATTCCGGCATGGCCCTCCGTCCTCTAACTGATCATTTCTTCTAATTCAGTCTCCTCCTTCCCACCCCTCATCCCCATCTCTTGTTTATTTCATCCTCTTTCCCCTCCAGCTGGCTATTTCTTTCGGCTTTCTCTTTGTCCCTAGTCACCATTCTCCCCGTCCCTCTCTCTTTCCTTAAACTTCTCAGACTGTGTGATCTTCTCCGGGGAAATTATGGTGGACCAGAGGTGCCAGAGTAAACCGGACAAAGTTAGTCAAAGACTCAGAACATGGCCAGAGGAAATACCAGCCCAGAGGACGACTGACAGAGTCTGATGACGAGCAAAGAAAACATGACCACAGACCAGAACATGGAGGGGACGTAATGCTATAGGAACATCAGACTGCCAGACCTGTCAGAAGCGTGCAGCTGAGGAGTGGGTTTTCGAAGGGTTTGTTTGGGAGGAAAGACGTCATGATTTTCAAACATCCAGGAAGCGTCCGGTGGAATTGGTCGGTCGGATGATTGCAAATAATTACTATAATCTTGGGGTACGTTTTACGGGCACGAGTTGATTAAATGAAATGTAATGTATTGCCAAGTTATCTGAATTTCAAATAGATATAGGCTGAACTCTGCTGAAACCGAATGTCATAACTTGCATCAAACACTGCGAAGATGAAAAGGAAAAGAAAGAAGCAAAGAAATGTTCAGAAGGTATCTATGTTGGCCTGTTTGCATTAGCTTAGGAATGAATATGAAGAACATGATGAGTGACTGAAAGATCCTGCTATAAAGGTCTACCTAGCCCCATCTCAATCCCCACCTCACCCCCTTATATTCAGTCCTTAATCTAACATTGAACTTTAATAGCATACTTTCGTATCCTAAACACCCAGTCCAACGAGGGTGCCAAAGACAACATTGGCTTTGAAAATGACTCCTCCTGACAGCTCCAAAGAAAGGCAAGTTTACCGTACGATTTTCTTTATATTGAACTAAATTAGAAATCAGTGAGTAAAAATGAAACCTGAGATTAGAGACAGCTAGGATAACCTGTTAAACTGACTGAAGTGACCATGGTGAAAAATGGCTCCGAGGTATGAAAAAGGCCTGCCATAAAGCACAGGCTTAGAGTGGAGACCACAGTGCAGTGCAAAACAGAGGCACTCATTTCCACATTAAGAGCTCCAGTTTGCGTGATTCATGTCACCATGAACACACACACACACACACACACACACACACACACACACACACACACACACACACACACACACACACACACACACACACACACACACACACAAGAGAGAGAGGAGAGAGAGAGAGAGAGAGAGAGAGAGGAGAGAGAGAGAGAGAGAGAGAGAGGGGGGGGGGGCACTCCAAACTTTGTCACATTCCTCAGACCTTAGTTCCATTATGCCGTTGTTTC
>CM031608.1:33421556-33464056 GCA_018398815.1 Conus ventricosus
CAAACATGACGTCGCGAGATGCTTCCAGAAGGGATAGGCGAGGCTGTAAACAAGGAGTGATGGTGACATCACAAGATATTCACTGAAGAGATCAGATGAAATCATATGCAACATGTACTGGTGACGTCCCAAGGTTTTACAGAAGGGGTCACAGGAGAAGAGTGTTAGACGTGTAGCAGTAATGTAATAGGACGTTTACTGACGCGGTCAGAGGAAGTTGTATGAATCATTCAAAGATGACGTCACAATGTTTTACAGAAATGGTTTGAGCAAGTTGTACATGAAGAATGATTGTGACGTCATCACATTGTTATTGAAGGTGTCGGATGAGGTCGCACACAAACTGAAATCGTGGCGTCACAGAGTGTTTACAGAAGTGGTCAGATGAAGGTTCATAGAACAAGTAATGATGATGTCATAAGGGTTTTACAAAATGGATCAGATGAAGTTATATACCATGGGGGGTAATAATGCCACTGGATATTTACAGAAGATGTGAAAAAATGTGTTGCCATCACAAGATGTTCACAAAAGGAGTTAGATGAAGTGGTATAGGATGTTGACGAGGAGATAAGAAAATTTAGTATACAACGTGTCATGATAACGTCATAGGATGTTACAGAGGGTATAAGATGAAGCTGCATACAATATGTAATAGTGACGTCACAAGGTGTATCAAGAGTTTGTCAGGTAGTGTTTTACAAGGCACTGACTGGAGGGGTCAGAAGAAGGTGAATGAAAAATAAATTAGCAGCGTTACAAGGTGTGCCGTTGGGGTCAAGTGGAGGTATTCAGAATACTAGTGTTCTGATATAAACATCGACATACAAGAGCTGTATGTTTACACAAATACAAACAGTTTGTTCCTGTAACGATCTATGCTTGAAATGGAGATTGTCACACTGTCACTTTTGCACACACGCATTCATGACAGCATTTACTCCATACGCACACGCAATCTTTCCAATCAACCAAAAGGCGCACAACCGAATGTTTTTCTTCCCCCCCCCCCTCTCCTTCGGGGAAAACAGTTAACTAAATCACATCAAACAATTTATAAACAGATTTTATACATGTATCTCTCTTTTCCTTCTCTCCGAGAGATAAATTAATTCATTCAAGATTCTATAAAGTCATGGCCTTCACATCACATTGGCCCAAGATCCAGACCAGGAGAATAAATAATTCTTGCAATCGTTGATGCCATGCCTGCATCAGATATAAGACTCGCCCCATACTGTCATGATTCCCTGTCACTCAGAAATCGTGTCGCCCCTTGAATTCTCCCGTCACTGGAGATATGAGTTCCGACTCCTCTCCCTGGAGTCTTTATTTGCTGGGGCTGAACTACCGGTGTGTTCCCCACACCATGGCCATCTTTAACCACCTCACGGGGTGAAGAGTGAAAGGTGAAGGGTGAAGGGCTGAAACACGAATAAGGTTCGTGTAAGTAACCTGCTTCCCAATTTACATATGAATTCATTCTTTCTCTTTTCTTTAGGTTTTCCCCTGTAGCTTTCCCCAACTATCTATGGCTCACCTGGTAATGACTGGTCAGCAGTGAGGACCAGCGTCCTGACAGGTTCGAGTCTCTAGGCCATCTGCTGGGCTAAAACTGATTCTTTCCTCCCTCCTCCAAGTGAGTGCATACTCAGTGTTCAAAACACATGACCAGCACCTTACCAGCCCTTATTAAACTATCTCTCAGTGGTCACTTTCACCCAATGACCACTCTTGACTCTTTTAATGAACGAACTCACAATTATTAGGGGACGCCCGCTACACTAGTCAACTCACATGAATATTCTTCCTTTTTAGTTGTGGCACGGGGAAATGATTCCTATCACTAAACTACATGTGATGGAGCGTCACATGCCTTGATGTGAGGCTACGTCACATGACAGCGATGTATCCGGTGGTTTGGTGGTATGAGGGATGAAGTATTGATGTTGGGACACATACATACATTCTTTCAGAGAGAGACACAGTACTGTTAGGGACACTATAGCCATCACCTGCCTCCAATCGCCTCTTTACCATTCCTCTCTGCCTTCTCTGCTCTCCCACACTATAGCCATCACCTACCTCCAATCGCCTCTTTACCATTCCTCTCTTCCTTCTCTGCTCTCCCACTACTTCTCGTCCTTTGCTGGAACGGGGATGGTCCATAATGAGGGGTCGAGTGACAACCTTCTCCCTCCAGCTACACTCCTCTCTCACCCCTCACCCGCGCCCTCATTCTGTCCCTCATCACCAAAATCTCTGCACCCTCTGTCAGAACTGTCAGTGAGTTTCCTATCTGTGGGCTGGAAGATGGGCCCCAGTTCTGCTTCTGTTGGCATGAATGGCACTGGACCTGAACTTGCAGTTGCTAATGCTTTGAGCCGTGTGTGATTTGTTAAAAAATGCACACAAAAATACATTAGTTCAATGGATAAACATACGTTCTATTAACCGAATGAACGACTTGTTGAATGCATCAACAACTAACCGGTTCACAAGCTATGTGATTACTCAGGAACAGATTAACTCTGACGGAAGAACTTGAACAGCACAAATTATTCCCTTATCAATGTTCGTCTGCTCTTTGTTCGCCCCTGTCCTTAACCTTAGACAGAGTAGAATGTACAGCATGGTTCAGTTATGAATTCATATTCCTTCTGATGAATCTTTTCCTCCACATCCGTTACCCAGCACAGATTAGAACACACAGTACAAATTAGTTGGCGTATTCCTGTTCAGAGAAAGACAGAGGTGTATGTTCTCATGGTCACGTGATAACGCACGTTAAACAAGTAAACAAAATAAAGTTGAAATGGCTTGGTTTGGGCCTTGCAGTAAGTCCGGTTTTCAACCCAGGTGATATGTCTCACACGTTTTTCACAGGTCTCAGTGAAACATTAAAAAAAGATAATCAAGACCAGATTATGACCTTCGTCTTGCTTGAAGTTCAAATTCAGTCAATCGAAGTTTTATTCGTTCGTGTCTTTAGTTTCTAAGTGATTACCAGTGTTTCAGAGAGGAGGTCAATGGCTGTTTACATTTATCAGGTACAGGCCTCTGTCGTCTGCCACGACCCACGTCAAGGTCACAGGTCCAAGATAAATTATTTGTCCAGACTTCGTCACTTTCGTTCCGGATTTCACACATGTCGATGGAACTCTGTAGCATTGTTTTTCGAACAAAGCGCAAGTATAGCTCATGACACTAACGTGTGCAACACACTTACCATTGATATTGCCGATGTCAGTGTCGAACACTTTCTAGGTCCATGTGTATGGTTGATTTGTTGCCTCAGAAATGTTGATTGTGGCAGTACACATTTTTGCCAAACTCAGCCACAGAATGCAATACCGAACAAATGCATTGCGACTGACTGCAACACGATGGAGCACATTACAATAAAACTAAACAGAGCAATAACGTAAAATGTCGTGCGGTGGAGAACAGGTCACACTTGCACATCGTAGACATTGGAACGCGACACAAATAAATACAACACCAGTTTGAAGGTACCTCATGACGTGGCAGGATAGATGCGAAAGATAGGACATGTAAAGCTCAACTAATCTAATCCTGCAACAAGTCCATTTGTGGACATTCTATCGCTGACGCTGAAGTAATTCAGACTTTCACCCACCACATCCTTCATTGCAGAGTGGCTTAGACTAAAGAGAACAAAACGTCAGTTCTGTATTGATTCCAGCAAGGGACATAAACTGTCCCCACCCACCCCTCACACCCCACCTTCCCTCTCCTCTGCCACTCATTTACACATTCACACACACACACACACACACACACACACACACACACACACACACACACACACACACACACCACACACACACACACACACACACACACACACACACACACACACACACACACACACACACGCACGCACAGAAGAGAGAGAGAGAGAGAGAGAGAGAGAGAGAGAGAGAGAGAGAGAGAGAGAGAGAGAGAGAGAGGTGGGGGTTAAACAACAGTAGTTCTGTTGTGATCAATAATGGTGTGTCCATTGATTTTCTTACCTTGTCATGCATTTCTCTAATTCCTCTCTCCATGGAAAACAGACCCATCTCGTTTTACCTTACACAAAAAATGCTGCCATCATCCACTTAAAAACATGGTTCTTCTTCTTCTTCTTCTTCTTCTTCTTCTTCTTCTTCTTCTTCTTCTTCTTCTTCTTCTTCTTTCTTCTTCTAACACACTCATTGGAGAGAGAGAGAGAGGGGGGGGGGAGGTGGGAGGGAGAGAAAGAGAGAGTCCATGGAGAGAGAGAGAGAGAGAGAGAGAGAGGAGAGAGAGAGAGAGAGAGAGAGAGAGAGAGAGAGTCCTTGGAGACAGACAGACAGAAAGACAGACAGAAAGAATCCCCAGGGCTCGGTTTTTCACCAGAGAACAAATAAGCAGCTGACTTTGCCCACGCTATAATGAAGAGGAACGTTTGTTGTAAAAACATGTCAAGATTCACTCAACTGTTTCTTTTCATGTCTTTCTCTTACCCAACAACCATCTCAGACAAAGCCAGCAGTAAAGGGTCTGCCCATGCTTTTGTGCCGTCAACAGCACGCACACAGTACCTGTATTGTCACGGAAGAGTTCTGCTTCTGCAGGCGAGGTGGATGCCGAGTTGAACATTTCATGAGCTCTTTCAATGCTGCGCAGCGTTTTATTCTTCAACAAAAAGGAAGCTTCCTGGCCGTATATAAACACGCGCACATAGGCGCTCGCCCACCCACAAACCCACCCACACTTTTACGTAGTTCATTTAGGGGCGCAAAAACCTACTAGATAGATAGATAGATAGATAGATAGATAGATAGATAGATAGATAGATAGATAGATGGATGGATGGATGGATGGATGGATGGAGGGATGGATAGAGATGGATTGGTGGATAGATAGATAGATAGATAGATAGATAGATAGATAGATAGATAGATAGATAGATAGATAGATAGATAGATAGATAGATAGATAGATACGTACGTAGACAAAAGAGAACCCCCGATTAATATGATAGACAATGAATGTGTGACAAATTGAATCTCTTTTCTATCAAATGTTTGTTAGACCTTTGGCTATCAAACAATTGTTAACATGTTCATGGTCAAACGTTTGAAGTTGAAAATTTGTTTGGAAACTCACATAGCGAACTCATTTACAATCGTCTGTTTTATGTCTTTCATCTTGCATATAACGTATTCCCATTTTCAAAAATGTATTTGAAAGTGGATGTTGCAAAATTACCTACTTTCAGATGCTATACACAATTATAATGCAAACTAACCAGCATCTTTTCTTGATATCTCTTATGAACAAACTTTATTGTTCAGGTCGACATTTTTTTTCTGTATGTGTGTGGTTTTGATGGATTCTTCCAGTTCACTCAAATTCAGATAAAAGCAAAATCAGTGTCCCTTTATAGAAGGGACAAAATAAAGAAAAAAACATTAGTAAGTTAATGCTACCCAACAGCTGTTTATTTTGACACTGCCATTAATCTTAGTCAGTTTTTGTCAAAGCTAACCACAGTCCTTTAAACAGTGTTCAAAAGACTGAGAACAAAGGAATGAACAACGCACAACACATAATCCAAAATGATTCATTCCTCATCAGGGCATCATGCATCAAATGAATCATAACAGAACTTTTATAAGCATATAGGTTTCTGGATTCTGGATTCAATATTAGAAAAGTAGTTAAGGACTCAGAATCAAAACTTACTTGGAGAATATTTCGACAGGGTCGCCCTGTCTTCCATCAGCTCACTGTTGCTGTTGTGGCAGCGAGGCCTGGTGGGGCGACTGTTGTGTGGGGCGAACGGTTGTCAGGATCTGATTGTAGATGGGGGGTGGGGAGGGGGGAGTTCAAAGCCTTGATCTCTGTTCAGGCTGGGTCGTCTGGCCTTGATTTCGATGGCTTCTTTAACTTTTCACAAAAAGAAAAGTTAAAGAAGCCATCGAAATCAAGACCAGACGCCCCAGCCTGAACAGAGATCAAGGCTTTGAACTTCCCCCATCTACAATCAGATCCTGACAACCGTTCACCCCACACAACAGTCGCCCCACCAGGCCTCGCTGCCACAACAGCAACAGTGAGCTGATGAATACAGGCGACCCTGTCGAAATATTCTCCAAATAAGTTTTGATTCTGAGAACTTTTAAGATCATGAACTTGCTGAAGCTGGAGACGCTGGACTCACGTCTCCTTGGTTCACAGAAATAAAGTGAAATGTAGTGTAAAAAGTGTCACTACCTGGTAGGAAATCAACTCAGTGCATAGAGAAACAGTCAGCGTCACCCAACGAGAACTGCTAGTGCGACGCCTCACATTCACATTGCCTGACAGGTCGTGCAAGGTCGAGGTCAGTGCCACAGGAAATGTCTGTACTGAAGGTGTAAATGTTCTGCCGATGATGCGAGCGAGATGAACACATTGAAGTCAACAAATCATTCAGATGTGTAGAAGAAACAATACGAAATAGAAGTTCCATTATTAACTTGTTCTCTCTCTCTCTCTCTCTCTCTCTCTACTCTCTCTCTCTCTCTCTCTCTCTCTCTCTCTCTCTCCTCCTCTCTCTCCTCTCTCCTCTCTCTCTCCTCTCTCTCTCTCAGGCTAGTATATTTGTCGAGCATATCTGTTTTTCATGTTATCAAAATAAATATGATGTTTTCTTTCATCAAAAATGATCCAATACAATCAAACTGACATTGAGTTACACATGGCTATTCTTGGCAAACAGTTTTTACCAAGCATAGCAACTGATGGCATTCAAACGTAAGCAACATTGTAACATGTTTGTTGATGACCGTACTTTTAACCTTAGTACTCCTAAGGTTCAGCAAGAACAGTTTAAAAAAATATTTCATGGTACGTTTTAGAATAATTTAGGTCTGTACTTTTGTGGAGGATGATATGACATAAACAAGAATGGCATTTTGCCTTTTTCAGTTCGCACGCCACGAAGACCGTGGAGACGCTGAACGAAAAAGGGAAGGGTGAACGAGATATTTGTAGAGGAGTGGTGGGATATAAATAAGCTTCCTTCAGTTCTTTGAGAGGAGAAAAGACTGTGTGCACTACTAATGGGTCAGACAGACCTGGTACAGAAGGAACGTAGGCCATCTTTTCCCTCAGCAATCTGCATTTTGTCACGCCCCGGTATCAAAGCATACTAATCCTGATTTTTTTTTGTCATCATTTTGCGCTGACGTGAAAAGTAACTGCTCCAACGCCCTCATTGTCTACCTCTCCACCCTGCCTCTCTGTCACAAGCACACTTCTCCCCATGAGTGAAAAAAAAAAACACTGCTGTCACGTTTTAATCTTGCAAAAGGAGTTCTGGAATTGTTTTCTATACTGAATGATTATTGGTAGGATGGTGATTTCTATCGTTAAGTAATGA
Organism: Conus ventricosus; assembly: GCA_018398815.1. Taxonomy (NCBI): domain Eukaryota; kingdom Metazoa; phylum Mollusca; class Gastropoda; order Neogastropoda; family Conidae; genus Conus; species Conus ventricosus. The sequence continues at coordinate 33,428,974 of CM031608.1, forward strand.
TTGCCAGGCTGATTATTTCTGTCTTGATAGTGATCATTGTTGTGCTTGTTATTGTCTACTGTAATATAGTTAATGGTGGGCTGGGCATAATGATTATTTGCTAGGCTGATTGTTTCTATCGTCATGGTGATTATTACTGTACCTCTTACTTTCTGTTGTAAAGTGGTTAATGCTGGGCTGAGCATAATGAATATTGCTGGGCTGACTATTTTCTATCGCTGAATATAATTATTGCCAAGTTGATTGTCATCTCTTGCCAACTGGTGAATACAGGACTGCTTATTTTTGTGTGTTTGATTATTAGGGGTGAATAGTATTTTTTTTTATTGCTTAATTGTTATTGCTGGGCTGGTTATTTTCTACTGCTGAATGGTCAATTTCGTTACAGCTTCAATTTCTGAACTTAGCGTTATGTTTACATAATATCAGCTCTGGTATCTACATTAAAAAATCATACGTTCTTCTACTGAACACCTGTCGTTTCCGATTTTACGATGCACTACTAAACAAAGAACATCCAGCCACTGTTCAAGTATCAAGGATACCCAGGTAACTTCAAATACAGGTCGCCGAAAGGCCACCAGGAAAGAATATCCTGCACTGCCTTTGCATCATTTTGTGGTAATGAGTTGTGCTTGTTTGACTGATTACAGGAAAGCCCCTGCATAAAACTCCCAACCTGATCACAATAGTTACTAAGCTGTGGATTTAGATTGAGAGTGTGTGTCCTTTTGAAGAACATTGATAACCCACACCGATGAGTCCTAGTGGTGAGATCGTCTGATTGAGCCCGTAGCACTATCAACAGGAATAGCTCCAGAATTCCTGCGCTGTTTATGAATAGCCATCAAAAGTCATGATGACCCACACAAGTAACACAAACCGTCGTACAATTATCATCTTTAATATTTATTATCATTATATCTATTGCTACAATGTTATCATTATTATGAGATTTCAAAGCTAAATAGGCTCTTATGAAGACAAGAAGCAGCTACAATAAATACAAATATCATCTACATTTAAAACATTTGGGTATTGTTTATCACAGGTACATAAGTGGTGAAAAAGGTAAGATTGGTAAAGAGGGTGGGTTTACGGGCTGGGGTAGCTAAGCTCCAGGCCGAGTCAATGCGATCTGGAGTGCTCACAGAAAAGGGCAGCAGACATAGCATGTGCTGATTCCAGTGATGAAACCCAAACAGGCGAACGGGGTAGAGGGTAGGCCAGGGAAGTTTGAACAACGCTGACATTCAGCCAGACGTTAACACTTTCCTTAGGGTCCCAACATGGCCCTCGTCCTTCTGACTGGTCGTTTCTTCTAATGTAATCCCCTCTTCTTCTACTATCCACCCCCCGCCTCCTTCCTTCCTCCCACATCCTCATCTCCATCTCTTTATCTTGGTTCCCCTCCAGCTGGCTATTTCTTTCGGCTTTCTCTTTGTCCCTAGTCACCATTCTCCCCGTCCCTCTCTCTTTCCTTCAACTTCTCAGACTGTGTGATCTTCTCCGGGGAAATTATGGTGGACCAGAGGTGCCAGAGTAAACCGGAGAAAGTTAGTCAAAGACTCCGAACATGGCCAGAGGAAATACCAGCCCAGAGGACGACTGACAGAGTCTGATGACGAGCAAAGAAAACATGACCACAGACAGGAACATGGAGGGGACGTAATGCTGCAGGAACAACCATTGGTCCAAACTGTAAGACACGTATAGCTGAGGAGCGTGTTTTTCAAAGGGCGTGTCTCGATGGAAAATGGTTATCAATTCTCAGGAGGCGTCTCGTGGGACTGGTTTGTCTGATGGTTGTAAACAATTATCATAATCTTAGAGTACATTCCATAAGCACAGGCTGATTACATGATCACAATACCCGAACATGTTGCAAATAAATAGAGGTTGAATTTTGCTACAATTAGACATCCTGACTTGAATTTAACGCTGCTGAGTAAAACGGGAAAAGAATCAAAACAAATACAGTAAAAGCAATTTCAAAGTGCAGCAGACACCCTCATTGCAGTATCTTAAAGGGTAAACGTGAAGATTACGATTAGTAAGATCCGACCCTATAGGTCTACCTCATCTCTCCTACGTCCACGTCTTAAAGAAAGCTCACAGGGAACTTTAGTCCCGTGCTTTCTGATAATCAACACAGCACACTGGTGTGCCGTATACAACCTTACCTCTAAAACGCCAGCTGTTCCTGTCAGCCCTTGGAAAGCCACTTTTTTTTTTTACATGGTATCTGTTATTCTAAAAAACTGACTAAATCAAATAGCAAGAAAACTTGCAGCAAGAGATAGCCGACAGAAGCTCGTTGAAGTGGTTGCAGGGACCGAACCTGACTGACGGATGTGACTGTGCTGATGGACAGATCTGAGGTATCAGCAAAAGGTCAGTCATGAGAGATAAGCTTCATGGGGAGAAGATAATGTGATGTAATGCCATATGAAACGCATGCAGTTGTTTCGACACTGTGAGCATCGGTTGGCATGGTTCACATCAACACTTACCCACTCACTCATTCACTCACTCATTCACTCACACACACACACACACACACACACACACACACACACACACACACACACACACACACACACACACACACACACACACACATACACACACGCACGCACGCACGCACGCACGCACGCACGCGCGTGCGCGCACGCACGCACGCACGCACGCACGCACTCACACATACACATACACACACACACACACACACACACACACACACACTCTCTCTCTCTCTCTCTCTCTCTCTCTCTCTCTCTCTCTCTCTCTCTCTCTCTCTTTCTCTCTCTCTCTCTCTAAATTTCGTCACATAACTAAGACCTCAGTTCCACTATGTACTTTCCTCCATCGAGAGGTCGACCAACATGCCCCAAACCCTTCCTTCCGCCCCTCCCTCCCCCTCCCCCACACGCGTCCCCTCCAGAATACTCCGTATCCTCTCCATCCTCTCCCCCTCCCTCACTCCACCCCCCCCCCCCCCCCCCTCCAATTCGAGCCATGTTCCCACACAAATCGATCTGTTGTAAGCAGGCTGACTCTGTCCACGGCACACACGTTGGGGTCCAGCGACATACAGTGAAATGAAATCATTTCCCATTCTGCTGGCCTCGGCTTGCTTCTGCTTCCATTTCGTCCTGTTCGGACCCGTCGGGCGTGGTGCAATACGTGAGAGATTGCACCGTGTTCGTTTGGTCATCTGTTTTCCGATGGAAACTCCCTAAGACCACCAAGCTGGGTGATTTGATTCTTGTTGGATGAGCACCTCGCCATTTGAGAATAGAGCACCTGATGTGTAGCTGAAGGCAGGGAGGAAATGTTTGTTAACACTTCTTCCCTCATATGTTACCATACGTGGTAGGTGTTGTGTTCCTTAACCAATCAGTTCATCACATTATCATGAAAAACAAAATGGACCAGAAAGGATGACGGGTAAAACAAAAAGAAAAAAAAAAGAAAGAAAAAATGTTGAAAGATATAACACTAAAAAAAAAAATGCAACGCCCTAATTTAAACAAAGAGGCAATAAGAAAAAAAAAAAGAAGAAAAGTTGTTTGCTCTTATGGTTAATCTAAACTTAAAATATTTGTCACATATTACCTAGATGTGTCATTTAGTTCTACAAAGGCAATACTGTCGGTTGGCTAGAAAGAGAGGAAACAGGCAATGTATTCCTTTAGTGGCTGGGGACAGCAGTCCTGTAACGTGATCTCGCTGTGCTCATGTGTCTGAACCCAAGATCTACTGCGCCATTTTTAATTTACGGGACCAGGGATCTTTGTATTGTTGGTAAGTTTTTGTAATGATAATGATAATAGTAATAATCATCATAGTAAAAATGATAAAAATAACAATAAAAGTGATGATAATAATAGCAATAACAACAACAAAAACAACGCCAACAGCAATCACAAGAAGAAGAAGAAGAAGGATGAAAAGAAGAAGGAAAATGATGATGATGATGATGATGATGATGATGATGATGATGATGATGATGATGATGATGATGATAGTAATGATAATCATAACAATAATAATAATAATGATGATGATGATGATGATGATGATGATGATGATGATGATGATGATGATGATGATGATGATGATGATGATGATAATAATAATAATAATAATAATAATTTACTATTATTATCATTATTCTTATAACTTTAAATAACTATTCCATGAAACAATTTTACTGGAGCGCTCTACTTACTGTGTTCTATATTTCATGCATACGTGTGTGAGGATGATCCCTTGAGGGAACAAACAGTTGTGCATGAAAGCAGGGATGACGGACATATTTCACCAAAATGGAGTCAGTGAGCTCCAAACAGCTCGGGCAACAAAGCTGAAGTAAGATGCATCATGTGATTCACATTTTTCCATTGGACCTTTCAAAAGTTTTGACAGATGACGAGAAAGTTTGCAATGACAATTGCGCCTATAGAGCAGCGGAACGGTTCTGCGGAAGACACCCATTAAATGAAGAAAAAAAAAAGATCGTGACCAGATTGAACTAATAACGAAAGGTCACATACATAGAGTGCCTTCAGCAGTCCTGTAATGTGATCTCACCGTCTTTATTTTTCTGGGGCCAAGAATTACTGCGCTGTTCTCAATTGGCATGACCAGGAAACTTTGTTCTGCGGGCAAGGTCTGCCTTTTGTACTGAATCACAGTAATGAACACAAGAAATACGTAGAGATGTGCAAATCTTCTTGTTTTATCAGCTGAAAGATACTTTTTTGTTTTACTAACTTCATTGTTTGCTGCTCAAAGAATGACGTCAGATACACACAGTACTGATCTCCTCATGCATCGAGAGTGCTCGGTCATTTCGGCCCACAGTGTACTATTCAATAGTGGTAACACTGACGTTTGCAGCCTTACAGCCTGCTACTTTGAATTGTCAGGGAGTGCTAGCAAGCATCATTTGTGTGTGTGTGTGTTTTGAATTAAGATTGTTGCTGGTCTCGGCGAAAGGAGCTTCAATTAAACAATGGACTGAATATCAAATGATTCTTCACACTGTGTGATTTTAAAAACATCTAAGCCATCTCCGTACTCATGAAAGTCACACCTCACTGCTGAGGGGATACCTACAATTAAAGTAAAAGTGTGACTAACGCTGTTTTCAGTACACAATCCCCACGCGAGTGGACTTGGAGTAGACGTAAAATCCATCGATAACAATTGACTGGATTATTTACGTTTCATTCACAAAGCATGTCGTTCCGAAGTCACGTTTGCCAAGTAACTGTCTTTTTTTAAATTAAACTTTCTGTCAGTATATCCTAATTTTGTGTCCTTTCAAAAATACGAACAAAAAGCACTCTATTACTGTAAGTTTGTTATTTCAAGGAAAATGTTATCGCATATCTGCAAAATGTGTCTCACCAAAGCAAATCACAGGAGCTTGTAGACTGAGTGTTTTTATTGAAAGCACCGTGCAGGCCCCGAGAGTGACACTATAATCGTATTGACTGGGTTGTAATCAAACCTGTCAACCCCCAAATGCTCTGTCATCTCAATTCGAGTCCTGACCTTTACCTACAAACCAGGCTGAGGGTGACACGGTTGGCGTATTGACTGTCTGCAAATGCCAGTTTGTCTTCCTCTAAATCCCGTGTCCCATCAGCATGACTCCTGACCTTCACCTGGAAAAGAGGCAGGGAGTGACACTGGACGTATTGACTGTCTTCTCATGCTTGGCTGTCGACCTCTAAACCTCCTGTCACCTCAGCGTCACTCCTGACATTCACCTGCAAAACAGGCACACAGAGAGTGAACACACACACACACACACACACACACACACACACACACACACACACACACACACACACACACACACACACACACACACACACACACGCACGCACACACAAACACATGCACGCATGCACGCACATACACACACACATAGACACACTCCTCTACTTGGTATCTATTGATTGTCTTTCCTTCGCCTAACACCTTCCATGACGCCATACTCTTTCCTCACCCTCCCACCCACCAACATACCAACTGTTGCTATAAATAAACATACACACAGAAACCAGATAAGTAGAAAAGATGGAAATCAGACCATGTACATAATGGGGGAACGCAGTTCATCCCCCTTTCCTTCCTCCTTTACACTCCCTCCCCCCTGCTCTTCGTATCCCTTTCCATCCTTCCAGCGCTCCTGTCCTGACCCGCACCCCCCCCCCCCTCCCCCGCCAACCCTCACCCTTTTCAGCCACCCACTTTGTGGCACTCAGTTCCGACTGGCGAATGCACACTCCCCTCCCCCCCCCCCCCCCACTCCATCTGTTCCTGCTTGCATCCCATCCTCTTTCCTTTCTCAACTTTCCCTCCCCACCCCTTTTTTTTCCTTTACACCTTCCATCCTCCCTCCCTCCCTCTATCCCTCTCTCTCCCTCTCTATCACATGGATGCTCTCTCTCTCTCTCTCTCTGTATGTGTGTGTGTATGCCTCTCTCTCTGTCTCTCTCTATCTCTCTCTCTCTCCTCCCCTCTCTCTCTCCTCTCTCTCTCTCTCTCTCTCTCTCTCTCTATATATATATATATATATATATATATATATATATATATACAAATATACATACATATATATATATATATATATATATGTGTGTGTGTGTGTGTGTGTGTGTGTGTGTGTGTGTGTGTGTGTGTGTGTGTGTGTGTGTGTCTCACGTTCTCTCAGTTGGCCTCTCTCTCTCTGTCTCTGTCTCTGTCTCTGTCTCTCTCTCTCTCTCTCTCTCTCTCTCTCTCTCTCTCTCTCTCTCTGCCTGTCTGTCTCTGTATCTCTCTCTCTCTCTCTCTCTCTGTCTCTTTCTGTCTGTCTCTCTTTGTCTCTCTCTTATCTCTCTCTCTCTCTCTCTCTCTCTCTCTCTCTCTCTCTCTCTCTCTCTCTCTCTCTCTCTCTCTCTCTCGACCCAAAGCGAGACAGAAGAGCAAACAGCAGGAGCACAGTGCCTGTTTGCCGGCCGTCACCATCAAGGACCAGACTCTGCCGCCAGGAGGACAAAGCCAGGGACCACTGTGAGTCGCCATGGTCTCCATCCCTCCCGTTACAAGCAGAAGCCGTCCCCACCCAGGGCGCCATCGTGACTGCACATCACCGCCACTACATGCGTCTCTTCTGCCGGGAGAGTTTCTCTCTTGGGGATGTCTGCGCATGTCCTTAGTCGTAATTCATTGCCAGTGGTGGAATCATATAAAACTAAATTTTGGGGGGTGAAAAAACTCTGATGCAGAGCGTTTGTCCTTAGACGGGAACACGTTTTCAGAATTAATTGCAAAGTGGGGCGGCTGCTGCCGGAAATTCAAACAAATCTTATAAAGTTGTTAAAATAACCCTGTCGAACAACATGGAAAAACGAAACGCAAGAAAAAAACACACGACGCGTTTCGACCTCATAGGTCTCTCTCTCTCTCCCCTCTCTCTCTCTCTCTCTCTCTCTCTCTCTCTCTCTCTCTCTCTCTCTCTCTCTCTGTCTCTCTCTCTCTCTGTCCTGAGTGCTGTCTTGCCTGAAGAAGACCTAAGAGATCTAAATGCGTCTTGTTGTGTCATTTTATTCCTTTGTCCATGTTGCTCGGTGGAGTTATTTGAACCACTTTCAAGATGCATTTTCAGAAGACCAGTTCCATTCAGGCTCAGCCACTATTAGGAACATAACTGACGAGGATGAAGGGAAGCCAACCCAAAGTAACACAGTCCCTGTGTAAGGAGAGGGGAGAGGATATTGAACACCCGCAGTGACACTACCAGAATGACATGCTATAAACACGGCAGCGCTAATGGGGATGGCAAGTTTATGTTGGGTGTCTAGTGATGAGGAACAAAAACGTCTGAGTATGAACTGGGTCGGGCACTTACTCCAGTAAATACTCCCCGCCATCTGATCTTACCCCCAGCATCCCTGCTTTTTAACTCCTCCATCCTTCCTTCCCCACACATTCTTACCATATGACATCACACGGTATTGAAAGAAATGGTCAGGTGAAGTTGTGTACACATCATGGTGACATCACATAGGGCTTACAGAAGAGGTGAGATGAAGCTGTATTCACTAAATGGTGACGTGGCAAGATGTTTACAGATGAAGTTGTAAACAAAATGTAATAATGACATCATACGATGTTTACAGAGGGAATAATGTGAAGTTGAGTACACAAAGTAATGGTGACGTCGCAAGACATTTACCGTAGGGATCTGATGGAGTTGTACACTAAATGCTATGGTGACTTCACAAAGTTACAGAGGGAGTCAAGTAAAGGTGTTCAGAAGATAGAATCTCTACTGATCTAACATAAACCTCAGTGACATACATGTGCTCGACGTTTGCACCAATACAAATATTATGATCCTGTAACGGCGTATGCCTAGACTTGAGATGTAACCAGTAGTTTAACTGAGTCAGACTCATACATCAATGTCGGCCGTTATTGTCAACACGCTCTTTCATTAAGGGACAGATGACTGTTAGGGACAAGATAGTCATCACCTTGCTCCTGCCTCTCCTTCTCCCTCGTCTCTCTACCATTCCTGCTCTCCCGCCACTCGTCCTCCTTCGCTGAAATGAGGATGGTCCATAAGGAGGGTCGGGTGACAATCGCTGCCCCCCCCCCCCCCCTCTCTCCCCCCCCCCCCCCCCCCCCACCCCCGACATTCAACTTCCCACACCCCTCCATCATTCCCCACGCTCATTCCATCCCCCTTTTCCAATCTCTCTGCACTCCCCCCTGTCAGAACTGTCACTAGGTGTCCTATCTGTGGCCTGGAAGAGAGGCGCTGGTTCTGCTTCCGAGGACGTGAATGACACTGGACCTGATCTTGTGGTCATTGCTGTTTTAGGCTTTTGCGCGCCACGTGGAATAATGAAAAAAAAAAAGATAATGATCCATATGTGAAGGAAGATATGTATTCTGCGTACTTGATGAATGGCTTGTTAAAATGTTTCAGCAATTAACTGGATCACTAGCCTTAAACATAAGCATGAACAATTACGGCAGAAGAACTTGCACGGTGCAACTTACTAATCTATGTTCTCCTGATCTATGTTCCCCTATGTCTGTTACTGAACTCTGAAGAGAATTACAGCAACATCTATTTGTATGTTCATGTGCTCCTGGTGGATGTTTTCTCCATGTCTACTACACAACAAAGAGAAGAATGTGCAGCGCGATATATCAGCATGTTCTTGTCCTACTAATATATGTTCTGTCCGTGGTTGATTGGGGCCTTGTGGTCTGTCTGTCTACTCATCTCAGTGATTATTTACCTCACCACCATCACACACATATCAATAAGGCGTCACAAAAATGAGTCTTAAGAAATAGGAATAAGTCAGGACCGGCTTCTAGCGTCAAGGTCAGATTCACACCAATCGAAGTTTTATTCGTTCATGTCTTTGATTCCTAAGTGACTTTCAGTGTTCCAGAGAGGAGGTCAATGGCCGCTTACATTAGTCAGACCCACGATTCCAACGTTTGTCACGACCTATTTTAAGGTCACGGGTTCAAGGTCATTGGTTTGTCCAGACTCCGGCACTTTCGTTCCGGATTCCACAGACGTCAATGGAACTCACAGTCTTTGTCGTTCACACCAGACGCCAATGTAGCTCACAACATAGACGTGTACAACACAATGTTCAGTGATAGCATGGATATTAAGCAATAACAGTGCAGGGCTTCTCTTGGTCCATGTGTATGGTTCATGTTTTGCCTCAAAAATATTGTTCGTGGCAATTCGCCAGTACTGCCAACAGAATATCATATAGACAGACGCAACAGACTCCGACTGACTACAATAAGATGCAGTACAACACAGTACATTACAGGACCGCGCAGAGTAAGGACGTTTAATGTAGTGCTGTGGAAAACGGGTGAGATTGGTCCACAATAAACAACATAATACACCAGCCACCGTGGCGAAGTGGTTAGCGTCGCGGACTCCCGGCTTGGAGGTCATGCGTTCAAATCCCATCAGAGTCATGTGGGTTTTTCTGCCCCGACCGGCTCCTACCCAGAGTTGAGTTGCTGCGGACTCAGTTGGGAAGACTGGGACCACACAGTCGAGTTTCATCCACTTAATGGATGCGTTTCTGAGAGTGTTGCTCAAATTTCCTGACCAACACTGCAGGTGCCTGTATCTCTCGGGCCTGGTTGATGCCGGGATATATTATGAAATGAAGCGTAGAGTACAGCCCTGTCATGTAGTCTCAGACCGAAATGGAAATCCGTAGCATCATCCTAATCATCCTCATTCTCATCGATCAGCATAAAAAAGTCTCAAATTCTGTGGCCCTCCATGCCCTGCTCTCATGGTGACCTCAATTTCGATGTCCTCTCCACGTCTGTGGCCTTGGTTTGGTTCCGTCGGGGTCACCGGTATCAGCGAGTTCATGGGGGCTGTCATTGGACGGACGTGGTGGCGCCCTTCGGAGGAAGAGCTCACTCACGCCGGCTCCGCGACTAAGCAATTATTGTCATCAGTAGGGGGCTTAGTGGGTGGTGTCCTGCGTATGTTCGATCAGAACGGGCGCCACTGAACACCACCACAGTGACTCGGCAGCAGTACAGTGTCTCCTCCGGTGGGTTGCCTCTTGACGACTTGACATTGACTGCTCCCTGTGGATTGCCGGTGCCGGGGTTGCGGCGGGGCCGACTGAGCTGTGGCTGTGGACGGGGTGTCGGAATGAGCGGCGTGGGTGCACTGCCTCTGAGGTGGCGTAGAGGTTGGGACAGCAAAAAAACAAAACAGAAAAACAAAACAAACAAAAAACCCATAATACTACACACAAGTCTACAACAGAAGTCTGCACATACCCAGTGAAATAGCAGGAAATATGTGAAAAATAGACAATTTAGCGCTGAACCAGTTTAACATTGCGCCATGCCCACTCGTGGACGTTCTACGCCCGAGGCTGCTGCATTCAGCTTTTTGCCCTCAACATTCCAAAGCTAAGGCTGGAGAAAAAAAACAGCAACAACATTTCAATCCCTTAGTACAGCGACTACCGGATTTAAACAGGTCACTCAGTAGTCACCCTTAGTAGTTTTACTTAAGGACCCTCACCGTTCCCACACCCACCTTCCTTCCCAATCTCTCTGCCTCTCAGACACACTGACACATACCGACACATGTACATGTAAACACAAACACAGAGAGAGAGAGACAGACAGACAGACAGAGACAGACAGACAGACAGACAGACAGACAGACAGACAGAGAGACAGAGACAGAGAGAGAAAGAGAGAGAGAGAGAGAGAGAGAGAGAGAGAGAGAGAGAGAGAGAGAGAGAGAGAGAGAAGAGAGAGAGAGTGACAGAGAAAGAGAGAGAGAGTCACCGTAGCTCAAGTTTTTTTTTCACCAGAGAACAAACAAGAATGACTTCCCTCCGCCTCCCCCTCCCCCCCCCCCCCCCCCCCCCCCCCGCCTCCTCACCATAGTAAAAATAAAAAGAAAGTTGAACGTTTGTTGAAAAACATGTCAGGATTCACACAACTGTTCCCATTCGCGTGTTTCTCATACCCAACAATCATTCCAGACCAAGCCAACCGTAGGGGGTCTGGTCAGGCCTTTGTGACGTTGGCAGCACCACAAACACAGTGCATGCGTGGTCACAAAAGTCTTGGTTCTGCAGGCAAGAAGAAGAAAAAGCCCGGGATGAACATTTTATGAGCTATTTCAATGGCACACGCCACCTTTTTTTCTCTTGCGGACGTACATGGATACGCGCGTGCGCGTGCGCGTATGGACACACACACACACACACACACACACACACACACACACACACACACACACACACACACACACACACACACACACACACACACACACACATGTGCAGTTTGTGCCAGCGCACATCTCAGTTTATAACAGAATGAAATATAAATATGTATAAACAAACCCATTGAAATATGAATAGATAGATAGATAGATAGATAGATAGATAGATAGATAGATAGATAGATAGATAGATAGATAGACAGACAGACAAACAGACAGACAGGTAGATAGATAGATAGACAGATAGATAGACAGACAGACAGACAGACAGACAGATAGATAGACAGACAGGTAGATAGATAGATAGATTAGATAGATAGATAGATAGATAGATAGATAGATAGATAGATAGATAGATAGATAGATAGATAGATAGATAGATAGATAGATTAGATAGATAGATAGATGGAGAGAGAGAGAGAGACAGAGACAAAGAAAGAAAGAAATCTGATCGATTGGAGAGGCAGCGGAATTGTGTCAAATTCACCTTCTTCTTCAAATGTTTGTCAGATCGCTGGCAACCAAACAATTGTTCAACTGTTCGCTGTCAAATGCTTGAACTGAAATGTATGTTTGGAAGCTTGGTGTTGTTTGCTAGGAAGGCTATTCAGTGTTGTTGGTTTGTTTGGTAGTTGGTGCCAAGTATTTGGCATACCTTCAAGAAGAAGAGAAGAAGAAGAAGAAGAAGAAGAAAAGAAGAAACTCCGACAGCTTTCTTTTACTGTATGAATGTAGAGATATCATGTTATGTTTGTACGTGCCAGGTAATGTTCTACGAACAATTCGATAAACGTGTGTTCGTGAGTGAGCAGTTCATTAGCGAGTCACGTCGTGCATCCGCTGCTTCCTTCCTGAGTTGCACCTTCATATAGTAAGCCAGCGTCTTTTCTGTTGGTATGTCAGTCGACCAGTCGTGTGAGTAATCCCCAGCGTAGATCTGGGTCCGTTCTCTCGACTAGTATTGTGGTTCATGAGTTCTCGGAAACCTACTTGTCAGTTCCTTTAATGGCGGCTGGATTCGAGTTCAGTAAAAGTTTTGACACATCGTTCATTCCTGAAGACATCTCTGTCTCTCTCTCTCTGTCTCTGTGTCGCTGTCTGTCTGTCTGTTTGTCTGTCTGTTTGTCTGTCTCTGTCTCTGTCTGTCTGTCTGTCTGTCTGTCTGTCTGTTTGTCTGTCTGTCTGTCTGTCTGTCTGTCTGTCTCTCTCTCTCTCTCTCTCTCTCTCTCTCTCTCTCTCTCTCTCTCTCTCTCTCTCTCTCTCTCTCTCTCTCATTCTCTCAGAGAAGCACTCTTTGCACACCGACCAACAAGACGCACAACACAGCAGCTGCCTTCAGGAAGATGCAACACACCAGTGCACCCAGGAGCCTGTTCTGGTGCTTCATGCAGATGTTATTGGTATTCACACTGGTTTCAGTTTGGATAGTACTTACATTGTCTTTGCTGCAGTTGAGAGAATTTCTGGTTTTGGTCCTTGATTGCCGATAACAGATTTCAGAAAAGTGAGTTGTATAACGGATCCTAATGTCTGCCCATGGATAGCTATGTTAGTAGTTATACTACCGTGGTGGCTGGCCATCAGTTTGGTCTTATCTGCGCTGATTGAAAAGTTATATCTTGTCTATGTTTCATTCCGTCTGCTGTTAGCAGGCCTGGCATGTTCTTGATTACTTACTTCCAGGCCATTTGTGTCATCTGCAGAGCGAACATTCGTTACGTTTGTTATTCAAGTGTTGACCGAGTTCATATGATCCTCAAGTGCGTCAGGCAGTCATGGTGCGTTCCAGGAACAGATTGAAAGACGTGGGAGATAGAAAGAAGCCCTGACGAACACCAACTGAGATATGAAACCATTCCCAAACCGCACTGCTTGCTTCTGGGCATTGTTGCTGAAAGGTGTTGGTTAGCTTTTGTATGATTTTAATTATCTTCATAGTGGCCCATGCTGTGTCCCGCCACTCTGTCGAAAGCCTTCCTTGAAATCTATGAAGATGTAGTGCATCTGTCTTAGGTGTTGGGGGCGTTTTCTCGCAAAAGGTGCTCAGGTTGAAAATGTGTTCGATAGCACATATTTAGGCGCAGGATCCAACCTGCTTTTTCTGTAATAATGGCATATGCTTGCAGCTGTTATTCATTTACAATTGTTTTCAGTATTCTGCTGGCTTAACTGGTTATACTAATAGTGCAGTTGATCCGCCAGTGTAAGACATAACAACAATTCTGGAAAGCATGTGCCAAAATGAAATCGTCCATCGGAAGACAGGACGGAAACGAGCCGATTCCGTTAGACAAAATTGTGAACCGCCACAGCGAATCCAGCAGCTTCATTCGTTCATCATCAGCAACGAAATCATGACTGCTCTGGAGAAATGGTGAACAGAACTTGACAATCTCCATCCGGTGTTAAAAGGTGTCAGCAAAATCCGACATTCTGAATGTTGGACATGAAAACCTTTATCGGGATGCATAATGACAGTTGTTTTAACGTCTTGACTCAACAGTCAGTATTACTGGGAAATGTAGTACTTTTATAAATGTATGTCGTGCTTTTGACAGAGTACAAACGTAATTTACACTAATGAGCAAATCCCATGATCTGGAGACAAGGACATGAATGCTTGCTGTTCTCTATACTTCGTTATACATTTGTCGATGTTTATGCTATGTGATGACTGTCCCTTCCCATCCATCCTTTGGTCCTGGACTACAGACACCCGGGATGGATGCACAGGGTGGCCGGACAGTGCCCTGTTGTGTATGAATACTCAGGTCTCAATATAAACAGACTTTAAAGGCGCGCAGGAAATGTTCCTGTACGGATGGACACTCAAAACAGCAACATTGAGTCCATTATCAATGAACACTGGGAGGCCAGGCAGTGTTTCATTACGGATGGTCATTCAGGGCGATCTGGCAATGTCCCATTATGGATGTACACACACGACAGCTAGGCAGGATCACATTATGACTGGACACTGTAGGGGGCGGTCAGGCAGTGTCCAGTTATGGATGAACATTCAAAACTGCCAGACAGCTTTCAATTACGAATGATCACGCAGGGGTTGACCAGGGAGTAGCCCAATACGAACGGACACTCACCGCAGCAACGCAGTATCCCAACATGAATGGACATTCAGAGCGACAGGTCAGTGCCCCATTACGAATGGACATTCAAGGGGGACAGGCCATGTCCCGTTATAGAGGATCACTCACTGGAACCAGTCTCTCATTACAGGTAGACACTCAGGGCAGCAAAGTAGTGCCCTATATTGGATAAACAGTAGGGCAGCTAGGCAGTGTCCCTTTCTGGAGGGGCATTCGGAGCGGCCAAGAAGTATCCCATTACAGATGGACATTCGGGACATTAAAGGCAGCGTCTTGTTTTGGGCTGAAACTCAGTGGACTAGGCAATGTCCTATTACCAATAGTCAATCATGGTGGTTAAGCAGTTTCCCTCAGCGGTTGGAACCCCCTATCCCCCACTTCTCCGGGCGGCCACTGTGACTTCAAGTAGTGTTGCTTTATAGATGGACCACTCAGAGCAGCCAGTCCTGAGTCAAGAAAGTGTCCCATTATGGAGGACCCCACTCATGCAACCAGTCTGATTCAGAACAGTGCTCCATTATGAAGAAACCACTCAGAGCAGCCAGTCTGACTCAAGACAGTGTTCTAACTTAGAGAGAGACCACTCAGGCTCGCCAGTCATCTAGATGATCACCCGCTGACTACATGCGGTGTCTCACTATGAAAGGACCACTCAGGGCGGGCGGTCTGACCGAGACCTCAACATCAGCGCGGCCCGCCAAACTATTGCTGGTGACTGGAATCCTTGTTTCTGCCCCGTGCCGACACGCGAGAAGATCTCTCACTTTGGCGGCGGCCACAAACATTCCCCATCCCCTCCCCACCTACCTGCCCCTCCCCTCCCCCGCTCCTCCCATCGTCACAACGACGGCGGCAACTTTTGGTTTGTTTGGTTTCTGTTCATCGACTGTCTTTGGCGGGCCTGAGAATTTCAGTCGGCAGGACGTAGTAGAGAAAGGCTAACAGACAGGAGATAGGAAACAGGAAAAGAAACCAGTGGACAGGCATTAGTAAACAACTTACAGCCGGCAGGACACAATAACCGGCAGGCAGCAGACAGGATATAGTCAACAGTCGGCGGTATAGTAGACGGAGATAGTAGGTGTGAGACAGAAGTCGAGATACAAGACATAGAACTGAAAAGCTGAGCCAGAACACAGCACACAGGAAAAGTAGCATATGGGATAGAAGACAGGAGAAAGCAGACAGGAATTAACAGATAGCTGATAAAAATTTTAAAAAAGACATCAGCAGATAGTAGACAACAGACAGTTGGACGAAAGATGTTCAATGCTTAAAACATGAGCAGCTATTGTAAGTCGCTACAAAGGTATTTCCGCAAAAATATTATTTCGTTAAATAGGAACGAGTTGAGAACAGAGAAGTCAGGAAGAAAAATGTCGCATAGTGATGTGTGTGTGTGTGTGTGTGTGTGTGTGTGTGTGTGTGTGTGTGTGTGTGTGTGTGTGTGTGTGTGTGTGTGTGTGTGTGTGTGTGTGCGCGCGCGCGCGCGTGCGCTTGCAGGTTCAGTTGTTCAGTCTTTTGCAAATCAATTGCTGGCCTAATTGCTCTTAGAAGGGCCCGTCGTCAAATGGTTAAAGGGTTTGCCTGCGGTTCTGATGGTTGTGAGTTCGAACCTCTCATAGGTTCTTGGCTTCAAAACCTTCTGTCCACCCAGCAGTAATAGATACATGATTCCGCGGATGAAGACGGATTCGCTCTGCCTTCCATCATACCTTGTTCCAGGCATGGTGAAGATCTATTGAACTTTACCTCAATTGCTCTTCACTCCTCCATGTCCCTGGAAGACTCAAACAACTTGGACTCCCATTGAAACAAGGCCGTGTCCAAGCCACGATTCTAAACCTTGCTCTGACACTGCACTAATAGGCTGGACCAATGTCTAACGTTCCCCAATAGGAACCAGACACGTGGAGAGCACCTAGTCGCCACACGGGCCAGGAAGAGGGGATAAACCAGGTTGGGGGCCCCCCTGTCTCTGCATAACAAAGCGCTTTACATTATGCAGCACCACGCCAAGCTTGTGTAGTCGATTCCCTGATAGCTAGAATATTTGGTGCGTGGGAGGAGAAGGACAAAGGAGGAGGAGGCGGGTGAACGTGGCTGGGAGTGGGGCTAGGGGGGGTGAAGTGAATCCAGTGGAATCCTCAGCGCGTTTCTCAGTCACGTCGCTTTCACAACATTGTCTCAGAATTAAGTCTTTCCCTCTCCTTCTCTCCCCGGTCGATCGACCAGTCACGTTGTTCTCCCCGACCTTTGAAAAAAAGTGGGGGTATGCACTTTGTCCTCGTCAGGGGCTGTACTGAAATCGTCTCGTCTCCTCTGACCTAGAGAACAGTAAAAGGCGGGGTCTAGGTTCAACCGCCCGAAATTTGTTGAGGGCGGGTGAGCTAGACCCCGCCTTTTACTGTTCTCTGACAAGTAAGACTTCAATAACCAAAAAATAACGATTATCTACAAACAAACATACTGTGTAGGATTGTCCGTTTTCAATACTAATTTACAAAACTTTTCAGATTTTAGTTTTGTTTAATCCTGCGCTTTTCCTGATCATTTTCAATAACATCATTTTCACGCATACATTCATCAAATGAGTTTCTGTCTTTCATGTGAAATAAAACTACAGTCTTTAACTGTTCTCTAAAGTCTTTTAAAACGGTGTTATATTTCTGACATAAAATCCACACACTTATCCCAGCATGTCTTCCACTGAAAGCCAGTTTTGACAAAGTGTTTCTCTTTTTAACTATGTCTCTTTCTGCCGAACAGTCATCTATAATAAATAGTGTCTGCGTTCCTTCAAGCAGTCTATAAAAGTGTTCTAAACACTCACTCAGTTTATTGCTAGGATCAACTAAATATATGTTATCATCTGTCCATATAAACATTCTATCATGATATGCTTTGTTCCATTTAAGTGTTGGACAGAAAATTACTATATGATCAAAACTATAACGATAAACTGTTTGTAATAGGTCGAGGACAAATATTGTTTTTCAGCAACCAGTCTGTCCACAAATCAATGAACAATGAGGGTTTTTATCATAAAGTCTAACATCTGCATTGACTCCAAAGTCGTCTGCTCCATAGTTTTATAACAGAATTTAATCTAATCCAGTTATTATTTTTATCATACTCTCCGTCAAAACTTGTTCAGTATAATAAAACCCTATGAGGCCTAAATGTGTAAGATTAATCCAATTCAGTTCTGTAAGATTGTTTCTATTTAAGTCAACATTGATTTTGTTGCTTGTTGTTATGACGTTAATATCCTCACCATTGTGAAGAACGACGATGGTAACTTTAAGACGTTTAACGTCTAAGTTTTGCCAGCTAATATTAATTCCTTTTATAAGGACGTCACTAACGCCCACAACCCCATCCCTCTCCACATCTTTAAAGACAGAAATTTCAAATATCATTGTGAACGTGTCTCCTAATTTTCTGCTTGGAAAGAACTGTAATTTTGTAGAAGCTTCCTTTAAAACCATTTCTCTTCTGTGGAGGATGTACTGTTTTTTCCCATACGGCGTTATTTCAATCTCTTTCCGACTATTGTCGTCCGGCATAAGACTTACATGTAAAGGGCCAGAGTTGAATGCTTTTCTGAAACTTTTTTGACGGCTATAAAATGTAAATGGGCTTATGAATTCAAATTTTATTTCCCATTCTAAATATGGTTCTAAGTGCCATTTGCTGTCAGGTTTTCGAACTATTTTATATTCATACTGGCCAGCATTATTTGCTTCTACATTGCGTAGTTGTTCTAGTTTAGGAAACTTTTTGTTGTCACCAACCTCTTTGCGTTTATAATCACCATCTTTAGTGTACTCAAAACCATACAAAGCGCCTATCTCACCGTTCTGTTCAAAGTCCGCAACGTCTGCAAGGTCTTTTAATTCTAAGGTTATACACCTTACAGGCGCCAATGTAACTCCTGGTTCTTCTGGTCCCCGCGACATTTTTTAGTACAACTTATTATTTTATTTCCAAAACAATGTGCAGGTTATCACATTTTACGACTTTCCCTGTTTTGTCTGCAATTTTTATATTAAATGATCCGACCCTCCCACAAACTAATCTTTTAAACTGTAAATTAGGGAATTGTATAATTTCATAATCGCAATATGCAGCTTTCCCTGATGGAAGAGCTCTTAAAACAGTTGAGGGCCTTCCATCATATAAGTTTTCATCAGTGCTCAGCTCATCCAAATGAACATAGAGTAATGAATGTAATGCAAGATCGAGCGGATTTTCCCCTCATAAGTAGTTTTGTTTGGTGTAACACCAAAACTATGAATGGGTCGATTGTTAGTTGCAAAGCCTAACATTTTAGCTAGCTCACCATCAAAAATGTAACCTACTTCTTCTTCTTCAGGCTTGAATGTTAACATTGTTTTCAGATTTGCATTGTTAAGTTTGAGAGCAATGTCAAAGTTACTCATTGCTTCTTTTAGTGAGCAAAACCCGTAATAACCATCAGGTATTGTTAACTGGCTAACTATGGCCCCTGTTTTGTTAATTTTTTTAATCTTATTATTCTTCTTGGATTCACTTATATTAAACCATACGAGTTTGTAAAAAATTTCATGAAGCGCAACCATTCTGCTTCCGCAATTGTTATCAATAGCATGTTCTAAAAACGAAGGACGGTCTTGAGTTGTTATTGTTACAAACATTTTTTAAACAAAATAAAAATGAGTGCTTTTAAATATACTGATGCAAAATATTCTGTTGGGCCGCACTACAATCTTAAAAATATAACAACTGATACTCTTGACATTTCTGTGACCCAGACTGACACTTTTCATAAAAAGGTGAGTACTCCATTAAACAGATATCATAACCCTCCTATTAAAAAAGACTACATCGCGAAAGTGTGGTTCAGTCATCCGATGCAGTTTTATCAGAACCAGTTAAACTTTGCTGTGTTTTGTGCATCAACTGGGTGTGGAGTGTCGTATGCTGATCACTTAAATCATCCTGATCCTTTGGTGAGGTCAGTGTACAGATTTCATTTTTATTACACCTTCAGACGTATTTTGACTGAACTGCAAGCTCCATTACCAAATGACAAACCGTTTAATCCATTCAGCAACAGAATAGACATGAAGGCTTTTGAAAGGATTTGTAACGAATTCAATATTAAGGCCAAGACAGACTTTAGACAAAAGTCGGATCTTAATCATGGCTTAGGCACCCCTTATTTTTGGGGCGTGCGCAGAAAGTATAACTATGACTGGAATCCTCCTTACACATCTTTCTCTTCAGGCACAGCTGTTCACCTAGGGTCCATAGAGCAAGAGCATAAAACAGCATGGACAACATTTATCTTAGACACTTCTAAGGGCCTAACTAAAGCAGGAATAGAACGAATAAACAACTCCGTTCGTACTTACGTTTGGTGTTTGCTAGGTTCGCAAGCACAAACAAGATCGAGCATAACTGATCCTTCTACTGGCTTTGACGCACAAAAACAGTACTTGGCAAATTTAGAGGACGCCATTAATTCTACAGTTGATTTACCTTCAAGTATTAAAAGGTATCAAAATGTTTTACAATACGCAAGATCGAAAGTAGACTTTGCTGTTGGCACTGGTTTATACATGCTGCCTTCTGACCTCAGGCTCCAGATAGGAACAATAATAAACTACAATAATGAAATCCTTGTGGCAGGCAATGAACAGAAAGTCGGGAAAAACGAAATAAATTCTGAGCCAGTAATATTGCAAGCAGTAAACAAACAAGTTGACCCCCCAAGAATAAGTCATCCAATCCCCGTGGCCCAAAGCCCGAAGGCCATTGAAGACGCGGGCTCTGTTCGCGATGACGAAAAAAATAATGACCATGAATATGAAAAGACAGCACTTGTTGTTGTATTAACGGGCCTA
Organism: Conus ventricosus; assembly: GCA_018398815.1. Classification (NCBI taxonomy): domain Eukaryota; kingdom Metazoa; phylum Mollusca; class Gastropoda; order Neogastropoda; family Conidae; genus Conus; species Conus ventricosus. The sequence continues at coordinate 33,449,799 of CM031608.1, forward strand.
GGATTACTCGGTCTTTATCTTACTAAAAATTAACCCAAACTATTAAGAGAACTAATGTCCATAAGTGCTCAGCCATAAAGCCAACTACTTTGCCTGCAGTAGACAAAAGCCAGCTAACAATACCCCCTAATATACCTGGTAAAGCGTCCATGGCTTTACTGGCTAATTTTTTAAATAAACCCGCAAGATGATCAAGCTGTTTTTTTACCCATGATTTATCAGGTGCGATGGAGGCGATGGCGGTGAGGCACTGGGATTTGACCACCGCCGCCTGTAATAGCCATCACCAGTGTACTTATTGCAAATCCTAAGGCCGTTATAACGCTTGCTGATGTGACTCCTTGCTCTCTAAACAGTGTTCTTATTCTTTCTGCTAGCGTTGTGTCTTCATATAAAATTTTTTGGATAGTTTCTCTTATTCTGATCACTTGAGTTCGTAATTGTTCTTGGTCAGTATACGCCGCTTTTAGTTTTGCTGATCTTTCTTTTTAAGATCTTTTAGTCTTTGGGTTATTCTTTTTTTAACACCAGGCCCTAAGTTGGCGTCATCAGCCTCAACGAGTTTTTCTTCTTCTCTTTTTATATCCTCATTTATTTTATCCAGTTTTACTAAATTGTTTGTTTAATTCGTCTCTGTTGCTTCTTACAGCACGACCAAGGGCATCTAATTCTTGCGGGGGTATCAGGGAATCATTAATTTTTTTTTAATGCTGTTTCTTCTGAAAGACTGGTTTCTGCTCTCTATTACTTTTATTATTTATTTGCTGTTTGACTTAAATCTTGAGTTCCATGTTTTGTATTTGGTTATCTGTTGGGAGTTCTTGTTGTATGTTTTGAAGTTTAGCAACAGCCCCATTTCTAATTTTGGTTTAGTAAAGCCAAGGCGATTTCGATCTTCAACATTAAGGTGTCGGTTAATTGTACCCAAACCTAAAAAACTTAAATTTATTTCGTTTATGTGTAAGCTGGAAACTTTTTTCCTTGATTGTCTTTTACATACAAATGGCCATCATCATCCACTTCAAAATCATCAGGGGGTATAAATTCGGGAGGTTCAAGCCTAAACTTTGGTACAATGATCTAACCTTAATTTTGTTAATTCACGCCGTTGTTTTGGCAATGTACTCCCGATTTCTGCTAATTCATCCTGCAATGAGAGCTCCGACCGATGCTGCTCCCAAGGGGAATCACTCATGTTGTCTCCGGGATCAGTAACATCATAATCTTCAATGCCTGCCATGTTTCTTAAATAATTAACTTTTTATTTTGTTTATAAAAAAATGTCACAAGCATATGGTTCAATTCTTAAACCCGCATAGAAGACTGAAAGAGCCCCTTGGCGTGAAGGGAAATAAAGGGAATATTACTGTTCCAAATAATCCATCTACTATTGATGCAGATCAAATTCTTACTGTCAAATTTCCAGACCTAGGAGCAGATGAAGTGATTGTGCCAGGCTCTGCGAAACTTACTTTCAAAACAGAACTCGAATCAAAACAGACCCAAACAGGACAGTTGTCCAAATCTGGACGGGCAATCGTTAAGAAAATTTCTATAAAACTTGAGGGGCAAGAAATATTTTCTTTACACAATGCAGACATATTTTTAACCTATCTGATCTATGGCTAACCGAGAATGAAAGGGCTGATCTTGCGTTTCAAGGAATTGAAAATGATGATGGACTAAAACACAGAATAGGCGCCGCAGATGCTAATAAAGCCGGCAAAAAGTATGTGGCTGTAAATTTTGCGTATGGAAATCGCTTTTCCATTCCCTTAGATTTTGATTGTTAAAGGCGCATGCACCATACTTTCAAGGAGCATTAAAAGACAACTGTCATATGAACTAACTTTTAATGAATACAAACGTGTTATTATATCTACAACACCGAAGCAAAGTACAGCATTTCTGACATCTGTTAGAGTTTAAACGTTGTTAGCAACCCTAATTTAGCAAGGCTGATTGAGCAACAATATCAGTCAAAATTAGCAATATATTACGAAAGAGTGATTCATCATACAACATATCCCAGAAGCAAGGCCGACGCTATATGGAATTTTAGTTTTAGTGTCGCAGCAAGATCGCTTAAAGGTATTTTATTTGCTGTGTAAAGATGAAGAACCATTCGAAAGAGGAAGTGAAAAGTTTATTAATCCTAAAATAACGAAAGTACAATGTTCGATTGAGGGTAGTCCTAACCAAATCTACGCTAGCGGGCTTAAACCTTATCAACATTTTGACGAAATAAGAAAATTGTTTGGGGTGGGAGTGTAGAAGTCAAACAGTAGACCTTGTGTCTAAAGATCTACACCTTCACAATGTTAGACTCGATGATTATTTAACAACGAAATACGCTTATGGATTGACTAAGGTCGACAGAGGATAATCAGATGCATGGAAGTGGGAGAACGGTTAAAGACGTAAAAAAACATTCAAATTGATGAAGAAAAAGATGGCGATAAACCCCTTAATGTACATTTGTTTTTAATATATGATGCGCAGCTGAATATTCAAGATAACAGATTAAAAGATATAGTATACTAAATTATTTTTTTATTTTTAAAAAAGCATGTCTGTTCAGTTTATCCAAATGTGCCTACAGCACCGGAGTCGCCAAGAGAAGGGATAGTAGGCAACAACGACTCCAGGGTTGTCTCTGCTGCTATAGAAACCCCCGACATAAAATCCTTTAGACTAACAAACATTACGCAAATGCAGCAAGTACTAGAGCAAGACCTTTCAAAATACAGCAAAACCAAACGAAGGTATTCTGCTGCCTTTAATGCTGTTACATATTTAATACTGGAGCATCAACTATAAGTGCTGTATCAGCAGGAACAAGCGTAGGTCTCTTAGCAACAGGCGTAGGTGCACCTGCAGCTTTACCTCTAGCGGTTTGTCTTTAACTCTTGGGCCTGTGTTCATTAGCTGTAAGTGCTGCTAGCAAAAATTAAAAACTAAACTCCAAAAGCACACAGCTATGGTTCAACTAATAACAGCTAAACTTATTTTCGTTTAAACTGACAATAAATAAAGCACTAGTTGACTCAAACATCACGGATGAAGAATTTAGTCGTTTACAGGCCGATTTTGATGACTACAAAAGACAAAAGTTTGATCTTCAAAAAAAGGCGAGGCAAGTTTTTCTCAACAGCCAGACACCCAGCAGATAAAAAAGAATGTTAAAAAAAGTAAACGAGACATTAAACTCTGTTCTAAACAGCTCACATTAACAACATCAAAGGGCGTTTATACTTTAGTTTATGAGTCCAACACAAAAAGACGTTGATATTGATTCTGATTAAGACGACTTTGGAGACGACCCTAGAGTCGATGTCGTTGTATTTTTTTTTATTTAAATAAAAAAGAGTTATGTTAAAAACTCAATATGGCTAAGATATATGAAGGTCCAGATGAATTGTTGAAGGAATGCTCGAGGGAGAGCGTTTGTCAAAAGCTTTAAATGATATTAAATCTAGAAGTCATTGATCCAACAAACGTACAGGCAAGTGTTGTTCATGCTATTTTTCAAGTTCCAGGTAAACTAACAATAGACCCACCAGTTAAAGTAATGTTAGCTGTTTTTAATCGACTATATAACAATAAATGAAGAAAATCTAGAAGTCTGGGTCTCGACTGAACAAGAGACTATTCTTTCTCATAATGACTTAACAAACCCGGTTGGGCAGACCAACTGCTTACACAGTTTGATGTGGCCGCTGAAGAAGCCAAAATGAGAGGCTCTGGTTGGTCAGAGGGCGAAGTCCTAGAGATCAGATTAAAACAGGCTAAGTATGCACCGATTGTAGGCAAGGCTTACATTCCGCTGCCCCCAGCATTGGTAGCGAAAAAAGCAGTTCTAAACATAAAAATTCGGACAACAAATGTTTTATGTGGTGTTTCTTGCAAGGCTGCATTATGTCGGCAAAAACGCAGAAGGAGTATCTAACTATCAGCCTTACATCAATGATCTTAACTTTAGTGGAATATCCTTTCCTGTTAGCGTGGACAAAATTGATCAGTTTGAAGAACAAAACAAACCAATAACTGTTAATGTCTACACATGGGATGAGGAAATAAATCTGCAACCCATCAGAGTATCCAAAAACAGCCCAACAATTGGCGCACCAGAACAAAAATCATGTTGACTTACTGCTGATGTTTTCACCAGCAGGGCTACCGCATTACACATTGATACGAACAATGAGTAGATTATTGGCGCATACTTCAAAGCATAAAAATAAACAAGAATTCTGTAGAAAATGTTTAACAAGAATTCCATCCGTTCAAGCCGCGCTTGAACATAAGAAACACTGTATCAGCCCAGTTGACTGTAAATACAGAACTAATTACGCCCCCACCAGGATCTAAAGTTAGTTTTAAGAACTGAAACGGATGCAAACTAGTCCAATGTGTTGTTTACGCAGACTTCGAATCACTCATTGTTCCTTATGAGGGACCAACCCCACAGAGACTTCCAAAAACAGCCTTAGTGAGTAATCATCAATTTGTTCCTATGCTTTCATCATTGTTAGGTCGGATGGTGCCCAAATAGAGGACCTAATGCTGCAGAAACATTCTTAGAACGCATGCAGAAAGTGCGTAATGACTGTTCTAATAATCTAAACTTATCTGAAATCATAATGACGCCTGAAGACCAACAACAGTATAAATCAGCCACACATTGTTGGATTTGTGGTTTAGAACTAATGTCTAACAGTGAGAAGCGAATCCAAAAGTAAGAGACCATGATCACATTAGCGAAAGTTCAGAGGACAGCGCACAACAACTGCAATCTTCAACTAAAGTTTGACCCAGCGAAGTGGAGGCTGCCCATCTTCTTTCACAACTTGCGAGGTTTACGACTCTCATCTTATAATGCAAGCAGTAACCGACGCCTTCAGGGTAACATGCATTGCACAGTCATCAGAAAAGTACATGTGTTTCACTTTAAATAACATGTCTTTTTATGACTCTATGCAGCACATGATGGGTTCGTTAGAGTCACTGGCTATGTCCATTTAAAATCCTGCCCAATAACGGAAGAATATTTTGACCCAACTCTTGTTAGAAAGGGCGTTTACCCTTATGAGTACATGAACAGTTGGAAAGGTTTGATGAAAGATACACTTCCACCTAAAGACGTGTTCTTTTCCCAGTCTTAGAGGAAAGGGCATTAGTGATTCTGATTACCAGCATGCTCAAGATGCGTGGCAGAAGTTAAAGTGTAAAACGATGGGGGACTATCATGATGAATACTTGATGGCTGATACATGTTTGTTGGCGGACGTCTTTGAAAATTATAGGAAGACCTGCAGGAAATATATAGCCTGGATCCTGTGCATTACATTTCTGCGCCTGGGATGAGCTGGGACGCTTTCTTAAAGTTTACTGGGGTAAAGATTAATTTATTGTCTGACCTACCAATGATTCAGATGATTGAAAACGGATTGCGTGGAGGAATTAGTAAAGGCGTCGCATCATTACTGTAAAGCAAACAACAAATACTTGGACGACTATGATCCAAGTAAAAGGTCTAACTATCTCATGTATTTAGATGCAAACAATCTGTATGGATGGGCTATTTGGGGCAATCACTTCCATTACGTAACTTTAAAATGCACACAGACGGCGATCCAAAAAATATTCAAAGAGCATTAAAGTGGTTGAGCAGTTTGACGCCAGATCAACACGTGGTTTCATTCTAGAAGTTGACTTAGAATATCCTCATGAACTCCATTTACCTACATAATGACTACCCATTAGCAGCAGAAAGTCTAAAGATGTCAAAAAACAGAAAACCCCCCAAACTTGTGCCTAATCTTCGAGACAAAAAAAATTATGTCTGTCAATACAGACTTCTACAATTTTATTTAAGACATGGTTTAAAAGCTAACAGCTGTTCATCGTGTAATTGTTTTTGATCAAGAACAGTTCATGAAACCATACATCATGAAGAACACTGATCTCAGAACTAAATCCACAGATGCTTCAGAAAAAGACTTTTTCAAGCTGATGAACAACAGCTGTTTTGGAAAGACTATGGAGAATCCGCACAAGCGTAAAGATTCAGATTGGTCACCAAAGAGAACGAAGCAATTAAGCTGACTTCTAAAACCCAATTATCAGGACTTTAGAAGATTTCATGATCAGCTTTTTGGTATAATGATGAAAAAAAAGAAAGTCAAATTGGACAAACCTGTATTTATTGGGTTTACTGTTTTAGAATTATCAAAGCTTTTGATGTTAGAATTTCTTTATGACTATTTTAAGCCCTTGTATCCTGAGTCCAGATACTTTACACAGATACAGATAGTTTTGTTATAAATATCCCCACTGAAGACATCTATAAGACATGGAATTAGAAGTAGCTAAAGGGCATGTGGGATGGTATGACACATCTGATTATCCTAAAGATTCGCCTTTGCATTCAACCGTTAATAAAAAGGTTTTAGGAAAGATGAAGGACGAATTATCTGGAGGGGTGATCAAGGAGTTTGTTGGGTTAAGGTCGAAAATGTACAGCATTTCGAGCCAGGAGAAAACCCATCAAAAAAGCAAAGGGGAAAATCTCGCAGTGTTGTGCAGTCAAACATATCCCATGACAACTACAAAGAAGCATTGTTTGACAATAAGACTTTTTGTCATGACAACGTAAAACTACGATCTAATCTACATGAGATCAACACAACTGTTGTAACAAAGAAGTCATTAGATAGAACAAACACAAAACGAGTATTTGTTAATCCAGAGTTTTCATATGCAATTGGGCACTGGAGAACGGCATAATTATATATCTTCTTCGCCCTCGGTTATATATTTTTTCTTAAATTTATCTAGAAAATCAATCATATCATCTTCCAATTCATCCAATTTTTTTCTCATGTTTGCTTGACGTGCTCGAATTTTTTTTATTATTTCAAGATATCCTTTTTCCCATTTTTGATAGTCAAAATTTGGGATTTTGGGCTGTAAGTGATCTGGATGCAGTGCCATGTGCCGATGAATCCTCGCAATTGTTTCTTTAACAGCAGAATACGTATCATAAGATTCTCGTATTAATTCCTTAATAGCAGAACACGCATCATATGATTCTCGTATTAATTCCAAGTTCTCTTCATTTATCATTCTTGCTTCCGTTCCATGTTCTTTCTTTTGGGCTTCCATTTTAACACAAATATATTTTACGTAAATCAGTTAAAGCGGAACTGTGTCTGGCGGGATTATTTGCAGTTCTTCCTTCACAAAAGATCTTTGGGGGGCTGGTTGTTTTGTTGTGTCAGTTCTCGTAAATAATACACGGGCGGATTCATCTTTACAATTCTTTTTATTTCATATGGATCAACACTCCAAACTGGATCTGTTGCCCTAATGCGAGTGTCCCTTCTGCTTCTCCCGGCAAATAAAGGTACCTTACTTTCAAACCAAATGGTAATAGTTTGCTGCTGGAGTCTCCTTCAACAGCATTTATTGTTTGTTTTTTGATTGCTTGTACTGGTTTTAGCCCTTTAAATTCTTCATTATTCATTGCACGTAGAACTGAGGGCAGTCTTCTAACCCATTCTGTGTTGCGAGAATTGTCAATCAGCTCTCTATGATACTGGTAGGAGAAAAGCCTTTCGGATAACTGTTTGTTAAAGTTTTCAACCAAAGCCTGTGATCTGTGAGCTCCCGGAATGCCTCTTTTAATGGTAACTCTATGTTTTAACAATAATTGATTCACTTGGCCTTTAAATTCTTTTCCATCATCGACTTGAATCATGTGAGGATAAGTTAGCGGGCCTCGTTGATATATTAGTTGTATAGCAACAGCAACAGCAGAAGCACTCTTTTGTGTTAATGGTTCCGCATCTTTGTATCTTGAAGCTATGTCAATGACTGTAAGCGCGTTACTTAAATCTTTTTCGTCTAATCGTATCATGGGGTAAATATAGAAGATCCATTTGATGGGTGTCGTTCGGTATTGTATTCACAAAGTGTGGTCTTTGTATTCGTCTAGGCGCTGGTAAATAAATTTGCCAAATCGCTTGTTTTGATAACCATTTCTTTGCTGTTTGTTCACTAACTCCCGCTGCTTGGCTTAGCTTTTTAATTGCCGTGATTCCCTTCCAATATCCTTTTGGCGATATAATAGATTTTGTTCATTTTTATTCAGCCAATATTTATGCGCAACAAAAATACACAACGGTCATACCAAAGACAATAAACCCGATTTCTTGCATCTTTTGTTTTTCTGATGGCTGATAAAAGTCACTGAATTTTGGCGGGGGCAATGTCTCGATTGGTTTGCCTGTTACAAGATAAATATTCTTTTATTGCTTGATCAACATCTTTAAATGTGTAAGCTGCATGTCCCTGTTTTTTCAGTTTGTTATTAATAAAATCTAACTGCTCAATTCTCTGCTTTTCATAGGCGTCTTGTGCTGCGGCTAGTTGCTCCATAGCTTTGTTATGTCTTTTTCTCTCGCCGTCATCCCGCAGTTTACTAAATGCGTAATTACTTCTGCTAAAAGCAAGCGCATTCACTACAGCGCCGCCTATCATCATTACGAGTGAAGCCATTTTATAAATGTATTTTTTTAATTTTACATATTGATACTGTCAGGAATTATTCCTTGCTTAACTAGAAAATTCTTTCGTAGCAAATGAAGCTGTAATAATAGCAATCAGCTTTGCTGAGTCTTCAAAGTCTAGTTTGCCAAGATCTGCCGGTTTTATTTTTAACAGGCTTTTACCAAGCATTGTGTATCCTACACTTAGGTCCCCAATAACAGCAGAATGGTATACAAGGTTGGTAACAGTTTTTTCGGTGCTCATTTTTTAAAAATAAAATAATTATAATAAATAAAAAACATAACAGCGATGATCTACTAAACCTTCCTGAACTTATGATTGCAAATGATCAAGTTGATGACCAAGCTATTATGCCCAAAAAGGAAAGGCTGTATTCTTTGGCAGCATGTGGAAAAACAAACAGTACCTCGGAAATGAATTCAGCATAGAACAGATTCAACAAATGTCGCCACAAGACATTGTAAAAATATCACAACAGGTATGAAGCGCAACTGGGGTCAAGAATGGTAAAAAGTGAAAGGGCAAACAGTTCTTAGTTTGTACACTAAAAATAGTTAGTAGATTTGCGCCCATTGATTCTGAACAAGATTTTATGTATGATTTAACGCAGGATCCAGTTTTAACAAAGTCATTAGAGTCTCTAGGGTGTGATCTGTATTACAGATTTGGAACATTATTGTCGCCAGCAATCGCGGGATTAATTACTTTTAATCATATAGATTTTGTTACCCTTCAAAATGACCGAGGCAGAAATCAGCAGAATCAGAAAACACTGAATCAGGTGAAGAAAGCAACCCGCAAAACGCCTCCTAATCCTGGGCGTGTTGCAGCAGGAAAAAGATTAGCAGAGTGGAACAGACAAAAAAAAATTAATGTCACAGAATATAACTCATAATGAAAACATAACACCGCCAACGCCAACAGTTGTTTCAATGCCAGCTATAAAAACGCCAGAACAAGAACAAGTTGATTCAAGGCCTACAACACCAAAGTCTTCATGGAATATTGAACTTAAAACAGTTGTCGCTTTGAGCGCCATTGCTGCTGGGGCAGTTATTACTGTTATAAAATATATAAACAGCGACAGCAAAAACCAAAGCAGTCAAAAAAATCTCAACCACTAAATACAGAAGCCGAACAAAAAAACATGCCAGAACCGCCAACAACAAAAGAACATTTTGATCCATTTCAGATGCAATAATACTTTAAGAACTTAATAAATAATTATAAGTTAACTTGAATAAGAACTTGGTTGTACTTAGAGGATGACTTAGTTATGATCTTGGGATGACTTAAGTTAAGAACTTGAGGTGACTTGGGGATGACTTGAGTAAGAACTTAGAAGTGACTTGAGGATAACTTGAGGATGACTTGAGTAAGAACTTAGAAGTGACTTGAGGATAACTTGAGGATGACTTGAGTAAGAACTTAGAAGTGACTTGAGGATAACTTGAGGATGACTTGAATAAGAACTTAGAAGTGACTGAGTAAGAACTTGAGTAAGAACTTAAAGGTGACTTGGGGTAACTTGAGTTAAGAACTTAGAAGTGACTTGAGTGTGTGCATGCGCGGGGCGGGGTGGGGTGGGGGGTGTGCGTGCGTGTGTGTGTGCGCGCACCTTTGATTATTTTAAAAAACGGATGTTCAGAATATGATATAGTTATTATCAGTAAAACAACAAAACAACAACAATGACAGCAGCGACAACAACAACGATAACAGCATATATACAAACACACACACACACACGCACACACACACACACACATTTTAAACTAACTGCATGTCTCCAAGAACACGTAACTATACACAGTGTCAATACCTTTTTTATATGTCAACAGCAAGAAATAATGTCACGGGTCAAGCTAAAAGTAAATGGGTTCCACAGGTAGAAATGTGTCACAGAACTTGCTTTGACATAATTATATTCTTTACTACTGTCGGTAAAAATAATTAGCTTTGCTCTGTCGCGCGAGCGCACCCGCGAAGGAGCGACAACGGACTGCTGTGTCTGTTGTTGTCAGACGCCACCTAATACGCCCTGCCACAATCCACAAACCCTGTAATTAGGTCTGCGCGCGCAGTGTCTCGGCCAAGTCATAAATGATTTCCCGATTTAGTCGGGATTTCCCGCTCTATGTTTGTTGTCCGTTTACAGAAACTCATTTGATGAATGTATGCGTGAAAATGATGTTATTGAAAATGATCAGGAAAAGCGCAGGATTAAACAAAAACTAAAATCTGAAAAGTTTTGTAAATTAGTATTGAAAACGGACAATCCTACACAGTATGTTTGTTTGTAAAAAATCGTTATTTTTTGGTTATTGAAGTCTTACTTGTCAGAGAACAGTAAAAGGCGGGGTCTAGGTTCAACTGCCCGAAACTTGTTGAGGCGGGTGAGCTAGACCCCGCCTTTTACTGTTCTCTGACCTGGGCTTGTGATGAGATACGTGAAGAGTATAGTAGGGACCGAGGGACCGCTTGTTCGTTCCCACATTAACTGATCTGCAGCTCAGCACGTTAAGAAAAACGGAAGTTACCATGAGGAATAGGTTTGTGTCAAATGGCTCGTGTGTTTTCTTTCGACTATGTCAATATCACATTTTTGATTGTGACTTTCTTATACTGTATATTTTCGCTAATTCAGTGACCGTGACCCCTGACTGTGGCAGTCGTTCACTGTATGTTTTTACGATGAACACAGCGCAGTGAACATATTTTTTGTACTCACTGTGTCTGATCGTTTCCAGTTTAAACGTAGTATGGTGACCATGATTTTTCCCCCTGTTTTTTTTTAACTAAAGTGAGAGGCATCCACTGTATGTTTTCAGAATGAACGCAGGAGAGCGACCATGAGATTGTCCCTGATGGTTTGACTGAAGGTTCAGGCATTCAAACCTTAGTGCTTCCAAAGGATGCCCGCATTTTACACAAGGAACTCAAGACAAATGACAAGGACAGGTGGAAAGCCATTACGGCAGCAGACGACAATCTCTCCTTTCAATATTCAGTTCTGTAAGCTTGTCTTCCACAGCATGTATCTTGCCATCATTCCTTGTCCAGGTTCATTTGACAGGGGTCGATAGACATTTGGAATCCCAATGAGTGAACAAGATCTTATTGACACACACAAATCAGAATTCAGGAAGAGAATCGTTGCGTTTAGATCAGGGAAGGACTCAAGTACGTTCATACTGGCTCACTGACCACGCTCGCTTTGAAGAGCCATTTCATAAAAGTACCTCTTATAAAGCCTTTAACCAATAGTAGAAGACCTTCGACAAACACGATCTTTATGATTTCTTACAGTTAATTATGAACAAAACCTTGGATGATGCCGATTTCTATGACGTGAGATAGTATATTAATTACAAGGCCTTGGACAAAGTTGATTTCTGCTGTGCCTTATAGTAAATTAATTGCAAGATCCTGATAATCCCGGTTATTATTATTCATTATGGTGTAGTAAATACAAGAGTTTGGATAAATCCGATTTTTAATAATGCCTTACAATGAAGTAATCACACGTCCTTGGGTAACTAAGATCTCTATGATACTTGACAATCAAGTAATTACAAGACCTTAGAAAAATATATTCATTGATTTCATGCCTTATAACGACTTATTTACAAGACTTGGGATAAACCCCATTTCTATGATGCCTTGTAGTGAATCACCTGCAAGGCTGTAACTCAACCCGAATTCTGTCGCATCGAGCCCTTAAAGTGAGTAATACTACTGAGCCCTGCTGGTAAGCGATGGAGAAACGAGAATTGTTGTTTTACAAAATAAGGTTGCACCGTTCTGTAATGCTTCATACAGTCAGCTTGCCATCCATCCAATCCCTGTGTCTTAAGCCTACCAAGGACGTACTCCAGGAGTCTAGGAAGGAACACAAACAGATGATTTTTTCAGCACGTTGTCAAAGCTGTGAAGAAAGAAGGGCATTTGAACAGCATGCGGCAGACTGCTGTCCTGTCCTTCTTTCTTTCTTTCTTTTCGTTTACCTTTTCCTTTCCTTTCATACGTTTTCTTTTTTTGGCCTGTTTGTTCTTCTTGTTGTTCTTGTTCTCTTTGTTCTAGTTATTGTTCTCGTTGTTGTTGTTGTTGTTGTTGTTGTTGTTGTTGTTGTTGTTGTTGTTGTTGTTGTTGTTGTTGCTCTTCTTCTTCTTCTTCTTCTTCTTCTTCTTCTTCTTCTTCGTCTTCGTCTTCGTCTTCTTCTTCTTCTCCTCCTCCTCCTCCTTCTTCTCTCTCTCTCTCCCTCTCTCTCTGTCTCTGTCTCTGTCTCTCTCTCTCTCTCTCTCTCTCTCTCTCTCTCTCTCTCTCTCCTGCCTCCGCTCCCCCCCCCCCTCCTCTCTCTCTCTCTCTCTCTCTCTCTCTCTCTCTCTCTCTCTCTCTCTCTCTCTCTTCGTTTTTTTTTCTCTTACAACTGTACCCCGATGATCGTCTATTCTCAAAACGAATGGACACTTCGTTCATCCTTGTTTCCATTCTTTGTAGAGTTAAGACTTTATACAAATAATGCTTCATCTGATTGTTGCTAGGACCTTCCGTATACATTACGTATCTCCTTACTGTTTCCTTTTTTGTAGAAGTAAGGCCTTCTGCATGATTCATGTATCCTCACTCTGGAATTAGGTGAACTCAATTTTGTTGAATACTCAAATATCTATATGAATGCGATGGCGGTCATCGTAGGGTCCAGTAGCAGTCTCTCGTGTGTTTTTGTTGTTGTCGTTTTTTGTTTTGTTTTGCTTTTTGTTTGTTTGTTTGTTTTGTTCTTTATCTTGACACTTGCCAAACAATTCCAACCAAAACGTTAGTGATTGAACACATCTTGCGCTACGTTACACAAAACAAAATAACAAGTCATTTGCAGAATACAGCGTGGAACAGATTCGCTTCGTGACACAAAACAAAATAACAAGTCATTTGCAGAATACAGCGTGGAACAGATTCGCTTCGTTACACAAAACAAAATAACAAGTCATTTGCAGAATACAGCGTGGAACAGATTCGCTTCGTTACACAAAACAAAATAACAAGTCATTTGCAGAATACAGCGTGGAACAGATTCGCTTCGTTACACAAAACAAAATAACAAGTCATTTGCTGAATACAGCGTGGAACAGATTCGCTTTTCTGTGGAGCAACGCGTTGGACGTAGTGCCCACTCTTTTACCGGATGTACGTACTTCCCTCAAAGCTTACCAAGGACACAATATAAACTATGGTAAACTCGAGAACTCTTACAGATGAGAGTGTTACCAGGTAAGAACATTTTGCACAGCAACCTTCAGTTCAGCGCTGCTTCCCATGTTGACAGAAAGGTACACAATGACGCTTCTGTCCTTCACATATTTATGTTATCCAAATTTATTCACACTTCTATTTGTAACGCGACCAAAAAAATATACCGAGCGAATTGTGAGAGGTATATGTGTTTGGCTTGGTTTTATGTGCTGATTCTGTTTGCGCACTTGTTGAGCATACAGTTATGTTCGTGGTTGTGATTCTAATCTAAACTACACAGTACCTGAGGTGAAGAAGAAGAAGAAGATCTAATGGGTGACAGTCAGTTGAAGTAATTCAGCCGTCCAACCCGTCAGTGTTGACACGGACCTGTCCTCCGGCGCGCGGACAGTGAAAAGCAGTGAACGATGAACAGTGAAAGACAGCGTGGG
>CM031608.1:33474056-33486556 GCA_018398815.1 Conus ventricosus
GTCTGGTTGGCTGGCTGGCTGGCTGGCTGGCTGTGTCTGTGTCTGTGTGTTGCTACATAAAAGAGAGAAAGTCACACAGAGAGAGCGAGGCAGACAGACAATGACAGAGAGACAGAGACAAACAGACACACAGAGACACATACAAACAGACAGACAGACGGAGACAGAGAGAGAGAGAGAGAGAGACAGAGACAGAGACAGAGACAGAGAGCAGGATCTGGGAGACTGTATGTGGGGGCAGAGACACATACAAACAGACAGACAGACGGAGACAAAGAGAGAGAGAGAGAGAGAGAGAGAGAGAGAGAGAGAGAGAGAAGACAGACAGAGACAGAGACAGAGAGCAGGATCTGGGAGACTGTATGTGGGGGCAGAGGGGGGGGGGGGGGGGGGAGGCGAGGAGAAGGAAGAGGGATGGAAGGAGGAATGATCAAAATGTTGACATGATCAGCATGAACATATAACACTACCTCCATACTAACAATAACCCATGCCGCCTTTCTGAAGACCAGTGCTGTGATACGACCAGTGCAATCATACAACCAGTGCTATCATACAACCAGTGCTATCATACAACCAGTGCTATCACACAACCAGTATTATCATACAACCAGCATCACCATACAACCAGCAGTATCACACGACCACAGCCAAATTTACACACTTGCAAAACAACTCGGGACAAAAAAACCTCTTTCGAGAAAAGCAAGCAAGTTCGGAGAGTAGACGTCATTCCAAATAAGCACACCCAATTGACGGATAATGGGAAAACTGGTTTCTGGGATTTCAGCCCATTCTGTGGAGTGGGACCTCCCGCCCCCAAACAGCCGATCCTATCTGATGAGAGACGACGACCATTGGAGAGCAGGGGGACAAAGAGGAGAAAGCGATGAGCTGCCTTGCCCCCTTCTGTAGTCACCTGCTGGTCTTGCAGACAGGGATCCTTTCAGGCCAGAAATAGGAACCCTGCCGAGTCTGGCTGGCTTCGCCCTTCATGGCGGCTGGCGTGGGGGCAATAGGGGTGGAGGAGAGCTGCTTGCGTTTCAACTTTATTGATTTTCTTTTTTTCTTTTTTTTCTATCATGAATGCTAACATTTCAAAGGCTGGAATGGGTGTCATAGAGCAACTGTGGAGCGGTGGTAGTTACCAGGAGTTTCTTTTTTTTTATGTCGTTTCTGTGGATGGACACGACAATCATAGGATGTAGGGTTCTCAAAATAGTAACAACCAACCAACCAAACAAATAAAAAGAAAGTGATGAATGATAATACTGATTTAATGTGCGGCATAATCAAAAGTTTCGGAAAAAATCTATTTGGCTGATGCACCCATTTTGTAAGAAATGGCATTTTCTGAGATGATGTGGTCATGATTGTGAAACACCTGTTAAAATGTTTTAAGACTGATATCTTGGAAATAGATAAAGCAATAGGTCAAACATCCATCTGATAAATGCTCTTTACTCACAAGCACACACACACACACACACACACACACACACACACACACACACACACACACACACACACAGTGAGGAACGAGAGAGAGAGAGAGAGAGAGAGAGAGAGAGAGAGAGAGAGAGAGAGAGAGAGAGAGAGAGAGAGAGAGAGAAATTCGCTAATGTGACAATGTTGCGAAACGAAGCGATGTTGGAATTTGGAGTTCGTCTAAGGGAGAAAAGAAGGAGGAACGAAGGGGCAGAAGGGCGAGAAACGGGGAAATGGGGACGGGGATGACTGTAAGACGAAGCAAAGCGATCTCGGGATTTAAATTGTGTCTATGGGAAATAACTCTAAAGGGTAAAGGGGAGAAGTAAAGCAGCCTCTGCTTTTGCATGTGTGTGTATGTGTGTGTGTGTGTGTGTGTGTGTGTGTGTGTGTGTGTGTGTGTGTGTGTGTGTGTGTGTGTGTGTGTGTGAATAGAAGCTGGAGAAAAGAATTTTAAGATTTACATATATTCTTCTCTCTCTCTCTCTCTCTCTCTCTCTCTCTCTCTGTGCGTGTACATTATATACTGTGACGCAGTAAAAAAAAAATTCAGCACAGCACGGAATTTCATGACACCGTTGGCGTTATAACAATTTTTTGCTTCTGCTATGACGCTTCCTTAGGCTAGCAACTAATTTATTTTCACCACACACACTTTCTTTACCACAACAAATGTTTACCTCTTCTTGCCAAACAAATTATCCACCAATCATTTTACGAAATTCTGTCAGCATGTTCTAAACTCTATAGAAAAAAAATTGTAAGAACTGTTCTCGTACTTAACTTCCACCACACAGTCCCTTTTCACCAAACTGTCTTTCAACACACACACACACATCAGCGCTTTCCCGTGCAGACTTTCCTTAAACAAAGGTCAAAAACCTCAAGATCAGAAACTGTTTTGCAAGAATATTCCTTGTAAATGAGCATCTTTCTAAAGTACAACAATAAAGATAGATTATTAGACAAACATTCACACAGACAGACGAACAGATCGATCGATCAATCAATCGGTAGATGTGAATATGGTGTGTGTTTGTCTGTCCCCAAAAGATTTCCATCAGTTTGAAAAGGGTCAAGAAAACGTCAATCAGAGACCGTCCAAGTGATAACATATTACTCTGATGAACAAGACCGGCCTGCATCTATAAAGAAGAGACAGGAAAGGGAACTGTCTTCCTACGAGTGCTCTGTACCCTTTAAAGTTGCACCAAAGTGCAGGTCAGAGTAAGCGATAATCATTTCGCTCTTTGAGAAACTCGTTAATCTCGCACCTGGGTCCTGGTTTTCTACTGCTGAAGAGTACAACTATATAAACAGAAAAAAAACCTTCCCTGAAATCGGATAGATCTTCCTACCTAAAAGAGAAGGTTTCTATGAAATACACCGATAACTATTCAGTGAAAGAAAGACGAAGAACTTTGATTAAACTGAGAGATACACATTTGTTCAGAAATCAAAAGATGGAAATGTGAAAGAGACGGCCACCGGAAACCAGCAATCGAAGACAAAAAATTGAACGAGGATTACCAAAATTTTTTTCGGAAACCCTATTTCAAACGGAGGGGGGGGGGGGGGGGGGGGGGGGGGGCGGCGCTCCTCAAGACTAAGAGTAGACGATTAGAGACGGTGGTAAACACCTGATCCTAACGTCAAAGGCTATATGATCTTAGAGATAACGTATCAGTTAAACCGACAGGCCTGCGTCTACAGAGAAAGGGGGCAAGAAAAGAAACTCTTCTCCATGAGTGCTCTGTACGCTTTAAGGTTCCTCCAAAGTGGAGGCCAGAAAGACCAGCGAGATGCAGCTGTTTCGGTCTATGAAGAGCTCAACAGGATTGCTACTGGAACACTTCATCCTTGCTACTTTTAAGCACATGTAGCGCTCATTGGAGAACTCTCTCTCTCTCTCTCTCTCTCTCTCTCTCTCTCTCTCTCTCTCTCTTCTCTCTCTCTCTCTCTCTCTCTCTCCTCTCTCTCTCTCTCTCTCTCTGGTCTGGTCAAATTTGCACTATGCCAGGATGCGATGATTCGAATAGAGCAGATTGTCTGTCTTCCTTGCCTATTCCTAACATTGCGCTCCAGAGAACTCAAAACCCTTCTATCCATAATCACGACTCTAGAAACAAAAAATGCTGCAGGAGACCAAAATAACGAACAACTCAAACGATGATCATCATCGCGAAGTCTGTCTGTCGTTTTCTGTGTAAACACTTACGACAATTAAGTCGACAAACGGCAATATTTGTCAGTAATGGACAGATATCATAATCTACTTACAGCTTAATAACTAATGCATCGTTGATCTGTTCTCTTCAGTGCACAGAAAGGTACGTATATGCGCCAAATACAACTTCGAAATGGATAATAGAGGTGTGCATGTTATGTTTATCTTAGCTTGATTCAAGGTTCTTGTTTATCTTCAGATATTGAATACTTCTTTATTTTCTAACTTAATGTCAATACAACGAATATCAGTTTCTGTATTCCCTCATCTCTATCCTGCTCCCATCTTTTTTTTATATATTTGATTATCTATCTTGTTTACTCTCATTTCTCTACTTGAGTGAAAGTAAGTGTGTGTGTGTGTGTGTGTGTGTGTGTGTGTGTGTGTGTGTGTGTGTGTGTGTGTGTGTGTGTGTGTGTGTGTGTGTGTGTGTGTGTGTGTGTGTGTGTGTGTGTGTGTGTGTGTGCGTGTCTGTCTGTCTGTCTGTGTGCAGGTGTGTGTGTGTGTGTGTGTGTGTGTGTGTGTGTGTGTGTGTGTGTGTGTGTGTGTGTGTGTGTGCGTGCGTGCGTGCGTGTGTGTGTGTGTGTGTGTGTGTGTGTGTGTGTGTGTGTGTGTGTGTGTGTGTGTGTGTGTGTGTGTGTGTGTGTGTGTGTGTGTCTGTGTGTGTGTGTCTGTGTGTCTGTTTGTCTGTTTGTCTATCTTTGTGTGTATCTGCAATGTGAGTCTGTGTCTGTATCTGTATTTGTGTGTGAAAGAGTGTGTACATGTGTGAACAAGCACAAAAACTACGATAGCATATTTTATCGCCTTACCAAAAGATGTATGGAACGCAGATAATCAGGTTGAAGTATTCCATTAAAATGATTCCAAGTTGCACTTCGAAATATGACAGTAGTGGCATAAAGAACGCATCGTCTATCAGTACCTAATGTGTGTCTCTGGATAGAGAAATCCCGAAGGCCATGTCAGGCAAGAGTAAGTTGGAGCCAGTTAATCAAGAAGACTTTTGAGTTTTTGTACTCCCAGTTCTTAAATTTTCTCTTGGGTTTCTCATGGCAATTCTATTTGTCCCACCCCCGTCATCAGGTCATTATACTAATGGTAAAATAATTACCGGCTGTTATAAAAAAAATTTTAAAAAATAAAAAATCATCCCCCCACAACTTTGCATGCCATCCAACGTGTTTTATATGTCAGTGTTTCTTATAAAGACACATCTCAATAGACGATGTTCAGACATCTGCACGGGAGGTAATTGGTGTAAGAGGTCTCGTTCAGTGAGAGTGATCCCGCCGTTTTCACAGGACAGATAGCACCGGTGAATACGCCAAAAGCAGTTTAGCCCCTTTTGTTAGCTTAACTGTTCAGTCAGAGAGAGAAAATGCCAACACATAGGTGTGAAACCTAAAGTGCAGGCAGTTGAAATCTTGATCATTATTGTGTTGTGCACTTCAGTTCAAATATTTGACTCTGGATCTATTTGCTTGGCCCATAAACTGAGAAAAGGTAACTCTATTTGCACTGGTGACACATGCGTTATGTTCACACACACACACACACACACACACACACACACACACACACACACACACACACATACACTTTTTGTGGTCATTTTAACAGTTCAATCAGAGACAAAAAATGCCAAAACATGAAATGCGGACACTGTGTTTAAAAGAATTCGCTTATTGTTATTACCATCGATCGATCAAAATTTACATGTCTTGGGTTTGATGTGGTTTGTTCACCAAATGACGTATGCGCAAATTGCGTGATGATCCTGGTCCTTAAACTGAGAAAAAGGTAACACCATTTGCCATGGAAAAGACTGGCGTTATCTTCCCCTGATTTGTATTTCAGAATATGTCTATTTGGAGTTTGTGGACACTAACCTCAAACCCATGTACTGCCTGTCTGCAATGTGTCAACACGTTACTGAAGATCAGCCACCTGTTTGTTGTCAGGAGTTTATGGACACTAACCTAAAACCCATGTACTGCCTGTCTGCAATCTGTGTCAACACGTTACTGAAGATCAGCCACCTGTTTGTTGTCAGGAGTTTATGGACACTAACCTAAAACCCATGAACTGCCTGTCTGCAATCTGTGTCAATACGTTACTGAAGATCAGCCACCTGTTTGTTGTCAGGAGTTTATGGACACTAACCTAAAACCCATGAACTGCCTGTCTGCAATCTGTGTCAACACGTTACTGAAGATCAGCCACCTGTTTGTTTTCAGTGGCGTAACATTGCCACTAAAGGCCAGTTTCGTTCGTTTGTTTCTTCTAAAATTCCTCATGAACGTTTTCCGTTCTGTGTCCACCTAAAAGTTCTCAGTTCGAGTACGCTGAATATTCCGTGATTTTCCCAAATGTAGTCTAATCCTATCGTTGACGGGGGACGTTGTGTACACTTCGTCCACTTGTTTTCTCCAGTGTCCTTAATGACCATCGATTTATATATGTGTTGTTCTTATGAGTATACGGTCTGACTCCAATGCGTGTATCCAGAATGCAAGAATTTGTGTTATCATTTCAAAAACAGTTTGGCATCGCCCCGAGTAGGAGAAAGAAGTAAGATTTTTTTTCTTTTCTATGAACACATAGTGCTTGCTTTTGTGTGTGTAAATGTGTATTTTAGACTTGAAAATGGGTTTAACTGTATAAGGGATATTCAACATATTTTCAATGTAAGTCTTTGAGTTGTAAAAGTATGCCTGATACATTCAAATCTAAAAGCGTGAATGGCGTAATGCTTTTCAAAACAGCAGCAAATATTTACCTTTCAGAAATTTTAAAACTACTTTTGGAAACGAAAAGTATATAATTCAATTACCTGATGGCTATCTATTCGCATTAATTATATTTAGATGCCATTGTCATTAACTTTAAATTGAATCTGGCAGACACAGTGGAATTTGAAGGAAAAATAGATCGAGTACTGTAATACATGTGCACAAGAAAATGATTTTCATTTATGTCCAAAACATATTCATATTAAAAACAAGTTTGGTCCCTCTCACCCACCCCGCCCCTCCCCCCTGTTTCTTACAGCAAAATTCATGTTTTCTTTGTGGAAACAAGTCTTGATCTCCTAACATCAGCTGATTAAGTCTTGAAAACTTGTCTAGGAAAAATGTATCCATCTGTGGTTAGCTTTCAATTTACGTTTCCAGCGCAACTTATGTGCAAGTTGCGTTGAACTAAAATTGTATAAATGCATTTGCTATCCTCCATGTCCCAACAAGGGATGATAGGAAAACACTTTGAACATGTGTGTGTGTGTGTGTGTGTGTGTGTGTGTGTGTGTGTGTGTGTGTGTGTGTGTGTGTGTGTGTGTGTGTGTGTGTGTGTGTGTATGCGTGCGTTCGTGCGTGTGTGTGTGTGTGTGTGTGTGTGTGTGTGTGTGTGTGTGTGTGTGTGTGTGTGTGTGTGTGTGTGTCTGTGTATGTGTGTGTGTGTGTGTGTGTGCTTACGTGAGTGTGTGTGTGTCAGTCTGTCCGTCTGTCTGTCTGTCTGTATGTCAGTCTGTCTGTCCGTGCGTGCGTGCGTGCATGTGCGCGCGTGTGTGTGCGTGTGTGTTGTCTTCATTTGTATTCTGCTGAGCTGCGTTGTGTGACAGCCATAGACTCTATCCTTTTCTTTAAGCTGCTGCCCTCCCTACCACCTCCAAACCCTCCCCCCACAACCCGTTACCCCTACCCTGTATTCCGCCTTCCCAAAGACATGGATGTCAAAATGTTTGTCAGAGCTTGAGAGAGAGAGAGAGAGAGAGAGAGAGAGAGAGAGAGAGAGAGAGAGAGAGAGAAAAGAAAGAGAGACAGACAGACAGACAGACAGACAGACAGACAGAGTCACACAAGACAGGAAGTCAGACGACGCAAACACGACAGGCCAGAAAGATACAGACATACAAAGTTGGCAGAGAAGACAGCTAGGCAAACACAGAGAAGACAGATGAATACAGCCAGACAATGACGAGACGGATACAGATAAGAGAGACACAAGCCAGACATGAAGACAGGCACAGATCAGTCACAAACAGACAGACAAGATACAGACTAGACCAAACGAGACAGCCAGTCAAAAGCAAACCAGACAGACACAGACATAAAAAAACACATTCTAGACAGTCGGACAGAGACCAAAGCGACAGGCAGTTAGACACATACTAGAGAGTCAGACACAAACCAGACAGACAGACAGACAGACAGGCAGATAGACATAAACAGACAAGACAGACAGACAAAAGATGGACATTCAGACTCAAACCAGACAAACAAGACAGACACAGACTAGACAGACTGACAAACACTTCATACACAAACCAGACGGTCAGACACAGTCCAGAGAGACACAGACTAGATAGTCAGACACAGAGCAGACAGGACACAGATCAGTCAGTTTGTCACACACCAGACAGACACGACAACCTGACAGACACAGACTGGACGAACGAGACAGACACAGTCAGACAAGCAGACATAAACCTGACAGCCAGACAAACAGACACATCCACAAACACATCCACAAACCAGACAGACAGACAGACAGACACAGACTGACAAATACACACAAAACAGACAAACGGGCAGTCCCAAACACAAAACAGACGGACACAGACCGACATGCAGACACAGATACAGACACAGACCAGACAGAAAAAAAATCACACGTACGAGACATACAGACTTACTCAGACCAGACATACAGACAAATACATAACAGACAGACAGACAAGACAAAGACCAGACAGCGAGACACAGGCCTGACAGACAGACTGAGAAGGAGACAAACTTCGCCAATCGGATAGTTCTTCCCCTTTAGGAGTGCGGCACCCGAGGTAATCCATCATAAGGTCCCGCACACATCCATTTGGCTGTGAAAACACCACTGCAGGTCAGTCCGTGCCCAAAGGTCTGGAGGGGCCACGTTGCGAGTCGGCCAGTCCACACATCGCTCTCCCCATCAGTCGCGAGGGAGTGCGATGTTCCCGGTCTCAGTGACCCCTCCGTCACATTTGCCCCCAGCTAAATTTGGAACTTGTCCAACGTGCTTTAGACTCTGTTGTCCTCCAAAAATAAGCTAAAACATATTGATTACTGAAAAAAATGATACGGGAATTTAACTAGTGGAGTACACATATGTAACATAAACCACAGCAATAGCGTACATCAATGACCATAATGATACATAAATGTGTTATAGATGTGTACACAATATAAGAAAAAAAAGCAGCAAATGCAACTTTATCAAAACCGGGAAATAAGAGCACAGCGATATCTTTTAATTCACATCGAGACTACATTACATTTCAAGCAAGACAGATCGAATCACAACCTTATGAAAGCATTCTGTTGGAAGATTTTTTTTTCACGGAAGTTATGAACTGCAAAATTGTCTTTTTTTCCGGCCGTCAGTTTTCAGTCTTTAGTTGTCTTGTAGCTTTAATGAGAGATATCTATGATTTGATAAATTAGCTTCGTTTACCCGTGACAGTTCGCAGAGAGATTTCAACTCTTGGTTTTATCTTTTAAAAAGTTAAGAAAGTTATTCAGACTGGAATTTGATGTTTTATATTTGTAAATAAACCAATCAACCAATATAAACATGGTGTGTAGAGTTTGATCTTTTCGTCACCCTTTCATCCAGGGTGAAGTTTGATATCTTATTTGTAAATAAAAAATCAGCCAACAACTACATGATATGTAGAGTTTGATCATTATTTTGGTCACCATTTCAACCCATCAAATAAAAATAAAATGCTCTCAAGTTACCGAATGTGTCTACAAAATAAAAGTGATTAGTTCACTCCAAGTCCGTTGCACTCGCTCCAGAAAGATGCTGGAGTGTTTAATGGTCTTTGTCTATCAAAGTTAATGAAGAGGAGTCGTTATTTTTTGACGTAGAGATATTTGTGTTGGTAAGATACGGTGCAAATGTTTCTACTGAAGCCATCTCGGCCGAGTATGAGAGGCTGTTGTGAAAGATTTGGAAAAGATACCAAGCCATTCAAGACCAGTGTGGAATTGATTTCATTTATTACAGCTGTTTAAATTATAGCGGATCTCAGGAAACGTATCGACCTACCATAACATGATACTAATTTATTCATATTCGTGATCATCATCACGGGCATCGTCGCCATCTTTGTCATTTTCATTAAGGAAGAAGAAGAAGAAGAAGAAGAAGAAGGAGGAGGAGGAGGAGGAGGAGGAGGAGGAGGAGGAGGACGAGGAGGACGAGGAGGAGGAGGAGGAGGAGGAGGAGGAGGAGGAGGAGGAGGAGGAGGTGCTGGTGGTGGAAAAGAGGAAGAAGAAGAAGGTGGGGGGGAGGGCGTAGGTGGTGAAGAGAGGGGGGATCTGGATTAGGTACTGTTCATTCGCATATTTGTATTACTTGTCCTGGATTTGTCCTATGTGGCGGAAATGATCTGGGATCAGATTTTGTGCACAGGCTCAGATGAAGGTTGTGAAGAGGGCAGACTGGCTCATTCATTGACGTCATCTGTCAGGATTTCTTCTGTCAGAGCCCACAAACCTTCCACCTTTTTTGACTCCCTGGAGAAGTTTTTGGACAGGATGCTTTTGCTTGAAACATGGCCTCGGCCATTCAGCTAGAGACGTTGGAGTTCAATGAAAGAAAGTTCGTGTCGCAATGGAAGATGGCGATCTGCTTCTTCTCGGAGTTATTTGTCATGTGTTTGGTGTATTAAGTGCCAAGGAGGAGTCTACAGCACTCAGGCCCGATGACGGGATCGTTCGTCCATCGTAATTTATCAGTGTCACCGCTCAGCTCCCTGGCCACAAACAACGGCAGAAACAGAGAGGTTCATATCGCTTGATCTTCATTCCAAAATGATGGTGTTGCATTCCAAATGAGCTGGAGTTTTTGCACCACTGATGAGCCTAAAGAAATCCTCTTTAGAATGTTTTTTTTTAAGTTTGTCTCTTTCTTCCGAGCCGGGTCCAGATATTTGAAACCGCCCTCTTTCTCTCTGTCTGTCTCTCTCCATCTCTCTTCAGCTTGTGTCACTTTACTCTGATCTCGCCGTCTGATAGCTGCCGTCATTGATAACGAGGAGGTCTCTTATTGCGAAGAGTTTTTATCAACCATGTTCCCAAGGCAAATTGGAACTGGACTGACAGTGCAGTGCTTCTGGTGCTGTTAACAAAGGCATTTACGCAATGCTTGTCTTCAAATCTGGAGAAAAGAACATGAAATTTCCTTAATTTATAGCTAAAAGTTTTATGCAAATACTATGTCTTGATGAAGTTTCTTATAAGAAATAATAGAACACATCGTCAGTGAAATACGACATGCAGTTAACTGTTTTATACCAAAAAAATCTCCTCACACACGCTCCTTCCGCCCTTGCCTTTCCCCGTTTGCTTATTTTTATATCAAGTTTCAAACGCCTTCACAGCAGGCCCATAGAAAGTTTTGACGAAGGAATTCTAGTACACAGAACAATATCTGTCCACAACAGTAGGACACACAGTGCCTGACGATCAACACCCATCCACCCGTCCACTGCGTCCACGGGGTTCCCTCACACCTGTCCTTAAGTGTATGTCACAGTAACGCTCGGTCCTATCTCCAGATATTAATAACACATTTGATGTGTCAACGCTCGTGCGTTTCTCTCTCTCTCTCTCTCTCTCTCTCTCTCTCTCTCTCTCTCTCTCTCTCTCTCTCTCTCTCCTAATAAACATTGAATGTGACAACGTCAAGGTTTGTCCATTGTCCCAGGCCTGGACAAGGAATGAATGGACAGCACAATGCCAACAGCCCTCAGTCTTCACAGCACGACAGCATGTGAGTCCCCATGCCTCCCTTCTTTTCCCCATCTCCCATCTTCCCCCATCCTCCCTTCCTGCTCGTCCTCCATGGCACCATGGCCACTCCTCTCTCTGCTGTCCTGTGGAAGCTGTCAGGCGGACCTTTCACATGGCACGACGCCTGCTGGGCGGATAAAGAGACGAGAAGGAGAGTGATGGGACACAACTCTTGTCACCCACATTGTCAGCCCGCATCCTGTCTGATGTTGGGCGCTGCACGTGTGAAGACGGTGGTGGGCATGTGAAGTAGAGCTGGGAGTACTTCAGACCTCACGAACTATTTACCCAGCATAAAGGGGGGAAAGAACATAATAAGAAGAAAATAATACTGGAAAAGAAGAGAATAGGTGACCACAAAAGATGGTGGGGTGAAGTGGGGAGGAAGGCATTGAAGAATGATGTGAAGAACTGTGGACAAAAGCGGATGGGGATTTGAGATGGCGCTGGGAGTACTTCAAACCTCACCGACCATTTACCCAGCATAAGGGATAAAATAATATGCTGAAATAATACTGTGAAAGTTAGAAGGTAGGTGAACACAAAGACATAATGGAGTGGGTTGGGAGGCATAGAAGAATGATGTGAAGGACTGTGAACAAAAACGGGTGGGAATAACAACGTCTTCTTTGATTCTGGTAGGTCATATTGTGGTTCATCAAAGTGTTGACGAAACTCCCACACTTCCTTCCCCCTTTTCCACATTAGTCGTATTTACGTATAAACGGATGTGCATTTCCTCTCTGTCATGGTCTCACTCATTTTCTCTCTCTCTCTTTCTCTCTCTCTCTCTCTCTCTCTCTCTCTCTCTCTCTCTTCTCTCTCTCTCTCTCTCTCTCTCTCTCTCTCTCTCACCCAGTGTGTGTGTCTGTGTGTGCACATGCTTGCATGTATATATGTGTGTGTGCTGCGTGCGTGCATGCCTGTGTCTATGTGTGCGTGTGTGT
>CM031608.1:33501556-33511556 GCA_018398815.1 Conus ventricosus
ATAGCTGTGACAGAAAGTTAAAAAAAAAAAACCATGAGCACTGTTCATTCGGGCGCTGAAATGTGTGGAAATGAAGTTTCGCCTGTTCGATTGTATTTTCTTAGAGCTAGAGTTAGACAAATATTATTTCTAATTCTGTTTATTTCTTCATTTTGCTTTCATTGCATTGAATATCTGTGTTCTCGATTTCTTCTTCCTTTTTCTTCTTCTTCTTCTTCTTCTTCTTCTTCTTCTTCTTCTTCTTCTTCTTCTTCTTCTTTCTCTCTCTCTCTCCTGTGCTTGAACTAATTTAAAAAGAAAATAAGCAAAAACAGGAAACAAGAAAAAAAAAATAAAGACACAAACGCGACCACAAATGAAACGCATGCATCAGGTCTGCTCCATGGAATTGGCCGAGTGCCACAGAGGTTGGGGGAAAGGGGGGGGGGGGGAAGAAATAGGGAAAGGCGAAAACGTATACGCGCATGCATCTTGATGACTCGGTCTCATTCCACCTTACCCCCTCCTCCCTCCGCCTCTTCTCCCGCCCTTTCACTATCCTCCAAAACGCTGAATTTTAATACAGTTCTATTACCCAAACAAACAGCCTTCTCATTAGAAAGATAGATCGGTTTCAGACGGTTTTTTTTTCACCATTTGCCTGTCGGCATACTGATTCCCCATCTGACTGTCTGGAATCAAATTGGCCTCACTCAGTACGTTCGCAATGGCTGCACAGTATAAGATTGTGGTTCTGCGCATTGCGTACCAAACGCCATGGTTCTGCTCGCCGTATACCATAAACAGGATGCATTGTTCAGTGACGAACACGAAAAGTGCACAACGTCTCTGACATGCTGAACAACATCTGGACCTCCAGAGAAACCAGCACAGTCGCAGGTCTGTGTATTTCAATTTCTGGGTTTCTCTCACTCTTGCAGTACAGTTCTGAGAGAAGGTGGGAGGAGCGAAACGTAGCAGCAGAGGATACAGACGTTCTCCCTCAGCTGTATGAGGTAAATTTTCAACATATGATGGCAGAACAAAGTCAGTAACAAGGAGTTGTGGCGAAAGGCGGAACACGGGCACTGACCTGAATGAGCTAGCCCCACGTGCGTCTCAATGAGGAAATGTTACCGGACAGGACACAACCCTAGGAAGTCAGCATCTTAAACTATCCGACAGGTCCTGATCTGGAACCCACGGGAAAGAAGGAAGAGGCGACGACACAGAAAGAGCTGGAGAAGACACACAGGGGAGGAATCAAAGCAGAAGGGAACCGGCCGGATAGAAGCAAGAAAAGAGCTCACAGTGCAGCCTGTTGGAGAATTATCATTGATTGTGTGTGCTCCTCGTGGATGAAGGCCATAGGAAAAATCACACCCTGCGCATATGAAACAAGTAAACAGACAGCTGATTGAAACTAAATATTCCAACTTACTTCTAACCAAGTTGAGTATTTATTACGAGCATCATTTAAATGAGAAAAGGCAAAGAAGAGTGGGCGAAGGCCAAAGAAAAACGCATGTGGAACGATTAAACAAACACCTGCCTAAACAAAACCTTTGAACTTACTTCTAACCAAGTTGAATATAAGCATGATTTTAATGAGGGGGGGGAAGAAAGGAAAATGAACCAAAAACAAAGCGTTGTTCAACAAATCTGCTCAACAGACATAACAAACAAATTAATTAATGAAAGACACTATTCTAAAAGTAATATGTTGTCTGCGTAAAAACATTACCTCTAACCCTTCATCTCCCCCTGTCTGCAAACCTTTCCTTTCCCATTTCCTTTCCCCCACTCCATATCACCTTTCCTCTCTTCCTTCCGCCTGATTATCTCTACAATTCCAGTGGCATTTTATTTCAGACACCAACCGTCTTCCAGAGCAACGGCGGCGTTTGTTCAATTGAGTCAGTATAGTGATGAGAGAGTGACGGGACACAAAGGTCATGCAAAAGACTGCTCTGCCTTTTACTGTTGTATTTCACACATCTTGCTCCATACGCAGCCTTCTCCTTACTCCATAGAAATACACAGGACACTTACGACAAACGGGGAAGAGTGGGGGGAGGGGGTGCTCGAAAGCTGGGGGAGGAGGGGAATGGACGGGGGTGGAAGGGTACGAGAAGGAGAATTGTGTGAGGGACAGCAAAGGGAACAGCAGTTCTTTATTATTGTCCAGTCGTTCTTCATCATTGTTCAGAAGTTCCTTATTGCTGTCTGTTTGTCCTTTATTACTAGTCAGTTGCTCTTCGTTATGACTGTTTTTTTCCATCATTGTCATCTGTTTATCATTATTATAACTATTGTTATTATTATTGTTATTATTCTTGTTGTTGTTATGGTTGTTATTATTATTATTACTATTATTATCATTATTATTGTTATCATCATCATTATTATTATTGTCATTATCATGATTAGTATTATTATCATTATCAGTACTTTATTATTATCATTATTATTAGGGTGTTTCTTTCTCCATTAGGGTTTTTTCTCCACTATTTGTTTGTCATTATTGTCCTGTTGTTTTTCATCATTGTCCATTTGTTTTCGTTATTTCCTAGTTGTTTCTTATCATTGTCGAGTTGTTTTCATTACTGTGGGGTTGTTCTTCATCATTGTCCGATTGTTTTTCATCATTGGTTGTTTTTTTCATGATTGTCCACTTGTTCCTCATTGTACTTTTGTTTACGATTGTCCTTTCTTTTGTTTTTGCCCAGCTGCTATTTATCATTATTACTCTGTTCGTTGTTATTGTTCAATGTCTTTCATTATAGCCAGTTGTTCTTCGGTAGTGTGTGGCTGCACACCAAACATTGATGCGTCTAGGCCTTGCTTAAGGAGTCGACGCAGTTAGATTGTTTTGAGAATTTTTTACATCGTGTCTGATATTTGATTCTCCTCATTTCCCCCTATAACAAGGGAAATAATTGGTGGAAAATTATTCTTTTAATGAATTATCAGTTTAACATTAAATGCTGGCTCAAATTTATGGTAGGCCTCAAAACGCTTACATGGATTATACAGTGTTTTAATGCAAAATCCTAATTGTGGAGTGTGGATTTTGTGTGAATGAATGTGGGATTCGAACCCCGAAGCTAGTCTGTCTTAGCCACTTGGCCAAACAGGCCCCCACTTTTTTCAAGTAATGTCTTCTCATCGGCAGCTCATTACCCTCACCGTCTCCCCTTATCCCCTTATCCCCCATCCGCCCTTCTCCTCCCCCCCCCCCCCCATCCCCCACCTGCCATCTTTCCCAGCCAGCGATAGGAGAGAGATGGGGGGGGAGGGGGGGCGGCATTTGCTGGAAGGAATGGAGTGGAGAGTGGATGGGGAAAGGGACACAACTTGCGGCAGACCCTGTAAGAGTACGCTCCCATCCCCACTTCCTCCGCTCTCTCTCTCTCTCTCTCTCTCTCTCTCTCTCTCTCTCTCTCTCTCTCTCTCTCTCTCTCCGAGGAAATCCCAGACCAGTCAGAACACTGGCTGCGTTAAGCCTCTTAAAGAGGGCTGTGTGGAACTGTTCAGATATGGGGGGAAAATGGCATAAAAAATTGAAGAGGGAGACAGACAGACAGAGGGCCAGAAAGAGAGACAGACCGGACAGACAGACATATGGACAAACAGACGGACAGACAGAGACAGAAACAGAGAGAGAGACAGAGAGAGAGACAGACAGACAGACAGACAGACAGACAGAGACAGAGAAAGACAGAGAGAGCGGCTCGGTGGGGTGGAGGATGTGACAATGGCAGGCATCTTTCTGTTGAAAAAAATGGTGGTATTGGAATATGGGTGTTAAGGCTACAAATTGTAACAAAACGTCCTGGAGCAATTTCCGCCTCAAGATTCAGTTCAATTGATTCTTTGACAGATGAATATAGACATGCGAAGAACGGGGTTATCGGAAGGTCTTGGAGCCATGTCAAGTGTTTAATTCTGTTGACTGTTCTTTTTAGAAGTTATTTGGCTCACGAATCCATCCTATCCTATACACGCGGTAGAAAGTTTGGACGTGACAGACAATAATAAGATGGAAATATCTCATACACTTGTGATCTCTTTTCAAACATAATTGTATATGGGATGACTGGTAGGTACCCACTTACTCTCCGAACAAGATTGTGTAGGCACGCGTATGAAATGATGCTACAGCATCATGACGGGGGCTGGGGGGAGGGGGAGCAAAATTATGGGGGGATGGGATGGGAAGCAAACCTATTTGGTTCTGTCTGTATTTGAGAGGGCGCTGGAAGTGACACTGCCTTCATCTCAGGACAAAGCAAAGTGCGTTTCGACCTCTTGAGTCCTTCAGGCAAAACAAACAACATCTCAGGAATTAAAGGCCGATTCTTCAATTCATATTAGCAACGCTGGCACTCCAAAGTAGTTGAAAATATAAGATATAGCCGACAATTCTCTTTTTAAAGCAATTTCAGGTCGATAGTTATTCCACCAATATTATACCCAAGTTTCATCGAACCCGTCTTGCCGAATTGAGGTTTTAAACTCTTGTACAAAGAGAGAGTGATCTACTCACTGGATAAGAATTAGTTTGTGTTCTAATCTGCTGAAAAGAGGTTGGAAATGGACGTTATTTTATTTTCAATGACCGGAATATTCTTTAATCCCAGTGAATGTGACTAGTTTTCTTTGCTGTTTGCGGAAGACATGACTTAGTGCCTATTCTTGCATTTGATAATGAAGAAATCATAAGATCACCAGTTAAACGTGTTGAAAAGGGAAAAAAACGAGGAAGAGTTGCACTGATCGTGTGTGAAAAACAGGGTTCGTCTGAAATAATTCCTTTGGATGTGCGTAGGTTGGCGCACGCGCGCACACACACACACACACACACACACACACACACACACACACACACACACACACACACACACACACACACACACACACACACACACACACACACACACACACACATTCCTCCCTACACACGCCCGCGCGCGCATACATACACACACACAGACACACACACACATACACACACACACACACACACACACACACACACACACACACACACATGCGCGCGCGCGCGCGCGCGCGCACGCGCGCGCACACGCACACGTTAGTCATGCTTTATACTGATGGCCTGTACATCATTGTCTGTAGTGTTGGTCTGTGGATTATTTTTGAATTGATGATCTACGGGTCATTGTCTGTATTACTGATCTATAATTATGTCAATATCTATACTGCTTACCTGTTTGGCATGGTCTAAACTGATGGTCCTTCGGTTCTGGTCTACTCCGATGGTCTTTTGGTCATCGTCTGTGCCGATGGTCTATAGTTCATTGTCTGTTGTGGACATATGGTCTGTAGGCTTCATCGACCTTAAGGGATAGCATAGTGAGACGGCCTCTGTGATAGTTTAGTGATCTAACGAGGTCTATGGGTGGTCATGGGGGACCTACTGTTCTTTGCGCCATCAACGTGGTGCTAATTATGTCTCTTTGAAGGCTGTGGATCGTCACTGCATTACCCTCTTCGAAAACCGAGTCAGTGTGTACTGGACATTTCTGTAAAGAAAAAATTGGGCTGTTCTTGAATAATCCCCGTAACTCCTCCACCATCCTTTAGACTTTTCCCAGACCTGCTACCCAATCCCGTACCCTCTCCCGTACAATGCATCTTCCAGCAGACACCTGCTTTTTTTGTCAAAACCCCCAGAAGATCAACTGCATTGGCATGGCTATTTTCAAGTGTCAAAAGCAAAGATGTAATGAGTCAAGATGTTGTGTTCGTTGGTTCGATGATTTGTGACGAGTGTCAGTCAAGGATGATTTAATTCTGAAGATGGTTCTTGTTGTGCAGGCTGTACACTGTCAGGTCATTGTCATGCGATTCTGGTCACATTGAGAGGGAAGAGCGGGTGCCTACATTTTACACTTGTTTCATCTGTCTTTGTCTGCTCTCATTTCTCTTCTTTCTGTCTCATTTGCATTCTTTCTGTATCAATTCTGTACGTCTCTCTGTTTCACTTCTGCCTTCTCTTCTGTCTTCACTTCTGCGCTTCTCTTCTGTCTTCACTTCTGCACTTCTCTTCTGTCTCACTTCTGCACTCTCTTCTGTCTTCACTTCTGCACTTCTCTTCTGTCTTCACTTCTGCACTTCTCTTCTGTCTTCAATTATGCACTTCTCTTTGCTGTCTTCACTTCTGCACTTCTCTTCTGTCCTCACTTCTGCACTTCTCTTCTGTCTTCACTTCTGCACTTCTCTTCTGTCTTCACTTCTGCACTTCTCTTCTGCTGTCTTCACTTCTGTAGTCTCTTCTGTCTTCACTTCTGCACTTCTCTTCTGTCTTCACTTCTGCACTTCTCTTCTGTCTTCACTTCTGCACTTCTCTTCTGTCTTCAATTCTGCACTTCTCTTCTGTGTCTTCACTTCTGCACTTCTCTTCTGTCCTCACTTCTGCACTTCTCTTCTGTCTTCACTTCTGCACTTCTCTTCTGTCTTCACTTCTGCACTTCTCTTCTGCTGTCTTCACTTCTGTATCTCTTCTGTCTTCACTTCTGCACTTCTTTCTGTCTTCACTTCTGCACTTCTCTTCTGTCTTCACTTCTGCACTTCACTTCTGTCCTCACTTCTGTAGTCTCTTCTGCCCTCTACTTCTCTTCTGACCCACTTCTCCTCTTCTTCTCCTTCTGTTCACCACTTCTCCTCTTCTGTCTCTTCTGTTCCCCACCTTCTTTTCTTCTTCTCTTCTGTTCCCCACTTCTCCTCTTCTCTTCTGTTCCCCACTTTTCCTCTTCTCTTCTGTTCTCACTTCTCCTCTTCTCTTCTGTTCCCCACTTCTCCTCTTCTCTTCTGTTCCACTTCTCCTCTTCTCTTCTGTTCCCCACTTCTCCTCTTCTCTTCTGTTCCCCACTTCTCATTCTCTTCTGTTCCCTGACTCTCCTCTTCTCTTCTGTTCCCACTTCTTCTACCTCTTCTCTTCTGTCCTCTCACCTCTCTCTCTTCACTCCTTTGTGTTCCCCACTTCTCTTCTCTTCTGTTCCCCATTTTTCCTCTTCTCTTCTGTTCCCCACTTCTCCTCTTCTCTTCTGTCCTCACTTCACTTCTGTCCTCACCTCTCCTCATCTTTTGTGTTCCCCACTTCTCTTCTCTTCTGATCCCCATTTTTCCTCTTCTCTTCTGTTCCCCACTTCTCCTCTTCTCTTCTGTCCTCACTTCACTTCTGTCCTCACCTGTCCTCTTCTCTTGTGTTTCCCACGTCTCCTCTTCTCTTCTGTTCCCATTTTTCCTCTTCTCGTCTGTTCCCCACTTCTCCTCTTCTCTTCTGTCCTCACTTCACTTCTGTCCTCACCTCTTCTCTTCTCTTCTGTCCTAACTTCTCCTTTTCTCTTCTGCCCTAGCTCTCCCACTTCTCTTCTGCCTTCGCTTCTCTTTCTTCTGTCTCCACCTCTCCTCTTCTCTTCTGTCCTCACGTCTCCTCTTCTCTTCTGTCCTGACTTCTCTTCTGTCCTCATTTCTCTTTATTCTCACTTCTCTTCTGTCTTTACTTCTCCTCTTCTCTTCTCTTCTCTTCTCTTCCCATTTCTCTTCTGGTCTCACTTATCGTCTGTCCTCACTTCTCTTCTCTTCTGTTCCAACTTCTCTTCTGTCCTGACTTCTCTTCTGTCTTCATTTCTCGTCTGTCTTCACATCTCCTTTTTTCTTCTGTTCCAACATCTTTTCTGTCCTCATTTCTCTTCTGTCCTCATTTCTCTTCTCTCCTCACTTCTCTTCTGTCCTCACTTCTCTTCTGTCCTCATTTCTCTTCTGTCTCCACTTCTCTTCTGTCCTCATTTCTCTTCTCTCCTCATTTCTCTTCTCTCCTCACTTCTCTTCTCTCCTCACTTCTCTTCTGTCCTCATTTCTCTTCTGTCCTCATTTCTCTTCTGTCCTCACTTCTCTTCTGTCCTCATTTCTCTTCTGTCCTCACTTCTCTTCTGTCCTCATTTCTCTTCTGTCCTCATTTCTCTTCTGTCTCCACTTCTCTTCTGTCCTCACTTCTCTTCTGTCCTCATTTCTCTTCTGTCCTCATTTCTCTTATGTCTCCACTTCTCTTCTGTCCTCACTTCTCTTCTGTCCTCATTTCTCTTCTGTCCCCACTTCTCTTCTGTCCTCACTTCTCTTCTGTCCTCACTTCTCCACTTTGTCACATCACCACTCCTGCTGACAACCATCTGGCTAGGATTGTTTTGTTCGGTTTCTGTGTCAGTTCTGTGTGACGTCAGAATAAGACAAACTCGTCGAAATTTTCGTTACCCGGTCTTTTTTTTTTTAATCGTGTTCTAAACAAACAATGAAATATACTCTGTTATGGTGTGCTGGTTTGAATTTTGGCAAAATTTGATTAAGTAATCAAAGTACTCTGTTCCGTGTGCTGGTTTGAATTTTTGCAAAGTTTAATTACATAAACAAAGTACAACATCTGCGCATGCGACTGGCGGAACAACCATTCATTGGGGTATTACTCCCCAGGGAGACCAGCCTGATTTCAGCCAATAGAATGTCTTGAGACGAAAAAGAAATGGAAGATCATTTGGCGCACCACAAGACTCCGTTCCTACTTCTTCCTTGTCGCCAGTCTCTCATTATAAGACACAAGGGGGCTAATTCTCTTTCCGTCGAATTCTGAACGATTTAATGACCTAGAAGATATTGTAGATGAAAGGCAGACTTCCGCGTCACTGTCGGGTACAAATCTACGGTTCTGATAAATGGAAATATCTTTCTCTGACTGTTTTCCAACTGACGTTAGAAGAACGGCAGGGTATTGAGGGTTGGAGTGTGGTGTTTCCTGTTAACTGAATTTACAGATCAAGAATCACACACACTAACGCACGCACGCACGCAAAAAAAAAGAAAATGTCTCTCTCTCTGATAAATAAATAAGTTTGTGCAAGTGCTTTAGAACAAATTCCGTGTCTTCCAAAGACTAGACAGTGCGGTGATTATCGTATTTTAAGGCCTCATTCGGTGTCAAAAGGCAGAAACACAACATCTTGTAGTGTCAGTGAGGATACACAGGATGTGAAGCTTACTGTATATCTCTAGACTCGAATCAGCAAGTGGATGAGTAATAACATCTGGTGTTCATGGATACGGGGTCCCAAACGTGTCGACCATCTTGCTGCTTATGATATTGTTCTTGCTGCTTTCAACAGACTTGTCTCGCATTTGTTGTGTTGTCATGTCTGGAATCTGACAGAGAGAAACGTCATGCTATGGGTGTTATGTTTTACTGTCAGCTCTGGAATCTGGTTGGAAGAAACGTCATGCTGTTGGTGCTTTTTCTTTATTGTCAAAGCTGGAATCTGACAGAGAGAAACGTCATGCTATGGGCGTTTTTGTTTTATTGTCAGAGCTGGGACCTGGTTGACAGAAACGTCATGCTGTTGGTGCTTTTGCTTTATTGTCAGAGCTGGAATCTGACAGAGAGAAACGTCATGCTATAGGTGCTTTTTTGTCAGGTCTGGAATGTAAAGCGATGTACGAACTTACGAACAAATTATCAGAACCAGGATTAAGTCTCATAAGCAAATCACGGAAACTGAATTCAATAAGCATTTTGTAGTTATGACAGAACGTGCCATAAGAAATCATGTAGATCAAATAACCTCCAAAAATGAACAACGTTTTGCAATTCCAAAACATACTGATTCATACCTGACAGTTCCACTAATATCTGTAACGAATGTTTACCATTCATTTCGCCATGAAGGAAACAGGCAACCGTGGATTGATGGAACTAATCAAGAAATCTAACACCTGTGCATTGATAAATGTAAATTTCTGCCACAATATCAAAATTGCCAAAGTCGTTCTGATCTATACATCACGTGACCATTCTGAACCAAACAATGATAGACTAGTATATGTCGTGACAGTATCATCCTAACCGTGAGAACAGACATAAATGAATACAAATTTTATAATTTTGAGTCGTGTAATTCAATAAATGAGAGTCAGTCTAGGTTAAAAATCTATCATTCATGCAAAACTG
>CM031608.1:33516556-33519056 GCA_018398815.1 Conus ventricosus
GGGAGGTAAAGTGTACCTTTCGTGGAGATGGGGAAACGTGTGCAGGATCAAAATACACCTTGATGTGAGATTCGTTTCCTTGTTTGTTTATTTTTCAAACACACACACACGCGCGCACGCTCGCGCACGCGCGCACACACACACATACGCACACACACACGCACACACACACACACATACACACACACGCGCGCGCGCGCGCGTGCACTGGGTCCAAGAGTTATATGTTAGTGAGTTTCTTCCCCATTGGATATTGTCTCCCCCTTGGAGACTATATGCTTGCTGAAGGCTCATTTTGAGAAGCATTTATTATTCCCCATTCACCCACCCAAGCACATACTGTTAGTTAGGGAGAATTATCTACCACTGCAGATATGAATGCTTATCTCCCCCTATTTCTTCAATATTTCTTGCAGTCATTGCAACACCTAGCTGCTCTGTAAGTTGCTGGAATGGTGCTCGGTTACTTGTCCTTGGAATTTAATAGTTCATTGTAATTTAGTCCCTTGTGGATTCATTCCAAGAACTGGCCCTCAGCACTTGTGTCTCAAGAGGTTTTTTTTTTGTTGTATTTTCTACTTTCCACAAGAAAATGTAGCTTGTTTTGCTCTTTCGTGATTTTCTTTTGCTTCTTTGGTGGCACCTTTGGTTGTTGCTTTTTTTTTTTTTTGAAAACTCAACAAACATACAATGGTATTGCACACCAGCCTTTTTCTGGGATAGCATTCTTCTTAAAACCGGAAAGGCAGAGGAGTCAAGTTACCACTTTCCGCGGTCACTGAGGAGAAACAATCAGATTTCGACATACCGGTATCTGACCAGGTGTTATATGTTAGTGAGTTTTCTCCCTTGGAGACTATAAGCTTGCAGAAGGCTCATTTTGAAAAGCATTTATTATTCCCCATTCACCCACTCAAACACATACTGTTATGCCTGGTTCACACGAGTGCAACAATGAGGCAACAATGGGTGGCAACTCCAAGTTGCCTATGTGTTGCTACATTGTTGCTTCAAAAGTTGTCACTACAGCAACTCATAATAAACCAATTAGACCCCATTGGATTTTCCCAATAAAAGTTGCCTATGAAGTTGTCACAGCCAAAAGTTGAACGTCGGGAGATATAACTTTTGGTGGGGTTGGCAACTTTTGCATGACAACTTCAAGTTGCTTTTGTGTGAACAGCTTGGCAACACAAGTATATCCGGTAGGCAACAAAAAAGGGGCGGAGCGAAGTGCATGCGTGCGACAAAAAGCGGCACGTGCCGCCACGCTTTTCTCGCTTTTTTCCACACGCATGCTACGGAGTTGCCATATAGTTGCCTCTTGCGTTCACATATGACGAAGCAACTTTGGCCAAAATCTATTTTTGATTTGTTGCACATCGAGTTGGCAACTTTTGGGGTCTATTTGTTGGCAGTAAAAGTTGCTCTCGTGTGAACCAGGCATTAGGCAGAATTACCTACCACTGCAGATATGAATGCTTATCACCCCCTATTTCTTCAATCTAAGACATAAGAGCAAGCTTTGTTTGAAACAGAATATATATGCATGCGTGTGTGTGTGTGTGTGTGTGTTGTTGTTGTTTTCTTCAATTTAACGTCTTCCCACTTAATGAGATTACAGACAGATTGTGTAATGGTGTGTGTGTGTGTGCGTGCGTGCCCGCGTGTGTGTAATTTATTTTTGTATATGAGGGGTTGTTGAAAGTTAAAGATACATTTCTACTGGACTGTGTGATAGATGTGGGCATAACGAACAAAGAAAAGCATGATCGTTTAATATTTTAGGTAATGTCAGTGGTGTTGATCTGTCATGTGAAATATCAGTGCCAGTCTTGTGTACTGTATTCTTTGCTCTTCGACAATCTAGTAATAGGTGAATTACACTAAGAATTTCCCCACATGCACACTTAACATTTTTGCTTTGGTTCGAAGTGAATGTAAACGCATCTTACGAATTAATGTTACTACCTCTTTAGATATCGGACTTTCGAGTTTGTCTCATTGAGTCTTGGGGTGGATGTCAGGATTTGGTTGTATACACTTGTGATAATATTTACCATCTAAGTATTTCAATAACCTTTTCAAAGTATAATATTCTGATAGGTCTAACGGAATGTTCAGTGCAGTCGTCCCTTCAATATTGCGAGCTGCTCTCCGAGCAGCTTGATCAACTTTCTCATTTGTTGAGATTCCACAATGTGTGGGCATGCAACAGAAAATCACATTTATTCTTTTCATTGATAGGAGATGTGTCACGTAATTAATTTATGTAATAGTCTTACAACGAATCGGTGGATTTAAAGACTGTAAGGCAGAAAGGGCTGACTTTGAATCACTGCACAGTAAAAGTGGACAATTTTCTATGGAAGAATTTAATACATACTTTATGGTCGTTAGAATAGCAAAGATTGACAAGTGTGTGCCAAGATGATATTATTCCTCCACTTTTAATTTTGGTACCATAAAAGCTGCTCCTGCTCTATGGTCATTTAACACT
>CM031608.1:33524056-33546556 GCA_018398815.1 Conus ventricosus
GACCTACGGACAGACACACAGATACACGGAGACACACACAAATGCACGTGCGCACACACACACACACACACACACACACACACACACACACACACACACACACACACACACACACACACACACACACACACACCGCACGCACGCACGCACCTCTCCCCCCCTCTCTCTCTCTCTCTCTCTCTCTCTCTCTCTCTCTCTCTCTCTCTCTCTCTCTCTCTCTATATATATATATATATATAGAGAGAGAGAGAGAGAGAGAGAGAGAGAGAGATGGGGGGGGACAAATGATGATAATGATGATGAAAATGATAATAACAACAGCAACAATAATAAGAATAATAACAGTAATAATAATAAAGATAATAATGATGATAATGATAATGGTGATGATATTAATGACAAGAATAGTAATGATAACAATGATAATAATAATAATGATAATA
Source organism: Conus ventricosus (assembly GCA_018398815.1). NCBI lineage: Eukaryota > Metazoa > Mollusca > Gastropoda > Neogastropoda > Conidae > Conus > Conus ventricosus. Next base: position 33,524,500 of record CM031608.1, read on the forward strand.
ACGATAATAGTAATGATGATAATCATAATAATGTTAATATAACAATAACAGTGATAATAATAATGATAATAATAATAATAATAATAATAATAATAATAATAATAATAATAATAATAATGATAGTCACAAATAAAAGTAACACGACAGGTGTGTCAGAACAGACAATAATGTTGACTTAAAGAGATTTCGCTAGACTAACATAAAAGCTGTTACAGAGTGGACCATGATGTTGAATGAATGACAATATTGTACAAACACGACCGATGTTACAAAACGGACCACGATGTTGAATGAATGGCATGGTATTGTACAAACACGACCGATGTTACAAAACGGACCACGATGTTGAATGAATGGCATGGTATTGTACAAACACGACCGATGTTACAAAACGGACCACGATGTTGAATGAATGGCATGGTATTGTACAAACACGACCGATGTTACAAAACGGACCACGATGTTGAATGAATGGCATGGTATTGTACAAAACACGACCGATGTTACAAAACGGACCACGATGTTGAATGAATGGCATGGTATTGTACAAACACGACCGATGTTACAAAACGGACCACGATGTTGAATGAATGGCATGGTATTGTACAAACACGACCGATGTTACAAAACGGACCACGATGTTGAATGAATGGCATGGTATTGTACAAACACGACCGATGTTACAAAACGGACCACGATGTTGAATGAATGGCATGGTATTGTACAAACACGACCGATGTTACAAAACGGACCACGATGTTGAATGAATGGCATGGTATTGTACAAACACGACCGATGTTACAAAACGGACCACGATGTTGAATGAATGACATGGTATTGTACAATACGACAGCTGTTACCGAGTGCACCATAATGTTGACTTAGTGACATGACGCCACGTCAAAACGATCGTTGTTGCATAGCAGCCTATACTGCTGAACGAATGAAATGACGTGACAATCAACATGGCAGTGGTTACAGAATGGACCATGATGCCGGATGAATAACTTGTGACGCACACAAACCACATCAACATTTCTGTACGTTTTTGTAACATAAACCGTGGCAGTAGATGTACACAAAAAGTCCAGGCATTTAAAGCGAGGTGCTATCGCAAAATCTTACGCAATTCCTACTCAGAGTATGTCGCCCATGAGGAACTGCGCAAAAAAAAGTCTAGTCAGCCATAAGACCTCTTTGAAAACTTGCTGACAGCAATCGAGAAACTAAAACTGAAATGGAATGGTGACATACTTCCATCACTCAACTTTGCAAGAACCATTTGCAGGGCACTGGACGACGAAACAGGAAAAGGGGCTGACAGACAGAGAGACAGGAGAACAACATCCAGGAATAAAGAGGCCTGACCTTTAGCGATTCTCAGAGAACAGTAGAGGATAGACGAGGATGGAGGAGGAGTGTCAGTTCAAATGGTGCCCGTACCAACCACACCGTGCTTTAAGGGACAGATGATGCATGATGATGATGATGAATGTTTCTAGACAGATGTAACAACCCGGACCAGAATGTGTTCTGAGCGACGTAGCGTTACATCAGCCATGACTGGTGTTACAAAATGGGCAATGATATGTGCTATGCGACATGGTGTTAGATCAACGCGACTACTGTTACAAAATGAGCTGTAGTGTGAGCTATGTGACATCGCGTTACATCAACACGATAGTTGTTACAAAATGGGCCAAAATGTGAGCTATGTGACATCATGTTACATCAACACAATAGTTGTTACAAAATGGACCATAATGTGAACTATGTGACATCATGTTACATCAACACAATAGTTGTTACAAAATGGACCATAATGTGAACTATGCGACATCATGTTACATCAACACAATAGCTGTTACAAAATGGACCATAATGTGAACTATGTGACATCATGTTACATCAACACGATAGCTGTTACAAAATGGGCCATAATGTGAGCTATGTGACATCGTGTTACCCTAACACGACAGTACTTCCAGATCAGACCATGGCGTTGTGCTGTTTATTATGTATCACGTTCGAGCTTCATTCTTTCGTTCCGCCTTTCTTTCGAATTTCTAGATGAATACCTCCTTTACTGTGTTTTCTTGTTTTCCTCCCTCCCTAAATTTCCTCCTTCTTTCGTTCTATCAGTTGTCTTCTGGTTTTCTTGTTATATATACCAGGATTATCACTACAGCCGCTCGTGTTAAGTGGAGGAGAAAGAAGAAAACCCCACCTTTCCCTTGCCCTTTTCCCCCAACACTTTTTCCTCTTTCCTCCTTTTTTCCCCCTCCCCTCTCCCGTTTAACCCCCCCCCCCCCCCCCCCCCCCCCCCCCCCCCCCCTAAATTAAAAGGAAATCAAACGAAAAGGCATGAATTGATGAATCATCATTGGCTTTAATTCCCCTTTCCCTTTTTTCTTTTTTTCGCCTTCTTCTTTTTGTCCTTGTTTTTCCTTCTCTTTTTTTCTTTTTTTCGTTCGTTCCTCAGTTGTTTTGGAATCAGAATAAAAGTTTGTTTTTATTAAACTTCAAGGAAAGGGTTTTTTATGCCCCACTTTAAACAAGGTTACCCCCAATTCTTTCCTCTTCTTCTCCCCTTCTTTTCCTCCTCTTCTCTTCTCCTTCTTTTCTCTCTCTTTCTTCTCTCTCTCTCTCAGTCTCTCTCGCTCTCCTCTTCTCCTCTCTCCCCCTCTCCTCTCCCCCTTCTTCCCCCTCTCTCTCTTCTTCCTTTCTTCTTCTTCTTTTTTCTTCATTTTTTTATGCAAGTTCTCTTCTTTCATCCTTTTTCCCCCCACAATTTTAAATTTTTCTCCCTTTTTTTTCTTTTTTCCCACCAAAGATTTTTTTTGTCCCTTTTTTTTTTTTAAAATTTTCTTCGAGTCCAAATGAAAAGTTTTCCCCATTGACCACAATTCAACATCCTTTTCCCTGTTATCAGAGAACAAAGTTCCCTGTTGCAGCATTGTTCCCAAAGATGGGAAGCAGAGAGAGAGAGAGAGGAAGAGAGAGAGAGAGAGAAGAGAGAAAAGGGGAGAGAGAAGAGAGAGAGAGAGAGAGAGAAGAGAGAGAGATAATGGGGTGCTTGATCAAAAAAAAAAATGTCCCGGGTTAAAAAGTGTTTACCCATGCCTCATTAAAAACAAAGGAAAAACACTCAGAGAGAGAAAGAAAAGAGAGAGAGAGAGAGAGAGAGAGAGAGAGAGAGAGAGAGAGAGAGGGGAGAAAAAAGAGAAGAGGAGAGAGAGAGAGAAGAGGGGGAGAGAGAGAGAGAGAGAGAGAGAGAATAGATCTTTGTTCAGAGTAAAAAAATGGTGGGGTAAAAAATGTTTTTACCCCCATGCCCCATTTAAAAAAAAAGCAAAACGTCAATCAATGACACAAAAACCCCAAAAATAATTTTTTTAAAAAGGGAACGGAAACCGATCAAGGCAAAAGACAGGAAAAAATTTATAGCAGAGCTAGAAAATTGTAAATACATTCATAAAATAGACAATACTATATTTAGAGTAAAAATTTCTTCTGTCTAATACACCATTAAAATTTTATTCAAATAATGCATATAATTTATATATATATATATAAAAAATATTTATATTATATAATATATTATATATATATATATTAATATTATTTAATTTATAAAAAAATTTAAAGAGTTTAAAAAGCCCCCCCAAATTTAAGGGCTAAAAAACCAGTAAGCGAATCCAGTTTAAATAGGTTTTAAATGGGAAAAAATCCCAAATTTGTTTCGAAAAAAAAAAAAATGTTGGGGGGTTTTGGGGGGGAGGGGGATTTGTGGGGGGGTGGGGGGGGGGGGGTGGGGGGGGGGGGGGGGGTTTTTTTGTTTGGGGGGGGGGGGGGGGGGGGGGGGGGGGGGGGGGGGGGGGGGGTTTTAAAGGGATGGGGCTTGGTGCACCATTTTTTTAACACCCCCCCCGAACGCCCCCCAAAAAAAAAAAAAAATGCGGGCCCATGCCACACGACAAGCGCACACGCCCCCACGACAATAAAACACCGGGCGTCCCCAATTGTATCCCCTGAGGAGAGCTTTTTTTTTCTCGAAACTTTTTTGTGGGTTTTAATTTTTCCCCTTTTTAAAAACCCTTTTTAAACTAAAATTATAATTATATAAAATTTTAATAATTTTAATATAAAATTTATTATATATTAGATAGATAATAGAAGATATATATATATATATATATATATATTTTATTATATATTATTTATTAAAAATATATAAAAATAATATTATTATTATTTTAAAACAAGAAAAAGGGGAATTTAAAACTATCTAAAAATTTGTTTCGAGCGCTTTGCGCTGTCACAGGGATCCTAGCACGCAACGCCTCGAAAAAAAATTTGTGATAGTTTTAAGATTCCCTTTTACTTGTTTTAACTGGGGTTTTCCCCCCAAGGGGGTTAGACTTAAAAATTGTTTTAGGCTTTTAAAATACTGCTAAAATATTATTATATATATAATGTATATATTATATATATAAAAAATTTTTTAAATATAATATATTAAATATATAAATATATATTATAATTTGTTAAGATATAAAAAGGAAGTAAAACTACAAATTTGTTTCGAGCGTTTTGCGCGCATCAGGAGGGTTTTTTTGGTTTGCCCCCCCCGCCGATGTATATAGCGTGGGGCCCCGTTTGGGGTTGTTTGCACGTGGGGTTGGCTGCACGTGTTTTTTTTTGGGGGGGGGCTTTCGGGCTTTTTTTTTGGGGTGTTCACAAAAAACGTTTTCCCATTTATGCCTGCAGTTGTTTACAATTTCTGTTTTGGTTTTTAAAAAGTTGCAAGTGGGTTTGCATATTTTTAACCTTTTTTCATTTAAAATGGGTTGCCCCTTTTTTGAAACATTGCTGAAAGGTGTGCTTTTTTTTATGATTTCCGATAATTGTGCTTTTTTTTTGCGTTTTTAATTTCCCAGATATTTTGCTCATCTGTTGGTTTTTATTTTTCTTTATTAAAGATTTTTGGGGTTTTATATTGGTTTTGAAGTGGTTTCAGGACCCTAGAGTTTTTTTTTCATTTTTGATGTCACAAAGCCGGATACAATGTTGCGGGAAAGGGCATTTGTTTTTATGGTCGAGATTTTAAAAAGATTTTAGTTTTAATTATTTTCATATAAAATTAATTATTTTTTAAATAAATTATAAATATTTATAAATATTAATATACAAGAGGAAAGAGAGTGGATGGGGGGGAAGAAGGGGAGAGAGAAATGGAGGACGGGAACAACAGGCGACGACAACAAAAGATGCGACATACAAACGAGGAATAGTTTTTTAAAAAACCAACTTTGCCCCCCAAAACCCTTTTAGTCAAAGTCTTAAATTTCCAAATCCGGCGAAGGGAGAAACACAAAATCCACCCTAGCGAACGAGCTTTCCAACAGTAGCGTTTAGGGGAAAGGTGGTAAGGAGTATCCCCGTGAGTGCTTTCCCTTGGTCATGCTTTTCTCCCAAAGGGTTTCCCAGGGGCCCAGAAAGACATCTGTTTTCGTTTGTAAGCTAAAATTTAGTTTGGCTCAAACGTTGGCATTCAAACGATGCACGCGGTCGAACTGGAAATCCCCAGTCAATTCAGCTTGTCAACAATCATGTCTCTCAACACACCTTCACAGTCTGATGGGGTTTCCTTTTCCCTGCGATAGAGTCCATAGAATAATAAGTTATTCCTCTTGGAACGTCCTCAAGGTCATCAGTCTTTCGTTCCAGTTCCTGCACTTTCTTCTTCAAGTCTTCGTTGCTGCAACGGAGGTCGTCGTTCTCACGTCGTAAGTCAGCGATCTCCTCCCTCAAGGAACACATCTCTTCCTGTAGGACAGAGAGACCATCACGGATGTCCCTGATGTCGCCCGTCATCTGGTCGAACTTGGAGTTCATGGACTGGAGCAAGGACATCAGTTCCAAGTTGGAGGGTTCAGCAGCAGACGACGAAGTTCTGGGCGTGCCGGCGGAGGAGCCCTCAGTGTCCACGCTAGCTCTGCGTCCTGCACTTGTCAGCGTGCTCTGTCGCTGAGGGTTCTTAGGTGGTCCTGGGTTTTGCTCAACATTTCCGCACTGCAGCAGAAAACTCCCCCAGAACAAATACACGAGGAGGCAACCTACGGTGACACCGCCCACCATGGTTTTGATTTTCAAAGTCCGAATGGCGACTCGCTTGCTGGCTCTCTTCAACATGAAAGTAATGAATACGGAGTGAAAACATCCACATCTCGGACGAAAATCTACATTAGAAGAAGGCATGGTTCTTCACACAGCTCTTGGCAAAATCTCATGAACAGACAACGTCTTAATCAGGTATAATTTACGAATTAATTAGGAGCAAAAAACAGAGCAACTGTCGTCTCTGAACACAGTTCAGTACCCCCGAGAGAGAGAGAGAGAGAGAGAGAGAGAGAGAGAGTTTCAGGAGCATCCATTTCCTGCAAGAAAAAAAAATAGTGACCTATCTTAACTGAAGAGAAAGAAACTGAGACTGTTTGCAAGCAGTGGTAATTTACTGGCATAGAGAGAGAGAGAGAGAGAGAGAGAGAGAGAGAGAGAGAGAAGAGAGAGAGAGAGAGAGAGAGAGAGAGAGAGAGAGAGAGTTTCTGGAGCATCCATTTCCTGTAAGACAAAAAAGTAATGACTTATATTAACTGAAGAGAAAGCAATTGAGATAACAACTTTGTACCGGCAAAAAGTATGTTCGATGATTCATTTTAACGAAGCCTGTTTCTCTACAAATGTTGTCAGAACAACCAAGCCTTTATGATGTCACACTTTTGGCACAGGTTCACACAATTTAATGGCCAAAGGATCACCCCAGCACAGTGTGTGTGTGTGTGGGGGGGGGGGGGGGGGGGAGGGGAGGTGGAGGTGGAAGGAGAGGGCTCTGGGGTCTGTCTGTCTGTCAGTCTGTCTTTCTTTCTCTCCGTCTTTCTGTCTGTCTGTCTGACTGTCTGTCTGTCTGTCTGTCTCTAAGCTTGTCAGCCTGTGTGTCTGCGGACCTTTCTGCACATGGTCGCCCCCGACAGCACCATTTAATGGGGCCATTATCTGGGTACTAAGTACCTCCCGAAGATGTGTCTCCACAGTCTCGCCAGTGTCTTCATCTAATGGTCCATCGTTCTGGGCGATAATGGCAGGAACTGCTGGGTAATTGGGCCGTAGAAGGCGAAGGAAATCGCGCCCCGTTCCCGTGATGGAATCTTCTGTATTTCTGACATCACCCTTCACTCTCTCGGCGGGTGTTTTAAGGAAAGAGGACAGAACAGTGCGATGGAGGTAGGGGGTGCATTTTGCTACCTTTTTTCCTTTCTTTCTTTCTTTCTTTCTTTATTTCTCCCTCACACACTCCCCGTCCGCCTTTCCCTGCGTCTTTTTGTCTCTCTTCCTTCTTTGCCTGGGCTCTGCCCCCTGTCTGTCTGTTGGCGTCCATCTCTGTGTCTCAGTGTCTGCCTCAGTCGCTGTCAGCGTCTATCTCTGCCTCAGTCTCTTTTCTTAGTCTCTGTCAGCTTCTATCTTTGCTTAAGTCTCTGTCTCACTCTCTCTCTCTATATCTTCTCTCTCTCTCTCTCTCTCTCTCTTCTCTCTCTCTCTCTCTCTCTCTATTTATATATATATATATATATTATTATATATATATTATATATTTTATATATTATTTATATATTATATTATTGAATTATAAACAAAGCTTGCTCTTATGTCTTAGATTGAAGAAATAGGGGAGATACGATTCATACCTGCAGTGGCAGATGATTCTGCCTAACTACGTATGTGCTTGAGTGGGTGGATGGGGGGGGGGGGGGGGGGGGGGGGGGAACCCACCAAGTTTCGAAATATCGGTATATGACCAGGAGTTATATGTTAGTGAGTTTCCCTCCTTATCGGAGGATGTCTCTCCACCTTGGAGAATATAAGCTTGCTGAAGGCTCTTTTGAGAAGCATTTTTTTTTTTTTTTTTTTTTTTTTCCCCATCCACCCACTCAAAGCACATACTGTTAGTTAGGCAGAATCATCTGCCACTGCAGGTATGAATGCGTATCTCCCCCTATTTCTTCAATCTAAGACATAAGAGCAAGCTTTGTTTATAATTCAATATTTCTTGCAGTCATTGCAAACCAAGCTGCTCTGTAAGTTGCTGGAACGGTGCTCGGTACTTATCCTTGGAATTTATTAGTTTGTTGTATTTTAGTCCCTTGCGGATTCATTCCAAGAACTGGCCCTCAGCACTTGTGTTTTTAGAGGATATCTTTTTATATTTTCTACTTTTCACAGAAAAAATGTAGCTTGTTTTGCTCTTTCATCATTTTCTTTTGCTTCTTAGATGGCACCTTTGGTTGGTTTTTTGAAAAACTCAACAAAACATACTACAGTATTGCACACCACCCTTTTCTGGGATTGCATTCTTTTTAAAAACTGAAAAGGCAGAGGAGTCAAATTACCACTTTCCGCGGTCACTGAGGAGAAACCACAAGTTTCGAAATATCGGTATATGACCAGGAGTTATATGTTAGTGAGTTTCCCTCCTTATCGGAGGATGTCTCTCCACCTTGGAGAATATAAGCTTGCTGAAGGCTCATTTTGAGAAGCATTTTTTTTTTTTCCCATCCACCCACTCAAGCACATACTGTTAGTTAGGCAGAATCATCTGCCACTGCAGGTATGAATGCGTATCTCCCCCTATTTCTTCAATCTAAGACATAAGAGCAAGCTTTGTTTATAATTCAATATTTCTTGCAGTCATTGCAACACCAAGCTGCTCTGTAAGTTGCTGGAACGGTGCTCGGTACTTATCCTTGGAATTTATTAGTTTGTTTATATATTTTATATAATATTATATATATATATATATGTGTGTGTGTGTGTGTGTGTATACATATATGTATATATTATATTTCGATTTTCTCTTTTTATTATTATTTGTTCATTAATTTCCCTCTCTATCTATTAGCCTCCTTTTTCTTACTTTAATTTTTTTTGTCAAATACATACATTATACTTTTTACACATCTTTTTATTTGATTTTCTTCCACTTTAGATTAGCTTTTCACATATTGATCCAGTTGCAAGTGAGGCGACTGCAAGCGGAAATCTACACAACCTTTAAATAAATGTTAGCGAACCGCCAAAAAGGAACATAGACAAACGAATCACAAGACAAAACACGACGCGTTTCGACCTCTTAGGTCTTCTTCAGGCAAGATACAAAACAAATAGGACAACGAAAATGAACGAGCAATCACTTACCTTCATTCACTTCAGCGCAAGATAGGCGTTGAATGAAAACGAGGCTGTCAGAAGGGAGATAATGTGTGAGTCAAGGTAGTAATGATGATAATTATATTACTGACAGGAATACTAATAATGGTAATGATGATGATCAAAATACTGAAAAAATAAATTAAAGACAGGATTACTACCACTTCTGGTGATCATATGGCAATAGCAGTTGCAGTATGGGAGAAAGGAGAGTGGGTTAGAGGATCCTTAAACAGCATGGTTGCCGTGGCAACAGTCTTAGTGGCGATGGCGATGGTGATGTTAATGGTAGTGATGGTCATATCAATACTAACAATCGTATTAATGATGATAATGCTAACAACTATAGTAAAGATAATGGTAATAATGGTACTGATAATAAAAGCACGATACAGAAATATATTTACAACAACAAAAAAATAGATAATGCAATAAATATATAAAATAAAAAACACTAATAATATTCATAATAGTAATAATAACAATGGTACTAATGCTAATACTAAGGGAAGAAAAAACAAGGAGAGGAGGAGGAGAGGAGGACAGGAGGAACAAAGAGGAGATGGAAGGTATAAATTATGGGAAGGATGGAATCTAATTGGTATATTAATAATTATATGTACATTAATAGTTTTGATAATAATCATGATTGTAACCATATGGTAATGATAGTGATGCTACAGGGGGCTGGAAAGGTGGTAAGATAAATGTCCAAATATTGTAAAGAATGATAACTATATCAATGATAGTATTAGTAGTAAATATAACAATTGTAATAGTTATGAAGGTTGTGTGTGTGTGTGTGTGTGTGTGTGTGTGTGTGTGTGTGTGTGTGTGTGTGTGTGTGTGGTGTGTGTGTTTCTGAATAAAGGTAATGATGATAGTGCTGATAATTATGTGATGACAGTGCTACTGAGAGCAATAATAAAAAAAAGTAATATTAGTATCGGTAAGAGTAGGTGGAAAGGAATGGAGATAGTCAATGAGTAAAAGTTAATAGTGCTATTGGAGCAGGGAGAAAGTGGTGAGGATAAATATTGCAATTGTTAATAATACCAACGGAAGTGAAAAGGAATAGGGATGATCAAAGAGTGAAATGTTAACAGCAGTATTGGAGCAGAGAATTTTGCCCTGAATGACAAAGGTGATTTTCAGCTTCTTCAATAGAATAGAATGATCCAGCGTGTCGAATGCTGCACTGAAGTCAACGAGAGTAATTGTGGGGATAAATCTCACTCCTGCATACATCAGCAGACATCTGAGAATACTCAGTGGAGCAACGATCCTTTATATAAGTGTGACGGACCGTTTTTTGTCCGGTCACAAATTTTCACAACCGCGTTGGCCGGGACATGTTCATTAGAAAACCGGTTGGTTAGTTTACCTGACTGCTGTCCACCTGCGCTATGTATAAGCCAGGTGAGCTGAAACGATCTAGCAGTATCTTTAGCACTTCCGGCAGTGCAACTTCCCAGTGGTCGAAGAGGGACCCCAGACTAGGCTGCTGTGGCAGTCAGATTTCGCAGACCGAAATCGTTCTCCCCTCCTATAGGCGACTGTAACTTTCTCAGCGCCTAGTAAAGGTTTTAAGAAAAAAAAAGTATTAGTTGTTTTTGGGTATATCTTGTGACTTGATAGGGTGATAGGAGGAAATTAGTTTTAGAAAGTATGAATAGAAAGAGGGAAAAAAATGTGTTGTTGATGGGTGATCGGAAAAGGAGGTGGCATAGCTAGTTTATGGCTTTATGATGAAGAAAAAACAAGTTTTGTTTATTCTAAAGTATTGTAATGATGTTATTGATAGTAAGCTCCGGACGTGAGGGATGGAAACTATCCTGTATTAAAGGTTGTGATATGTATTTAAACCATCCTTTGATATGAATAATGAATATCTATTTGTTGATAAACAAGAGTGTGCGGAAATAATTTCTCTGAGATGTAGTGATTATGTGAAATGATAAAAACATTCTTGTCGTGATGGAAGAGACATGAAATGACAAAAACATTCTTATCTTGATGAAAGAGATGAAAGGAAATCGTTTGTTATCTTCTTGGTCGTCCATCGATCCGATGATGACTGTCCTCATGAGCCAAGTCCTTGTCTTGTGTGGGCGCAGAGGTGGCTGGTTAAGCCAATCCTTGATCGGCAGACGTGGGTGCGGTGGGAGAAAGGAATCTGCCCGGGGCGGTCAGGTTTGGTGGGCGGCGTTTTCTTCTTGCCCGTGTTTGCAAAAAAATTTTACAGTTTGGGCCTTTTTCCCCTTGAAGTTGTACGCCCCCGGATGGGGGGCGCGCCGGTCTGGTCTGCCCATTGAAATTCCGCCTTCTGGTTTTGGGGGGGTTTGCCGAGTGTTTGAGGGTTGGATTTTCCGAAAAGTCCTTAAAACCTTTTGGGCGTGGTCTCCCTTTGGGGTTTCCGTTTTTAAAAAGGTCAGTTCGCCTTACTTTGGAGCGTTTTTGGCACCCTGGGGTTTACCCAATCCGGCCACGAAAAACCACCAAGGGAAAGTGGGCTTCAAATTTTTCATGGCCTCGGGGCGGCCCTTTTCTAATTTTGTCCGGACCTCGGGGTTTTGTGACCCGGGTCTTCCCGTGGTTTTTCCCATTTTTGACCGCAGGCTTCTCTTTGGGAAAAACTTCTCCAGATGCTTTTTTTGGGTTTTTCTTTTGTAAAAAGCCCCGGGCTCGCCCCTAGGGGGTGGTGGGTTGAGGACGACGGCTCTTTTTAACCTTGACCCTTTATGGTGAGCTAAAGTTGTGCGGGTTTTCAGGCCCCAGGGCCCGGGAGGCGAAAAGAGCTTGGACTGGCCTTGCTTTTTCCTGCGTTGATCTCTTTATCCAGGCTGCCTTTGGGTTGTGTTGGGACTGCGGGTTCCTGAAGCTATCCCTGCCCTTTTGCGGGGGGTTGCCCCCCCTTTGGAGATAGAGGGGGGGGGGGGGCCCCAAGGGGTTGTTTGCAGGCCGCGGGGCTGAAATTTTCCTCTGTTTTTGCTGAGATGTTGGTGGTCCAAAAAGGGGGGGAGGGCCTTTGCAAACTTTTTTCTGCGTTGGGGGGTTTTGGGGGTTTTTAGTCTCTTTGTGTCCCAAAATGAGGCCAGTAAACAGCAAAAAAGTGCTTCCTGGAGGTTTAATCACAACCTTGGCCCTTTAAATTTCAGTCGGCGGGGGGTTCGAAAAGTGGCCATAAAGGGTCTTTTTTCGTGGGATTTTCCCCCAAAGGGCCAAGTCCCTTTTACCCGTGGTTTTAAGGGGCGGGGTAAAAAAAAAAGAGTTTGAAAAAGGCCCGGGGGCCGGGAAAAAGAATCCCGGGTTTTGACCCCCTTTTGCTAATATTTGAAAGGCTCTGATCTTCTCCACCCGAGAGAACCTGCCCAGTAATGTTGTTTTGGGGTTTCGTTTTAAAAAGGTTGACAAAACCCTTGTCGGGCACCCGAATTTGGATAGGAGGGCCCCAGGAGGGCCTCCTTTTCCCCTGGGGGAAAAAGGGCCTTGGTGGGTTTTTAAAAGAAAGCCGCAAAAAAGTCTTTTTTTTGCTCTAGGCACTTCCCCTTTGTACTTCCCGGGCGGAGAAGTTATTTTCCCGTGCTGGGGTTTTTGGGCGGGGATTCCACCCTGTTTTTTCTGGCGGGTTTTCCCTTTCGGAAAATGTTCTGGGGTCTAATGGGATTTGAGGAGGATCCGAGCCAATTTTTTCCCCGAAATTTGAAAGGGGGAGACCCCCCGGGGTTCTTGCCGCAGTCAAAACTTTTTCCCCCTTTGTTCTTAAAATTAGGGGGGAAAGACAGTGGAATTCTAAATATCTTTGGGAGTTCTTCTTTTTCCCAAAGTTTGTTGGGTGGGGGGTTTGTGAAAACCCCCGCAAGGGAAACCCAGGGGGCCGGCCCGATTTGAACATCCCGCTGGGATTCCGTCCTTTTCCGGGGGTGTTTCCCTGAGCGGTTTTCCTTTTTGCTTAAGGGGAATTCACCCCCTTTGTGGGGGGGGGTCAAAGGGCGTGGTTTGTGGGGGGCGTACGTGGGATCAGGTTTTTCGGGGGGGGGGGGGGGGTTACACTGGGGGCCCCGGGTTGGCGGGTTTTGTTTAAGGTGCTCTCCCCCATGGGTTCATTGATTTTTACTTTTTCTCCTTAAGGGGGGTTTAAAACTGTTTGCTGACAGATGGGGGGAAAGTCCCATGGTTTGGAAAGGCCCTTTAGAATTCTTTGTGGCTTTGAAAAAAAAACTTTGGGAATTTCTGCGTTTTAAAGCATATTTTCTGCACTTTGTCCCTTTCCTTTTCCCCCCTTTCATCCTGCTTCTTCCCCACCCGCAACTTGGGCCTGTTTTTGGAAAGATGCTTGTTGGACCCTTTGCCTGGAGGGGGGGAGGGGGGGGGGTTTTTTTGAAACTAAAACCCAAATTTTCTTTGATTGTCATCCAGGAGTTTCCGGGATGTATCGTCGTTCTCTTTAAAACCCAGTCCTGAGGGAATTGTTTCCCTGGGGCCGATGGTGGCTTTTTGCTGATTTCCTTTCCTTAGTGTTCTGAATGCCCCACCTTTGGTGGGGGGGCCACCGGGTCAGAGGTCCATGGGAAGTATTTTGGGCCCCCGCCCCCGGGTTTTGGGCAATTCATTCGTTGCTGTTGTTGTTCGATTTTGGCGGGGGTTGAACTTTTTGGTTCTGAGGACCTTTAGGCTTTTGCGGGGGTTTGGGGACGTTTTGACGGGGCCTTTGCTAGGCGATGGTCGGGCCCAACACTCTGTCCTGGGCAGGGCCCCTGGGGTTATGAAAACACGGATTTCTTTTAAAGGCAGATGGAAAAGTCGATCAGATCCCAAATGTTTGGGATCTTGGGGGGCATCCTTGTTGTTTTGGGTTTTTGTGGGCCCTGCCGGAAAAAAGGGTGTTTGTAATAGGGGAGGGGGTTTTTCAGCCCCAAGGCCCTTTAAACCCTTTTAAGCCGTTGGGTTTTCGTTTTCCCTTTTTCCCTTTGGGGTTTCCCCACCCCCCTTTTCCCAAAACTTCTGCGGGTCTGCTCCTACTTGGGTTGAAATCCCCAAAGAAAGATGAGTTTTGTAGTTGGGGGGGGGTTGTCCCTTACGGGGCCCTAAAGCCCCCTCAAAAAAAACTTCCTTACTTCTTCGCTGCTGGGGGGGGTTTGGGGCGAAAGGCACGGGATGAGGGTGATATCCCGGGAAATGGTCGGGGGGAAAAAAGGCGGAGTACCATCAGCCGTTCGTTCCCCCAAAATTTTGGTTGAATAAGGAATTTTGTTTGGGGGGGCGTTTGTTTTGGGGCCCCAATCCTACTCCATGGATTCTCTCTTTATTTTTGGGGCCTTCCCCTTTCCTGAAAAAAAAAAAAATTTGTGGGGACCAACCTTTCGTTCATCCACGGGGTTTTTTCCCTTTTTCAGCTAGTCTGGTTCGCTGGGGGCGCTATGTCAAGGGGGTTTTTCCCGTCCCCGTTATTTTTGCGTGAAAAGCCGTTCTCCTCCCCGGGCCTTTTAAAGGGCCCACTGTCCAGGGAGTTGTGCGCTTTTTTTCCAGCACCCAAGGGATCAATTTTTTTTTTTTTTTTGGGCCCTTTCGCCCCGTTTTGGGAGGGTTAGAACTCCCACCCCCCGGTTTTTTGGGGGCCATTTGGGAAAGGGGGAAAGAATTTTTTTTGGGCCCCTTTTTCCCTTCCCCTCCTCATTTTGAGGGGGTGAGCGTGCTGTCCAAAAGGGGGCCTGCTCGTCCCCTGAAGTAAACGCCGGGGTTTTCCCACGGTTTTTCCCGGGGTCAGAAGGAGAATGATATTGTAAACCAGGCAGCCTACTTGCAGGGTTCCTACAATTTTCCCAGGGTTCACCCCCAAAAATTTGTTGTTTCGCTCGGTTCCCATGGGCCCGAGGGAACTTGGAAATTTTTGGGGTTTTTTTGGGGATTTAAACAAACCTGAGGAAAAACCCGTGGGGGAAAAAGTGATTTAAAGGGGGGGAAAGTCGAGGAAACGGGGGAAAACCCCACCCCTCCCCGGCCTCAAAGCCGGGGGCATCTGGGGGTTTTCGGAAAAACCCTTCCGGCCTGGGCCCTTCCTTGGCTGTTTGGGGGATGCCCAAACGACTTTCTGTAGTGGCCTTGCCTTTTCCCAACAAGTGCGCTCCACGCCCCTTCCCTGTCGCCCCCTTTCGTGACCGTTGGGTTGGAATTTGCCCTCATCCGTCACTCCGCCGGCTACGGTTTTTTTAAATGTTTGGGTAGGCTTTTCCCCTAACTGCCGGAGGGTTTTTAAAAACCCCAAAGGGGGCCCTTCCCTCCCTGGTTTTGCCCCCCCTTTTCTTTTGGGTTTTAAAGCAATGATTTTATTTTTGGGTTTACCCAAAAAGGTCTTTTTAGGAAATTTTCCCCCTTTTCCCCCCCCCCCCCCCCCAGGGCCCTGTTCAGGCGAGTTCTTTAGTTTCCACCCCAAAGAAAGGGGGGGTTAAACCCCTTCTCCCCCCAAAGGTGGGGGAAGGGGGCCAGTGTTTTATGCAGGGCCCCCTCCCTAACAGTTTGCTAACTGCTTTTTTGCACCAGTGCGGCTTTTTCCCCCCAGTTGTGCCCCCAGCAAGTTTTCCCCACCCCTGTTTTCGGCATTGTGAGCGGGCCGTTTTTTTTTAAAAATGGGGTTGTCATTTTTGACAATTCATTGTTTTTTTTTTGATAGTTTTTTAATTAATTTTTTAATCCCGTTTTTTTTTGAGAAAAACTGTAGGGCCAAAAATTGGGAGAATTTCCTTTTAAAAAAACTAACCTTTTGGCCCTTTGGTTTTTTTTTGACTGAACCCGGGAACCCGGAACGGAAAACGAAACGGGGCATTTTAAAGGGTTTAAACGGAAAAAGGGAACAAACTTAAACTCCCAAAAAAAATTTTGATCAAAACTTTAATAAATGTTTTTTTAATTTTTTCCCCCCAAATTTTAAATCCCCGTTTTTTCTGTTTAAAAAAATTAACCAAAATAAAACCAAAAAAACCGTTTAATTTTTTTTCCAAAACCAAAACAACAAACCCTCTTCTACAACCACACGAAAACTGTTGCCCCTTCCGGGGGTTTTGACCTGTATGTAAAATTTTTTTGTTTTTGCAAAAAAAAATTCTTTTGTATTTTTTTTAAAAAATTTTTAAACATGCCCAAATTTTTTTTTTTTCCCCCACTAAAACCCAACCAAAAACACCCCCCGGGGGAAAAAGGGTTGGAACACGGGTTGCTGAAACCCTGTGGGCGAAAAAAATTTTTGGGTAATTTGGGGAATTTTTGGGGGCCACCCGGCGCCCTTGAAAGTCCCTTGTGCCCGCGACAGCGGTTGGGAGCGTTTGGTTCTCGGAAAAGGGTTCAAAACGGTAGTTTCTTTCCTTTAAAAGAAAAATAAAAGATTGGCTTTGACCCGGTTTGAAATAAAAACCCCAAGTGCCGTGCCCAAAAGTGGAAACCCCATAAAAACCTTATTTTAAAATTTTCCCAAAACTAGCTAAATTCTTTTCCAAATCCCTTTGGGGAAAAAAAATGAAGGGGGGGAAAATGGGGTGTTGGGGTGTGGGGGGGGATGGGGGGAAATTGAAAAAGGCCCCTGCAAAAAAGTGGGATAAAAAGGAATGGGTTTAAAAATTTCCCCCTGTTTTTTGGGGAAAAAGATATGGCTTTTGGCGCCAAAGAAGGAAAAAATTGGTTTAAAGGGGGTGGGGGGAAAGGGGGGGGATTAATAATTTCCCCCAAAAGGTAGTTTTGGGGGTTGGGGGAAGAGGTCGGGAGGGGGAATTTAATATCAAAAAATTTAATACTTTTTTTAAATTGTTTTTTTCTTTATTAAAACAGGGGGTTATGGGAAAACAAGGAAAAAACAAACAAAGAAAGTTAATGGGAAGGGGGTTTTGGGCCCGTTGGGGGCCCCCCTCCCCACAACTTAAATCAAAATTTTAAAACTTTGCGCGCTTCCCCCCGGAACGGGGGGAACCGGGGGGGGTTTCCTTGAAAAAAAAAGGGGGGGGGGGGGGGGGGGGGGGGTTGTTGCCTTTTTTTGGCAGGTGGGCTTTTGCCTTTCAATGTCGGGGTTTCTTTAACGGGAAAAATTTTGGGGGTGAGGGGGTTAACGGGTTTGGGGGGTCAAACCTTCTTTTTTACCACTTTTTGGGCCCACCCCCAACACCCCAAACCACCCAAACCAACCCACACCCCCAACAACACAACTTTTGGGCCCACCAACGGGGTTCATAACTAAATCTATCCCCCAAACCCACCAGCCCAAACCCACTAACACAAAACAAACACCACAAAAACCCCAACCAAACAAAAAAGGGGGTGGGGGGGGGGAGGGGCCCGGAAGAAAGATGGGGGGGGTTTGGGGGGGCACAGGTCACCGGTTTTTTAAAGGGGGTTTGTTTTTTGGAAACAGATTTTTCTCCCTTTTTGGGAAAAAAACAAAATTTAAAAATGGGCCAGGGGACAAATTTTTAAGGTTTTTGAAGGAAAGAAAAACCCCGAACAAAAAAAAAAGGAAACAAAAAAAAAACCCCCTTTTCCCTTTCCCCCCCCCCCCCTTTTCTTCCTCCCCTCCCTCTTCACACCACACACACACAAAGAACAAGGGGAAAAGGGGAGGGGGAAGGAGAGGGGGGGAGGGAGGGGAGAGGGAGAGGGGAGAGGGAGGCAAAAAATTTCCAACAAAAAGAAATGAAAAGGATTGCTTGCCCCACGGGTTTAATGGGGATAAAAGTTGAAGAAAACAAAACAAAATTTACGGGATTTTGCAACACAAACCCAACACCCCACAAAAACACACACACCCCAAAATCTCTCTCTCTCTCTCTTTTCTCTCTTTTTTTTCTCTCTCTCTCTCTCTCCTCATCCTCTTCTCTTCCCCCCCACTCACAAAACACAAAAACCAACTCCAAAAGGCCCCACACAACCAAACACACACACACACACCCAAAAACATCAACAACACACACCCCCTCCACCACCACACACACAAACTTTTAAACACACCCCCAATGTTAATACTCACATTTGGGGTTTTTCTTGTTGCCCAAAGCCAGGGGAACTTTCAAAATCCCCCCTGTTTTTCCCAAAACAATTGTCCCTGTTCACGGGGTTAATTTGGAAACGGTTTTTTGTGCACGTGTCCCCTATTTACAAGGTCCCCCCTTTGATGCTTTTTTTTTGCTTTTTAGGGAAAGGGGTGGTGGGCTTCTGCCATTTCCAGATAAACTTTTCATGTCAGTTGGACAAAG
Organism: Conus ventricosus; assembly: GCA_018398815.1. Classification (NCBI taxonomy): domain Eukaryota; kingdom Metazoa; phylum Mollusca; class Gastropoda; order Neogastropoda; family Conidae; genus Conus; species Conus ventricosus. Next base: position 33,542,997 of record CM031608.1, read on the forward strand.
GGTATTAAAAAACCTTTGTGTTTTGCCCCCTCAAAACTTTAAACAGATGTGAAATTCCCTTTTTTTGAACATACAAACATAGTTTTTTTTTAATTAAATTTTAAAACCCGGGGACCCGGTGGGACGGTTTTCCTGCAAAAGGGCCCAACGCGCGCCCCCACACACACACACACACCCCAAACCACCACCCCACCCCAAAACCCCCACCCCCCCCAACCCCCCAAACCCCCACACACTGCCAAAGTGAAAATGCCCAGGTGAACTGGAGCATTTTTTAAATGTTTTATTTTAAATTTACACTGTTCCGGGGGGCCATTTGGAAAATCAGACTTGAAAAAGGGGGGGGGAGAAATACCCCATGGGGTTCTGACTTCTTGGGACAGGGCAATTTCCCCTGCTTTTTTTTTTAAAACCCCCCCCTTTTCTTCGGGAAAGATTTGATAAACTGGTGGTTTTTTTTCCCCCCCTTTTTTCCCCAGGTAAAACCAAAAGCCCCAAAAGGGGAAAGTTACGGTTTTAAAGGAAACAATGGTTTTCAAAAGATTTTGTTTTGGGTTTGGATGTTTTGCGAGGGACTGGGGGGAATTCTTTTCTAAAGAAATTTTGGTTGTTTCTTTGTTTTCACTTTCCAATTTGTGTAAATTGGCACCACTGTCAGGGGTTTTTTTAAATGTGAGATTTTTTTTTTGGGGTTTGGGGTGGGGAGAATAGGGGAAATTTCAGCTTTTTTGAATCTTTTAGATTTTACTCCTAGCTTTGGAAGGTACCCTTTTGTTTTGGAGTAAAGCTCGCTGTTTTGTAAAAAAACATTTTCCCAAATACATTGTTAATTGCCCTTCTGGTTTTAAAATTTTTTTGTTGCAGTGGTTTTCCCTATAAAAGTTTTTGCCATTTTTAGGCCTGCTTTTTTGGGATTTTTTTCTGAGGCGGGGGGCCAACAAATTCCAAAATGTTTTGTTTTGACGGACCAGAAAAGCGTGGGGGAAGAAACCCGGGGTTGTTTTTCCTGTCTTCTTTTTCTTTTTTTTTTCCCCTTTTAAACCGCTCCATCAGTTCTTGTTGTTTTGGGCGGGGGAAAACCTTTTCAGGGGGGTGCTGTAATTTTGGGGGTTTTGGAAAAAATATTCTTGATTTTTGCTGCCTTTTTTCTTCTTCAAAAAGTTTTAAAATCTGTTTCATGTTTGTCAACAAAGTCGGAAAAGTTGACTTTTTTTTTTCCCGGTTTGCCCTCAGTTTAAAAAGGGTTTCCTGAAAATTTCTTTATCTAGAAAATTGCCCCTCCCTTCCATTTGGTCAGGGTTTTGTTTTTTTTACCACCCCCCCCAGAAAAAAAAGTGCAGATAGGGGGGTTTGGGGTTTACTTTGGTTTGAGTTTTAATTTGTCAATGTTTAGGTTTTCAAATTAAATTATTGTGCGCCTTGGCATTTTTTTTTTTTGGGAAAAATTTGGGGGTTATTTTTTGAAAATTTTCTCCTGATCCCCTTTGTAAACGGCGCTGTTTTGATTTTTCCCTTTTTAAATGGGGGGGGGGTTTTGGTTTTGGGCCCTTTTTGTTGCGGTGCGGGTTTGAACAAGGGGGTTGTGTTCCCCTGAGAAACCCTGAAGGGACCAAAAAGCTTGAGCAAAAAATTTTATAATCCCCAACAGAAAGCCTTTGATTGTTTGTTTCCCTTTGTCATGGACTTCGCGCTTGCCGGTTGTTCTTTTTTAGGATCCATGATTCTCTTCAAATTCTCTAGGCTGTCCTTGCAGTTTAAAAAGGGCCCGGGGGGGCCCCAAAAAGTGTTGTTTTTTGGGGGTTTGGTTTGTAAAGTTTTGAAAATTTTGAAGAAACATTTTTTAAATGTACCTCCCCCAGGGGTCCCCCTATCTTTACCCAGATTCACCCCGGGTGGGTTTGTATTGTCATCCCAAAGTAAGCTTGTTCTCTTTTTCCTTACTGCTGAAAAACGGTTTCTACCAGTTTTGGGAAAAGGTCTTTGTTTTTTCCCCTTATTTTTTTAAATTTTTCTTCTTTTTTTTTGGCCTTTTTTCCATAAACCCAACAAATGAGTTTTTTCTGTACTATTTAATTTTCCAAAAACTTTGGGTTTCTTTCTGTTGTTGTCTTTCTTTCTTTTAAAGTCAAAATTTTAACCCCTATATTCTGGAAACCCTTTTTTTGCTGTTGTACTTTGTCAAGCTTTAAACCCCCTTGGACTATTCAAAAGTGAAGGCCCTTGTTTTTTTGGTCACTCTCACAGGGGCCACTCCAGCGGCATCAAGAATTTTTGTTGTGGGGGCGAGCGGTTCTTTTAATTTCTGATCCATGTTTTTTTTGTTCACTTCCTCTCTATGTTTCCCTGAAATATTCATTCTTTATCTTTGCCCTTTATGTGAATTTTTTTCTTTCTCAGAGGGGTGATGCCAAAACAGAAAAAAATTTTTTTGGGGGTGTCTGATACGTTTTTAAACAATTGGCCTGACCCCTTGGTTTTTACCCCTAACTGTTAAATTTGGGCACTTGACGGGCTCAGCTTCCTTTGGGACCCCTAAAGTTGTCAGTAAATTTTTTTTTTCTTCCAGTGGTGGTTTATCAAAATTAAAAATTCCGAGGCTAAATAGCCCTTTTACTTTTTCCCATGGGCGGAAAAAAAAAGGGGATAGGGGGCTAACAAAAACTGACTTGCGGCCGGTTTTTTTGGGGTGTTGGTTAAGGGTTTTTGTGCAAATGTTTTTTTTGGTTTTTTTTTTTTTGGGGTTTTGTTCGTTTGCTGACAAAGGGCGTTGACACACTTTCGTTTAATAGCAAAAACGGCCCGATCTAAGTTTTTGTTGTGCGGTTTTTTTTTCAGGCCCTACTTTGGGGTTTTGGGCGCCAACCCCCTTTGGTTTGTGATTTAAAAATGGGACTGGCCGCTTTGCCAATTTACTTTATTCACAGCTCTGGTTTGAAAATTTTCCAGATTTCTGGAAATTTTTTGAATTTTCAAGTGCAACACGGTCAATTTGTAGTTTGCAGTCCGGGAAAGGTTGCTGCCCCATTTTTTAGCTTCAAGAGTTTTTGGTAACATTTCCCACAAATTGCTGTAGCTGCTTGCCTCTTCATCATTCAAAAAGTCTAAATTGTAACAAAGTGGGTTCTGGGGCATAGCTTTTACTTTAAACTCACAAAAAAAACCCTCTTTATTTCTCCTTTTGTAACTCGCGTTTCTCCCCAAACCGCCCCATAGAATTCGGCTTGCCCCGTGCAAAACTGTAATCGTGGTGCGCACCCCTTTCCAGCCCCCACCGTGAGATTTTCCAAATTGGGAAGAAAAATGATTTAGTTAAATTAAGTTAAAACTATAAACCCCAAAACCACACTTTAAAGAATTTTTAAACTTTGTTAAAAACACACACAAGGGGCACAAAACTGAAATTAAAATTAAAACCTTTAGGCAAACGGAAAAAGAAACAAAAAACGGCTGGGTTTTTTGTGAAACCGAAGTTTGGGAAAAAAAAAACAAAAATCGTCAAAAAGCACGCACTTGCTTCACGTCTCACGAAGAAAGGGTTTTCCAAGGACCGGCCTTGGGGA
>CM031608.1:33559056-33561556 GCA_018398815.1 Conus ventricosus
GTCTTATAGCATTTGAAGACACGGGTGACTTCTTCCATCACCTGCTGAAACTGGTGACTCCTTCCCTCACCTGATGTTACTGGTGACTCCTTCCCTCACCTGATGTTACTGGTGACTCCGTCCCTCACCTGATGTTACTGTTGACTTCTTCCCTCACCTGATGTTACTGTTGACTTCTTCCCTCACCTGATGTTACTGGTGACTTCTTCCCTCACCTGATGTTACTGGTGACTCCTTCCCTCACCTGATGTTACTGGTGACTTCTTCCCTCACCTGATGTTACTGGTGACTTCTTCCCTCACCTGATGTTACTGGTGACTTCTTCCCTCACCTGATGTTACTTGTGACTCCTTCCCTCACCTGATGTTACTGGTGACTCTTCCCTCACCTGATGTTACTGGTGACTCCTTCCCTCACCTGATGTTACTTGTGACTCCTTCCCTCACCTGATGATACCGGTGACTCCTTCCCTCATCCGTTGATACTGGTGACTCCTTCCCTCATCCGTTGATACTGGTGACTCCTTCCCTCATCCGTTGATACTGGTGACGTCTTATAGCACTTGAAGACACTAGTGACTTTTCAATCGCCTGTTGATACTGGTGATTCCGTCCCTCGCCTGATGTTACTGGTGACCACGTCCTTCATCTGTTGAAACTGGTGACCTCGTCCCTCACCTCTTGAAACTGGTGATTTCTTCCCTCACTTGTTGAGTCTGGTGACTCCTTCTCTCACCTGTTGAGACTGATAACTCATTCCCTCACCTGTTGATACTAGTGACGTCTTCCAGCGCTTGAAGACACCAGTGACTCCTTGTCTCACCTTGTGACATTGGTGACTCCTTCCCTCATCTTATGACAGAACGATCCCTTTCAGCTGTTTCTCTTGATGTGTGAATCATTTCAGTGTGAGATAACGACCTCTTTCGGCTGTTCCTCCCGCTGTGTGAACTATCTCAATTTTACAGAACCACTCGTTACAACTGTTCCTCTTGCTATACCCGCAAACCTCTGATTTTAATGTCTTCCGTCTCCTGATTCAAGCAAAACTCTCATGATTTTGCCATACTACATATGGGACGAAGAGTTTTGGAAAAGACGACTGGGGCTGAGTTGTGTGAATGGTGAAGAAGGGGTTGGAAGAATTACAATTTCAGTTTCAGTTTCATGGAGGAGGCGTCACTGCGTGCGGACTAGTCCATATACGCTACACCACATCCAGTAAGTTTTGAGACCATACACTGCGCATGATTTAAAGCTGATGAATAAACGAATTAATTACTAAGATGAGAAAATTTAAGAAAAGGGTCTCGAGGCTACGACTTAGCAGATATCTGACCTACGCATTAGCCCAACGCGCTGGTCAGACCCCTGGGGCTACGACTTAGCAGATGTCTGACCTACGCATTAGCCCAACGCGCTGGTCAGACCTCGAGTACCTACTTGAAATAAATTACAAACTTAACTGCAGTAAACTGGGTGCTGGCGAAACAGAGGTGATGGTACAATGCGTTTTAAAGGTGAAAGGCAATGTCCAAATCAACAAGACTCGACATTCATATCCGTGGAGCCCTGCAGGGGGAAACCAAACAAAAGTGGGGTTTACACCTTTTTTTCATATTTGAGGAACTACCGGGGGCCAGTTAAACAGAGATGGGTGTGGGCCTCCTTACGCTAACAGCTGACCCTAAGTTGACAGCAATGCACACTCCCTTGCGGATGAGGCCTGCTCGTTCCTTCCCATAGCCACGCGCATGGCACGTGTTGTCCATCACATCAATTCAAGCCAGCGCGCGCCTGAAAAGCAAAAATCCCCACGCACTGCTAGATGATGTTTATTGCCGGCATGCAGGATCTCTCTCTCTCTCTCTCTCTCTCTCTCTCTCTCTCTCTCTCTCTCTCTCTCTCTCTCTCTCTGAACGCGCGTAAAGCAGACGATACTATAGCATCCATTCATTCATTCATTAGGTAGGGGAAGAGTGCATTGCTGTGTTTTATTGCAGAAATCACTTTTGTTTTCAAAAATGTACCCTCCTTTCTTTGCGTTGGATTCCATATTCAGTGCATTAATTACAACAATACCTATTTGTGATTAAGCGACAAAAGTGCCGAACCACAAAGCAAAATACTCTATCTGCGACTGTTGTATGGATACGGTGCTGCTAGTGGGGGGGGGGGGGGAGGGAGGGGGGGGGGCACTGACAGGTTTTATATATGTCTGCAAAATTACAGGAAAATTTAAAAGTGCTGCTGATCGGTAATGAAACACACGAACAATGCATGGTGTGTGAGGCTGAGAAGAAAAGTGAAAAAGGGGGGAGGGGGGGGGAAAGAGGATGAAGGTCCCACTAAAGAACAAAAAAGTCTTTACATCAAAAAAAAAAAAAAGAAAACAAGGACAAAAAAGGGGAAAAAAAGGAAGCAGAAAACAAAAGACAAAAAAATTGTAAAGACGGGGGTGGTGGAGAGGGAAAAAGTGCTGGGTTTCATACCTATTTGAG
>CM031608.1:33569056-33574056 GCA_018398815.1 Conus ventricosus
TCGGTCGGGGAAAACGTGCATTGTATTTTTATTTGATGTTGATTGTTATGTTATCTTGATATTCCTTTGTTATGTTTTGGTAAAGGGAGCACATGAAAATTGGCTTCTTTGTTTCCCCAGTCTCGTCTTTGAATGAATGGAGTAGATGCGTGCGTACGAAGTGAACATACTGTGTTTGTGACCGAGTACATGCAATTGCGGTGTGTGGCAGCGGCAAGGAACCGGGTCATTCACATCGCTAAGGCTGCCTTCTTCTCATCAACCATACTTTCATTCACTACAGTCAACAAGTTGTTCAATGTTACAAGGCTGCCTTCTTCTCATCAACCATACTTTCATTCACTACAGTCAACAAGTTGTTCAATGTTACAAGGCTGCCTTCTTCTCATCAACCATACTTTCATTCACTACAGTCAACAAGTTGTTCAATGTTACGAACAGTATTCTAAGTAGCCAGTTCCCTGTCACAAACTTAGTTTTGCCTTCGTTCCACCAACACCAGTTGGTAACAGAATATATTGTACTTCCGTTCTGCAGTGTCTTCAGCCTGTTAATGAGTAGTCAGTGAAGGAAAAGAGTTTCGCTGCTAGTTTAATCAAAGATATAGGAGTTCGATTCCTGCCACCCCCGCTACTGTGTGATTATCAAAATATTTTGACGCATACACTTCTCGTGTTGTTAAAACGAATCTCTTGTTAACTGGTGGCTCCTCTTCTGTTTTTAAAAGCCCGATTTACATCCATTGATGATTTTTTTTTGTAAAAACTTTTTCTGGATCAGAGCAGTCTAAAACGTTACAGACTTGTATTCAATTTATGTGGGGGGGGGGGGGGGGGGGGTTCTGTAAAGTCTCAAAAAAAGATTATTTAGTATCAATTTCTTTCACATTAAGAACGAAACTCCCTTAGAAATCTCTGTCAGTCTTTGTTAAATCTCACAGCAGCCTTTAACACTGTTGATTATTCGATCTTCCTCCACATGCGCTGGCATCTCCCAAGTAATCCTTCGGCCTTGCCTTTCCTGGATTAAGTCTTACTTGACTGTGTGCACCAACGGTTGTTACTCAGAGCTTTTTGCCTTCTAACATGGTGTTCCTCAAAGTTCAGTTTGGAGACCCATTCCTTTTGTGCTCTACTCTTTTCCTGTGTCCGATATTAGCTCAGGTTGTCATGTGGCTAATTCTGCCACGAACAGCTACAATTGTACTGAAAGCCCTAAAATATGGCTGATTCACAACTTGCTGCAGTGAAGGTGATTAGGCTGAAGTTATGTTGGCCTGTCTCGAGAGTTACTGAATCATCATTCTCTTCTGAACCCTGTAACAATTACAACACATCTGTCTCATTCTCCTTCGTTTAGCAAAAACAAATTCTCTCTCTCTCTCTCTCTCTCTCTCTCTCTCTCTCTCTCTCTCTCTCTCTCTCTCTCTCTCTCTCTCTCTCTTGATAGCACAGACGATGAACCACCTTCACCCTGACACCCATGCCCTTATCTTCATCCTGATGGAGCGCTTGCTTTAGCTTGAGAGAGACTGCCGCCTTTAGCCGCTGTCAGTCGATTCCAGCGTGGGACTGCGCACGTTAATTAACCTAGGGTCTTCGACAGTGCAGGATCAAAGGCATCTGCCTGGTCCACGTCCACGAGCTCTGACAGAGGCGGGTGCTGAGGCAGGAAGGGACGGGCTGAGAGGGGTTGGGCGGACGACTGGAGAGGTAGAGAAAGAAGACGAGGTGGGGCAGGCACAGACAACTACTCTTCAACTTCCTTTCCTTTCAGGATCATCAACTGAGTGTTTGTCTTCATTTTTTGGAGGTGGGGAGGGAGCGTGGGGGTAAGGGTTAGGATGGGGGGGGGGGCGAAGAAGGAAGAGAATGGGGATGATGGGGACAATGAAGGGGAGATGGATTAAGGAGAGATAGGATTAAAAAGAGATAGTGTGAGTATGGAACCGAGTGGTAGTGGGATACACGGATTTTGAAATGAGCAAATTTCTTAATGGACATACATAGTAAATGTTGCAATAATACATACAGAAATACATTAATACAGAACACGCTTAATCAATAATTCGTTGGTAGAAGCTAACAGGCCTAATGGGAAAGATCATGAAGGAGGTGTCACAGAGTGCGGACAAGTCCATTTATGCTACACCACATTCGGTACGTTTTGAGACCATACAGAGCAAGATTTCAAGTTGATGGATAAATAAATTACTGACTAAGATGGGAGAATTTAAGAAGACGGTCACATGGCTACGACTCAGCACATGTCTGAACTACGTATTAACCGAACGCGCTGGTCAGACCTCGGGTACCGAACATTGGCTGTGCCATTATTATCATCGTATGTTTGCGTGGTGAGAGTATATGTGTGTGTGTGGGTGTGCACGCGTGCGTGCATGTGTGCGTGCCTGCGTGCGTTTGTGCATGCATGAGCGCGCGCGCGCGCGCGCGCGCGCGTGTGTGTGTGTGGTGTGTGTGTGTGTGTGTGTGTGTGTGTGTGTGTGTGTGTGTGTGTGTGTGTGTGTGTGTGTGCCAGTGTATGCGATGTGCGTGTGCATGTGCATGTGTGTGCGCACGCGCGCGCGCACGCGCGCGCGCGCGTGTGTGTGTGTGTGTGTGTGTGTGTGTGTGTGTGTGTGTGTGTGTGTGTGTGTGTGTGTGTGTGTGTGTGTGCGTATGTGTGTGTGTGTGTGTGTGTGTGTGTGTGTGTGTGTGTGTGTGTGTGTGTGTGTGTGTGTGCGTGTGTGTGTGTGTATGTGTGTGTGTGTGTGTGTGTGTGTGTGTGTGTGTGTGTGTGTGTGTGTGTGATAGTGTGTGCGCGCGCGCGTGTGTGTGTGTGTGTGTGTGTGTGTGTGTGTGTGTGTGTGTGTGTGTGTGTGTGTGTGTGTGTGTGTGTGTGTGTGTGTGTGTTGTGTGTGTGTGTGTGTGTGAGTGTGTGTGTGTGTGTGTGTGTGTGTGTGTGTGTGTGTGTGTGTGCGTATGTGTGTGCGTGTGTGTGCGTGTGGGCCCGCGCGCGCGCGCGCGCGCGCGTGTGTGTGTGTGTGTGTGTGTGTGTGTGTGTGTGTGTGTGTGTGTGGGGTGTGTGTGGTGTGTGTGTGTTGTGTGTGTGTGTGTGTGCAAATGCGAGTGTATGTGTGTGTGTTGTGTGTGTATGTGTGCACGCACGCGCTTGTGCTTGTGTGTGTGTGTGTGTGTGTGTGTGTGTGTGTGTGTGTGTGTGTGTGTGTGTGTGTGTGTGTGTGTGTGTGTGTGTGTGTTGTGTGTGTGCAGATGTGCATGTGTATGCGTGTGTGTGATCTGTGGGCATGTGTGATCATGGGTGTGTGTGGAGGGGGGGGGGGGGGGGTGCGCGCGCGCTTGCGTATGCAAGTAAGCGCGGGAATTGGTGCGCACCGGTATGCGCGTGCGTGCGTGTATGTGCGCATGTATGTTTGTACGTATGTGTGAGTTCTCGCATGTGTATGTGTGTATGCACAAGAGCGAACGAATGCATGCGAGCGTGCGCGCGCACATGTGTTTATTGTGTGTGCTTGCGTGTGCGTATGCGACAAGAGTGACACAGCGGAGGAGGGGCATTTCAAATGGGACCGATGTCTGGGTTAATGTCCCGGCACTGTCGGGGGTTAAATCGGTCACTAATACTACAAACCCTTTTCCTAAGAGACAAACAGGATGGGTATTATGGAGCTTACATATTTCTCTCCCGCCCACCCCCTACCGCCCCACCGCCGCTCCACTTAACTCCCCACCCACCAATTCCCTCGCACACTCTCGGTTCCAGCGCTCCGGAATCCCCTTTCTCCAACTCTTCCAATCGATCTCTCTTCCCCCCCCCCCCCCCCCCCCCCCCACCCCCTTTCTGGCCCCCCGGCGTTTTCCCCACTAGTGCTGCTGCACCTCGTTCTCAAGCTGTCCGTCACAGTGAAGACTAACGAGGCGCACAAGCAGACGACAATAACAACTAACCCGGACGGAACCGACGTGATGACGGTACTTCTGACTGATCTTTTTCTCTGTGTTGACTTCATTATAGTACTTTCTCGACAAGTCCAACGGCGGCAGAAGCTGCTAATGCCAGATTTGGAACGGAATGTGTGTGTGTGTGTGTGTGTGTGTGTGTGTGTGTGTGTGTGTGTGTGTGTGTGTGTGTGTCATTAGTTGCTTTTGAAAGCTGTGCCGCTGGCTCCGATACATAACAGAAAAGGAAGACTGGCAAAAGGATGGAGAGAGAAGGAGCGGAAGAGTGGGGAAGGGAGGTTGGTGACGGAGGGGGGGGGGAGAGAGATTTCAGACAAGGATTATTCATTTAGGCATTCGCCATTTATGAAAGGGTATAAAGTATAAAGTCCGGCAGTTGATGCATAGAGAATAACACTGTTCTCTCATGTTACTGATTTTAGAACAGGAATAAGTGCTCAGTATTTGCGTCACCTGAGGACAATTTATCTAACATTTTAACAGATGTCTGCCATGATATTGCGTAGCCGATGAGGAGTTGTTTGCCCCTTGTTGAGAGCAGCAGGTTAGTTTTCAGAATTGTCAGAAACTCTAGCAAGACTCCGGCGTCAGTCGTTTTCTTAACGCATACAAACGAGGGCACTTTAGAATAAAGTTCCTGAAATTTCCTGCTCCTGAATTACATAGACTGCTTGACGCTTTTTGTGAAGGATCTGCCATATCTCATTGAACGAACAGCAAAACTGGGCATACCAAATAAGAACTGGGACAAGACCTGTTAATTATTGTATTCAAAGCCGGGGAACTATAATGCTCCGTGCAGTTTGACGCTTTATTTCATAATTTGTTACGTGGAAGAGAATGCCACCACTTATCTGATTATGGTCGTTCACTCACTTGCTTCGTGCAGTCTTCAAATGTTTGTTTGAGATGTCTTATATCTCCACCTGTTTGGATTGTCCTAAACATATGCCAGATCATACTTACACATGGAGATGGTTGAAGCCAATACACCGATCATATCTTCAATGAACAACTTCG
>CM031608.1:33581556-33584056 GCA_018398815.1 Conus ventricosus
CGTTTGAGACTGTGTGAGTGATGGACAGGAAGTCGGGGATACCCGTTTGAGACTGTGTGAGTGATGGACCGGAAGTTGGGGATACCCGTTTGAGACTGTGTGAGTGATGGGACAGGAGGTTTGGGATGCCAACGTGAGACTGTGTGAGTATGTATTCTAAATTGTCAGCATGTTCTTAGTGTGTATTTTGCCGTTTTGTTCCAAAGGTAGTTCCAACAACATAATCTCAAAGCTGGTCCACCTGTGCACACAAATTGTAACATAATAGTGAATTAAATAAATCATAAAACAGCATAAGGAGCAGCAATCCTCCACTGTTCTCATGGGTGATAAGAGAAAGTTGAGTATAATGAATAAAATGAAACTAAATAACAGTCAATAACTACGTAGACAAAATGAAATGCATGGATTTAAACAAAATGTGTGCAAGTCAGCAGGTCTGCGGGGAACCTTTAAAAATATTTCCGGCCTGTGACGGGAAACAACGGCGGCCATATTCAGCTCGTCAAATCAAAATCTATGATGAACAGCTTACCCGCATAGACCGACTGGAAGCAAGTCAATCAAAAAATGGAAAACATGTATGTAATTCATTTTTTTGGAAAGTTACAAAATACGTCACTTGTTCTTTGAAAAATACAAAAACGGAAGAAAATCGTATGTTAGGGAAAGCAGACAGAATTCTTCATGCCTTACATTGCAACTGTTAAAACAGTTGGGTGACTGACATTTTCTGCACGTCGTGAGGGACAATGGAAGTGTGAAGATGTTCAGTTCTTTGTGTCCATCTCTAGGCCAAGACTGTTTCACTGCCATTTGCAAACTGTGGATTATATGCACCCATCATAAGAAAGGCAGACGTTCTACTGGTGGTTCCGACACCTGCGTCCCACAAAATTTATTTGTTATCAAAAACTCATGTTTTCAGAAAGCGATGGCTAAGAATCAGACTTTTCCCCAGTTGAAACCACAGTGATGCTGATATACCACCAACCAAAAATGAAACCATCAACGGTCCGTTTTGTCCTAAAATGAATTATCAGAAACGCCTTTTATCTTGGACGTATATAATGGAAATACATGTGACAAACACGCTTCAAAAATCACTCCCAATCAAACTTCATTAAAATAGGCTCTCTGGTCTTTGATACAAAAATATAATTCATTGTGCTTCTGTCAAAACAAACTCTTTTTTTTCTCAAAGATCACACGATTCAACGGACTTGAACAATACTTCCATTCATATGCGCGCAACAATATTCTCTCTCTTGTTTCCTTTCTGATGAGCAAATTTTTCATTCAGTGCCGATGCATTCATTGCGTTACATCCCTGCTCCCTCACGGCTCGGGCAGAACGGCCCAGACATTTGAGAAAATTCGTTAGTTCGATGGTTATCTGCAGGGCTGGATCTAATTCCCTCCTTCCCCAGTGTTTCAGCTCTGCTGTCTAATAGCCATTTGGCAGACGAGAAATGAAATCACTAACACCCTCTCCCTCGTACTCTTCCCCTGGTGACCGTTTACTTCCGTCTCTCTCTCTCTCTCTCTCCTTTCCATTGGGACATTAGTTGGGGGAGCGAGGGTGCTGGGCAACCACTTAAAGAACAATGGGGCAGCGTTTTTACCATGCAGTTTCCGTCACTATGTTCATGCGCTACTGTGTCTACTGTCTGTGTTTCTGTCTGAGGTTGTCGAGTACTGCTTCATTTGAATCTGTATTTGTGTTATGGGCAGTGCATGTCTGTGTTGTGAGCATTGTACATATGCATGGTTTTGATCATACCTTTTCCTCTCTCTCTCTCTCTCTCTCTCTCTCTCTCTCTCTCTCTCCTCTCTCTCTGCTTGTGTTGGTGTGTTCCAACTATTACAGAGGTATCTCTTTGTACAATATGTTTGGCAACCTTCGAACTGTTCTTTATCGACAAAAAGTTTCAATGATGTTTATAGCTCAACAATGTTTCAGAAATATCCCTAGCTGGTTTTTAGATAATGTCAGATCACTTTGATCACATTTAATTCCGATGATTTTCGTACAGAATATTTTCTTTGAATTGCAAATGGTGTGCTGTTTTCATTGATTCTTAGAAGACATTTGACTGATGAATAAAAATGTACTCAGGCCTATCATTCTGAAAAATAGGACAGAAAGTGACATAATAATCAGTTCTGAGAAAATGTCCTCTTGAAAGTGCCAGACACACAATCAGATACGGAGACATACAGACAGAGAGACATCGACATAATCATCGTTTCAGAGAAAACATGCTTAAGGAAAGTGCCACAAAAACATGCTACCCAGTGCAGTGCTCATCAAGGAAGCCTGAGTGAAACAGATGGCGTGGTGTTGACCAGAGAACAGCCTCGGGTGCCTCACCACCACCAGATCATCACAGTTTTGATGCATTAGCGCTGCAGGCCGCCCTGTCCCGCTGTGGGCTTTGTTCATCCATGGTCAACATCAGCTAGAAAGACTCGTGCGCGCACATGCAGGCGCGCTCTC
>CM031608.1:33586556-33596556 GCA_018398815.1 Conus ventricosus
GACTCAAATCCCATTCCCCTGTCCTCGTCCACTTACCCAGAACACCCCAACGTCCCCTCACCTTCACTCTCTGCTCGCCTACGTCTTTCACAGCAAGTCTTCACAAGTCATCCTCTGGCGGACGACGTTGAAACTATTCCATTGATGGACCAAAGCCCCTTAACCCAGCATCCAGTCAAATGATGTTGGTTATAGTCCAGTCAACCACGAAAGCCACCCAGGGCTGGGAGCAAGTTATAAACAGAACTACATACGCACCAACATGCCAACACTACCATTGAAAAGCAGATGGTCATCAAAGTCAGTGATGCTGACAACCAAACATCAAGAGGGAACCAAGCATGCATTAAGTAGAACGTAGTCTTCACTGTTTCCCCATCCCTCCACCCCCATCCTCTTCTTTTCGTGGTCCTTCCTTGAGTTCTGTCGTGAACACCCGTGCCGCCATTATAGTCTTTTCCTTCTATTTCTTCATCTGATCAAACCCCCCTTATTCACTTCGGAGCGGGCTCCCACTGAAAGTGTATCAGGATGCTCATTAAAGTACTGAAATTATTATCATTTTATCAGTATAAGTAGTAATAGTAGTAGTGGTAGTGGTAGTAGTAGAAGTGATAATAGTACTATTGATAACCAGAGTAATAACATGGTGATGATGTTAATAATGACGATGATGATGATAATTATGATCATAAATGATGATGACCATGATGGTTGTGTTTTGCTGTTGTTGTTGTTGTTATTGTCTTATTAACTTAAGTACGCTGTTTTGCAGTCCATATTTGTAAAATGTAATTTTGTTTCGAAATGAAATACGGATTATTAAAGGAAAGAAAAATGAAAAAAGTGTGTCAAGAGTGTCTCCCTCCACAAAACATGCCGCTAATTTCCCCACCTCCTTCAAGTTACCACCAAATGCTGCATTTCAGAGAAATCATAACAATTTCTTTGATGAACATATATCGTTTTAACCCCTCACACCAGGGAATCGATGCCAGGACATCAGAGCACTATATTCACCTCTAGACAGACCACTTACTGCCCTTCTCCTCGCGTCTTATTTGATCAAGAGTCGGTTCGTCATTATCGATTCCACATTAATCAATGGCTTGAAATATCCCTCTATGTGATTATGTTTATGACAGTCTTAAACAGATCGGTGCCTAATCCATTTTGTCTTGATCATCTGATGCTGCTGCTGCTACTGCTGCTGCTGTATGTCTGTGGTGTGTGTACACTTGTCAGTGTGGTGTGTGTGTGTGTGTGTGTGTGTGTGTGTGTGTGTGTGTGTGTGTGTGTGTGTGTGTGTGTGTGTGTGTGTGTGTGTTCACATGTGTGCTCACGTGTATGTGTGGTTTGCGTACACGTGTGTGTGTGTGTGTGTGTGTGTGTGTGTGTGTGTGTGTGTGTGTGCGTGCGTGCGTGCGTGCGTGCGTGCGTGCGTGCGTGCGTGCGTGCGCGCGCGCGCGCGCGCGGGCGCACGCACGTCTACACTAGCAAGCAAAAATGTAGGCAAAATGTGATGCTAAAGGAAACCCCATCTTAAATTTGTGGTTAACAACTGAGAAGGATTTCATCAGAAATACAGCTATGAAACAATCAGAACAGTACATACACAGAGTACAACATAGCAACAACATGAACTCATTACTCACCTGCTACCAAATCTACCAAAGGGCGCCCTCCGGAGGGAGAGCTAACTCACGCCAGCTCCGTGACTAAACAATGATTGTCGTCAGCAGGGTCTTAATAGTCGGTGTCCTGAGTATGTTGGATCAGAACAGGCGGCACTGAACGCCACTGAAGTGACTCCACAACAGTCCAGCGTCTCCTCTGAAGGGTTGACTCACGACAACCTGACACTGACCACTGCCTGCAAATTGCCATGCTGGGGCTGTGGACAAGGGCAGTCGGAACGAACAGCATGGGAGCACTGCCACTGAGGTGGCACAGAAGATGGGACAGCAAGTTAAAAAAAAAAAATGTCAAGCCTACCAAGCGTGTCCTCCTAAGCCAAGGGAGGATACCCAAATGCTGGCTTAAGACTAGAGGTATGCTCAATGTGCACCAAACAAAAAAGCAAAATTAACATGATTTTATCAAGTTCTTGAGTTTGGAAACAACAACAAATTTCACCTTGCGTAAAAATTTGCCGTTGTGAGTCAAATTTACCCACAAACGTTATTACACCACTCAGCACCGATCAAAGGTCACAGGAAAGCAACAAAGATTCAGTTTTTCTGTTTCTCCATCGTTATTACCCTAGTTTAATATTTCAAATTACCTCTGTGTAAAATGAACAGTCCAATCATTTCATTAAGAAACTAATAACAGATTCAAATTCATTATTGGGTTTGCTTCACCCTGAAAAGAAAACACAGGAAATGAATAAGACAGACGTCAACTAAGATATGACAGTCTTCCAACACAGACTTCGTCAGCCTGTTTTGGAATGGGAGAGAGTGAGCCAGTTACCCTGCAACCTTTCACTTGATCTACACACCTTTACTTACCATGCTGTGGACAAAACGCAGGGCCCCTAAGGGACCCTTATGTCAGCACACACGGAGGCCCAACCCTGTACACATGAAGCCAACGAGTTTGTTGCACTCGTCTGATGGCGAACCCACTCCGTGACATTCAGCCTTTTCCTTGGGCTTCTCAATTCCATCTGCCCCCTGAGGTCCAACTTCTCGTCAAGTCTCGCGAGACGGTGAGTGCGTCAATCACGCACGACCGCCAAATAAGACACACGGTGCATCACGATCACCTGAAGCACGTGAATTCCAGACAGTACACACTGTAGCTGTACTTGCCCCTCACTGGCCAGCTCCTTATGGTTCAGGGGGCATGGGGGAGGGGGAGTGAATCTCCCAACCATACTTATTTTCCATTTTTTGCGCAAAAATTTCCATAGTGCAATAACAGCAAGAAAAAAGTATTTTACTCTTATGGGCTCGACCCTGACAAATAAGTAATCACCAATACAAATGTTTCTATGATGATGTTTATACGTTATTTTTTGTTTCTTTAAAACATCAAATTAGTTGCTAGTACAGATGGTTGTATAGCATTCTGTGTTCTTTGATATATCAAGTAAGTCATCAGTACAGATGTGTATAAGATATTCTCGGGGGGGGGGGGGGGGGGGTCAAATACTGAATAAGACACCAAAATAGATGTTTGTATCATATTCTCTGACCTATATATTATTATTAATTAGTCACCAATAGAAATATTTACACGATAGTCTCTGTTCTTTAAAACATTAAATCATTCACTTACACTGGAACAGATATTCTCTGTTCATAGCAGAACAGATCTTGATGTGATATTCTCCGTTCTTAAGATATTTGATCAACCACTGGTGCACATGTTTAAACGATATTCTTTGTTCTGTAGAATATAAAGAACTCACTGGCCTAGATGTTTGTATAATATTCTCTTGTCTTTAAAACTGTTAAATCAGTTACCAGTACAGATGTTCGCATGATATTTCCTTTTCTTTAAAGCACGAAATTAGTCACCAATACAGTGTTTGAATAATACGCTCTGTTCCTTACAATATGAAAATAGTCACCACATTGAAATATGACAGGTCACTGGCACCTATGTTTCAATGATATTCTCTAGTCTTTGAAACATAAGTCGCCAGTACCGATAGCTGTATGATATTCTCTTTTTTAGAGAAAAAAAAGATTAGTCACGGTACACATGTATAGATTATATTCTCTGTTCTCTGAAATTTTGAATTAATTACAGTGTATGTATTTATATGACATTCTGTGATATCAACATTTTAGATTAGTCACCAGTAAAGACGTAAATACATTTTCTGTTCTTTCAAGGATTAATCAATCATTAGTGCAGATGTTTATACGATACTGTCTGCTCTTTAAAATGTTGAATCAATCACGGTGCCAGCACAGATCTTTATAAGATATTCTACGTTCACCAATACAGGTGATTACATGACTTTCTAAATTCATTCAAATGTTAATAAGTCACCGGTACAGATGTATATATCATATTCTGTGTTCTTCAAAATATTACTAAAGTCACTGTTACTATTTATTGCATGATATTGCCTTTCTTCAAGGTTAGTTAGCAGTAGAGATGTTCGCGTAATATCCCCAATTCTTTGAAATATCAAATTAGTCACTAATAATATGTTTTTATGATATTCGCTGGTGTGGGTTTTTTTTCAATAAATCAGTCACCAGAACAAATATTTGTATGATACTCTGTTCTTTACATTTTTTATTGAAAATTTTTAATTAGTCATCAGAACAAATATTTGTATGATTCTCTGATCTTTAAAATACTAAAATGATCACTGGTACAGATGTTGGCATGATATTCATCACTGTTCTGAAATACTTAAAGAAGTCACCAGTTCAGATGTCTATGTGATATTTTCTGATCTTGAAAATATTACATCAGTCACTGGTGCAGATGTATGTACAATACTCTGTTCTCTAAAGTATTAGGTTAGTCACCAGTAGATATGTTTGTATGATATCCTCTGTTCTTGGTAATATTGCAATAGTCACTAGTACACCTGTTTCAATGATTTTCTCTGTTCTTTAAAATATTAAAATAGTCTCTGGTAAGATCTTTTGTAGGATATTCTGTTTTTTTTTATGACGTTTTAAAAGACACTATTACAGAGTCATATACTCTGTCCTTTAAAATATCAAGTCACTGGTACAGGTTATCGTATGATGTTCGTTGCTCTTCAAAACACTATGTTGGTGACTAGTGCAGATGTTTCTATCATTTTCTCTCCTCTTCAACAAATCAGCGAGTCACCAGTATTGATGTTACGTGATATTCTCCGTATGTCCAAATCACTCACATCTTACGCATGTCCAACGCGGTGACGAATGCTGAATATTGTTAGCTAATGATTCTGTGGCCTACTTCCTCCACTCTTGTCTGTTGATGTTTGTGGCCATCTGGTTCTTTTCATCCGCTCTTGTCTGTCTGCCCGTCTGTCTGTCTGTCTGCCTGCCTGCCTGCCTGCCTGTCTGTCTGTCTGTCTGTCTGTCTGTCTGTCCTTCACTCTTGTCATTTGATGTTTGTGGCCTTCTGGTTCTTGTCATCCACTCTTGTCTGTCTGCCCGTCTGTCTGTCTGTCTGTCTGTCTGTCTGTCTGTCTCTCTCTCTCTCTCTCTCTCTCTCTCTCTCCTCTCTCCTCTCTCTCTTCTCCTCTCTCTCTCTCTCTCTCTCTCTCTCTTTCTCTCCATGCTGGGGGTCACGAGAATAATGGCGGCGATATGGATGTACCTGTGAAGAGCTCCGTACAGTTTTGTTTATTTTCGCCCGTCCCCGAGAACAGATGACAGAATAATTCTTGTTTGTGGTGAGGTAGACATCGGTGAACTATTCTGTGCAAGAAAAATGGTTGACATATCATTGTGGAGGGCCAGAATTGGCACATTCTGTTTGAAATGCATGAAGCGTGAACTGTGTGAGCGACATTGTGAATTTTCGGAAGCGGAAAGAAACGAGTTGTATGAAACGGCTTCGGTATGGCGTGTTGTGTCTACAGTGCTCTACCTGTGCGCAGCGTTGACAACTATTCGGACAGCTTGGTCTTCCGTAGAGACAGTGTTTTTTCCAACAAAGTAAAAGAATAAATCTCTTCCAAGATATACCAACAGGAACGATGGCAGGCGTGCTCGAACAGTTTGAACTGAGTGACATTGTCAGTCCAGGCCATAGTGACCTACGTGTACCCGAACTGATTGTGATGTGCTGTGTCGCCAACGTTGTGCTCATGATGCGGAAACTGCTATTAAGTGAGACATCGAGCAGAATCCTGGCCCCTGATCCACAGAAAACGGGTGAAGAAAGGACAGACAAGAGCAAGACTGAACCATCTCTGACAAAAGATAGCGTAATAAATGCCGATTTTGCTGCGGAAATCATGTCAGCCCTCGCTCTACAAAGAGAAGAGTGGAAACTGGACAGAGAAAATCAGACAGAACAGCACAAAGAACAGAGAGAACAAAACAGTTTCATACGCAACGAACTGACGGATATTAAAACAGAACTAGAAGAGTGTCTGAGAAGTGCAAAGAAATCAATGACAGTGCACTGCAGTCGAAACGGAACAGCACAAACTTACAGTCATTGTAGAAAACATGCGCGCGGACCTTGATCAACTATTCGACGCAACGGCGGAAGGAAGAGAGAGACTGAGAATTTAACGGTAGCCGTGGACGATCTAGAACAACAGGTGGTGAAGATGTCGAAGAAATAGATAGACTAGAGGGGTTTTCAAGGCGAAATAATCTACGCTTCTTTGGTATACCTTCAAAAGATAAAGAAGATTACGACAGTTGTGCAAGAAGTGTAGTTGACACCTTAAACAACGCTGACAGCTCTACTGTATGGAGGGAAGATGATATTCTACGAGCACACAGGGTGGGTCAAGCAAAGCCGGGCGAGCCAAGGACAATGATAGTGTGTTTTCTACGCTGGCAAGACAAAATGAAGATAATTCGTGATCGCCAGCTTCGACACGAACTGGAAAGAAGAGGTGTCAGAACTGCCAACGATCTGACCAGAAGACAGGCAGCAACAGCAGCCAAAGCAAAACAAGATGGCATGGCGGGCCTATTTTGTCCGGGAAAACTGACTGTGGAACCGAGAAGACCCGATTTACGGTCGTATGCCGAAGTAGCAGCAGTGGCGACACGGAACGTCACTACACCAAGAACGGCAGGTACAGATGGAAAGTCTTCCGACTTCCAAGTGGCAGCGACAGTGGCACGGGAATTCCCCCTCGCGTCACAACGACGACAGACGACACAACAGCCAATCAGGAGCGGCAGGAGAGCGGCAGCAGTGGAAGGGGAGAAAGGAGGTCAGCACGTGCTAAGGGTGGTGATGGTGCAGACCGACCAGCTGGTCAGCGTGACGTCAAGGAAACCCTCAGCCAATCAGCCGGGACACCGCACACAGTGGAACGGGATCACCGAGTGTGCGAACGCCTACATCAACACATGTGTTGAGTGGCAGAGCACGACCTTGTGACGTGTTTGCCTGACCAGAGCCGGGATTCTCCAACCAGTTCGCGTCATCATGTGGCGGGGGCCGTATCCCAGTGTGTGCGTGGTGTGACGGACAGAAAACCCCCACCATGTGTCAAACAACAGTGATCACGGTATGGACAGGGGAAGGGATGGCCACGCACGGTGCAGGACGAGGGACTGGGTCGAGAAGACAAACTGGTATGAATTCGTATCTGGCTAAAAATGTTCATGAAGATCTTTGAGATCAAAAACGTGTTCAAGATAGGACAGGCTAGACTATCAGGAAAAAGAACTGACATTTCTTAATTATAACATAGAAAATTTATACACTAAACTTAATGATGTTTCGTTCATCAATTATATAAATGGTTTGATTTTGTGTGCCTCACTGAGACATTTGTTAATGAAAATTTCGATTTCTCTGGTGTGTTTATTGATTTTGTGAAATTTCATGCTCCAGCAAAGAAATTCTCATATCAGGGTCGTCATTCTGGTGGTGTGTTACTAATGGTGAAGAAAATATATTAAAATGTTTGTTACTCAGGTCAGTGTAAACTGTGATAACATGATAGTCTTAAATGTTAGCAAAACATTGTTTAATACAACTAAAGATGTTCTACTAATTGCATGTTATGTTGTACCAGAGGAGGGCCGATGTATAATGATTATGCAGTTAAAGATGGAATCGTGATTCTTGAAGATAACATGTTAGAAATCACAGAAAATAAACGATGTAAATATCCTACTATGTGGTGATTTCAATGCACGGACAGGACGTCAACAACCCAAACTGGAGACTATGTCAAATTTCACACCTGGAGATGATAGCGATGATGATGATGATTGTGATGTTGCTGGTGAGGGTGATTATAATATTGATGTCTATGATGGTGATGATTTATATGAAAAGATTGTTGTACTGAAGATGATCATGAAAATGATGATGGAAATGATGTGTTAAAGCGCTGCTCTAAAGACTCGTGTGTAAATAAGTTTGGTAAATCTTTGTTAGATTTGTGTTTTAGTTTGACTTAGAAATTTTGAATGGTACATACCATGATGATTCGAAAGGAGAGTTTACATTTGTGTCACCTAATGGCAGTAGCTTAATTGATTATTTTCATTGTCACTAAAAATTTACTGAGAAACTGCAGAATGAAGGTTGGTGATTGTTTATTTTCCTGGCATTTACCTGTAGAATTAAAATGGAAAATAGGTAATATTAATGTAAAAGAAGAACATCCAGTATTTCATACAGAAGAGCGCTTTATTTGGTCTGAAGAACACGCCGAGACTTACAAGGAGGAATTAGATTCAGATGAGTTCAAACAGTGCTGTGACGAAGCAACAGAGTATCTTGATGTGGATATCAACACTGGTTTAGAATATTTTGTGAAAGCTTTGTATAGTGCAGCAGCGTGTATGTAAGGACCAAGGGAAGAACAAGAAAGAAGAGAGCGATTGGTTTGATGTTGAGTGCGAGAATAGGAAAAAAGTTGTGAAGAGGTGTCTGAAACGATATCAAAGAGTCAAATCTATAACACTGAAAAAAGAACATAAAGCAACTTATGTCAGGGAAAGGAGAGACTATAATTTTACTGAAAAAAGAGAAAAAGAAAGAATTTGATGAAAAACGAATTAATAAATTGAAAGCATCTGTTAACGACCCTAAATTGTTCTGGTCTACCATTCGATCGATCAGTAGAAAACCAGTTATTTACAATGAAATAACCTCGCAGCAATGGTATGAACATTTCTACAGTGTATTCAATGGATTTGATAACGATTGTGAAGATTTGAGTGTAAGATATAGATAGCGACGAACAAAGTGCTGATGAACCACTGTTTAAATGACCAGATAACAAGAAATGAGGTCTTGAACAGTATAAAACACATCAAATGTGGAAAAAGTGCTGGACCAGACAAAGTAGTGGGAGAAATGTTTAAATGTGCTAACTCTGTTGTAGTTGATTTCTTGGTTAGTCTTTTTAACTCTGTGTTTGATAAGGGAATCTTTCCAGAATCTGGTCCAAATCCATAATAGTTCCTCTTCACAAGAAAGGTGATAGCAACAATCCTGATAACTATCGGGTGTTTGCACTGACGAGTGTTATTAGTAAAATATATACACATATACTCAACAAAAGATTAAAGGCATGGACAGAGAGGAAGAGAAAATAATGGAAGAGCAGGCTGGATTTCGATCTCAATATAGTACAATAGATCATATATTTACACTGTATGCTTTAGTACAAAAATACTTATTAACAAAATCCAAATTGTAATGTTGCATTTATTGATTTCCAGAAAGCTTTCGATTCAGTCAACAGAAATGTTCTGTGGTATATCTGAGGAAAAATGGTGTAAATGGGAAGTTGTATGCAGCTGTTCATGGAATGTATGAGTCTTTTCTGGCATGTGTTCGAGAGAAAGGTACTTACACACCGATTATTTCAGCTGCCCACGGGAGTGAAACAAGGGTGTCTGCTTAGCCCACTGCTGTTTACATGTTTATAAATGAATTAGCGATAGAGATATCGGGGAGAGGGAAACATGGAATACAAATGTTACCTGTGCTGCTGACTTATTTCTAATGCTTTTCGCTGATGATGTTATCCTCCTAGCAGATACCCCTATGGTTTGCAGAATCAATTAGACACATTGAAAAGGGAATCAGATAGGTTAAAATTAACAGTGAACTAAACAAAACTAATGTAATGGTTTTTAGAAATGGTGGTTACTTATCAAAATATGAAAGATGGTTTTATGGTGGAGTAGAAATTAGAGTGACAAGTAGCTATAAATACCTTGGGATGTTCTTCACAACAAAATTAAGCTTGAGCAAGTGCTGGCTTGAGATGTGCAGAAAGGGAAAGAAAGGCGTCATGGATATTCTGAGGACTATGAAAAAATTGAACTGCAATGATGTAAATTTATTTTGGAAATTATTCGATTCT
>CM031608.1:33604056-33609056 GCA_018398815.1 Conus ventricosus
GGTCACCATTAGTGCGGTGTCGTATATAATACTGTCGCTCATAAAATCGTGTCGCAGCGACAGTATTTCCCGGGAAATACTGCATTTTATGGACAGCTACAATATTCTATGGGACATTTTTCGTGAAAAGTTGTCGCGCGACATTTTTTTCCAGCAATTATTGTCGCTGCAACAATATTTCACGTGAAATGCTATCGCTGCGATACAATTCCACGGCGACAGTATTATATACGACACCGGGCATGAAGGGCCACAGAATTTGAGACAACGTTTTTAAACCTGATTGATGGGGATGAAAATGATGAAGATGACACCATGGATTTGTATTCTGGTTCGAGACTGCATGACAGAGCTATG
Source organism: Conus ventricosus (assembly GCA_018398815.1). Lineage (NCBI taxonomy): Eukaryota > Metazoa > Mollusca > Gastropoda > Neogastropoda > Conidae > Conus > Conus ventricosus. The sequence continues at coordinate 33,604,414 of CM031608.1, forward strand.
CTCTACGCTTTCGTTCATAATCTATCCCGGCTTCAACCGGGCCCGAAAAAATACAGGCACCTGCAGTGTTGGTTGGGAAATTTTAACAACACTCTCAGAGGCAACCAGGCCCGAAAAATACAGGCACCTGCAGTGTTGCTCAGGAAATTTTGACAACACTCTCAGAGACGCCCCCATCAAGTTGATGAAACTCGACTGTGTGGTCACCGTTTACCCAACTGAGCCCATTCAGACTTAACTCTTGATAGGAGCCGGTTGGGGCAGAAAGATCCCAAAATCAAGTAGCTCTCATGGGAAGCGAACCCACGATCTCTTGGCCAAGAGTTCGCGACGTTAAGCATTCAGCTGTCTGGCTGATCCGTTCTGAAGCGAGCTTGAAGAAAGAAAAAAAAGCACAGATCAAACGAGGCTGCTGAAGACAAAGGCTCTTCAGGATATCGATGGGAAGTATTGCCGTGCACTGTGTATTGGTCATGAAACAGCCGAACGACTAACCCAAAGATCCCACGATGCTAACAGTGTGGTCTGGCCAGTATTCTGTGTCAACCATGACAGACAGGGCCAAAACAAACAGTTGTTGTCTACACTGACAGTCCTGACACTACCGAGACCACACCCAATGATTTCACCAAAAACGCTGACACAAAGTCCCAGAAAGATGCTGGAGCGCTACGGGAGCAGAGAGGAGGAGAAAAGGAGGGAAAGTGGTTGGGAGGATGGAGAAGGGGGGGGGGGGGGGGGGGGGGGTAGATAGACGGAGGTAAAAACAAACCGAAAAGAGAACAGAGGAGAGATGGCAAAAAACAGCGGGCAGATAGCTGTGGTACATGCTGTTAGGTCCGCTGTGCATCCAGCTTTCTCTCAGAATGTTTAGACAGGTTCGACGTCTCCCTAAACATCCCACAACAACATACCGCTATCAGACACACAAAGCAATCAACGGGATCAACAAGACGCCCAAAGAGAGAGGAGGGCGTGGAGAGAGAGAGAGAGAGAGAGAGACAGACAGACACACACACACACACACACACACACACACACACACACACACACACACACACACACACACACACAGAGAGAGAGAGAGAGAGAGAGAGAGAGAGAGAGGAGAGAGAGAGAGAGAGAGAGAGAGAGAGAGAGAGAGAGTAGGGTGTGGAGAGAGAGGACAGACAGACAGAGAGAGAGGAAGGCGTTGACAGACAGACAGACAGACAGATAGGCAGGCAGGCAGACAGACAGAGGAGACGCAGCGAGACGGCGAAGAAGAGTGGGAGCAGGAGTAGAAAAGGATAGGGGAGAAAAAAAGCCAATGTAAAGAGAGATGTGTACACCACCCCAGTGTATCTGTTTCAGCTTTGTTGAACACGTGAATCGGTTCTCACCAATAAAGCTGCAGTCATTATAAAAGCATTGACAGAGGTATGTCTACGTGGCATGCCTCCACCTCTTTCCCCACCCCTACCCTCACCTCCATCCCTTTTTATTTTCAACTTCATAAGTTTCAAACATTACACTCTCCACTTTCCACAGACAAAGACAGACAGACAGACAGCGACTAAAGCAGACGGACAGACAGAAAAGAATGAATGAATGAATGAATGAATGAATGAATGAATGAATGAATGAATGAATGAATGAATGAATGAATGAAGGTCATTGCCCTTTTGAAAGGGCGTGAATAATATTCAGTGTGTACAACACCAAAATGTATCGATTTCTAAGACTTCGAACGTCTTTAGGATCAAGATATTCCACCAAGACGCATGTACTACAAATCACGACTAATGAAAACTGCTTGATTTCTGAATGCATTTTCGTTTGTTAGTTGGGGGGGTTGGGGGGGGGGGCTGTACGGTCTGATCTGCTCTTGGACTTGGGGACATAAATAGCATGTACTTCATCTTCTCTGTTGTCATACATAAACGACATATTACATTCTGTTTAAAGATTTGTTTGTATCTTACACAATGAACTGTGATATTTGATAGACCACATCTAAACTTTAAAAACTACCGCGTAACAAATCTATTTACGTTCATTTTGACATAGGTTTCATTCAAATTGCAGTCTTCAATGTCCTACATGCTGTAAATTTGCTGTGGACTGGGTAAGTTCCATTCCTGCCAAAAGCAGTCAATCTATCTCTGTTTTATTTATTGTCCACATTGATAGTCACATTCAACACCGTAGTTTTTATGAACATTCCCGAATCTTTATGTATATAAATAGATTTGTCTTGTGATGTAATAAATCAAGTCAAACATACTCGTATATGCTTTAGTGATTAATCTACCTTCATCCGTATGAAATAATTTTAACCAATATGTAGTGCATCTGACATATGAATCAACATGTATAAGGTATCTACCTGATTCCCCACCTAAGAAATCATTTGGTGTTTGCCATCCAACTCCAAAGACAAATACTGTCATTGCAAGAGAATGAACATGCTCAAAGTCTTATCTTTACGCATGCCCCACATGTATGCCTCAGACTGTATATTAACTGGCTGGATATGGGAATAACATGCTTTCATCAGTGTATTTAACGAATAGTTTTCAAACTTAGCCCCACTTTCTATGACTCCTTTCTTTACTCAAGCCAGAATCCTCAAACAAAGCATAGTTATGAAATAAATTTTAAGACATCCGTACGTGTTAACAACGGCCATTCGTATATACGTATACCATCATAATACCATATCTCTCGTACTAATAAATATTCACAACCCCCCACCCCCACCCCCTCAATCTTAAAAGAATAATGCTACTTATCCACAGTGCCTGTAAATTTCAATTTTATTACTGTTTTACATAAACTATTTAACTGTGTCAGCAGATCCAAAACTCTTTTAGACAGAGGAAAGATGTCATCTACAAACTGAAATGAACAACTCAATCAACAAATATTGCTAAAAGCAATTAACTCTCCGTCTACCGTTTATTTATTATTTCCAATGAATTTTTTAAGAGAAAAGGCCCACAGACATCTCCTTGCTTAACACCTTACATACAAGTAATATGATCACTTATTTTACCAGCGCACTTCATCTTGATACTTACTACTTGCACAGCAATATAAGCTTATCACTCATACCATTACTTATTAATGTTAACCATGAAGATGTTCTACAAATTGAATCAAACGCTTTCTCAAGCTTTGAAAAAAAAAGACGCTCAGAATTTACGATTAGCTGCAAGCTGCTTTAGGATGACAGCCGCTGGAGTGAACATATGTAATCTTTCTTGAATCTTGCTTTATTTTCGTCAGTAATGCTATGCCATTCAATCCATGAGAGAGAGAGGAGAGAGAGAGAGAGAGAGAGAGAGAGAGAGAGAGAGAGAGAGAGAGGCGCGTACAGACACACGGACACACAAACAGATACACAGACAGACAGACAGACAGACACAGACACACAGACAGAGATTCGCAATGCTGATGTCGAAACACGCTGATAGTTTTCCATTGCTGTAAAAACAAACTGGGTTTTGTTGTGTAAACTGACACGGGGGGTTTCCTTTCCTCCATCACGGAACTATTAAAACAGTAGACGTCATGGCGAGTCAGATTTCTGCTGTTAGCGTTATTGTGGTCCGATTCCAGATTGTTTATCTGCTTGAATATCGCCTACATCAACAACTCCCCCTTCCCTCCCCTCCCATCCCCTCCTCTCTCTCTCTCTCTCTCTCTCTCTCTCTCTCCTCTCTCTCTCTCTCTCTCTCTCTCTCTCTCTCTCTCTCTCTCTCTCTCCCTCTCTCTCTCGCTCTCTCTCTCTCTGCTCGCACGCGCGCGTGTGTGTGTATGTGTGTCTGTCTGTCTGGCTGGCTGGCTGGCTGGCTGGCTGGCTGTTTATCTGTCTGTGTATGCGTCTGCATATGTTTGTGTCTATCTGTCCGTGTGTCCGTGTTTGTGGGTGTCTGTGTTTATGTAGGCGAGTATGCTTACATGTGTGTATGTATGTGTGTGTGTGTGTGTGTGTGCATGCGCGCGCGTGTGTGTGTGTATGTGTGTCTGTGTGCGTCTGCGTGTATCCTTGTGTCTGCACGTGTGTGTGTGTGTGTGTGTGTGTGTGTGTGTGTGTGTGTGTGTGTGTGTGTGTGTGTGTGTGTGTGTGTGTGTGTGTGTGTGTGTGCATGAGCGCGCGCGTGTATGTGCGAGTGTGTGTGCATGTGTGATTGTATGTGTGTGGGGGAGGGATGCGCGCGAGCGTGCGTATGTGTGTTTGCGCTCATCTGTGTGTGAAACCAGCAGATGCCGTATACAATATCAAGCCAGTTACGTTAATGGGTGTTCTCGTCTTTCTATTGCAGTCTACAATGCATGCAGCGACTCCACATAACAACAAACTGTTTTTCTGGTTTGCTCTACCATGGCAGCAACTAGAAACAGTTGGAGCACAAGGCCCTTTGCTCTGAGGAAGGGGAGGTGTGTGTGTGTGTGTGTGTGTGTGTGTGTGTGTGTGTGTGTGTGGTGTGTGTGTGTGTGTGTGTGTGTGGTGTGTGTGTGTGAACACGCCATGTGTTCAGCATCATGCTGCAGAACAGTCCATGTCTGGGAGTGTTGAGTTCCTTCGCAGCTGCACAATCATGAGAGATTTGCCATTCTCGCCCCTCTGTCTCCTTCCCCAACCCTTCCATGCACGC
>CM031608.1:33619056-33629056 GCA_018398815.1 Conus ventricosus
TGACAAAACACATAGCTGCTCGGAGAAACTAATGTATGACGTACCAGTTCAGTGTCAGCATATTCTTCAGTATCGGTCAAAGTGAAACAGATTACTAGGTACTTCCCATGTCTTGTAAAGTCAACATGAACGCAATTCATTGTGGGTTTGATTGTTCGGATCAATGACCAGAGGCTTCACATGTCATGTGAACTCAACATGCACACAATTTACTGTGAGTTTAAATGTGAGATCAATATCTAGACACTTCCTGGGTCATGAACAGTCAGCAAGCTCACTGTTGATTGTGGCTTTAATGTAGGATTAATGGCTATACACTTTCCACGTCGTGGATTGTCGACATGAACACAATTTATTGTGGCTTTAATGTAGGATTAATGACTATACACTTTCCACGTCGTGGATTGTCGACATGAACACAATTTATTGTGGGTTTAATGTAGGATCAAAGAATATACACTTCAAATGTCATGTGCGGTCAACATGAACATAATTTATTGTGGGTTGGATGTGAAACCAGTGACTCTTCCCGTGTCATGTAATGTCAACATGAACACAACTAATTGCGAGTTTGATTTGAGACACCTTCAATGTCAGGAATTGTCAACGTGACCACAATATACATCGAGGTGTAAAAAAAAAAAAACTGGAACTATATGTCGCATTCTTCAACAGCCTCGTTTTTGTCGTTGTTTTCATTGTCATTTTTTCATTATGTCAGTGCTTGAACATTTAAAAATCGCCTGCTCTTTAAGACAAAAAAAATTGATGCTTCCAGATCCGCGGTAGTGATCATGAAAGTTGTTTATAAACTTATGTAGTCGGCTACATAATTTGTAGCGCGCGTAGATGATTCAGTATACTATATGTCATTCCATCCGATTGGATTCATGTGTACTGAATACAGTTTTGGAATAATTGATTTCAGGTTTGGGATCCTTACACTTTTCTGACGTTTTGTTTGTTGATTTCAATTGTTTTGTTTGTACTGATCGGCATTGATAACTGTTGGACAGAGAGAGAGAGAGAGGAAAGAGAGAGAGAGAGAGAGAGAGAGAGAGAGAGAGAGAGAGAGAGGAGAGAGAGAGAGAGAGAGAGAGAGGAGAGAAACAGACAGACAGAGAGAGAGAGACAGATAGACAGACAGACAGAGACAGAGACAGACCGGCAGACAGACAGACAGACAGAGACAGAGACAGACCGGCAGACAGACAGACAGACAGAGACAGAGACAGACCGGCAGACAGACAGACAGACAGACAGAGACAGAGACAGACAGACAGACAGAGAAAGAGCCTCCCAGCTTCTGACCGCTTAATGAGGAGACAACTCTGCAGCTGCGAACCTTTGCTCGTTCCGTGCTGTGTGAGAACCGCCTGGCACTCCAGGGAATGAGCACATCTCCAGACCCGGCCGAGGCGATCGCTCTCCCAGCCATGGAAACACCACTCCACGAGAATGATGACGTCAATGGGAGCCATTATGGTGGCGCTGTTATCTCCTTCCGGGACCCCCTGTTGTGACTGAACGTCCCCCAATGTAACCAGGAGGAAGCAGTCGATCAAAGCGCTTCCCTCCCCCTCCCGTTGTTCTCCAGACAAAGACGTCCAGTGCTGGACAGTTCTCAGGAAGGAAAGTGTGTGTGTGTGAGGGGGGGGGGGGGAGGGGGGGGGGATATAGGGGTCGGAGGGGGGGGGGTGATCAAAGGCTCCCTGCCCAAAGAGAGACATCAGAGAAGAATGGGTGAGGAAGGATTGGGATGGGGATGGACAGCGCCTCGTTGCCAGCTGACGGGTTAGCATTCATTGGTTGAGCTGTGATAACTAGAGATGAAGATTGTTTTAGGCTTAGTCTTTCAATCTGTTCTTATTATGCACTAATCATTGCAATAGACATATCCTTTATAGTAAAATATGAACATAACAACACTGCCAGCACGATTATAATACCGGGAGAGATAGAGAGAAAGACAGACAGACACAGAGAGAGAGAGAGAGAGAGAGAGAGAGAGAGAGAGAGGAGAGAGAGAGAGAGAGAGAGAGAGGAGAGAGAGAGAAAGAGAGAGAGAGAGAGAGAGGAGAGAGAGAGAGAGAGAGAGAGAGAGAGAGGAGGCAGGCAGGGACAGACAGACAGAGACAGGGACATGGACAGGAACAGAGACAGAGACAGAGACAGAGACAGACAGAGATGTTTATCATTACAAAGAAAAATCAACAATAACAGACAGACAGACAGACAGACAGACAGACAGGCAGACAGACAGACAGACAGACAGACGGACAGACAGACAGACGCTGATCATGTTAGAGAAAAAACCAACAACAACTGTCACTCCAAGCGCGCGGCAAGACAGATTAATTTAAGGAAAGTGTCACTTGTAACACAAACCAGCGCGGCGGTCACTGGGAACACTGACCTCGTGACCGTGAGCCCCAAATTATGTAACCCATTCAATTCAAACCATTATTACCACGTGCTCTGCACTGTCATAGGTCAAAGTGTGTACGCGTGAAACCAGCAGCAAGGGGAAACCAGTACCGCACGCTCTCTACCGCACTGGCCATCGCACCAACTTTTTCGACCCTAAAATCTCTAGCAGCAAGAGGAATGAAACTCGCAGGCGGATAATAAACTCTTCTAAATCCGTCCGAGAGTTTTTATCAAATCTCCACGATCGGCCGTAAAGAAGGTACGGTCTCGTTTTGCACACGGGCTTCTCCTCTTACACATATTCATTTTGAAAAAAAGGTGAAGAATCTCCGTGATGCATTCCATGCAATGTACTTTTGACGATGAAATATGTTCCTGAACACTGTTGGGATTTGCAGGATGCTAGGCATAAACACTTTACAGCAGACTGCATGAAAACCTTGGTCAGAGATGTCCCGCCGGATGTGCTTTTAGAATATCTGAAAGAGATCAACATTTTTCATCTGATCTAAGATTTTACGGAAGGAAGATGTTAACGAAATTCAAGTGTGTTCTCAAAAAATATGTGTTGATGAGATGTGTGTATAGTGAGGCGAGCTTGTTTTTTCTAATACATTCTGAGAGTCGACTTTAAGGGGGTGACAGCCCAAATATGGCTCTTTGCGGTCGGCTGGGCTCTCTCTCTCTCTCTCTCTCTCTCTCTCTCTCTCTCTCTCTCTCTCTCTCTCTCTCTCTCTGAACCATCCGTGACCGGAACATTTCGTCGCTTCAGACTGTTATGCCTCCCTGCCCCAGCAGTCTGGAGGATGACAGAGCCGAGACAACCCCCAATAAAACCAGTGCCTCTTCTCTTTTCCACGTTTGCCCAAATTCCTGCATGTCAACAACTGTCCACCATGACAGCGGACATTATCGGGAAAAGAAGACATGCGTTGAGCACCCTTGGTGAGTCACTGGGGAGGATGGGAGGAAGCGGGGCGGGGAGGAAGAGAGAGAGGGGGGGAGAGGGGGGAAAGGGGAGGGGACAAGGGGGTACACCGGCGAGAAAACGGAAGGGGGCAATTGGGCAGTAATGGTTTGATGGTACGCTCATGCGTCTCAAATGGGGATGTGGTTAAATGCTCAAAAATATTGTTTGGACATCTCTCTACACACAGATAATGACACGAAGAGATGGAGATGGTGCTGGAGATGGTGCTGTTCACACACAGACAGACAGACAGACAGACAGACAGACAGACAGAGAAAGAGAGAAAGAGAGAGAGAGGATGCATACACATATGCTCTCTCTCTCTCTCTCTCTCTCTCTCTCTCCTCTCTCTCTCTCTCTCTCTCTCTTTCTCTCTCTCTAATACTGGCGAGTGCATCATTATTAAAGTTTGCACAGAATTCTGACAAAGAGTACCAACAATGCAGACGGAGTGATAGACAAAGTACCAATTCTTTTTCAGACAAGTAGGGGTGAAAAGGAATCGTTCACCCTTTAGAAATAATCCTGAGAACCCCCTTAAACTATTGCCCTCGCTGGCTCTCACCTACTTTGCCAGATACCCAATATAGAGGAAATGCTGCTTTAATTGGCTCTACTTGTGAACGAAAGAGTTTCTTGATTTAAAAACACATGAATTCTGCCTTTAACTTTCCAACAATGTGATTTGTATGATTGACCTTTTATTGTTATTCACGAAGACGACTGTTTGTCCATTGCCCAAAAGGGGTGAAAGCGAATGAATATTATTAATTGTTCACTGTTCGAGCGCTGAACTCGTCAACCCTGGCTACAATGAACAGAACAAGACACATTGCCATCTGAAAATTCCACCACGGGTTGACATCCATCGGTTCAAAGCGTCTCCCCATCTCCAGTCGCCAGTAACCTTCACTCTGCCGCGTAACGTCTGCAGTGATGAAAGTCTTTGCGAGTGTGATGCTGCTCTACCTGCAGGAGTCTGTCAAAGCCTTCTAAGATCCCACGCACTTTGCACACAGGAGTAACAGGTGTACGATGCTGTACTTTTTTGTCCAGAACAAAGTATACGTATAATCGTATAAACATTTAGATAAACCGAGTGTCTGTTTGCTTTATGTTCTTTTATCTTTCTGGTGCGTTTGATACTATTCGGCCTCACCTTTTAGCAGAGAAGCTCATGCAAATGGGATACGATTGTTCTATTGTGTGGGTTATAGATCATCTTACTATAAAAAATCTCAATTTGTGAAGTTAAATGATTGCTTTTTTCCGCTGCTTCTTTAACAGAAACCGGTACACTACAAGGTACAGTGCTCTCGCCATTTCTGTTTACTCGGTTCACGGCTGAGTGTTGAAGTTCGACAAAAAGCATGCGCCCTGTTTAAGTTTGCATATGATTCTGGATTGACAGAACTAATATCTGATAGTGACGATACTGAGTACAGACGAGAAATTGACAGGTTTGTAAACTGATGTGATGTAAATTATCTGGACTTGATATTGTGAAGACCACACACAAAAACCCTTATAACTGAATTAATAACATTGTGCTCAAAGAACATTGTAATAAAAGTTGTAACACTTAAACAGGTGGACACACAAAAATATGAATTCTGACAATAAGTTGTCTTGGAAGGAAAAGCCAGTGCGATTTTCCATACTACATTGTTTAAACCTGGGAATTTCGGAAGGAGAGTTGGTCAGCCGCAAAGCGAACACAACCGAATGGGGTGTAGAGGTAAAGACATTTTCACGACGATAGGAAGGGGCAGGATCGTGAAGGCATTTATAGTCTTATATTGCTCAGCCTGATAAGTCGAACACGTTGACAGAATGAGATGTTCTCGTTTCCAAAACATATTTCGGCCTTTGAATCATGTTCTAGTACTTGTAGTCTAGTAACATAGCTAGGTACATCAATGGAGGAGGCGGGATGGTGATGGAAGGGTTTGGGAGAAGGGGAGGGGGGGAGGGCAGGTGGAAAAAAGAGGAGGAGGGCAGGAGGCACGTCATGTTGCCAGTCAATTCCGCTAGCTTACGTCATCTGTCTATCTGGTTCATTGGGGAATCTTTAGATTGTGGTCGCTTTACTGACCTCTCTTGCTCTGTAAATTCCATCGACCTTTTTGCTCTCCAAACTTCGTCCACACCTCTTGTTTTGCCAAATTTATTGACCCTTCTCGCCCGGCAAATATCGCTGATCTTTCATTTGTTAGCAAGTTTGCTGACCCGTCTCGTTGCTCGCAAATTGTGTAGATTCGTGTTGCTCTGCGAATTCATTAACCCTCTTGCTGTTAACAAATTTTGTTGGTTCCTGTTTCTCTGCAAAATTTTGTTAACCCTTCTTGATTGCAAAACTAGCTGATTCCTGCGGCTCTGTAAATTTCGTTGAACCTGTTTTGATTTTCAAAGTTCTCACTATACCTCTCTTGTTCTGCAAATTTCGCTTACCCTTCTCGCCTGAAAAGTTCACTGCTCTCTCCTGTTTGAATATTTCGTTAACTCCTTTAACTCTGAAAATTTCGTTAACGCGTCTTGTTGCTTGCAGATTTCGTTAATCCCTTTGTTGTTTGCACATTTCGTTAATCCTTTTGTTGTTTTCATTGACACCTCTTGGTTTGCAAATATTGTTGGCTCCTCTCTTTCTTTGCAAATGTTGTTTTCTCATCGCCATTCCCCTCTTGGTCGGCAAACTTCATTGCGAAGAGCCGTTACTTCTGTAAGTATTCAGTGTGTGTGTGTGTGTGTGTGTGGTGTGTGTGTGTGTGTGTGTGTGTGTGTGTGTGTGTGTGTGTGGTGTGTGTGTGTGTGTGTGTGTGGTGTGTGTGTGTGTGGTGTGTGTGGTGTGTGTTGTTGTTGTTTCTTTCTTTCTTCTTTCTTAAGTCTGTCTCGTTCTGGACTTTGTAAGGTTATTTCCCAGGACTAAAGAAATCTCAACCTGACTACAGTCAGACAGGTCATTTCCCCTGACTAAAAGATTCCGAAGTTGACCCAGCCCTTAGAGAGAGGAACGGCTTATTGCTGTGTTCCACCCTGACAGTCAGAGGACTCTTGATACCACCGTGTGTGTCTCTGCTCTGTGATTAACTTGGGAGATGGCGGGGCCGGAAGCTGTGTCAGGCCAGTGCTTGTCTCGGGTTCCATTCTGTGGTGCTACACTCCACACAACACATCTCACGATTTATGGAGGTTTCATTACCGCCCCCTTTTTTGCTCACTTGGTCCACAGTAGCGCTATCACATCTTCAGCGCCACCTATTCACAAAGGGAGGGGAGAGGGAGGAGAAGCGGAGAAGGGATTAACTCAGTAACGATCACTCTGTGAGAATCACATATCAGATGGCAGGACGGACGAGGCTATAGTCCACGCCAGCCAACGACTTTTTTTTTCTCTTTTGAGGAGCCCTGTCTCCAAATGACAATGTCCTTCAAAGGGCACCAACCCTCCGAATATTTGGTGCTGTATTTTTAGAGTGGGTTTTAAGTTTGCATTTACCAAACACTTTTCTTCGGACAGCACTGAGTAAAGTGTTCTATGAACAACAATTCGCACATTTGTGTTTTTTCTATGTTTGCTTTCAAAAGAAGAAAACGTTGGCGAAAAAGAAGAAAATAAACAAATTAATAACAAAAATTCAAAGTCCCAGTCGTGAATATGATAAGTATCATCAAGTTGAAGATGCTTTTTCCAATCCAAACACCTATGCACACACACGCGTACGTGCGTATTCACAAGCAGCACACACACACACATACACACACACACACACAAAAGTAATTGCAGTAGCAGCGCAGATAATTTTACACAATGTCTGACCAGCGCATTGGATAAATGTGAAAGTAGGGCGGGTGCTAAGCCTTATCTAAAAGGTATTTCCCAAATTGTTCTTCAAATGTAGAGTCGACTACATAAATGTGAAAGTAGGGCGGGCGTTAAGCCTTATCTAAAAGGTATTTCCCAAATTGTTCTTCAAATGTAGAGTCGACTACATAAATGTGAAAGTAGGGCGGGCGTTAAGCCTTATCTAAAAGGTATTTCCCAAATTGTTCTTCAAATGTAGAGTCGACTACATAAATGTGAAAGTAGGGCGGGCGTTAAGCCTTATCTAAAAGGTATTTCCCAAATTGTTCTTCACATGTATAGTCGACTAGATAAATGTGGAAAGTAGGGCGGGCGTTAGTTAAGCCTTATCTAAAAGGTATTTCCCAAATTGTTCTTCAAATGTATAGTCGACTAGCTGTAAACCCTGCGCACCGTGGTTTCATGGTTTAGCAGGTGTGGTGCAACGTATATGGACTAGTCTGCACGCAGTGACACCTCCTTCGCGAAACTGAAAGGGAAGCTGAAACTCTTGATACAGAAATATTTTGATTTGTCTACGGTAATGTAGCCAGCTGAGACAGGTTTTGTACATGATACACCTTGCGCACAGCCGCAGGTGGATACTGTCTGTCTTCCAATTCAGATTGAGTCAATCCTGTTCCTCCGCCTGCACCCACTCCACCCCCACCCCCACCCCCCCCCCACCCCCCCCACCCCGGTTTATCTCCTCCATCCGTCTACCTGGTCCAGCAGCAGATGATGGCCATCCTGACACAGTGGAAAGACTTGCCAGACTAGTAGTCCTCAGAGAAGTAGACATGTAATCCTCACTGAATGTGTGCACGACATAGCAGACATATAGTCATTTCAGAAGATTTAAACATAGAACACAGAAGGTGCAGACATGGCAGACAAGAAATCCTCACAAGAAAGCGTGTACAAGGTAACAAGTAGTAATTACAAAACACTTCAACATTATGGTAGACAGGTTGTCCTCACAGAAGCTGTAGACTTGATGGTCGACAGATTGTTCACACAAAAGGTGTAGATATGGTAGACAAGTGGTCAAGACAGAAGGCGTAGACATGATATACAAGTAGTCCTACCTAACTGGAGGTGCAGGCATAGCAGACCAGCAGTTCTCACTGAAGGTTTAGACATGGTAGACAAGTAGTCCCTCACAGAAGGTAGACAAGTAGTCCTCACAGAAGGTATAGACATGGTGGACATGTAGTCCTCACAGAAGGTAGACAAGTAGTCCTCACAGAAGGTATAGACATGGTGGACATGTAGTCCTCACAGAAGGTAGACAAGTAGTCCTCACAGAAGGTATAGACATGGTGGACAAGTAGTCCTCACAGAAGGTGTTGACATGGTGGACAAATAGTCCTCACAGAAGGCATAGACATGGTAGACAAGTAGTCCTCACAGAAGGTGTAGACATGGTGGACAAGTACTCCTCACAGAAGGTATAGACATGATAGACAAGTAGTCCTCATAGAAGGTATAGACATGGTAGACAAGTAGTCCTCACAGAAGGTGTTGACATGGTAGACAAGTAGTCCTCACAGAAGGTATAGACATGGTAGACAAGTAGTCCTCACAGAAAGTATAGACATGGTAGACAAGTAGTCCTCACAGAAGGTACAGACATGGTAGACAAGTAGTCCTCACAGAAGGTATAGACATGGTAGACAGGTAGTCCTCACAGAAGGTACAGACATGGTAGACAAGTAGTCCTCACAGAAAGTATAGACATGGTAGACAAGTAGTCCTCACAGAAGGTATAGACATGGTGGACAAGTAGTCCTCACAGAAGGTGTAGACATGGTGGACAAGTAGTTCTCACAGAAGGTATAGACATGGTAAACAAGTAGTCCTCACACAAGGTATAGACATGGTAGACAAGTAGTCCTCACAGAAGGTACAGACATGGTAGACAAGTAGTCCTCACAGAAGGTACAGACATGGTATACAAGTAGTCTTCACAGAAGGTGTAGACATGATAGACAAGTAGTCCTCACAGAAGGTGTAGACATGGTAGACAAGTAGTTCTCACAGAAGGTGTAGACATGGTAGACAAGTAGTCCTCACAGAAGGTGTAGACATGGTAGACAAGTAGTCCTCACAGAAGGTACAGACATGGTAGACAACTAGTCCTCACAGAAGGTGTAGACATGGTAGACAAGTAGTCCCTCACAGAAGGTATAGACATGGTAGACAAGTAGTCCTCAGAGAAGGTGTTGACATGGTAGACAAGTAGTCCTCACAGAAGGTGTTGACATGGTAGACAAGTAGTCCTCACAGAAGGTGTAGACATGGTAAACAAGTAGTCCTCACAGAAGGTATAGACATGGTAGACAAGTAGTCCTCACAGAAGGTATAGACATGGTAGACAAGTAGTCCTCACAGAAGGTGTAGACATGGTAGACAAGTAGTCCTCACAGAAGGTATAGACATGGTAGACAAGTAGTCCTCACAGATGGTACAGACATGGTAGACAAGTAGTCCTCACAGAAGGTGTAGACATGATAGACAAGTAGTCCCTCACAGAAGGTATAGACATGGTAGACAAGTAGTCCTCACAGAAGGTGTTGACATGGTAGACAAGTAGTCCTCACAGAAGGTGTTGACATGGTAGACAAGTAGTCCTCACAGAAGGTGTAGACATGGTAGACAAGTAGTCCTCACAGAAGGTATAGACATGGTAGACAAGTAGTCCTCACAGAAGGTATAGACATGGTATACAAGTACTCCTCACAGGAGGTGTAGACATG
>CM031608.1:33639056-33641556 GCA_018398815.1 Conus ventricosus
TGTTGCCTGGCAAAGTTGTTGTTATTGCTGTTGTTTTTCTTGTTGTTCTTGTTCTCGTTATTGTTGCTGCCGTTGTAATTGGTTGGTTGGTTGGTTGGTTGGTTGGTTGGTTGGTTGTTGGTTGGTCGATTGGCTCGTTAGTTGGTTGGCTGGTTTTTGTTTGGAGGAGGGGTGAGAAGGGGAGGGAGGCTGGGAACTCTTACCATTCTCTTCTGCCTGCAGATTACGGTCTTTCTGCAGATCTTCCCTCCCAGTCCCCCCACCCCCACCCCCACCCCCACCCATCCCCACCCCCCTCTCCCCAGTGTAATAAATATAGTTCTCACTGTGATCGCTATGCACGAATGGGCACGAAGGAAGGCATTGTAACAGGGCCCAACAGGATGGAAAAAATTATTCCAAGGAACTATCCAGTGAAGCAAAAGGACGGAAGGGAAGAGACTGAGAAACAACGATGGGCTGACAGACAACATTTGCAGAACAGGCATGGGACACGTGTGCAGAGCCATACCAAGCCTTGGCACACCTACCAACAGAGCGGCTTGAGAAACTTGTGAATCGTTCTTCAGTGTGGAGCCCGATGAATCCCGGCAACAGAGTGAAGGGAGAAGACAAGAAGAGTGTTGTTCAAGTTAAGATCTGAGATCGCTCTTTCCCCAAGGAAGAGGACAGAGCGAAGACTGAACTCTCAGTCATTTTAAGAGGCTGTCACAGGTTACAGAGGGCTATTTCCTGGAAAGGATGCCCCTCCTGCACTGGTAAGATCTAGCTCGAACGAAGAAGGCTATAAAGGCTAGGGCACTGCCCGGGGCCTCGAGAAAAATCGAGGAGACAGGTAACAGAGACAAAACAACAGATACTTCATCCGGTCAAAGAAAAGAAGACTGCAGACCGATAAAGCCAATGTGCTTATTATACCGGCGACTGAAGAGCCCTCGCATGTCTCAAAACAAGAAAAACGAAAGAAATGATTTGCTGGGGAGTGCTGGTAAATAGTGTTATTTTGGTTTAATTCTGAGACCTTGCTATATAATTTTTTTTTTTAAATGGAAAGAAATAAAGGGAAGAGAAGGAAGAAGAAATCTTTCGTGCTCCTTACGTTAAAAGGCCACATACCACAGTTAGGATCCGGCACCAAATCACTATGTAATCCATGTAAGCGTTTTAAGACGTAGAATTAAATCTGAGTCAGAATTTGATACCAAACCGATAACAGATCAAATGAACAACTCCCACCAATCATTTCACTTGTTTTTAGGGATCTTTGCCGATGAAACTATTTACTTTATAGAAATACATGAGCTGCCCCTTACTAACGTCACATGTTAGTCAGGGACCTGATAGAATACCGGCCAAAGTCCTAAAAGAATTAAGTAAGGAATCTCAATTCCCTTCAGCATACTGTTTAATAAATCCTTAGAGACGGGAAGCACCCCGGATGACTGGAAAACTGCTGATGTTGTTGCCATATTTAAAAAGGGCTCGAAACAGGACCCGGGTAACTATAGGCCAGTCAGCCTAATTTGTGTTACATGCAAAGTACTGGAGTCAATTGTGAGGGATGTTATTATGACATATTTTAATGATTTCAAACTTTTTGCTGACTGTCAACATGGCTTTCGAAATAAAAGATCTTGCATGACCCAGTTGATCCAAGTCATGGATGATTTAACTACACTTGCTGATAATAAAAAATCAATAGATATTGTGTATTTAGACTTCCGTAAAGCTTTCGACTCGGTACCGCATAAAAGACTATTGATCAAGCTGAAACATTATGGAATTGACGGCCCCCTCCTAGACTGGATCGAGGACTTTCTGACTGACGAAGACAGAGGGTGAGGGTAGGGTCGGCGTACTCTTCAGACAAACCAGTTTTAAGTGGCATCCACAGGGAAGCATCCTGGGCCCCGTCCTTTTTACTATATTTATCAATGATTTACCGGACGTGATATCGAGTACGTATAAAAATTTTTGCTGACGATACGAAGATTTACGGTGACTCTGTCAATTATCCGGATATACAAAAGGACCTTGACAACGTGCAGGAGTGGTCACATAAGTGGAACTTATATTTTAATGTCCAAAAGTGCAAGGTTATGCACATAGGTAAGAAAAATCCAAAACTGACTACACAATGAAATTAGGAGATTCAAATGAAACGATCCAAAAATGCTCAGAGGAAAAAGACCTTGGTGTTACTTTTGACTGCGATCTTAGTTTTGACCCACACATGCAAAAGCGATCAGTAAGCCAACCAAATGATTGGGTTGATTAGACGATCTTTCTCCTTTATTGATAGAGACATATTTCTAAAATTGTACAAAGCATTTATCAGACCACATGTGGAGTACGGAAATGTCATCTGGTACCCACTGCTTAAGAGACAATCGGTGTCGATAGAAAAGGTCCAGAGAAGAGCGAATAAATTATTACCAGAATGCAGAGACATGACTTATACAGATAAGCTAAGATATCTGGAGTTACCATCTCTAAAAGC
>CM031608.1:33646556-33679056 GCA_018398815.1 Conus ventricosus
GTTATGAAGTCCATCATGTATCTGGTGAAGTCCATGTTGTGAATTCTTTCCCCTTTTAACTCATCATACACCTCCTTATCCATGTTGTGAAATCCTGCCCCCCCCCCCCCCCCCCCCTTAACTCATCATGTACCACCACATGATATCCATGGTGTGAAGTTCTACCCCTTTTACCTGTCATCCCCGCCCCTCTCTCTCCTGTCCACAGCATGCACATGTACACTATCTACAGTTATATCCCTTAGGCCTATTTTGAATTCCGACACACTCTCACTCGCTTTTCAGTTCTTAGTGTCCACCCCTTCCTCCACCACCCCTCCCCTTTTCATTGGCCCCAACAATTCGGTCACACTGTGAATGTTCAGCATATATACACTGCATCCAACCCTTCACCATGTATTAGATTTGGTCACATTGTGAATGTACTGTTTTCATGATGCATTAGATTTGTTCACATTGTGAATGCTGTGATTTCACCCTGCTTTAACCTCTTCATCAATGTATTAGATGTGGTCTTATTTTGATTGTTCTTGTAAAGTCATGTAATTATCCATGCCATACAACTCACATATATTGTGTTTACTCAAGTGAGTGGTATCCCCCCCTCTCCTCCTTCACCCTTACTTCTTCTCCACCCCCACCCACCCCTACCCCCACTTTCAACTTCTGAGTGGAACATCTGGAACAAGTGGAAGCAGGTTTTGTTATGAACATTTACTGATAACAGAAACAGTCCTGATTGGCTAACATCTGTGAAAGACTACACCATTCCTGGTCTTTCATGTTTGACACTGTTACCTGACTTTATGTGACACATAGGTAACAATGAAATGATCGGCGTTGAGGCGTTTAGTTTTTCCCTGGCAATTTTTAAAGAGTACTATATCTCCCTCTCTAATATACTATTTTCCATATAATCTTAAAACCAGAATGAAACTTGTTTCATAGAATTGAAAAGATGTGTGATATGGATTCTCACTGGTTACGATTTTGGCTTGTGGCATTTCTTTCTAAAGTTGTGTCTCTGACTGGTGACCTAAAGTTGCTTTCTACCATCTTGATGACATGTTTCTTTGGTCGGGAGAACACGCGAACAGTGTCTAGCCTGTGCTTGGATCTCCTTGGAAATGCAATCCCTTGCTGGCTTAACAAATAACTTTGTGGAACAAAATAAGCGTTTATAACCATTTTCCACATTACAATTGTTGATAATGAAATTATATCAGTTGATTTATTGTTGTATTGTTGATTTTTTGTTTATTTCAAAATCAATGATGACTGATGATGGATTGCAGAAATGTTCAGTGGTGTTGCTCATTGTGTGACCCAGGTTTGGGCTGTTTGAAGCCATGTCAGCGATTGAAATGATGGACCCCAAGATGGACGCTGGCATGCTGTGTAATCAGATACAACGCAAAGTCTACAACCTGGAGCAAGCTGTGGAGGTTTGGGGATCCTACTTGTCATATACAGTCCCGCACACACAGACAAACGCACGCACGCACGCATGCGCACACGCACGCACGCACGCACACATACACACACACACACACACACACACACACACACACACACACACACACACCATACACATGCATGCACGTGCACGTGTGCACACACGCACACGCGCGCGCACACACACACACACACACACACACACACACACACACACACACACACACACACACACACACACACACACACACACACACACAAGCTGAATGAGTGCATGTATTTTTGCCTAAAATCATTTGTAGGGAACTTCCCTTTTCTCCATTGGAAGTTTTTGGATACTGTTGCAATGTAGAGGTTGCAGATTCCTATATAAATTTGGGAACGTCTTAAGCAGTGTTCTCTTACCTGAAGTCCTTATTCTCTTGTCTGTTTCTTTTTTTTTTCCATTAGAGTTTGCTCATTTGTTTGTTTTTCTCATTCAGATAGACATTACTTGTTAAACTAGGTGTTGAATTTAAAAGGGAACTGTTGTTTGTTTTTCTCATTCAGATAGACATTACTTGTTAAACTAGGTGTTGAATTTAATTAAAAGGGAACTGTTGTTTGTTTTTCTCATTCAGATAAACATTTCTTTGAAAAATTGGGTTTTAAATTTAAAAGGGAACTGTTGCAAAATTATTCCCAGACAATTTGCAACTTGTCTTTAACATTAGATACAAAGCCAGCTTAACAAAGGTTCCACACAGGCTATCAAGAGTGCAGCAAATAAAAAGATTTTGCAACCATTCTTTATCACAATGGAAAAATGTTTCACGTATTCTTGTTTTGCTGACTCCCGCTTGTCTTCACACATAACGGATGCCGATATGAGCATGCCAAGATACAAGATTTTCCCAGCAGATCCTTCTAACCCCCAAATACTGCTCTGAATTTTGCATCATCGTTAAGCCTGCAAAATTTTAATGATCTCAAAAATTATTGTGTTTAATTGATATGGGTTGAAATTAATATAAAAACAGTCACTCATTTAAATTATAGATTTTATCCAAACTACTCACGGGCAGGAGAAATTCAGTGCTATATAGATGAAGTGATGATATTACATTAGCCTGACTTGGAAACCATTGTTTTAATGTTGATTTATTGAAACCAAAACCAAAGTGGTATCAAAAGTATGCTTTATACAACATAGAAAATCATTTAACAATAAATGAAGATTCAAGTGCTGTAATAGGTCACATTATTACAAGCACAAAATAACACATTGAAGAAGTATGTGTTCCACTGTGTCTGTATAGTTATTACAATCCCGTCTGTCTTACTAAGAGCAAATATCACATTAATCTTCCAAAAGTAGGCAATGTTGAAACAAAGTCATCACAGTCATACATAATATTGTCATAATATCATAAACAATGGATGAACACCATGATGACCACATTGATGAACACTGTGATGACATGTTTCTAACTGATGTAAACAACAGGAACAGATACGATGTGAACAGTGAAGGAACACAGCCATCACACAGCAAGTATTTGTGTAGGCAAAGGCAGCAGTAACATACATTATCAGAACAATGCATGAAAATGGTGAATACATTGTTCTAATCAGTAGTGATCAGCACCAACACAGATGATGTAAACAAAGCTAACCCCAGTGATGACCCCAGCAATGACCTTTTTAAGCATGGTTTCCCCACAGGCTGGCCTGGTGAAAGTGGACGACCTGTCAGCTGAAGAAGTCATCGGAATCATGGATGCCACCTTGGCCACACTGGTAAGTAGGTCCCGATCTCCTCTTGGCTTACAACCAATCTGCCAGTTCTCCTGACTTGGTACACTGCTCTGACTGGTCTCCTGGCCTAGCCCGCCACTGTGATTGGTCTCTTGTCTACACCACTCAGATTGGTCGGTCTCCTATCCACCTACCACTCTGATTGGTCGGTCCCTCCTGTGTACCACCCACTCGACTTGGTCGCTCTTGTCCTACCACCACTCTGACATTGTCTCCTGTCTAGCCAACCTTGGTCCTCTGTCCTGGCCCACCACTCTGACTGGTATCCTGTCCTAGCCACCACTCTGACTGGTTCACTGTCCTGCCCACCGCTCTGACTGGTCTCCTGTCCTGGCCCACCACTCTGACTGGTCTCCTGTCCTAGCCCACCACTCTGACTGGTCATCCCGTCCTGGCCCACCGCTCTGACTGGTCTCCTGTCCTGGACCACCACTCTGACTGGTCCTGTCCTAGGCCCACCACTCTGACTGGTCACTGTCCTGGCCCACCGCTCTGACTGGTCTCCTGTCCTACCACCACTCTGACTTGTGTCCTGTCCTGGCCCACCACTCTGACTTGTCTCCTGTCCTGGCCCACCGCTCTGACTTGTCTCCTGTCCTGGCCCACCGCTCTGACTGTGTCTCTGTCCTGGCCCACCGCTCTGACTGTGTCTCCTGTCCTGGCCCACCGCTCTGACTTGTGTCCTGTCCTGGCCCACCGCTCTGACTGGTCTCCTGTCCTGGCCCACCGCTCTGACTGGTCCTGTCCTGGCCCACCGCTCTGACTGTGTCCTGTCCTGGCCCACCGCTCTGACTGGTCTCCTGTCCTGGCCCACCACTCTGACTGATCACCTGTCCTGGCCCACCGCTCTGACTGTGTCCTGTCCTGGCCCACCGCTCTGACTGGTCTCTGTCCTGGCCCACCGCTCTGACTTGTCTCCTGTCCTGGCCCACCGCTCTGACTGGTCTCCTGTCCTGGCCCACCACTCTGACTGGTCACCTGTCCTGGCCCACCACTCTGACTTGTCCCTGTCCTGGCCCACCGCTCTGACTGGTCTCCTGTCCTGGCCCACCACTCTGACTGGTCACCTGTCCTAGCCCACCACTCTGACTGTCACCTGTCCTGGCACACCGCTCTGACTGGTCTCCTGTCCTACCA
This sequence comes from Conus ventricosus, assembly GCA_018398815.1. Classification (NCBI taxonomy): domain Eukaryota; kingdom Metazoa; phylum Mollusca; class Gastropoda; order Neogastropoda; family Conidae; genus Conus; species Conus ventricosus. Next base: position 33,650,946 of record CM031608.1, read on the forward strand.
CCACTCTGACTTGTGTCCTGTCCTAGCCCACCACTCTGACTTGTCTCCTGTCCTGGCCCACCGCTCTGACTTGTTCCTGTCCTGGCCCACCGCTCTGACTTGTGTCCTGTCCTGGCCCACCGCTCTGACTTGTCTCCTGTCCTGGCCCACCGCTCTGACTTGTGTCCTGTCCTGGCCCACCGCTCTGACTGGTCTCCTGTCCTGGCCCACCGCTCTGACTTGTGTCCTGTCCTGGCCCACCGCTCTGACTTGTCCTGTCCTGGCCCACCGCTCTGACTGGTCTCCTGTCCTGGCCCACCACTTGACTGATCACCTGTCCTGGCCCACCGCTCTGACTTGTGTCCTGTCCTGGCCCACCGCTCTGACTGGTCTCCTGTCCTGGCCCACCGCTCTGACTTGTCTCCTGTCCTGGCCCACCGCTCTGACTGGTCTCCTGTCCTGGCCCACCGCTCTGACTGGTCACCTGTCCTGGCCCACCGCTCTGACTTGTTCCTGTCCTGGCCCACCGCTCTGACTGGTCTCCTGTCCTGGCCCACCGCTCTGACTTGTGTCCTGTCCTGGCCCACCGCTGTGACTTGTGTCCTGTCCTGGCCCACCGCTCTGACTGGTCTCCTGTCCTGGCCCACCGCTCTGACTTGTGTCCTGTCCTGGCCCACCGCTCTGACTGGTCTCCTGTCCTAGCCCACCGCTCTGACTGGTCTCCTGTCCTGGCCCACCGCTCTGACTTGTGTCCTGTCCTGGCCCACCGCTCTGACTGTCACCTGTCCTGGCCCACCGCTCTGACTGGTCTCCTGTCCTGGCCCACCGCTCTGACTGGTCTCCTGTCCTGGCCCACCGCTCTGACTTGTGTCATGTCCTGGCCCACCGCTCTGACTTGTGTCCTGTCCTGGCCCACCGCTCTGACTGGTCTCCTGACCTGGCCCACCGCTCTGACTGGTCTCCTGTCCTGGCCCACCGCTCTGACTTGTCCTGTCCTGGCCCACCGCTCTGACTGGTCTCCTGTCCTGGCCCACCGCTCTGACTGGTCTCCTGTCCTGGCCCACCGCTCTGACTGCTCACCTGTCCTGGCCCACCGCTCTGACTTGTGTCCTGTCCTGGCCCACCGCTCTGATTTGTCTCCTGTCCTGGCCCACCGCTCTGACTGGTCTCCTGTCCTGGCCCACCCTCTGACTTGTCGCCTGTCCTGGCCCACCGCTCTGACTGGTTTCCTGTCCTGGCCACCGCTCTGACTTGTGTCCTGTCCTGCCCACCTCTCTGACTTGTGTCCTGTCCTGGCCCACCACTCTGACTGGTCTCCTGTCCTGGCCCACCGCTCTGACTGTCTCCTGTCCGCACACCGCTCTGACTTGTGTCCTGTCCTGGCCCACCGCTCTGACTTGTGTCCTGTCCTGGCCCACCGCTCTGACTTGTGTCCTGTCCTGGCCCACCGCTCTGACTTGTCTCCTGTCCTGGCCCACCGCTCTGACTTGTGTCCTGTCCTGGCCCACCACTCTGACTGGTCTCCTGTCCTGGCCCACCGCTCTGACTTGTGTCCTGTCCTGGCCCACCGCTCTGACTGGTCACCTGTCCTGGCCCACCGCTCTGACTGGTCTCCTGTCCTGGCCCACCGCTCTGACTTGTGTCATGTCCTGGCCCACCGCTCTGACTTGTGTCCTGTCCTGGCCCACCGCTCTGACTGGTCTCCTGTCCTGGCCCACCGCTCTGACTGGTCACCTGTCCTGGCCCACCGCTCTGACTTGTGTCCTGTCCTGGCCCACCGCTCTGACTTGTGTCCTGTCCTGGCCCACCGCTCTGACTTGTCTCCTGTCCTGGCCCACCGCTCTGACTTGTTTCATGTCCTAGCCCACCGCTCTGACTGGTCTCCTGTCCTGGCCCACCGCTCTGACTTGTGTCATGTCCTGGCCCACCGCTCTGACTTGTGTCCTGTCCTGGCCCACCGCTCTGACTTGTGTGCTGTCCTGGCCCACCACTCTGACTTGTGTCCTGTCCTGGCCCACCGCTCTGACTTGTGTCCTGTCCTGGCCCACCGCTCTGACTTGTGTCCTGTCCTAGCCCACCACTCTGACTGGTCTCCTGTCCTGGCCCACCGCTCTGACTGGTCTCCTGTCCTGGCCCACCACTCTGACTGGTCTCCTGTCCTGGCCCACCGCTCTGACTTGTGTCCTGTCCTGGCCCACCGCTCTGACTTGTGTCCTGTCCTAGCCCACCACTCTGACTGGTCTCCTGTCCTGGCCCACCGCTCTGACTGGTCTCCTGTCCTGGCCCACCACTCTGACTGGTCTCCTGTCCTGGCCCACCGCTCTGACTGGTCACCTGTCCTACCACCGCTCTGACTGGTCACCTGTCCTGGCCCACCACTCTGACTGGTCTCCTGTCCTGGCCCACCGCTCTGACTGGTCTCCTGTCCTACCACCACTCTGACTAGTCACCTGTCCTGGCCCACCGCTCTGACTGGTCTCCTGTCCTGGCCCACCACTCTGACTGGTCTCCTGTCCTGGCCCACCGCTCTGACTGGTCTCCTGTCCTACCACCACTCTGACTGGTCACCTGCCCTAGCCCACCACTCTGCCTGGTCTCCTGTCCTGTCACCACTCTGACTGGTCTCCTGTCCTATCACCACTCTGACTGGTCTCCTGTACTATCACCACTCTGACTGGTCTCCTGTCCTAGCACCACTCTGACTGGTCTCCTGTCCTATCACCACTCTGACTGGTCTCCTATCCTATCACCACTCTGCCTGGTCTTCTGTCCTATCACCACTCTGACTGGTCTCCTGTCCTAGCACCACTCTGACTGGTCTCCTGTCCTATCACCACTCTGACTGGTCTCCTGTCCTATCACCACTCTGCCTGGTCTCCTGTCCTATCACCACTCTGACTGGTCTCCTGTCCTATGGCCTTGGATCTCATTGCTTTATTCGGTATGTCCTTGGATCTCATGGATTTATTCTCTATGTCCTTGGATCTCAGACTTTCATTCTGGATGTCGTCAGGTCCCACGGTTTTATTCTGTAAGTCCTTGGATCTCAGTTGTTTTTTCATTCTGTGTCTTTGGATCTCATACTTTTATTCTGTATGTCCTCAAATCTCATGGTTTTTATTGTATGTGCCTTCTGATTTCATGATTTTGCTATATATGCCTTTGGATTACAGGGTTTTATCCTAGATGTCCTTGGATCTCATAGTTTTATTCTGTGTACCTGTGGATCTCAAGTTTATATCCTTGGAACTCATGGTTGTACTCTGAATATCCTTGAGCTTCAAGTGCTAAGTTTGTGTGTCCTGGAATCTGAAGATCTTTTCTATATGTCCTTGGTTCTTAGAGTTTCATTCTATTTGTCATTGGATCATGTAGTTTTATTCTGTATGTCATTGGATCTCAAAGTTTTGGTCATTATGTTCTTGGATCTCACGCTTTTAATTCTGTATATCTTTTGATCTTATGATTTCATTCTCTGTATACTTTACCTCATGGTTTTATTCTTTTCACCCTTTATCTCATGGTTTTACTGTGTTTGTCCATAGATCTCATGGCTTAGCCTCTGTGATGTTGTGCATATCCTAATTTAGTGTTGCCACCAGTATAACTGACCTTATCAAGTGACCTGGCGGGAGGGCCTGTCTCTGTGTAATGTTGCACCTTTCCTCACGTCATTGTTGACACCAGTGTAATTGACCTCTTCAGGTGATGTGGCTTAAGGGCCACTCTCTGTGTAATGTTGCACCTGTCCTCATGTTGTTGACACCAATGTAACTGACCTTATCAGATCACCTGGTTTAAGGGCCACTTTCTGTGTAATGTTGCAGACTTGCACCTGTCCTCACTTTGTTGACACAAATGTAACTGACCTTATCAGGTCACCTGGCTTAAGGGCCACTTTCTGTGTAATGTTGCACCTGTACTCACGTTGTTGACACAAATGTAACTGACTTTATCAGGTCACCTGGCTTAAGGGCCACTTTCTGTGTAATGTTGCACCTGTCCTCACGTCATTGTTGACACCAGTGTAATTGACCTCTTCAGGTGATGTGGTTTAAGGGCCACTCTCTGTGTAATGTTGCACCTGTCCTCACGTTGTTGACACCAATGTAACTGACCTTATCAGGTCACCTGGCTTAAGGGCCACTCTCTGTGTAATGTTGCACCTGTTCTCACGTCATTGTTGACACCAGTACTGCTGACTTATCAGGTGACCTGGCTGGAGTGCCACTTTCTGTATAATGTTGCACCTGTCCTCATGTCATTGTTGACACAAATGTAACTGACCTCATCAGGTCACCTGGCTTAAGAGCCACTCTCTGTGTAATGTTGCACCTGTCAACATCATTTTTGACACCAGTGTAACTGACCTCATCAGGTCAGCTGGCTGGAGGGCCACTCTCTGTGTAATGTTGCACCTGTCCTCATGTTGACACCAGTGTAACTGACTTCATCAGGTGACCTGGCTGGAGGGCCACTCCTTGGCCCAGACGGTGTTCACCAACCTGTACCTCCACAACCCATATATCATCAACCACCGCTGCCTGCGGGCCTTCTCCGTCATCATGCTGAAGATTGTGGACATCATCCGTGAGCGGGTCAACAGAGCGGGCTGTTTTGAAGAGGTTCGATCAGTGTGTGGGTCAGAAACTGTGTGTGTGTGTGTGTATGAACTTTGTGAGGGGTGACAGACTGTTTGTGTTGAGAGTGTGTGGGCCGCATACAGTCTGTATATAAATCTATTTTGATCATAGACTGTCTACCTCTGTGATTTTGTACAAACATTTATGTACTTATTGTGTGTTTGTGTGCGTGTGTGTGTGTGTCTTTTGTGTCTTTATGTATGTGTGTGTGTGTGTGAGTGAATTTTGGTGGTTGATTAGTTTCTGTTTTTTGTTGATACTTGTCATGAGTCAGCAGGCTTATAACTAGATCGCAGGGTTCAGCTTCAACTTTGTCAGACCGGATAATCTGCTGGATCACAAATGAGTAAACAAATAGCAAATAATGAATACTCGAAAAGAGGAGAGTTTTTCGTTGCGTGTTAAATGCATAGAGAATCAAGGCGTGTTGTCTGAACAGGAAGACTTCCAGCCCATGTCATATGGGTTCAAAATGGCGGGGGATGTGACGGAAGTGCGTGCCTCAGGCATGTTGAAGGAGGTGGAGGACGATCTGGCGAGAACACTGAGGGTAAGTTTGAGGCACAGGGCATTTCAGTGTCACAGTGTGAGAACAGAACACTTGCGAGTTAAGACAGGGGCATGGGGTATTTCAGTGTATATCTGTGAGAACAGAACACTTGCGAGTTAAGACAGGGGCATGGGGTATTTCAGTGTATATCTATGAGAACAGAACACTTGCGAGTTAAGACAGGGGCATGGGGTATTTCAGTGTATATCTATGAGAACAGAACACTTGCGAGTTAAGACAGGGGCATGGGGTATTTCAGTGTATATCTATGAGAACAGAACACTTGCGAGTTAAGACAGGGGCATGGGGTATTTCAGTGTGTATCTATGAGAATAGAACACTGTTGGTAAGGTTGTGTGTAGAGGCACAGGGCATTTCAGTGTTAAGTGGGAGAACAGAGCACAGCAGGTAAGACAGGGGCACAGGGCAACTCTGTGTGGACAGAACACTGTGGGTAAAGTTGTGTGTGGAGGTACAGGGCATTTCAGTGTTGCTCTGTGAGAACAGAACACTGTAGGTAAGGCTGTGTGTATAGACAGATGGCATTCTAGTGTTACATTGTGAGAAAACACTGTGAGTAAGGCTGTGTGTAGGGCACATGTCATTCCAGTGTTACAGTATGAGAAAGAGACAGACACAGAATGCAATATTACTATAAAAAAATGTAGAAAAGAATTCTCCGAGATTGTTGCAGTAGAATCGTTTTACAGATGACAGATGTGTTTTTATGTCTGCAGTAGATGAACAATGAAACAAATCGAAAGTATGTCGCGCCCCGCTGTAAGCTGTGGCATGTTGCCTTTACTGTTCATGGATTGGTTCTTTGTCAAACCTGTTGTGTTGTTTTAGTCATTTGGGTCGAACAACACGTCAATACAAATGCCAGAGGGTATGGAGGGTGGATAGAATTGGATGTGGAATAACTAATAGTGTATTGTGATCAACATTTTGTATTGTGGAATGGCTCTGATTGCAGACCCTGGGTGGATAGAATTGGATGTGGAATAACTAATAGTGTATTGTGATCAACATTTTGTATTGTGGAATGGCTCTGATTGCAGACCCTGGGTGGATAGAATTGGATGTGGAATAACTAATAGTGTATTGTGATCAACATTTTGTATTGTGGAATGGCTCTGATTGCAGACCCTGGGTGGATAGAATTGGATGTGGAATAACTAATAGTGTATTGTGATCAACATTTTGTATTGTGGAATGGCTCTGATTGCAGACCCTTCGTCAGAGGCAAGGGGGAGCACAAGCCAACAAGACAGAATCCGATAATGAGGTCAGTTATCACACTGTTCATGAACTGCTCTTTGACAGGATGCCTTTATGTGTGTAGGGACTGCAACCAAGGGGATACCCACAAAACGTGTAGGTAGTGCAAACACAGGAATGTACTTTCATGAGTATACCATAGGTACCACTGTTCAAATGGGAAATGCAGGTCGTAGGGTTTTGCACGTGCAACACATTTCAGCCGACTGCATCAATGGAACTAGCAATGATTCAGTAACATATCAGTGTGACTTGGCTTGCATTTAGATTGAAAAAAGAAAATGGACTGGACAGGTTTACAAAGAAAACAGGGTGATTCTAAATGACGAATGTCAAAAGTTTTGTCTGGCTGTGAAAATAGCTGTTCAAGTATGAATTTCTCGGACATACCTGATTTGTTTTGAAATATGGTAAGTGACAAAGTTATAGAAATGCTCCGTTATGACTTTCCTGCAGCAATGAATTTATTTTTTAAAGAACCTTTAGAGACTGGCATCCACAAAACCATCTTAGTCAGGCTGAAAATCTTGGTCTGTTGCTGACTTTGTAAGTTTGTGCTGGAGCTGTCTTTGATTCAAATGTGAAATTACTGACAGAACAAAGATTTGTTTAAAGAAAAATCAGGGGGGGAGACAAGGGGTGGAGGTTGTTTTTTTTTGTTGTTGCTTTGAGGGGAGGATTGCTGCTTTATTTCAGTTCTGATTTGTTGTAGACAATTATAATAACTTAAACCCAAAAAAATTTAACATAACTTTTATTCTCATTTGAATGACAGTATCCATGGTGTAGACATCTGTGCGTATCCTTGCTTTTAAGCTCCCTATAAGCTAATGTGTGTGTATCCCATCACTTGGCAGTCCCCTACACGCATATGCATGTAACAAGAGGTGAAAAATGCCTATCATTATAATGAAGAGTGACAGGTGAAAAGTGCCTGACAACAGAACAAAGGGTGAAAATTGCCTAACAACAGAATCAAGAGTGAGGGTGAAAAGTGCCTAACAACAATAAAAAGCGAGGGATGAAAATTGCCTAACAACAGAATCAAGAGTGAGGGGTGAAAAGTGCCTAACAACAATAAAAAGCGAGGGATGAAAATTGCCTAACAACAGAATCAAGAGTGAGGGGTGAAAAGTGCCTAACAACAATAAAAAGCGAGGGATGAAAATTGCCTAACAACAGAATCAAGAGTGAGGGGTGAAAAGTGCCTAACAACAGAATCAAGAGTGAAGGGTGAAAATTGCCTAACAACAGTAAAGAGCGAGGGATGAAAGTGGCAAGCAACAGAGCGAAGGGGGGAGGGGGGTGCATGCGTAACAACAGAGTGAAAGATGATGAGTGAAAAGTGAGTAACAACAGTAAAGAGCAAGGGATGAAAAGTAGCTAGCAACAGAGTGAAGGGTGCGGGAAGGGGGGGATGGGGGGGAATGTGCATAACAACAGAGTGAAAGATGATGAGTGAATAGTGAGTAACAAGAGAGTGAAGGGAGAAAAAGTGCAAAACATGAAGTGAAGAGTGAGGGTTGATCAGTCCCTGACACCAGAGTGAGTGGTGAAAAGTTCTGAACAGGATTATGATTGAGGGGTGAAAAATGCCTAATAACAGAATCAAGCACTTGACAACAGAGTGAAGGATGAAGAGACAAAAGGTATCTAATGACAGTATGAAGAGTTAGGGGTGGAAAGTGCCTAGCAACAGAGTGACAGATCGTGTCTCATGTTTCAGTATCAGCTGACGGTGGCTCTCCACACTCGGGTCCGCTTCTACCGGCATTTCTATGCTCTGCTGCTGCTCTTCAGTAGGGATAAGGTAATTTGTGCCCGCGTTTGTGTGTGTGTGTTTATGTGTGTGTGTGTGTTTGCCAGTGTGTGGGTTTGTGTGTGTGAATGTGTGTGTGTGTGCGAATGTATGTGTGTAAATGTAATTTTTTTATCGCAGGAAGTAAAGGGCATACTCCATAAAGACTTAAGAATACCAGCCGCCATGCTGCCTTATTTAGCATCATAGATTCTTGGCTGGGATGTCACAGGTGCTCACCATTTATTTGAGGGATTTTTTTATACCCTAGCTGCTCCTGTCCAAAGATGAGTTAGCTATGGGCTCAAGTGAGAAGACTAGAACCACACAGCATGAGTTTTATCTACTAAGTGGAAGCATCTGAGTGTATTTCTCTAATTTCATGACCAACACTGCAGGTGTCTGTATCTCTTGAACCTGAGAGATACTATGCAAGTAAGTATAGAGTACAGCCCTGTCATGTACTCTCACTCCAAAATGCAGGTTCATTGCATCATCCTCATCGTCCACACCTTCATCGATCAACATGAAAAAAAGTCTTTTTTCAAAATCTGTGGTCTTTCATGCCATACTTTCAATGGTGTCCTCAGTTTTGATGTCCTTTCCCCGTCCATGCCTTTGAGTAGTTCATGTTGATGTTGCTGTTGCTGGCAAGTCCATGTAAACTGTTGGACACATACTGTGCTGTCGTCTGGAGGGGGGCGCTCACTCATGCTGGTTTCCCAATAAAGAGATGAGTGTTGTCGGTAAAGGGATTGGTAAGTGGTTTCCTGCATATGCTGGATCAGAACAGACACCACAGAACACCGTGCTAGTGACTCGGCAGGTGCTCTGGTGGGTTGCCTTTTAACAGCGTTAATACTGACTGCTGCTCCCTGTGGATTGGTATGCTGAGGCTGCGGAGGAATGACCAGGATGTGGCTGTGGACTGCTAGCCAGAATGAGCTGTGTAGAAGTAATGCCACTGAGGGAAAATGAGACAGTAAAATTGAAATATCAACCATACTGAGGTGCTTCAGACTACATGGTGCTGTGATTTCACTGCTTACAAAACTGTATCTAGCCCAGGTTAAATGCACAATGCCATGCTTAGGATCAGATGATAGGGCCACAATCATCACACATTGAAAAAGTGGAATTCATCTGATCGCCACACGTCTAGGTCTCATGCAGTGCCCCTGAAGTGTGAAGTGAGTGGGGATGTTTCCCTGTGATCTGCACAGCTTTCTGAGCCATTGTATGGTCCCCATACTGCAACGCTGTACACAGCCTTTTTAGATGGACTGCCCTCTGTCAGTTCTCTGTCACTTATTCACTGTTACAGCCAACATGAACTGAGAAACAGTTTTGGTGTCGTGCTGTACCATGCCAAATGTTTGCAAGCTAGTCCGTTTGCTTGCTCTGTTTTCCCAGATCTTCAGGGCCAGTACATCGCTGAGACATCCAATAGACCATCTCGCACTTTCCATCCAGAGCGTGTAGCTGTGTTTCTTGTAGTTAATGTCATGTTTTCTCTTCTCTGTCCTGACAGATTGAGAATTTACCACAAGCCCAAAAGTTAATCACACAGCTGCAAGAGTTAGTTCCCTTGACACGCTCTTCTTTGCACCTGGGAATTCAGGCTTCGACACGAGAAGCTTCAAAAAATGGTGAGTATGTGCAGTGTAAGAGAGGGAAAGAAAGTAAGTTAATGTTGATTGTGACACAGAATAGGCTATTGATGATTATCATGACAAATTGGTGTATGTATTTATGCACAATGTGTGCTAAGTGCAGTGTTATGTACATATACTATACATATCATTTTGACATGTACAACCAGAACAAACCAACAAAAGGTATTGACAGCTATACACCTTTGGCATGGGCAGACTGAAAAATAGACCCATCTAAGATTGGGAAACTTAAAGCCCTATGAAGTTGATTTTGATTCCCCTTTGTCCAGATCCTACAGGAACTCTTTTCAGCTGCCTCTGCCATTGCCTTTACAGCTCTGGTCCTCGTCTTACCAGAAATCTTGAGCTGTGTCATGCAATTACAGGCTAATGAGCCAACAACATCCCCCACCCCTGTCTTTTCCCTTGCTGCAATCTCTTTGGCTCAGGACTTTGGCTTGGAACCCAAATTCTGTCAAGCTGTTAGCTACACTGGAATATTCTTAGTTTTGCAGATGTGAGCTTGATCCATTCTAATTTCATATGGCACAGTGAGATCAGTCAGAATCATTTCTTTTGATGAATTTAAAGTAATCAGAGCACTATATTCCATCTTGTGCCACACTTCCAAATAGTCTTTGAATGGTTTTCCCAGTCCTGAAGGTCCCACACTCATCCACTCCATCCAGTATGCCTGCTTCCACATTCTTGATGTTACAATGCAGGGGGGAAAGTTACCGCTCGGAAATCGGAAAATCCTTATTTTGAAAATTTACAAATCGGAATTTCCTTAATTTCGAAAAAATTTTTTTATTCCGTTCCGTTTTCCGACCAGCAACTCACTACCGAATCAAAGTTTCGACTTCGCGCCGTTCCGTATTATCCGATCGACCGACCGGAAGTTGGTTTCCGTTTTGTTTTCGCCAGTGCCTGTGACCACCACACGTGTTCCTTCGCCTGTTTCTTCTATGTGTTGGATGCTTTCGCGGAAAAATCGCGATGCCTTACATAAATGAAGGCAACAAGCGAGCCAGTGAAGTGGATAGCGGCGTAAAAAACAAATGGAGGTGGAATTGGCTGGACGAGAGAGGCCAAACAAAGACGGCGAAATCGGCAAAGGGGAGGAACATCGTGTGTGGGTGTCGGAAAACGGAAAGGCCGGAGAGTGTTTTTGCGTCGCGAGCGGGAAGGTTATCAAATACAGCAGCACTGGAAAAAGGCTGCTTTTGGACCATTCCAAGCATCCCCAGCACGTCAAAAACCGCCAGGTTTGTTTCTCTCTCTCTCTCTCTCTCTCTCTCTTCCTTTTTCTTCTTCTTCTTCTTCTTCTTCTTCTTCTTCTTCTTCTTCCCTTTAAGCAACCATGATCAGCATGTTGATAACCCGGGGTGGGGTGGGGGGGGGGGGGGGGGGGTACTGCAAGTGTTTTGGTTGGGAGGTAAAAAATTCTATGAAAATTGCCATTCTGATCCATTTAAAACTGATGGTGTTTGACAAGTCTGTGTTTGATAGTAAGGATTTTTTTTTTTTTTTTTTTTTTTTAGAGCTTGCTCTTACTCTATGTAGATATAGTACCACTACTACAACCAAAGTAAACCAGAACTCTACTTTTTGCCTTTTTCCCCTCGCCATCCAGCCTATTTGTGTATGCCAGAGCATTGGTTTTAGTTTTTATTTTAAACTCCTGAATGCATTTTTAAAATCTGGATTTGAAATTGAATGCCACCTTGCTTTGTTTTGACTTCATAGATTGCAATAACAAGTTAAAAAAATATGAATAAGTAGAATTAAAAACAAAAATAATTTTAATAGAATTAAAAACAAAAATAAGTAAAATAAAAAAGCGTTTTGTGCTGTTTCAGGTTGAGAAGTCCAATGTGAAGCTGGCAAAAAGCTCCACCAGTAAGAATGGAGAATCGGCCAAGGACTGTTTCCTGCCAATGGCCGACAGAATTGCTGAGCAGCGATTCGTCTTAACCAGCTTCCTGGCAGAAAATTGTCTGCCATTTGTCTGCCGAAGCAGGTACCTAAGGTCAACCTTGAGAGAAAAGGAATCTGTAAAAGAAAATCAGTCACAAAAGAGTCTGATATAAGAAGTTTCTTTTCCAAAAAACGTAGCAAAACTGAATAATGTTGTGCAGATGCTTTATTATTCATGATGTTTGTCAGCTAAGCCCACAAAGCATCTTTATTAATTGATGCATTTCTTGATTAATTATTCTGTATTTTGACTTTCATTTAAGTTAAAGTTCTAGCTCTGAGACTTCTTTTTTTATTATGACTTTCATTCAAGTTAAAGTTCAAGCTCTGAGTCTGAGATTGGAATGAATGGACAAGTAGCCAAACCTTCACAGGTCACAAATGCTGTATCTGCTCAGGTACAAGTTATAATTATAATTTGTTACTGTTTGTGAACCTGTATTAAAAATCAAGCTACTTTTGTTACTGATCATTGATGTATGCTTTTAGTTAAGAAACTGTACTCTAAAGAGTTGGATCTTGGTGTGTTCTATAATCATATACTGTAGATGTCTAGTTTTATGTGGAGATATATCTTGATCATTTGTGCATGAACTCATAGCATGTAAATCATTAATTTTTTTTTTTTTTTTAAATTTTTAAAATTAATTTTGTCATATTTTTATGAATAAATGATTTGGTAATACTAATAGAAAGGTTATTTGTATATTGCTGAAAGTTTTGTATGAGCATGAAAAGGGAGGAGAAAGTGATTCACATGTCTCAATCCTTATACATCTTGTAAATTTTATTCTACAGAGAAATCAAATTAATCAGTCAACTCTGTGGAATCACATTTATAGGCTGTGTGAGGATTAAAATTTAAGTGAATATTGGTTATGTCATCCATGTTGGATCAGTGTGTGTGTGTGTGACTGTTGACTCGAGTGTAAGGGTTTATTTGTGTTAATAATGCAGTATTGAAATTATGGAAATATGGAAATCTTAAGACTTACTGTATGGTCAAGTGAAGTTAACCTTTTACCTAAAATAATTGGTACTCGTATTATTGGTATTTTTTAGCTGGAAATAGCATGAAATTGCTCCAAATGGTAGTACAATTTTAAAATTTGCTTCAGCTTTGCGCCCCCTGAACCCCCACAAGGGGGCACTGCCCCTTGACCCCGCCAGGGGGCCTCTGCGGCCCCCTGGACCCCCGGCATACATTTTCCTTATTTTCAGGATTCCCAACTTTCCCCCCTGTACAATGGTTCCAGACAATTACTTGTGGCCTCCTGCCAGTAGAAGGTTGTTGCTGAAGCTTCTGGTGAGATATTATCTCCAGCAGTGCATGTATATTGGCGAACTTTCATCTGTGTGGCAACAGAATCAGTTTTTGAGACTTTCGTCCAGATGGAAGGTCTGTTTTTCGCCATGTTCGGTTTGTTTGTTTTTTTTCTTGTTTTTTTTTTCTTTTTTTAAACCACCAGAGTCTCATGAAACAATCTCCTTGACACTGAGAACCAAAACCGGAAACAAATGTCAGAAGTTCAGCCTGTGCTTTGTAAACCCTGTGGCTCATAGTCTGACAGAGTTATTCAAGATCATAGCTTTGCACTGTTGCATCTACAGTTGTTAATCTGCCTGCTGAAACATGCTGCAATGCCGAAAAGTGACTCTGTATCTGAGATTGACATGACTGCAAAAAATGAATGGAGTAGGGAGCAGCTAACCAAAAAAGATGCTGACAACACTCAGCATCAACAGTGAAGTGAGAAGCCAGATCATGGTGGCTTGTGCTCGTCACTTTGAGTTTGGTGTGCGATGCAGAGCTGAATCACATGAGAAGAAATGGTTCAAGAAGCATGTTAATAACCTTGAAAGTCCAAGAAATTTACAGCTAAAACTGACTTTCTTTCACTGTTGTAATGGAGTCTCCTGATTTTTGTTCAGTGTTCTGATCGATATCTCTCTCTCTCTCTCTCTCTCTCTCTCTCTCTCTCTCTCTCTCTCTCTCTCTTCTGTCACAATCTCTCTTTCTCTGTGTCTCTGTCTGTCTGTCTGTCTGTCTCTCTCTCTCTCTCTCTCTCTCTCTCTCTCTCTCTCTCTCTCTCTCTCTCTCTCTCTCTCTCTCTCTCTGATTTCTTCCCACCCCTTCCCCCTTTCAGTTTTTTTTTTCAATTCTTTATATTATCTGTCTCATTTGTAAAATAATCATATGCCATTTGCTCGTGTTTAATACGCATTTGATATCTCTCTTTGAATTAGAAAAAAGAAGGAACTCGCCCTCATTTTATGGACTTTTGGTAAACTTTCACTGTTATATCCAGCTTCACACAGGCAAAATGTTTTTTTTTCCTGAAATGTACTCTTATTTGCGTTAAGAGGGCCTTCAGTTTCTCTTTCAGTTATCAGATTTTCTCCAGCTAGTGACAGTTGCCGCTACCCCACCCCCACCCCCTTGCCCCTCAAACAGGGTGCTGCCCCTGAACCCCACATTTGATATCTCTCTTTGAATTAGAAAAAAGAAGGAACTCGCCCTCATTTTATGGACTTTTAGTAAACTTTCACTGTTATATCCAGCTTCACACAGGCAAAATGTTTTTTTTTCCTGAAATGTACTCTTATTTGCGTTAAGAGGGCCTTCAGTTTCTCTTTCAGTTATCAGATTTTCTCCAGCTAGTGACAGTTGCCGCTACCCCCACCCCCACCCCCTTGCCCCTCAAACAGGGTGCTGCCCCTGAACCCCGCAAGGGCTAGGGTGGCCCCTGGACCTCTGCCTTTCAGTGTTTTAATAATGTTCTGCTTTCATCCATACATGCACATTCCCCTTTACCCAAAACTTGGATGTGTCTTCATGTGTACCTTCGCTGGGTTAGTGCTGCTTTGCTTGAACTCAGGGCGTGTTCCACCGTTTGTTTTCCCTTGCAGAGCAGACATTCAGGTCATCTGATTTCTCACATTTTGTTGGTATTTAGTTTTAGGATAGTGAAGCAGTCTGGTTCAGTGAAGCGATCTGGTTCAGTGAAGCAATCTGGTTCAGTGAAGCAATCTGGTTCAATGAAGTGATCTGGTTCAGTTAAATGATTTGGTTCAGTGAAGTAATTTGGTTCAGTGAAGTGATCTGGTTCAGTGAGGCGATGTGGTTCAGTGAAGTGATCTGGTTCAGTGAGGCAATGTGGTTCAGTGAAGTGATCTGGTTCAGTGAAGTGATCTGGTTCAGTGATGCGATGTGGTTCAGTGAAGTAATTTGGTTCAGTGAAGTGATCTGATTCAGTGAGGCGATGTGGTTCAGTGAAGTGATCTGGTTCAGTGAGGCGATGTGGTTCAGTGAAGTGATCTGGTTCAGTGAAGTAATTTGGTTCAGTGAAGTGATCTGGTTTAGTGAGGCGATGTGGTTCAGTGAAGTGATCTGGTTCAGTGAAGTAATTTGGTTCAGTGAAGTGATCTGATTCAGTGAGGCGATGTGGTTCAGTGAAGTGATCTGGTTCAGTGAAGTAATTTGGTTCAGTGAGGTGATCTGGTTTAGTGAGGCGATGTGATTGGGTGAAGTGATCTGGTTCAGTTAAATGATCTGGTTCAGTGAAGTGAAGTGAAGTATTCTGATTCAGTGAAGTAATGTGATTTAGTTCTCTGGTTCAGTTAAGTGATCTGGTTCAGTGAAGTAATGTGATTTAGTTCTCTGGTTCAGTGAAGTGATCTGGTTCAGTGAAGTGATCTGATTTAGTTATCTGGCTCAGTGAAGTGATCTGATTTAGTTATCTGACTCGGCGAAGTGATCTGATTTAGTTACCGTAAAGTTCGGACTATAAGCCGCGACTTTTTTCCCCAGCTTTAAACCCTGCGGCTTAAACAACGATGCGGCTTATGTGCGGATTTTTCCGATTTCAGAAGCATCACACCCTCGTCTATTCTTAGCTTCTCTGTAACTCACCATATCGTGTTTACTGTTCATGAATTTTTATTATGCTTTTAACTACGATTTTCTGTGTAATCGTGTAATGGAATCAGTAACCCGTTCAGAAATACGGGAATCGACATAAGTAAAGCCCATTACTGATATCTTTTTTCATCAGTTTGTCTTCTACAAAAATACGATCGCTTCGAACGGCGCAATGTGTTGGCCGTTTCCGACCTGTTTAATCTTGACTAACACTAGCTGAATTACGAACAAAATAACTCAGCACTGGCACGGTATTAAGCGAAATACGACTATCGAATCGTTTCATTAATGTTCTGGTTTGTTATTATATGCGTTATCTTACCAAGTGCGTCTTGCAATTCAAAAACGATTAGCGCATTCAACTCGGTCATTGTCAGACCTTGGCTTCGATCCGCCATTGTTGAAATCGTGGACAGGGAGTGAAGGTTTGCATTTGATACCTTCGCTTTGATTGGCTTGCGCTTTCGAGTACTCAACCAATCGCTTAGCTTGATACACCAATGAACGCAGGAGAGAACTGCCTTTCTAGCGCATCGTTAATGCGTTGTTTTTTTCGGTATTTTTTTTAAAGCAATGATGTTGGAAAGACAACACTTGTAAGAAGCCTCATAAAAACTTCGATTCTAATTGATTTTAAAACACATCGTACTAAAAAAAAAAAAAAAAAAGACTGAAGAAAAGCTGGAAACATGCTCTTGTATTCTGACCTATTTAAACGCCAATGAATGCAGTGAACACATTGTATGTGATGATTTTCGACACTATGTGAACTCAACGCTCGGCCAGCTGCCGCCTGCGGCACATCGGACTGTGTTGTATATATCTGCGGCTTATAAACCGGTGCGGCTTATTTGTGAAAAAAGTTCAGATTTTTTAAAAATTTAGTGGGTGCGGCTTATATACAGGTGCGCTCAATAGACCGAACTTTACGGTATCTGGTTCAGTGAAGTGCTCTGATTTAGTTACCTGGCTCCGTGAAGTGATCTGATTTAGTTATCTGGCTCCGTGACGTGATCTGATTTAGTTATCTGGCTCCGTGACGTGATCTGATTTAGTTATCTGGTTCAGTGACGTGATCTGATTTAGTTATCTGGTTCAGTGTAGTGATCTGATTTAGTTATCTGGTTCAGTGAAGTGTTCTGGCTCAGTGCATTGATCTGGTTTCTCTTACAGATTACCCTACCATCATGGGGTTTGAACCCCTGATCAACCAGCGCCTCCTCCCACCGACCTTCCCACGTTACACCGTAATAAAAGGTCGTGCCGAGTCCCTGGACTACATGACCAACCTGCTTCAACGTCTTCACACCATCACCATGGTGACGGAACTGGGCTCTCTGCACTCCACCATGGTGAGCACTGACGGACAGTGACAGACAATGAGAATCAGTGACAGACGGTGACAGACATTGATGGAGTTGGCGACAGTGACAGAGTTGGTGATTGACAGAGTACACGTTGTCCTAGCCACATTACTGTAATACACAGCGACAGGTTCCAGTGGGTGCTTGTCATGGGGCTTAGATTCTACACCGAGGTATTGGAATGTTGTTTGTGTTTTGAGGGATACGGGTACATATATATATATATATATATATATAATATATATATATATATCTCTACAAGAAACTAATAAATTCCAAGGATAAGTACCGAGCACCGTTCCAGCAACTTACAGAGCAGCTTGGTGTTGCAATGACTGCAAGACATATTGAATTATAAACAAAGCTTGCTCTTGTGTCTTAGATTGAAGAAATAGGGGAGATACGCATTCATACCTGCAGTGGCAGATGATTCTGCCTAACTAACAGTATGTGCTTGAGTGGGTGAATGGGGAAAAATAAAATGAATGCTTCTCAAAATGAGCCTTCAGCAAGCTTATATTCTCCAAGAGGGAGACATCCTCCAATACTCACTAACATGTAACTCCTGGTCATATACCGATATTTCGAAACTTGGTTGTTTCTCCTCAGTGACCGCGGAAAGTGGTAATTTGACTCCTCTGCCTTTTCAGTTTTAAGAAGAATGCAATCCCAGAAAAGGCTGGTGTGCAATACCGTAGTATGTTTGTTGAGTTTTCAAAAAACCAACCAAAGGTGCCATCTAAGAAGCAAAAGAAAATCATGAAAGAGCAAAACAAGCTACATTTTCTTGTGGAAAGTAGAAAATATAAAAAAGATATCCTCTAAGACACAAGTGCTGAGGGCCAGTTCTTGGAATGAATCCGCAAGGGACTAAAATACAAGAAACTAATAAATTCCAAGGATAAGTACCGAGCACCGTTCCAGCAACTTACAGAGCAGCTTGGTGATGCAATGACTGCAAGACATATTGAATTATAAACAAAGCTTGCTCTTATGTCTTAGATTGAAGAAATAGGGGAGATACGCATTCATACCTGCATCTATCTATCTATCTATCTATCTATATATATATATATATATATATAATATATATATATATGTGTGTGTGATTGTGGACTTTTATATGGGCTTAGAATACCTTTATTTGGGATTATGGTACTTTGACATGCAGTTATGGTACCTCTATATGAAATCTTGGTACCTTTATATGGGAATTAGGGTACCTTGTGGAACCTTTGTATGAGACTGTTTAACCTTTAGATGGGATTGTGATACCTTTAAAATGGATTATGGGACCTTTATGTAGGATTACAGTACCTGTATTTGGGATTATAGTACCTATATATGAGATTGTGGAACCTTTATGTGGTATTGTGGTATCTTTATATGGATTTGTGGTACCTCTATATGGAAATTGTTGTTCCTTTGTATGGGATTGTGGTACCTTGACTTGTGGTCTGTGATTCCTGAAGAAATGGTTTCTGTCTGGAAATTTTATATGCCATTATTGTGAGATTGTCTCAGTTGACTGAATTGTACTGCATCTGAAATCATGGTAGAAAGAGGGATCAAACAGAATCATTTTGCCAATGTCTTTGAACTGGATCAGTTTCCTTGTAGTATTGGTTTTAAATTCTAGTAGGCTTGTGACGCTTGTTTGGTTCAAGT
The DNA here is from genome assembly GCA_018398815.1 of Conus ventricosus. NCBI lineage: Eukaryota > Metazoa > Mollusca > Gastropoda > Neogastropoda > Conidae > Conus > Conus ventricosus. Next base: position 33,669,786 of record CM031608.1, read on the forward strand.
CTTTTCTCCATCAATGGAAAGACCTGTTTGGGGTCAGATCCTGTGGCGGACATATTATCATGTGTTGTGGTGAGGAAACACAGTCAGTCAAGCCTAGTCAGTCTCCCTAAGTATTGTTGCTGAGGAGGGAAATGGTGTATGCTACAGACATGGACAGAAAGGATTTCATTGCCAAGATAGTTTGTCATGGTCTTTTCCAACAGCAAATCATTTCAGTGTTGCCATAATGCTTAAAACAGAAAAAGAAAAGAAAAGATGACAGACAGTAAATAGATATAAAGAAAGAGAATCAGTGAGGTTTGTAAATAGCCATGTATGGTGATGGGGATGTCTTAGGTGTGAGGTGGGCTGTGTGATGATGAGGATATCTTTTTGTGTGAGGTGAGCTGTGTCACATGTGGTGATGAGGATGTCTGTAAGTGTGAGATGGGCTGTGTGATGTATGGTATTGAGGATAGCTGTGGGTAGGCTGTGTGACATGTGAAGAGGATATCTGTATGTGTGAGGTAGACTGTGTGACATGTGGTGATGAGGATATCTGTATATGTGATGTGGGCTGTATGACATGTGGTGATAAGGATATCTGTATATGCGAGATGGGCTGTATGACATATGGTGGTGAGGATATCTGTATGTGTGAGGTGGGCTTGTGCAGGAGGTGTTTGTGGACTTCAGCAAGGCCATGCCCTGTGTGCTGGCTCGATCTCTTCTCCAGGTCAGTTTCAGTGCAATGTCTAAGGGGTCTGTTGTGCCTGTGCACCATAAGACTTTGTGTGCTCGACTCTGTGGCTATGGGGGTGGGGGGGGGGGGAGAAGCGTGTTTAGGGCACGCTCAACATATTCAGGACAGTGGTGGTTACATCAGGTTCGTGCGCCAAGTGTGTAAGATGTTACTTCATACGGTATGGACAACATCAGATTGGTGTGGGTATTGTGTGTTTTGCCGATAACTCCTTGAGGCTGGTCTTTACATTGTTCTATTTGACAAATAAGTCATAGTCTGTGCTATCAAAATCAATCATTCAGTGAAAAATTTTAAGTTAGACGTAGTTAAACAATAAACTTCTCTCTTCGTTGGATATTTTCTTTACACAGGAGCTCTACTTTCAGCATCTGTCATACCTCTGACACAGCAGTCCCAGGATGATAAAGGCATAAATCATCATTTATTACTCCATGTTTCAGCTGACACTCCTTCCGCCCAACCGTCGCATCTTTGGCACAACACCTGTGGTGGATGCCCTGAAGGAGACCATCAGAAACTTCATCGCCCCTCCCGTTCTCTCCCCAAAGTCAGTGGTTTGTAAACTTCAGCAGGCCTAGCCTCTAAAACCCTGTCTCCCCTCCCTTCCATCTACATAAAGTCAGTGGTTTGTAAACTTCAGCAGGCCTAGCCTCTAAAACCCTGTCTCCCCTCTCTTCCATCTACATAAAGTCAGTGGTTTCTAGATTTCCCCCCTCCGTGAATATCCACCATTCCCTTCATCCTCTACACAGTCAGTGGTTTGTACACTTCTGCGTATCTGTGTCTACACCACTATTACATCCCCGTTCCTCCCCTTCCCCTGCCGAGGTCAGAGGTTTGTAGACTTCTCATTGTCTAGACCCTCTAAAACACCCCATCCCCTCCCCAAAGTCCGTCATGTGCTGACTTCTCCATGTCAATGTACATGTTCTCTATACCTCCGCCCACCTCCCCTTCCCATCCTTTCCCCTTAAAAAAGGTAGTAAGCTATGCTAGTGACCCGAAAGGAGAAAGAGAAAATGTGTGTGTGTGTTTATTTGTGTGTGTGTTACTGTGTACATGTGTGACAGTTGAATAAGTCATGCGTAGAGCTTGAAAGCCAGATGAACCAAACTTTGCACTAGAGTGGGATATCATATTGTGTATTTTTATGCTGTGGAAGTCTGATGCTTAAAGGACATTCCATTACCATAGTTACATTAGGAGTGGTTTTGCTTCCAAGGATATGGATTATCAGGGGAGCAAAATTTCTAGGTTAAACTTGAAATCCAGATCAGAAAAATATTTTGAAAACTTTGTGTCAGACTGGTGAGGTTTTAAATGTCTCCAGCTCAGTGACATTTGGTTTAGATGCTTTCTGGTGCCTAGGTATTTGGGGAAAGTGATATTTCCTCTTTGGTTCATCTTGAATATTTTCTCTGGTTCATCTTGAATATGCTTCATTATGTGATACATATTGAGATACAGAATAAAGTAAGCAAGATAATTACGCTCATGCATGCACACGCTCGCACACACACACATGCACATGCGCTCACACACACACACACACACACACTCACACTCACACACACACACACATACACACACACACACATGCACCTATGCACTCACTCTCTATGACACTGCAGCACACACTAACCATGGTCATGCTGCTTTTCAGATGTGCTCTGTATAACAACGCCCAAGCCAAGGACTATGTGGACGCACTCCTGACGCGCGCTGCCCGTCCTATGTGTGCCCTCTTCCAGATCACGGGCCACAATCGGGCACGACAGAGGGACAAGTGGGCCCACATGCTGGACGACCTGTCCAACCTGCAGGAAGAGGTCAGATCGCCAATCATCTCAGACTCTCTGGTTTCGACACTCGACTTGGATTGGTCTCATTTCTCCATTTCGATGCATTAGAGCCACAACTGTTTATCTCGAAAAAATTGTGTTTTGACTTTTTCATATTTTTAGGTGTATTAATACAGTCTTTTAACATGCTGAAACATGGTTATGAAACATTTATTAGTTTTTGGTTTATAGCAAAGAAACAGTTGTTGCCCTGTCCACATCCAACCAGATTCTGCATGCCACAAATGAACAGCTAGCAGTCACAGACTGTGCCCCAAGAAGGAATCATAGAAAGGGAATCACCACTCTCAGGCCAAACTTGTTTATGCTAGCAGTTATCAGTTGTTGCTGAAGAAATTCCTGCAAGTGAAAGAGAAAGGTTGGGCTATTAGATTACACCGCCCTGCAGGTCACTTCTGGGTGGGAAAATCAGGCACCGGGAATGGCAGAATTCGGTCAAGGAGGGGTCAGCGGGGGTTCAGAGGCTTGTTTCCCACAGATAAGGAGAGTGTCTGGAGAGATGCTGGTGTAAACAAGTGGCTATATACCAGCACCTCCGGCTTGTACCGTCACACTTTCCCTCACACTGCATTCAGGAGACTTCATTGGTAGTTTTTTTGCTTCTGCTTCCAACTCCACTGACGTCGTATTAAATCATTAAGTCTCTCTCTCTCTCTCTCTCTCCTCTCCTCTCTCTCTCTCTCCTCTCACTCTCTCTCTCCTCTCTCTCTCTCTTCTGTGTCTCGCTCTCTCTCTCACTCTCTCTTTTGTTGTTTTTGTTTTTGTTTTTTCAGGGCTCATATTGGCAGAATAGGCTATGCCTAGCATGTTTATCCCTAACCATGTTACGACTGACTCTCTCTCTCTCTCTTTCTCTCTCTCTCTCTCTCTCTCTCTCTCTCCTCTCCCCCCCCCCCCCCCCCCCCCCCCCCCCCCCCCTCTGTTTTTGTTTTTGGTTGTTTTTTCCTCTCTCCCTCCTTTCTCTCAATAATAAGAAACAAAATTAATGTACTGTCTATTTGTTTCCTTTTTCACAATACCTTTTCCTTAATATTTTGTACATGCAGTTAATTTGTTTACAAAAGTGTATTAATTGAACACATTTTCAAAGACGCACAGAAGCTTTCTTGTAAATATGATGAAATAAATGCTGTGAATAAAGAAATATGTGTAGCTTCATTGTTTTTTCCCTTGTACAGTGTGGCTTTGGCTGCTCATCCATGTTGGTAAATCAGTAGCTGAAATAAATAGCAAAACACCGTTTGAAGGAAGAGATGTTGTGAAGACTGTGATACACGATTTAACTGGTGCGTTAATCATTTTTCTTGTTTCTCCCAATCAGGCACCATGACTGACGACAGTTGGTCAGATCTTGAAATTGATGAGGAGACCTGCTTACTTCTTGACCAGCATGAGCCAGCATCTTCTCATGGAACTTCTCAAGGTATCGATCATTACCTCAGTATTGTTTGTGATGACAGACTTTGTAGCAGGAGAGAGGCTGAGGTGGGAGTAAAGCAAGTAACTTGAATCTTATTGAGCAAGTTTTGTCTACGCAAATATAGTATTGTGTATACTATATTGTTACAGTTTCAGTTGTTCCCGAGGCGGTGTCAATGCGTGCAGAATATCCCATATACGCCACACCACATCTGCTATTTTAGCTAATGCTTCATCGACTCATATCCCAATGTGCTAGTAAAGCCTCGGGTGCATGCTGGGTATTTTCATGTTTCTGCAACCCACCACAACACTGACATGGATTACGGGATTTTCAACGTGCGCATTTTACTTATGCATGCATATGCACACGGAACCTCGGTTTATAGTCTCATCTGAAGGACTTGGGGAGAGGAGAGTCAGAACAAATGGTAACTCCCGCTAATAAACGGACGGCTCAACCGGGACTCGAACCCGGACCACAAGATCACGATCTTGCGTCTTACCGATTGGGCCAACCGCCTCCCCTATACATATATATAATATATTAATAATATATATTTTTTCCTAGCCACACTATATATATTATAAATTATATTGTATATCATAAAAACAGTTGGAAAGAGCCCAGGTCACGTGTATACATGAATGAGTTTGGATGAAAGCAGGTCTGTCAGAAGCTGATCAAACAGAATTAAAAGTCTGTCTTAATTAAAACGCTTCATAAAAAGCATATATTAATGTTTCAGGGGAGATCCACTTGCCACTGCAATTACTGAAAGCCACAGAGAAGAAACCCTTCATGACCTGGCTGTCCGGATTCACACCAAACGTCTGGATACTCTTCTCTTGGCCAATGGCATGGAGAGAAGACCTGTGTACCTGATGGAAATTGCTTTTTTAAAGCTGCCTCCATTCATCTGGACAACCACACTGAAACCACGCTCCGTGCCTCTCTGTGCCAACATATTGAAGACAACCTGCATGCCTACCTTGGCTTTTTCACCTTGATGAAGGGGTGAACAGTGAGAATGATCTTTTGAAGTTTGCAAAAACATCACTTGAAGAATGCGAAGATCAGATTCTGGAACAATGCTGTTAATGATGTGATGCCGCTGGCACTGGCCAACCTCACAAAGCGACGACTGAAAATCTTCACAAGCAGGAAAAATAACCACGTCATCAACATCTCTCCATCTCTAACCAATGGTAGCAGCATTTTCTCACCCATCTACTTGGCATATCTGGCATTGAATAATAGCGAGCACTACGACGGCTGTGTGAAACTGAAGAGACATCTGTACACTGTGTTTGGAATGACTGAAGAATTAACCACCCCACACATCAATGCAACTTCTCCACCCCCACCAGTGGCTGAACCTGAGGCACAACAGTCACCACCATGCCAACATTCCCCACCACCACCACCATCTTCACACCCCCCCTCCAGTGTCAGATCCACCAGAACCACCATCAACACCACCATCAGTGTCAACTCTAACAAGCAATTCTGGTCCACAAGAGAATGAGGACTCTCCAAAAGCATCATCTCCATCTCATGAAACTTCAGAACAAACGCAAGTCTACACATCACCACAGAAAAAGACACCTCCGAAGAAACGAAAAGCACAGCCTGAGAAGTGGAAGAAAAATTCAAGAAAAATGCTGAAGCTACAGGGCCAGGAGTATGTGACCAGCAGAGGGAAAAAAGCACGTAAAAGGCAGGTCCAAGACATAGACTGCAAATGTAGACTCAGATGCAATGAGAAAAATCGGCTTCGACAAAAGGCTAACAATATTCAACACATACTATGGGCTTGATGCATATGAGAGACAAAAAGATTTCATTTGTAGACATGTGATCAAAAGGACCACCAGAACATACCTCAATGACAACAAAGAGCCAGTAATAAACAAGAGACAGGTTTTCTAGAACCTACTTTTTGACCACAGATGGGGAGAGGGTGCAGGTATGCAAGACTTTTTTCCTAGCCACACTGGATGTGGGCCACGGATATGTCACACATGCTCTACAGCACAGTCAAGATGGGACATTTATTGGACAAGATAATCGAGGCAAGCACACACCTGCTAACAAGACTGCTGATGAGGATAGGTCTAAGGTGAAAAGACACATAGAGAGCTTTCCAGCAGTTGAGTCGCATTATTGCAGGCAGGGGAGTAGAAGGAAATTTCTAGACTCAAGGCTGAATATTAACAGAATGTATTCACTTTACTGTGACACTTGTAAAGAAGAAGGGGTGGTGCCTGTATCCTCTAGCTTCTACAGACAGATTTTCATACTGAGTACAACTTGGCATTTCATAAGCCTAAAAAGGATCAGTGCCTCATCTGCACAAGGTATCAGGAGGAGAAACGTGCTAAGGAACTGACAGCAGAAAGACAGAAGGAGTACGAGGAGCACCAGGAGAGGAAGCGACAATCACGAGAAGAAAAGGAGAAAGACAAAAAATTGTCACAGAAGCAGGAGGACATTCACACAGTCACATTTGATATGGAGGCAGTGCTAACAACCCCATGCTCCCTAGTAAGTCAGGTTCATTATAAAAGAAAGTTGGCAGTTTATAACCTGACCGTATTCTCACTTTCAGACAAAGAAGCCTCTTGCTTTGTTTGGAATGAATGTGATGGAAACAAAGGATCTTGTGAAGTTGCCACCTGTCTTCTGCGTTACATCCAGTCATTGCCAGAACACATCACCCATGTCATCTTGTATTCTGATACCTGTGGCGGACAGAATAGGAATCAGTTTGTTGCTGCTGCTCTTCATTATGCGGTCAAAAGCATTGATCACATCCAGATCATCGACCAAAAGTTTCTGGAAAGCGGCCATACCCATATGGAGTGTGATTCAATTCATGCTACTATCGAGAAAGCGAAAAAGAATGCATCCATTTTCATTCCAGATCAGTGGCATACAGTCATTGAGATGGCAAGATCAAATTCCCCATACACTGTAGTTCCCCTTGAATATGCTGACTTTCTGGACTTCAAACATCTTGCTCACACACAATGCGGAATACCAAGACTGATATCACAGGAGCCAAAAATCAGCTGGCTGAAGATTAAGTGGCTCAGGTATACAAAGGAGGAAGACACGCTGTATTTCAAATACGGAATGACAGAGTGTTTTCGGACCTGAAGATCAAGGGAAACAGCCGTCGAGGTCGCCAGCAAGCTGTCAGCAATGTGCAGAACCTTCCTCAGCGGTAAACGGATCGTCTGCCTTTGTCTGAAGCAAAGAAGAAAGACCTCCTGGACCTCTGCCGGCTAGGGTTGTGCCACAGCGACACCATCAGTTCTACCAACGGCTGCCCAGCGCCAGCACGGCTCCAGACAGGCTTGCAGAACCAGACATTACCGAGAAGGACACAGAATCTGAAGAAGATCTGTAAAATTTTCATTTGAGTGAATTTGACAGTGCGCCGATGTCGTTTTTCATTCTAAACAATAGGTGCGCTTTTTTTTTGTTAATGTGGAATCAAATCAGTGAAATATATATGCTATATTTACTTTCTCTATTGTGGATAAATCAATGAACTATATCAATGCGGACAATTCTTTTTTTCTGCTGTGGAAAATCGGTGAACAGTTTCTTCCCATTGTGGACCAAGCAGTGAACTGAAGTAGGATACAGTGAACAGAATTTTTTTCCTTTTGTGAATGATACACTGAACAGTCTGTCTCCACCCCACCCCCCACTCCCCTTTTGTGAATAAACCGTGAACTGTGACAATGTAGACAGTTGTTCTTGCTGTGGATGATTCATCCTTGTGTGGATTTTGGAGACAGCAAACAAGGTAGGCATGCACAATTTTGCATATGTGTTCATCTATTGTATATTTTTGTTTGTTAGCATGACAGTGTGAAGTAAAGTAGCTTTAGGGCTTGGTTGCATTCACCTCTGCCTGTGTGTGTGTGTGTGTGTGTGTGTGTGTGTGTGTGTGTGTGTGTGTGTTGTGTGTGTCGTGCGTGCGTGCGTGCGTGCGTGAGTGCGTGCGTGCGTGCGTGAGTGCGTGCGTGCGTGCGTGCGTGTGTGTGTCGTCTTCTGTTCACAGACTTTTTCCAAAAACTGTCGACGTTATTTTCTATAGGCTATTGATCTTAACCTTTTCCTTAATAACACTTCACACAAGCCTATCCAGTCCATTCTTTTCTATCAGGAGTGGTTCCGAGCAAATTAATAGTGTAAAATACAAAATTAGCTTAGTGTAAAACACGGTTCAAGAATTGTTAAACACTTGTTACCTAATGTATGACATGAATTATGTCAAACTTCCAAGGCCACAACTATGTGTTTCATTCGTGAGCACTTGTTGCCCAGAATAACACATACAAAAAACGACTATGTTTTACACAACTGATTTTCTTGCACATAACAGATTGTGATCTGTAAATGTTCCATACAGTGGGACAGTTTTGTCCATGCCACAAGTGGCTAGAGCCATAGAAGACAGTTGTATTCCAAACTATTACGGCAAACTGATAGGAATGTTCCAGGCCACAAGTCACTATCCCATAGCTGATCAGTTGTGCCTGAGGATTTCAGCTGTTAAGGTCTTACCGTTGTGTGCCACAACTTTCTAAGTCTTGTTAATAAGTTGTGATTCAAAATTCTGGGAAGATGAAAGCCTTTCTTTTCAGACCAAAAGTGTTTACTTCTTAAGATTGCGTAATTCTGTGGTTTCCATTTGAGTTTTTTTAACCCTCATTTGTACAGCTTTAGAACACCATCTAGTGTTTGTTTTTCCCAAGTTTGGAAGTTCTGCTGCGCCAGAGGTGTAATTTTCGGAGACCTGTGAAATCTTTAAGTGGCCATTTCTCAAAATGGCGTTTTTCAAGATAGACAGTTGTGGCTCTAATGCATCGATTTAATCTTACTAACCCCCACTCTCTTATACATGCTACCTGCTTTCTCCTCACTCATCTCTTTAAGCATTTTCACCCTTTTGCCATCTTTCTCCTCAAATTTTTTTTTTTCTCATTTTAAACCATTTTACACACTTTCTTCTTCCCCCCCCCCCCCCCTCTCTCTCTCTCTCTCCTCTCTCTCTCTCTCCAACTTTTTAACCCTTTTGCCTTCAGTCTCCTCACCCTCCTCTTTTGACTTTTTTTTTTTTTAATGCTTTTGCCTTTTTTCTTCTAGGACCCCCATTCAATTTTTTAGCCCTTCAGCCCCTTTCTACTCACCCTTATCTCTTCAAACTTTTCAACCCTATGCTTT